>JAZHEH010000345.1:1200000-2400000 GCA_036589455.1 Ateles fusciceps | reverse complement strand
GCTGGGGTTTCTCCAGGGCTGGCCTGGAACTCCTGACCTCAGGTGATCTGCCTGCCTCGGGCTCCCAAAGTGCTGGGATTGCAGGCATGAGCCACTGTGCCCGGCCCACTAGTAGCTTTTCAGAATGCAGCGCGGCAAGAGAACCAGATAGCAAGGTGCAGTAACAGAACAATCACAAAAAAAATCCTCTGGGGGAAAAGCTACGTGCTTTTCTCGTGGGTCCTAGTCAGCTGCAGTATAAGTAGACACACGAGGAGGCAGCTGTCTACAGGAGCAGAGTTGCTGCTTGGAAGAGGAGACAATTGAGTATTGAGATTTGTAACTATATGACAAGCTGTCTTTTTCCATTACCTATAAATCTTTGGCAAATGACCCTTTGAGTCATTCAGCCTGAACTGTAGGCCTTGTCTCCCAGGTAAAATTCCTGTTAGACCAAATCTGACCATTTTTTTCTCTTACTTGGTTCTACCTCCAACTTAACTGAGTTCTGAGTTTACTAAGAACCTACTGCGTGCTCATTACTATGCTAGATATTAGGGGATATAAGTACATAACTCAGAGTTGACCTTAAGATACTTACAGTAACGTAGCACAGAAGTTGGAAAACGACAGCCTGTGGGCCAAATCCCATGTCAGCCTGTTTTTATAGGGCCCTTGAGCTAAGGATAGCTTTTTTATTATTATTATTCTTGAGACAGCATCTCACTCTGTTGCCCAGGCTGGAGAGCAGTACCGTGATCTTGGCTCACTGCAGCCTCCGCCACCTGAGTTCAAGCGATTCTCCTGCCTCGGCCTCCCAAGTAGCTGGGACTACAGGCATGCACCACCATGCCCAGCTAATTTTTGTATTTTTAGTAGAGACAGGGTTTCACCAAGTTGCCTAGGCTGATCTTGAACTCCTGACCTCAAGCAATCCACCCATCCCAAAGTGCTGGGATTATACGAGTTAGCCACCAGGCCCTGCCCTAAGGGTAGCTTTATATTTTAAAGGGATTGTTAGAAAACACAAAGAAGCAGAAGAATATGCAGCAGAGACAGTAGTATATGGTGTGCAAGGCCTAAAATATTTGACCCTTCACAGAAGTATGCCAACTTCTTATCTAGTTGATGGAAAAAAGATTAGATCAAGGTGAAGTACAGTAGTATGCATTTTTAAAAATAAATATTTTATGACTTGTCTACTTTATGCAAGACACAGTTATGTGAGAGAGAGCGCCTCATGTGTTATGTCTGGCTCTGGAGGAGGTGTTCTCTCTCTCTCTCTCTCCCTTTTGAGACAGCGTCTCACTCTGTCACCCAGACTGGAGTGCAGGGGTGCGATCGTGGCTAACTGTAGCCTCAACTCCTGGGCTCAAGTGATCCTCCCACCTCAGCCTCCCAAGTAACTACAACTATAGGTATGCGCCACCACGCCCAGCTAATTTTTTGTAGGGACAAGGTTTTGCTGTTGCCCAGGCTGGTCTCAAACACCTTGGGCTCAGAGGATCCACCTGCTTCAGCCTCCCAAAGTGTTGGGATTACAGGCTTGAGCCACCACACACAGCGTCTTTTCTTTCTTAATGAAGTCTATTGAGAAAAACAGACAATAAAGACTAAACTTAACAAACATATAAATTTCAAATGGTGACAAATAGCATCATAGAACAAAGTAAAAGGCTATGAATAGAGAGTAAGAAGGAATTGTTGTGAGGATGGTAGGGAAGACCTCCTGTAGAAGGTGACGTTTCAGCTGAGACCTTAGCAGTGAGTCAGACAGACAAGGAATCTGATTCCTGGGGAAAGGAGTCGGTGCAAAAGCCCTGAGGCAGCAAAGAGCTTTTCTTAACCAAGTGTGGCTGGAGCACAGTGAGCAAGAAGAAGGGCATTTGTTGATTTTTTTTTTTTTGGCTACCTAATGTTAAGTTACTTTCTTAATGGCTTATTCTAGAGATTGCAATATGCATCTCTTTATATATTTTATTTTATTTTATTTTATTTTGAGATAGAATCTTGCTCTGTTGCCCAGGTTGTAGTGCAGCGGCACGATCTCAGCTCACTGCAGCCTCTACCTCCTAGGTTGCAGCGATTCTCCTGCCTCAGCCTCCCAAGTAGCTGGGGTTATAGGCATGTGCCACCACGCCCGGCTAATTTTTGTATTTTCAGTAGAGACGGGGTTTCACCATGTTAGCCAGGCTGGTCTCGAACTCCTGACCTCAGGTGATCCACCTGCCTTGGGCTTCCAAAGTGCTGGGATTACAGGCGTGAGCCACCACGCCCGGCCTGCAATATGCTTCTTTAACGTAATCACCTTAAGATGAATAACGCCTTTATTCTGGTAAAATATAACAACCTTGCTCCTTTTCCTCTCCCGTATTTGTCCTATTGTCATATATCTTACATCTATATATTGTGTAAACACAACAATATAGCTTTTTGTTGTTGCTATAAACAGTCTTATATTTTTAAAGAGAAAAAAGTTCTCTTTGGATTTTGCCCTGTGCATTATGTCCAGTGTATGTTTGCAGGACTTTGATTGCTGTATTCCTTCATTTCAGAGCTGTTATAGTGGACTGGGGCGGGGGTGACCGTGTTTATTCAGTCTAATGAACGATAAGGTTCTTACTCTGATTTTTTTCTTTATTTTAAATGACTAACATTCACAGAGATCTCTTAGTATTATTCTTTCTGTATGTGTCTTTAACTATCTGTCTCTTCATTTGTTCGTTCATTGGTTTTAAGTTGACATTAAGAATGGAAAACAGTTATTTTGTTTTTCAGAGAACACAGTTTCTGGTAAGACTTTTTTTTTAAAGCCAGAGGAAATCAACAACCTCGGACTAATTGTGGTAGTCATTTAAATAATTCTTTCCTTATAGGCCTGTAATCAAAGCCAATAAATTAGAAATCAGGACAGCTTTTGAAATTTTAAGTAAAAATCAGAAGCTTCTGTTTATTGCTACAAATGCTTCTGCCAAGCTCTGATTTCAGGCTGTACAATTCCTAGTATAACCAAGGAAATTATTTGCATTGATGTTGCACTGTCACCACTAAGACGCAGAGCTATCGTGGTAGCAGCCACTCAGTTCCTGAGCAAAGTGAGGTAGGCTTTCATCTCCCCCACTAGGGAAACAGTGTTTTGTTGTAGAATATTTAGCATGCAACAAACAAGACGGCTACTACCTAAATCAGTACAATCAAACCTGTGATGTTGCTCAAAACTTGCTTACTTTTTTGGATACAGATTACATCTTTATGTAAAGGAATATATTTGAAGAGCAAATCAGAATCAGTAAGATAATTAAAATTAAGAACCACAGTGGTATGTGTTAGAATTTTTTTCAAGCCAAATCTATAAAATGTGTAATATTATTTTAGAATTACCATGTTTACCTCATATCAGACATAAAGATTCTTAGTTTAATTTTATCATTTCTAGTATTAGCCAGGTGCGGTAGCTCACGTCTGTAATCCCAACATTTTGGGAGGCCAAGGTGGGTGGATCACCTGAGATCAAGAGTTTGAGACCAGCCTGGCCAACATGGTGAAACCTTGTCTCTACTGAAAATACAAAAATTAGCTACTTGGGCGGCTGAGACAGGAGAATCACTTGAACCCGGGAGGTGGAGGTTGCTATAAGCTGAGACCATGCCGTTACACTCCAGCCTGGGCAAGAGGAGTAAAACTCCATCTCAAAAAAATATTTTAAAACCTATCAAAGCAACAGGAATGAAAATTAATTATCAACAAAATATCAAACCAATCAGTTCTCTAATATTGTTCCAAATGATAAAATAATATAGAAAAAGATAAAATTTATTAAATATCTTTTTGCTTTAATTATGAGAACTATTGAGTCCTTTAGATACTTTTACATTTTGGTTAATTTTTATCCTGAGACTTCCTTGAAAGTGGTTAGCTCTACTAGGCAAAGCGGTTTTCATCTTTTGATTATACACACAGGCACACCCTTCGCCCGGTTTGTAGTTCAGAGAGCTCCAGTCCTTTAGCAACCACCGTCACTATTTTGACTCAAATTGAAACTTCCTTTTCGTCTTTAGAGTTTACTTCCAGAAAGCCTGTTTTGTAATTTCTGACACTAGTTTGAAAATTTACTGGATAAATCTTCACTGGGAATATTGTCTTCATTGTAATACCTTAGAATTACATGACCCCCTTTAATGACCTTAAAGGATTTATTTTAAGGGAGGAGGTTGTAAATCAGATGCACAATCATGCGACGAATTTTTTTGCCTGTACCGTCTTATGTATGTTGTATGAATCTTTTCAGTTGTAATTATTGGAGTAAGTAATTGCTAAAGCAAGTTTTTCTGATCAAAGAAGGGTCGTGAAAAATTTGCGGTTTTGACTTCTCGGTGATTTTTGACGTATTTTAAAATTAACAACTATAACTCAAGAAATCATCTTACCCAGTGAAAGAAAGGAAGCTGTTACAGAGTAAGTCTTACGTTATTGATCTAGTTCAGTATAACCTTTTCTTAGAATTGATATTAAAGTACTATTGACATGGGTGAAGCATGTGCATTATTATATTTTGGTTATGCTGTTGTTGAAGATAATAGTAACAACAGTTCCTAGGTGTGGGGCGTAAGCCCGGTGTGGTGGCTCATGCCTTAATCCCAGCACTTTGGGTGGCCAAGATGGGCAGATCACCTGAGGTCAGGATTTGGAGACCAGCCTGGCCAACATGGTGAAACCCCATCTCTACTAAAAAACAAAAACAAAAATTAGCCGGGTGTAGTGGCTGGCGCCTGTTATCCCAGCTACACAGGAGGTTGACGCATGAGAATCACTTGAACCCAGGAGGCAGAGGTTGCAGTGAGCCAAAATGACACCACTGCACTCCAGCCTGGGCGACAGAGACAGACTTGGTCTCAAAAAAAAAAAAAAATGTGTGGAGTGTATACCATGCTCTAGACACTGTTCTCAGTACTTTGCATATGTTATGTTATTTAATCAGAACATCTTTCTGAGATTAATTACCAGAATAACCCCTTTTTACAGATTATAAAACTGGCATAGCAAGATTAGATGGCAGAGCTAGTGTTTAAATCCAGGAAGAAACTAGATCCCGTGTGCTAAACTACATTACTGTACTGTTTCAGATAATTGTTTACAGTATCCCAAGTATGTGTGATAAATTTCAGAAGCCTTTAGAGCTTCTCAGAGACCCTGTAAGCCCCAAGAACAAGAGCAGAGGGTCAGTGTCTGCAACCATGCACAAGTCAGAGAGATGTAAACACTATCTCATCTCTCAGGAACTTGAGTGGATGTCTCAGCAAAGACATTACTGACCTGAAGGCAATAGGGCATGAAGCTGGAGTTGTTCCTCAGTGGAGGTGACAGGTTGTTCACCTATAATCCCCTGTCCAATGGTACAAACTACTGACTCAAGGTAGGGATTCACTTTTGGCCATTGAAAGAACAAAACTAATCAGCTTATTAAAGAATGAAAGAGCTGCTGATTACCAAAAACGTGATCACACCTGTTTAGACATAGCGAATGTGGTCGATTATAATAATTTGTCCTACAAAGTTCATATTAACTTACAAGGTCAAATGCCTCCTGAGGAAGAGGTGATTTAGACGTGGGAGTAGCCCAGGTTCTAAGACGGTTGGAGGAGTAGGAACTGTGGCGAACTGCACACTCCTTTCTATCCTCTTTATTGTTGATCTCGGCTCACTGCAGCCTCTACTTCCTGGATTCAAGCCATTCTCCTACCTCAGCCTCCCAAGTAGCTGGAACTACAGGCATGCGCCACCATGCCCAAATGATTTTTGTTTTTTTAGTAGAGACGGCGTTTCACCATGTTGGCCAGGCTGGTGTAAAACTCCTAACTTCAGATGATCCTCCCGACTTCGGCCTCCCAAAGTGCTGGGATTACAGGCGTGAGCTACCACGCCCATACCCAGCCCACTGTTGTTTTTTTTAACTGAGTACAATCTAGACATTTCTGTGGGTTGGATCTGTCCTGAGGGACTATTAATTTTTTAAAAATTATTATAGAAATTTCAAACAAATATGAAAGTAGACAGAAAAACACCGTGAACCCCATCACCCATATCGCAGTTTTGTCTACCTTGTTTCTTCAATCCTACCTCCTTTTTAATTTAAGTTTTTATTTTCCTGAATATTTTGATCCAAAGGAAATATTTTACCTCAGTATGTATCTCTAGCAGATAAGGATTGTTTTTTAATATTTTAATTTTTTTTTCTTTTTTTTTTGAGACAGAATCTTGCTCTGTAGGCCAGGCTGGAGTGCAGTAGAATGATCATATGGCAAACTGCAGCCTCAAACTCCTGGTCTCAAGGGACCCTCCCATCTCAGCCTCCAGAGTAGCTGGGACTATAGGTGCATACCACCATGCCCAGCTAATTAAAAAAAAAAAAAAATGTTTTCGTAGAGACAGTCTCACTGTGTTGCCCAGGCTGGTCTCAAACTTCTTGCTTCTAGTGACCCTCCCACCTCAGCCTCCCAGAGTCCTGGGCTTACAGGCATGAGCCACTGCACCCAGCCCAGATAAGGGTGTTTTTAAAAAGGTATGTTGACGATAATATTATCACATCTAATTATTTAATATTGCCTACTACTCAATTTGTGTTCAGATTTCCCCCATTTGTCTCAAACGTGGTTTTTTTTTAGCACTTGCTTTGTTCAAATCAGGATCTGAACAAGTCAGAATCCGTGAATTTTGAAAGTCTTTCTTTAGAAAAGAAGAGAAAACTGTTTTTAGTTATTTCATTTAGAATCTGAGCCATTCAGTCTTTTTTTTTTTCTTTTTTTCTTTTTTTTTTATTGCATTTTAGGTTTGGGGGTACATGTGAAGAACAAGGAAGATTGTTGCATAGGTACACACATGGCAGTATGATTTGCTGCCTTCCTCCCCCATCACCTATATCTGGCATTTCTCCCCATGCTATCCCTCCCCAACTCCCCCACCCCCCACTATCCCTCCCCTTCTTCCCCCCCGACAGACCCCAGTGTGTGATACTCGCCTCCCTGTGTCCATGTGTTCCCATTGTTCAACACCCGCCTATGAGTGAGAACATGCGGTGTTTGATTTTCTGTTCTTGTGTCAGTTTGCTGAGAATGATGGTTTCCAGGTTCATCCATGTCCCTACAAAGGACACAAACTCATCGTTTTTGATGGCTGCATAATATTCCATGGTGTATATGTGCCACATTTTCCCTGTCCAGTCTATCATCGATGGGCATTTGGGTTGGTTCCAGGTCTTTGCTATTGTAAACTGTGCTGCAATGAACATTCGTGTGCATATGTCCTTATAGTAGAACGATTTATAGTCTTTTGGATATATACCCAGTAATGGGATTGCTGGATCAAATGGAATTTCTATTTCTAGGTCCTTGAGGAATCGCCACACCGTCTTCCACAATGGTTGAACTAATTTACACTCCCACCAACAGTGTAAAAGCGTTCCTATTTCTCCACATCCTCTCCAGCATCTGTTGTCTCCAGATTTTTTAATGATCGCCATTCTAACTGGCGTGAGATGGTATCTCAATGTAGTTTTGATTTGCATTTCTCTAATGACCAGTGATGATGAGCATTTTTTCATATGTTTGTTGGCTTCATGTATGTCTTCTTTTGTAAAGTGTCTGTTCATATCCTTCACCCACTTTTGAATGGGCTTGTTTGTTTTTTTCTTGTAAATGTGTTTCAGTTCTTTGTAGATTCTGGTTATCAGCCCTTTGTCAGATGGGTAGACTGCAAAAATTTTTTCCCATTCTGTTGGTTGCCGATTCACTCTAATGACTGTTTCTTTTGCTGTGCAGAAGCTATGGAGTTTGATTAGGTCCCATTTGTCTATTTTGGCTTTTGTTGCCACTGCTTTTGGTGTTTTGGTCATGAAGTCCTTGCCTACACCTATGTCCTGAATGGTTTTGCCTAGATTTTCTTCTAGGGTTTTTATGGTGTTAGGTCTTATGTTTAAGTCTTTAATCCATCTGGAGTTAATTTTAGTGTAAGGTGTCAGGAAGGGGTCCAGCTTCTGCTTTCTGCACATGACTAGCCAGTTTTCCCAACACCATTTATTAAACAGGGACTCGCTTCCACATTGTTTGTTTTTGTCAGGTTTGTCAAAGATCAGGTGGTTGTAGATGTGTTGTGTTGCGTCAGAGGTCTCTGTCCTGTTCCATTGGTCTATATCTCTGTTTTGGTACCAGTACCATGCTGTTTTGATTACTGTAGCTTTGTAGTATAATTTGAAGTCCGGGAGTGTGATGCCTCCAGCTTTGTTCTTTTTGCTTAGAATTGACTTGGCTATGCGGGCTCTCTTTTGGTTCCATATGAAGTTTAAGGTGGTTTTTTCCAGTTCTTCAAAGAAGGTCATTGGTAGCTTGATAGGGATAGCGTTGAATCTGTAAATTACTTTGGGCAGTATGGCCATTTTGACAATATTGATTCTTCCTAGCCATGAACATGGAATATTTCTCCATCTGTTAAAGGGTATTCAAATAGGAAAGGAGGAAGTCAAATTGTCTTTATTTGCAGACGATATGATTGTATATCTAGAAGACCCCATCGTCTCAGCCCAAAATCTCCTGAAACTGATAAGCAACTTCAGCAAAGTCTCAGGATATAAAATCAATGTGCAAAAATCACAAGCATTCCTATACACCAATAACAGACTTAAAGACAGCCAAATCAAGAACCAACTGCCATTCACAATTGCTACAAAGAGAATAAAATACCTAGGAATACAACTAACAAGGAACGTAAAGGACCTCTTCAAGGAGAACTACAAACCACTGCTCAATGAAATAAGAGAGGATTTTTTTTTTTTAAACTGTCTTGTTCTGTCGCCCAGGCTGGAGTGCAGTGGCACAATCTCAGCTCACTGCAACCTCCGCCTTCCGGGTTCAAGTGATTCTCCTGACTCAGCCTTTCAAGTAGCTGGGGTTACAGACATGTACCCTCATGCCTGGCTAATTTTTGTATTTTTAGCAGAGACAGAGTTTCACCATGTTGCCCAGGCTGGTCTGGAACTCCTGACCTCAAGTGATCTGCCCACTGTGGCCTCCCAAAGTGCTGGAATTACAGGCATAAGCCATGGCACCTGGCTGCCATCCAGTCTCTGTGCCAGTTTTTAATAGAATTCTTAGCACTAGAATGAATGGTTAGAGGCCATCTAGCTCAGAAGTGTTTGTTTTTATAAGTTATGATATACAGATATATCTGTAATCAGATATATCATTTCTTTAACAGATACATAGCTTCTTTGTTAACACATTAAATGATAATATCCAGTAGCAAATCTAATAACCACCATAATTTTGAAATAGTGAGGAGTGTAAATAATATTTTGAGATATGAGCAACACTTAACAATTTGGTATAAAAATACCTGTGATTTCTGTTAGTACCAAAGTTGTTACTGCTAAAGCCACTGCAGATTGTTGTCTATATTCATAACTGAGGGAAATGCTAAACTTCCGTTAAAGGTTAATCAAAACGAAGATACGCATTTATGTAAAGACAATGTGTAAAGATACACCTTTTCCCATCCAAATTCCCAGATGCCCTGAATCCAAGGATGTTTTCAGGGGCAATTAGGGGAGATGCATGGACCTCAGATTGAGAATCTCTGGAAACTCCGTCATTTACTGCGGTATTGGCTGGGTATCTGACCCAAGGTTATGCATGACATTAGTGGAAGAATAGGACTAGAAACGAGGTTTCTTAAAATTCAATTAAGTATTTTTCCTATGTTTGGATGGCTCACTTAAGATTCTAAGACAGGTAAGTACTTTTACAGCAATATGTGTCCAGTATTGAACTGTTGACATCTCAGTACCGGCCCAACCTACTGACTAATGTTCAGCATAAGGAAAATACCAGAAAATAATGCCCTGATTGGAGGTTTAATAAATAACTTTCCATTTGCATATTGTATACTTACCAACTCAACTTTCATGAGTTCATAGAGTACATTTTCCCATCTTTTTTGAGTTATAATTTACATATGATAAAATTCACCATTTTAAGTGAACACAAATTTTGGCAACCACATACAGTTATAGAGCTAGGCCCACAATGAAGACAAAGGAAACTTTCTATGATGTTCCATGTGTCCTTGTAAGCCTTTGCAGTTGGTCTCCTCCCCTGACTTCCAGCCCCAGGTAGCTACTACCACTTTCTGTTTTTATAGTTTATTCTGTTTTTGTATTAGATTTCTTTTACTTAGCATAAAAAGTGTTGTGGGTGTCAATGTTTTGTTCTTTCTTATTGCTGGGTAGTATTTCATTTTTCATTGCATTGTTTATGCATTTACCAGATGCTGAACATTTTTTTTTTTTTTTTGAGACAAAGTTTCACTCTTGTTGCTCCGGCTGGCATGCAATGGCATGGTCTCAGCTCACTGCAACCTCCGCCTCCTGGGGATGCTGAACATTTTATTTGTTTCCGAGTTGTAGTTATTAAGAATAATGCTAGGCCAGACACAGTGGCTCAGGCCTGTAATCCCAGTGCTTTGGGAAGCAGAGGTGGGAGGATTACTCGAGGCCAGGAGTTCAAGACCAGCCTAAGCAACATTGCAAGACCCTTTCTCTACAAAATAATTTAAAAATTAGCCCAGTGTGGTGACATGCACCTGTAGTCCCAGCTACTCGGAAGGCTGAGGTGGGAGGATTGGTTGAGCCCAGGAGGTCGAGGCTGCATTAAGCCATGTTCACTCCTCTGTATGGCTACAGAGTAAGATCCTGTGTCAAAAAAAAATAAGAAAAAAAGGAAGGAAGTTGGGTTTGTGGTGGCTCACGCCTGTAATCCCAACACTTTGGAAGACCGAGGTGGGGGGATCACTTGAGGTCAGGAGTTCCAGACTAGCCTGGCCAACATGGTGAAACCCTGTCTCTACTTAAAAATACAAAAATAGTCAGGCATGGCAGCAGGCACTTGTAATCCCAGCTACTTGGAGGCTGAGACAAGAGAAGCGCTTGAATGTGGGAGGTGGAGGTTGGAGTGACTGCCACTGTACTCCAACCTGGGCAACAGAGTGAGACTACATCTCAAATAAATAAATAAATAAATAAAATAAAAAGAAAGAATAGTTCTCCTTGAACACAATTCAAGTGCAAGTCTTTATATGGACATACGTCTTTTTTTCTCTTGGGTAAAAACCTAGAAGTGGAAATGCTGGGTCCTATGGTAAATGTATTTTAACTCCGTAATGTGCCATACTATTTTCCAAATGGCTGTCACTTTTTACATTTTCACTGACAGTGTGTGAGAGTTCAGTTTTTCCACATTCTTTCCAACTCTTGGTATTGTCAATCTTCTTAAGTTTAGCCATTATAGGATATATAATAGTGTCTCATTGTGGCTTCAATTTGCAACTCCCTAATGACTAGTGATGTTGAACATCTTTTCCTATGCTTATGTGTCATTCAGGTAAGTTAATTTGTGAAGCATCTGTTGAAGTCTTTTCATTTATTTATTTATTTTTGAGACAGGGTCTTGCTTTGTCACCCAGGCTGGAGTGTAGTGGCACCATCAGGCTCAGCCTCTACCTCCCAGGCTCAAGTGTTCCTCCCACCTCAGCCTCCTGAGCAGCTGGGATTGCAGGCATACACCACCATGCCTGGCTAATTTTTTCTTTTTTTTTTGTTTTTTGAGACAGAGTCTTGCTCTGTCACCAGGCTAGAGTGCAGTGGCGCAATCTTGGCTCACGGCAATCTCCATCTCCTGGGTTCAAGCGATTCTCCTGCCTCAGCCTCCTGAGTAGCTGGGATTACAGACGCTCACCACCACACCCACCTAATTTTTGTTTCTTTAGTAGAGACAGGGTTTCACCATGTTGGCCAAGCTGGTCTCGATCTCCTGACCTTGTGATCCACCAGCCTCAGCCTCCCAAAGTTCTGGGGTTACAGGCATGAGCCACCACACCCAGTTGGCTAATTTTTTATTTTTTTTGTAGAGGTGAGGTCTTGCTATGCTGCCCAGGCAGTTTTTCTTGTTTTTAATTGGGGTGTTGTATTCTTACTTTTGAGTTGAGTTTTTTATACATTTGGATACAAACCCTTTGTCAGTTCCGTGTTCTGCAAATACCAGTTGAGAATATTTCATTGTATCTTTCAAAGAGCAAAATATTTTAATTTTAATGAAGTCAATTTTATAATTTTTAAATTTTACGAGCCATGCTTTTTATGTCCTGCTTAAGAAATGTTTGCCTAACCAAGTTCACAAATAATTTTCAAAATGTTTTCTTTTAGAAAGTGTATAGTTTTAGCTCTTAAATGTAGGTCTGTGTTCTACTTCAAGTAATTTTTGTATATGGTGTAAGGTAAAGGACACGGTTTTTTTGTTTTTTGTTTTTGGTACTAATATCCAGTTTGTTGAAGTCTAGTCTCTCCCCATTAAATTAGCACCTTTGTCAAAAGTCAGTTGACCATAGAAGTGTAAATCTACTTCTGAATTCTTATTCTGTTCCATTGATCTATCAGTCTGTGCTTTCCCTTTAGAGTAGGTCTTGAAATCATGTAGTATAAGTTCTTTAACTTTGTATTTCTTTCTTTCTTTTTTTTTTTTTTTTTTTTGAGATGCAGTCTTGCTCTGTTGCCCAGGCTGGAGTTCAGTGGCATAACCTTGGTTCACCGAAACCTCCGCCTCCCGGGTTCAAGTGATTTCCTGCCTCAGCCTCCTGAGTAGCTGGGATTAGAAGCACCCACCACCACGCCTGGCTAAGTTTTGCATTTTTAGTAGAGGTAGCATTTTGCCGTGTTGTCCAGGCTGGTCTCAAACTCCTAACTTCAGGTGATCCATCCACCTTGGCCTCCCAAAGTGCTGGGGCTACAGGCATGAGCCACTGTGCCTGGACAACTTTGTATTTCTATATTCAAAATTATTTAAGCTGTTTACATCCTTTGCCTTTCCCTATACATTCTAGAATCAGCTTGTCAGTTTCTTCACAAAAAGCATGATTGGGATTGCAGTGAATCTATTGTACCTCAGTTTGAGGAGAATTGCCATCTTGGCAATAATTATGTTTTCCCTTTCATGAACATGGTATATGTTTTCATTTATTTCAATCTTCTTTAATTTCCCATAGCAATGTTTTATAGTTTTCAATATACTAGTCTTACACATCTTTTGTTAAATAAATGTCTAAGTATATTTTTAAGCTATCATGAAAGAAGTTTTTAAAATTTTTCATTTTCTTTCTCTTTTTTTGAGATAGGGTCTCACTCAGTTGCCCAGGCTGGAGTACAGTGACATGATCTCAGCTCATTTCAACCTCCACCTCCTGAATTCAAGCAATTCTCCTGCCTCAGTCTCCCAAATAACTGGGATAACAGGCATGCATCATCACGCCCAGCCAGTTTTTATATTTTTAGTAGAGACAGGGTTTCGCCATGTTAGCCAGGCTGGTCTCGAACTCCTGACCTCAAGTGATCCACCCACCTCAGCTTCCTACAGTGTTGTTATTACAGGTGTGAGCCATTGCGCCCAGCCTAAAAATTTTCATTTTCAAATTGCTCATTGTTAATATATGGAAATAGAATTGATTTTTGCGTATTGACCTTTAGTAAATTCCTTAGAATTTTTATGTACATGATCACATCATCTGCAGATAAGTTTTGCTTCTTCCTTCCCAATGGAAGCTTTGCCTGCCTTCCCTTTCTCCCCTTCCTGCCTCCCTCCCCTCCCTCCCTTCCTTCCTTCCTTCCTTCCTTCCTTCCAGTGGCCTCCAGACCTGACCTATGTAATACTTTATTCATTTGTATGTTGATTTATCCCTTTGGCCATCATGTATTGAGCACCTGCTTTGGTTCAGGTAGTGTCAAGACTCAGGGATACCAGGATGAATGATACCTGCTCTGAAATAGTTCATAGTCTAGTGGAGAAGATGAATATATGAACATAACAATGAAATATTAAAGTGCATTTCTAGATATACATCAAATGTTATGAGAATAGAGAAGGGTCACCCAACATAGTAAGGGAGGAGGGCCATAAGATCATTCCAAGCAGAGGGGCTGGCATAAACAAAGGCACAGAGGGAAGAAATCTTAGAGTGTAAGTGAGGAACTGAAAGGGATTTCCAGTCTCCTAAATGTTTAGTGGATCCCAAGAAGTGGTAAGAGATTAAGCTCAAGAGGCAGTCAGAGGGTGGAACACAGATAGCATTGCATAGCAGGCTGCCAAATGTGACTTTATCTTGAGGACAGCAAGGAGTTATTGAAGAGTGCTCAGTAGAAAAGTGGCATATATTTGCTTTTATAAAAATAGACTTTTCTGGTATTATGTAAAAGATGATTTGGGTTGGAGACCAGGGACCTAAAAAGACAGTCCAGGCAAAAGAAGATTAGACAGACCTGAACCAGGGGGAGTCATAGTAGGGATGGAGGGGAAGAAAAATGACTAAGAAACATATTGAAGGTAAAACTGGCAAAACTTTGTGATTGACCCCAAGTAGAAGATGAGGGACAGATAAGAAATAGGATGATTCCCAGGTATCTTTTTTAGGCATCTAGGTAGTTGATGATGCCATCAGCTGAAGCAGGGATTACTTTAGGAGGAACAGATTTGGAAATGTTGAGCTCCATTTGGGATATAATGAGTTTTAGGAGCCTGTGGACATCATGTAAGGATTAAATGAGAGAACATTCACATAGAACAAAGGTGTGGTAGAGACTCTCACCAACTTAACCTAGAGTTCATTCCAACCTGCAAACCCCTGGTTGTCCCCCGGTCCAAATGATTCTGAACTCTTTGGCCTGACTGAACTCTTTTGTTCAGTCACATGTTACAGTGGACAGGAAGTAGTTTGGAACTCGAAACCTTGTTGATACACTTTTCCTCCCAAAGAGGTGATTTGGTTCACCTCAGATGGCCCAACCCAGGATGTACTGAAAGAGACTTTGGAAAGTAACTTCTAAAGTGAGAATGACCTTTGGCTAAACTTAAGCCCTTGCCCTCCAGTAGTTGAAAGGAGAATTGGATGTCAGAACATAATTTATCTCACAAAAGAACAGATACTGTATGATTCCACTTATTTGAGGTAACTAGAGTTGTCAAATTCATAGAGACAGAAAGGGGCTGTGGGGCGGGGAAATAGGAAATTATATTTAACGAATACACCATTTCACTTTGGGGTGATAAAAACATTCTAGAGAAAAATAGGAGTGATGGCTGCACAACAGTGTGAATGTACTTAATGCCACTGAACTTTACATTTTAAAATGATTAAAATGGACCAGGCACAGTGACTCATGCCTGTAAATCCCAGCACTTTGGAAGGCCAAGGCAGGCAGATCACTTGAGGTCAGGAGTTTGAAACGAGGCTGGGTAATATAGTGAAACTTCATAGCTATAAAATTTATTTTTTAATTAGCCAAGTTTGGTGGCATGTGCCTGTAGTCCCAGCTACTCAGGTGGCTGAGGTGGGAAGATCACTTGAGCCTGAGAGGCAGATGTTGCAGTGAGCTGAGATCATGCTACTGCACTCCAGCCTGGGTGACAGAGCAAGACACTGTCTCAAAAAAAAAAAAAAAGAAGAAAGGAAGGAGAGGAGGGGAGGGGATTAATAATAATAATAACAATACCATTGTTATGCATAAATAATTGAGTGTTCACTATATGCAAAGTACTGTGCTAAATACTTTACAATAATTCCATATAGTTCTCTCAACAGCCCTGTGAGATTGGGCTACTTATTATCCCCATTTTACCAAAAGCACCTAGAGATAAAGTAACTTGCCAGAAGTCCCATAGCTAGTAGCTGAAGGACACAGCATTTGAACCAAGACCATCTGATTGCAGATTTTCTGTGCTCAGCAGTTTACGAAAGCTTCCCAATCCATGTGCTGGGGCACACTGATGGGCTGAAGCCCACAGTGAGTGACCTCTGCCAGCCTTACCCATTTTCCTGGTGTGCCATAAAATAGCACCATTTTCAGCTGGGTGCGGTGGCTCACCCCTGTAATCTTAGCACTTTGGGAGGCCAAGGCAGGCGGATCACCTGAGGTCAGGAGTTTGAGACCATCTCTACTACAAATACAAAAGTTAGCCGGGCATGGTGGCACACGCCTGTAGTCCCAGCTACTCGGGAGGTTGATGCAGATGAATTGCTTGAACCTGGGAGGTGGACGTTGCAGTGAGCCAAGATCGTGCCACTGCACTTCGGCCTGGGTGACAGAGTGAGACTCATCTCAAAAAAGAAAAAAACAAAACAAAACACGTAGTACCGTTTTCTGGGTAAGTGCCATGATTTGAAAGGAGTTGGGGAGCACAGTACAACTATACTGCATCTTCTGTAACAATTACCAGCCCCCTACACATGTATGTGGTCAAATTCCAACCTCAGAGCACGTGGTGGGTAGGGATCCTAAGTTCTAGTTCCTTTCTGCAAATAAGGTGCTACGGGGCTCCCCAGTGTTACCTCTGATGCTCTCAACTGTGGAACTTTCTCTTTGTACTGTGAGTCTTTTGAACTCTCCTCAGTGTTGAAAAGGTGGATTAATGATTCCCCCGTCTCCAGGGAAACCATAGTACTTGCCAGTAATCAGCAAACTTTGCATACAGGCAAGCCTAGTGAAGATAATTGCAAAAAGGAATCCGTCAGTGTGATTGAGGCCAGAGAACTAGCAATTACATTCATACTTTTAAATGCCAACCACCCATCAATTTCTGCTCTAAACCATTGTCTCTGTTCAGCTTTGTTTTCCAATAAAGAAACAAGTTTAGTTCCATACTAGTCTTTCCAGCTAGGCTTTCAGGTTAAACATGGAATCTTATTTAGCTTTACAGGCCTTAACATTTGTAGATACGGAGTTTGCCTTTCTTATACTCCCAGCTAAGAGTTGAATTTAAGTATATTCTTTATGTCAGATACCATACTGGATACTAAAGATATAAGGCTGAATGGGACATTCCTTTTCTAGAGGAACTGACAGTCTTATGTACACAGATTCCCTGTCTTTGAAAAAAGAAAATCTCTTTGGCTAAGCTAATATTTCTCATTTTTTATTTGGCTATATGCTTGAAAACCTCGTATGTATTATAAACTGTCTCCTATGTCAGGCAAATTGAAAGAATTTGCAAAGTTTATCCTTGAGCTTTTGTTTGATTTAGACCTCAGAAATGAATTGTGGTCTCAACAAAAGCATCTCCAAATGGCATAGCCTTTGTTTTATGTTGGAAGAATGGAGTGGGCCAAAACCCTCAGTTCATACTGTTTCACCGCAACCAGTCAATGAGAAGGTAGAATGCATTTGGGTGGGATGGTGCTTGAACACTGTATTTACAAGAAGATGAAAACATGCTGAATTGGCCTCTAACCAAGGGGACAAAATACTTCAAAAGACCCATTTTTCTGGGAGGTAAACAGCCCAAGATTGCAGACTCAGTGGACTCCGCAGAGTAAACACAAAGACTTTACATGCTAATGTTCAAAGACAGTTTACCCCAACCTCATTCATTGTTTCCATGATTCCAGAGGTCACGGGGGCTACAGAAAACCATCATAATCCGAAAAAATTGCTTCTTGATTTCAGCTTTTCAAATTTGATTCTTTTAACAACTAGAAAGTCCTTCGAAACAACTCAGACTTAACTTTGGTACTCAGAGATAGCATTAGTTTTTAAGTCCATATTTGACCCAAGGATGTACTGACCAGTGGGCATAGGGAAGGAGTGGGAGTAAGGACTGTGGCTTCTAATTCTGATCTTGTTTTGCCCTATAAAGTACGTTATATCAGGCTCAGTCTCCCTATCCAAACAATTAGGCCGGGCGTAGTGGCTCACATCTGTAATCCCAGCACTTTGGGAGGCCAAGGCGGGAGGATTACCTGAGGTCAGGAGTTTGAGACCAGCCTGGCCAACATGGCAAAACCCATCTCTACAAAAAAATACAAAAATTAGCCAGGCATGGTGGCATACACCTGTAATCTCAGTTACTTGGGCAGCTGAAGCAAGAGAATTGCTTGAACCCAGGAGGTGGAAGTTACAAATCAGCCGAGATCAGGCCATTGCACTCCAGCCTGGGTGATAGATTGAGACTCTATCTCAAAAAAAGATACAATTAAATCAATTGGTGTTCTTAAACAAAATGCCCTAAGGGGCAGAAAACTGAAAAGAGGGGGTGGCTGCTCCAGTGGTCCCCTCTTCATGACTCCTGGGCATTGCCATCTTTGGGAGATGGGAAGGAGGTAGGGCTTGGCCAGGATTATCTGGCATGTACAGTCCTGTTCATATACATACAGGCACATATTTGCACATACATTCACATACACGCGTACAGTCTAGTGATAACACTCAGCTAACTTCCATACTCTTCTAACTAAGGCTTTGAGAAAAACAAAAAGCAGCTCTCCCTCCCCATCCCACATACAAAATATAGGGACTCTCCCTAAGAATGTGCCTTTAAAATTTTTTTTATTTAATTGTTTGAATCTGCAATATATTCACCTAATTTTTAAAATACATAATAGGAAAAGTCCCATCCCCACCCATTCCCAATCTATCTTGTTATTCTTCTTGCCATTTGTGTTAGTTTTTTTAAAATTAGACCTTACAGAGTTTCTTTATGTAAATAAAATAAATATAAGTACATATTCTTTTTTTTTTTTTTTTTTTTTTTTTTGAGATGAGGACTCGCTCTGTCGCCCAGGCTGGAGAACAGTGGCACTATCTTGGCCCACTACAACCTCCGCCTCCCGGGTTCAAGTGATTCTCATGCCTCAGCCTCCCAAGTAGCTGGGATTACCGGCACAAGCCCCACAGTTGGCTAATTTTTTTGTATTTTCAGTAGAGACGGGGTTTCACCATGTTGGCCAGGCTGGTCTTGAATGCCTGACCTCAGACTATCCGCTCGCCTGGGCCTCCCAAAGTGTTGGGATTACAGGCGTTAGCCACCGTACCCAGCCACCTTTCTTCTTTCTGACATGAAAAGTAGTATATTACATACCCCATCTGCACCAGCAGCAAGTGCTTTTGATATCTTATTGCCATGTATGTACAATTTGTAACCTCCCCTCCATCTTGGTCACTGAGTTAATACAGAGGCTCAGCACCTGCAGCTTTGCAGCTCTTCTTCACTAATAAATGTAAGTGGATTGACAGTATGCTCTGTCATTCCCAAAGTGTTGTTAGAAATGTCTCTTCAATGTCAGTCATAGGACCTTACAGTATTACAAAGTACTTTCCCATTTATTATCTTTCTTAATTTGATCCTCCCCAAACCCCATGAAGTTGGTAGGACAGGTATTGTTCTTGTTTTTAAGGTGAGGAAACCAAGGGTAAAAGGTTGGCATTGTCACACATCTGGGTCTAAGTGCTGTCCTCTGTACCTGATGCCACTTTAGTTCTGTTTTCCGAAAACAAGGGAGGAACTGCCTTCCATAGTTTTGTTAATACTTCTCCATATTTACCATATAAGTCTTTCATGGTTTTTAAAACTTTTTGAGATAATTGTGGATTCACATGTAGATGTAAGAAACAATACAAAAGGCCAGGCACCGTGACTCACGCCTGTGATCCCAGCACTTTGGGAGGTGAAGGCTGGTGGATCACCTGAGGTCAGGAGTTTGAGACCAGCCTGGTCAACATGGTGAAACCCTGTCTCTACTAAAAATGCAAAAATTAGCTGGGCATGGGGATGGGCCCCTGAAATCCCAGCTACTTGGGAGGCTGAGGCAGGAGAATCGCTTGAACTTGGGAGGCGGAGGTTGCAGTGAACTGAGATTGCACCACTGCACTCCAGCCTGGGCAAGAAGAGCAAAACTCCATCTCAAAAAAGAAAGAAAGAAAGAATACAAAGATCCTGTATACGCTTCACCCATTTTCTCCCAATGGTATCATCTTGAACAAGTGTTATCCAATTTCAACAACCAGGATAGGATACGGACATTGACACAATCAACAGGCAGAACAACTCCATGAAGAGGATCCCTCCTGGTGCCATTTTATCTCCACAACTCCCTCACTCCCCCATAAATGCCGGAGGCAGAGCCCACCCCATGCCCAGCTCTTGCTTCATTTACACTGACTAGACACACATACACACACACACACACACACACAAACACACGCACGCACACACAGACTTCTAATGTATTTTGAAATGGAGGTTAGGAAAGTCTAACACCTATAACAAGCAACCCCCAGTCTCTGTGGCTAGCATAGTAAAGGTTTATTTCCTATGCTGTCAGTTCAGTGGTGGTCATTAGGGATGAAGGGATGACTCTGCTTCTTGCAGACGTTCTGGGACTAGCTTCTCTGTCTAGTGGCTCCACCATTCCCTACGGCCTCAGCATCCTCCATGCACCCTCTTCTTCAGGCCAGCATGGCAGGGGCCATAGGATTCTGGCCTAGAAGTGGCATTTATCTCTCCCACACACAGAGAATGTAGTCATTTGGCTCCACCTGACTGCAGGAAGGCTGGGAAATGTGTTTGGCTATGCCCAGGAGGAAAAGGAAGAATTGTTGATGAGCACATGTTCAAGAATAGCCATGGCAGCATCTCTAGTTGTGGTCAAAACTAGAAGAAACCCCAAAACTCCAATGTTGACTGTCAGAGGAATGAATAGTGTCCAATTTACATTATTATACAAATGTGAAAATGACAAACTGTATCTATACACAATAAAGATGAAATCTCAGAACGCAAATATTGACTGGAAAAAGCAAGTTCCAGGAGACATATGATAGAATTTTTATATAAAGAGCTCAAAAACAAGCAAAATCTGACAATTTGCCCATTTATTTTTTAGGGATATAGAGATCTGCATTAAAGCCATGTTTCTAAAAAAAAATGAAGGCGTCCTGGCCACAGTGGCACGTGCCTATAGTCCCAGCTACTTGGGAGGCTGAGACAAGGGAATCCCTTGAGCCTAGAAGTTGAGTCTAGCCTATCAAGACCCAGTCTCTAAAAAACAAACAAAAATGAAGGAGTGATAAATAGGCATTTTAGGACAATGATTATGTCTGGAGACAGAGGCAGGGAGACAGGAGAGAGAGGGAGTGGCAAAGTCGCTTCAGCTTGTGGCTGTGTCTTTGTTCTGAGAGGGAGCACAGATTCAGTCATGTTCTGTTTTTCCACTACGTTTCAGACTGTAAGTGTATATTACAAGTATTCTTTGGTATGTATCACATATTGCATAATTTTTAAAAGAATGAACCAAAACATTATAATTAGTAGTAATAAAGATAAGTCTTTATTAGTTCTAAGAATGTGACAAGGAACAGAACCATTGCTTGAAAAGGTAATTCTGATTAATTGGTTTTTCTAATCTGTGGAGATGACCCACACTGGGGTGGTTCTACCCAGGATCACAAATGCCACCCCCCGTTGTTTGGATCAGCCCTCATGCCCTGATCTTGATGCTTTGTGGTTCTCCTACAATTTCCTTAAATTGCCTTGAAGTTTCCAAAAGTTAGTTACACTCATCTGTTGACTCAATCATCTTCAGAATCTTAGTGTGAAGTCTTGATGTCTACTGTAGAGATTATTTCCCTGCAGAGAAATGCTACAAAGCTGTATTTCAGTCCTTGCCAATGAAAGGCAAATTTTGCAGATCTAAATTTACTAAACACTGTCCCTTTAAAAGTATCTCATACCTGCAAAGATATAACCAAATCTAACATTTCAGCAAACAAAAGCTGAGGCTTGTAACACACAGAAGTAATTGCTATACAGTTATCACCAGAAGTACATGCCCAGCTTCCAGGGTTACCACATTACTTAATAAACATGTAAAATCTCTTTCATCTTAAAATGAAAGACCCAAAGAAACCACCCCAGTAATGGTTACCAGCCGTGATCCATTTATCTGTTGTTGGCAAACTGTCTGTAAATAATCAATCCAGAACACTCCTCTATGTTGTTTTCTCTTGATCTCTCCCTTCCCCCTTCTCCTCTCCATCTTGGAAGTTTTCGCCTTTGCCATCTCCACCCTCTGTAGAGACTCTGTGCTTTCTGCACCCAGAGTGAGTCAGCATATGGATGCATACCCGCATTTCTAGGGAAATGGACTGGGGTTATCAGAAAACTCAATCTGTCCAACCATAGATAAAAATCAAGACATTTTATTGCAACCCAGATAGTTAGCTCAGCAGCCACACTTTGGAACATAGAGTACAACTCCTTTGGGAAATACCTAGCTGGGAGTGACTTTCAGTCTCCTGGGTAAAATGTTCTCTTCTCATACAGCAAACCTTTTGTAAAAGGGAAACAGACTCCGTCAAAACTGGGTGGTAACTGGAGATAAAGGCAGGCCACTCCTGTTTGAATGTTTGTCATTTTGATGGGGATTTTGTTTAACAAGGTTTCTACCTTATCTGTCTTCTTTCAGATTTACAGCTCCAGAGCTCATAAAAGGGAGGCCACAGATGTGAACATGGTCTGTGGAAAGATTGAAAACAAACTGAGGCCATTCAATAAAAATAATCTTGAGATATTTTGGATTTTTTCTTGTCATTTTTTTTTTTTTACATTGACAATGACATCAGGGGCTCTAATAGTTTTCCTGATAGTACTTAGTAGTAGTACTTGGCCAACTATACATATTGGGAAAATGCCGCAAAGGATATTGCCTTGACATTATTTATAGCCTGTGTTTTATTTCCTTTACTCTCTGCTGAGAAACACAGTTAAGCCTATTATGATAATTTAATTAGAAATTATTTTATTGAACACCTGTTGGGCTAAGCACTGTATCAGGTATGAATAAGATACGGTTCCTCCCTCATGAGATTTTTTATTTAAGAGACAGGGTCTTGCTCTTTAGCGCAGGTTGAAGTATAGCGGTGCGATCATAGCTCACTGCTACCTCAAACTCCTGGGCTCAAGCCATCCTCCTGCTTCAATCTTTTGAGTAGCTGTGGTTACAGGTGCATGCCAGCACACCTGGCTAATTTTTTAATTGTTTTGTAGAGACAGCGTTTTGCTTTGTTGCCCAGGCTGGTTGGTCTCAAACTCCTGGCTTCAAGCATTCATCCTGACACAGCCTCCCAAAGTGCTGGGATTACAGGCATGAGCCACTTTGCCTGGCCCCTCGTGAAACTTAAAAAATTAAATTATCTCTTTAAAAAGGACCAGGCCTAGGAACAAGCTCTTTAAATGTCTGGCACCTATGTGCACACTCTGTGTGGTCTTCATGCTTTGGAGAGAGTTGTGGCGGCTGCTGCTATTGGTCATATATTTGATTGTACCTGAACCACATACCACCTTCGTCTTTCCTGAACCAAGGGTCGACCTGCTGCTCACCCCAGATGGCATGACTGTTCCTTCAGTCTGTTGATATCTTCTGCTGTTTCCACAGAAGAGTCTGAGCCCTGAATCCAAATCACACTAATAGTTGTTATTTATGAAACACTGCAACATAGAAGTCATGATTGCCATTCTACAGCAGAGAGGGTTAGGAACTTGCCTAAGATCTCATAGGTGGTAAAGTGAGAACCAAATTTAAACCAGGTCTCAAATGTCCACATTCAAATGCAGCTCCTTCTGTTCTGCCTTGCTTTATCTTACTCACACAATGATGTAATGCTAGTGTTTCTTGATCCTTATAGTGATGTGATCTTGCCCTATTCCCAAGGATTCGGGAGGCAGGTCTACATGGGATGCAGGCACACTGAGTTGATGTGTACAGATTATGTTCCAGAGCCTTGGAGGGCACAAGGATATGAAGTATCGTATTTGGTTCTTCCCACTATGGAAGATAGCTGTCCATAAGCACATAGCTAGATCTCAGTGGGATGCCTAAGGTGTTTCGCAGTGTTTGTGATAAAAGGAGGCAGCCACTTCGCATATATGGACTTCTTCAGAAGCACACAGGCCTAAGGTCTTAGGATTTTCACCCATCATCCCAAATAGAGAGATTTTTGTAAATGCAAGGTAGTGGAGTGTGTTTGATTAGGTTAGGTCTCAAGCAGGACAAGAGCCACTACCTCCCACGAGGGCACCGTCCTGCTGCACCTGGAATTTGTTCCTTCAAGGATTCCCCGCCAAGGCAGTAAACCAACATGATTTCCTCTCCTTCTGGCATGGGCCCTCACAGGGACAGCTGTACTTCCAATTGCAGTGACATGACTCTGTCACAGTCTTCAAATAATTTCTAGTTTTCTTCTTCAAAGAAAAATTTTTAGAGCTCTTTCAACACATTGTGAAGGAAATAAGCCTCTTAAATATCCATGCCCTTTACAGCAAATATTCCATTGACATATTAAACCAGAGGCGGTCTCACGGTTTTGAAAAAGATTTTAGATAAATACAGAGGGCATGTATCACCCCAAATCCATCCTTTGTGGAGTCATTGGTTAAAAAGGAAAGGGCCAACCGGGCAGGTTAACAGTATGATATAATACTGAAAGACTCTGCATATCAGTTTCAAAATGGTAATGTTTAAAATGAGTTCTCAAGTGTCAGTTTCATTTTATGTACGCATTTATGCTCAAACTTGGTAATTACCCTTAGCTCGTGACATTTATACCAATCAGTAATGTTTAATTATCCCAGATGATCACTCAGTGAGTTCTAGGCACATGGTGGAATTTAGAGGGGGTTCCTACCTTCAAGGGCATTAACTCTTGGTTGGCATGTGTGGAGAGATGTTGTAGATACAAATACATTTTGAAAGGGGAGGGGAAGGAGAGTCCTGTTGGCAGGTAGAGAATTGGGAGAATTCCTTTGGGAAAGCATCCAAGAGGAGGTGGTTTTAAGATTCTACTTTGGAGGCTGGGTATGATGAACAGGAGACAAAAGATTCTTTCTGGGATTTAGACCAGCTTACTGCTCACAAAAGCAGCAATGAGGGTTCACTACCATAATATGTTCAGAACTTTAATTCAAAAGACGAATAGAAATCAAATACTTATCCATGAAAAAGTTGTAAAAGCTAAATTAAACGTCAAGTTTTTTGTTTTAGGTTTAAAAATGTGGTTGCTGGGTTTGATAATTTGGACATCTCATGGGAAAATGATCCTTTAGGCAAAATCCTTTAAAACTTGTAGCTTTGGGGCGGAAAGTGGAGTAGGGTTGGAACCCCATATAACAAAAAGGACAGCCTATTACTTAGGCAAAGGCTGCAGGATAAGAGGAAGGCAAACTGGCTCAACTCAAGGATTCAGACCTCGGTGTAATTCAGAACAGTCAAATGAAGGAGACTTCAAACTTCTATGAAGCTCACTTTTGCTCCAAAGAGTGGTGGGAGCATAGCAGAAAGTTGAGAATTGGACAGAACTTTTTCAGTTTGACTGAAGACTCGCGGGGGTTCCACATAAACCAACAGTTACTGAGCCTGTCCCATCCCGGAGGTACAGGATGATGCAAGATGGTGCCTGCTGTCAGGCTGCTTATTGCCTGGCAGAGAAGTTTGTGAGACCAAGAAAGCCCACAGTGGGATAGGGACTTCCAAAGTTTTGAAAAGGATTTTAGATAAATACGGAAGGCATGTATCACCCCAAGTCCATCCTTTATGGAGTCATTAGTTGAAAGGGAAAGGGCCAACCAGGCAGGTTAACAGTGCAATATAATAGTAAAAGACTGCATATCAGTTTCAAAATGGTACGTTTAAAATGACTTCTCAAGTCTCACTTTCAGTTGGGAATCAGAAGGGAGCACCCACCTCTGCCTAAGGGAGCTGGGAAAGGCTTCACAGAGAGGCCATTGAACTGGGGACTGACATGGCTGGGACAGCATGTGGAGCGATACGAGTTTGGGAGATGGAGAGGCTGGAAGAGCCCAGCAGAACCCGTCCTCACTGGAGGAGGGCAAGTGCAGGAAGTCATCCATAACACTGCTCACAGCCTATCTTCTGAAATGCCATGAAACTTTCTTACTCTAGCCGTGAAGGGTAGAAATAAGAGCTAGCACAGGCACATGGAGCTGATACAACATCCCTGTTTAGGTTACAGTTTTTACCCACCTCCATGGAATGAACATCATCTGCTCCATCCAGCTTTTTTTTTTTTTTGGTGGCAACTTTTTTTTTTTTTTAATATATATATTTTTTATTGCATTTTAGGTTTTGGGGTACATGTGAAGAACACGCAAGACTGTTGCATAGGTACACACATGGCAGTGTGATTTGCTGCCTTCCTCCCCCATCACCTATAGCTGGCATTTCTCCGCATGCTATCTCTCCCCAACTCCCCACCCCCCCACTGTCCCTCCCCTTTTTCCCCCTGACAGACCACAGTGTGTGATGCTCCCCTCCCTGTGTCCATGTGTTCTCATTGTTCAACACCCGCCTATGAGTGAGAACATGCGGTGTTTGATTTTCTGTTCTTGTGTCAGTTTGCTGAGAATGATGGTTTCCAGGTTCATCCAGCTTTTAATGGCAGGACCAGGTTCTGTGAACTGAGGCTGCAAACCTTGGAATGATGTCTCATTTGTCCTTCTCTTTCTCCTTCTTAACCATGTAGGCACCACATTGTATGGTGCAGTGTGGTGCAGCTTGGTTCCTGCCCTGACTACATCAGAACCCCTGAGAGCCTTGACAGATTCTGAGACCTGAGCACCTCCCGCCTTTCTCCTCTTCTCTCCTCTCCCCCGCTCCACTGTTGAATCAGAAAGGGGGTAGGGAGGGTTGGTTGCCGAACTCGTGTGTTTTTAATAAAAGAGCTTCAGGCTGGCTGCGGTGGCTCACGCCTGTAATCCCAACACTTTGGGAGACTGAGGCAGGAGGATCATTTGAGGTTAGGAGTTCGAGACCAGCCTGGCCAACATAGTGAAACCCCATCTGAGCTGTGCGTGCTGGCACGTGCCTGTAGTCCCAGCTGCTTGGGAGGCTGAGGCATGAGAATTGCTTGAACCTGGGAGGTGGGAGTTGCAATGAGCCAAGATTGTGCCACTGCACTCCAGCCTGGGCAACAGAGCAAGACTGTCTCCAAAAAATAAAAATAAAAAATAAAACAGTTTCCTGGGTAAATCTGATGCCTAGCAAGTGTGGAGGCTACACAGGCACCCATCTACACTGGGTTAACTACTCAGCCTCACCACACACTGGCTCCCAGATTCAGCTTCCTCATCTGGGAAATGGGATTGACACCCTGCCTAGCTCACAGAGGTTTGAGAGGATTAAATCACCTGAAAGCAAATGGGAAGGCATCATGTGCTATAGAAATGCAAGGTGTTACTCATTCCTGTTTGCCACTCCCATGCCTTCACCCTTGCTTATAACTTGTCACCTACAGGATTAGCTCAGTGGCCAGCTGGTTTGTCTCTGGCTCTTGTGCCCTGATACCACATTAATCATTTCAAGACATCACCTTTATCCGGTGGCCTCCCCCAGTAGACAGACCCACCTTCCCCATCCGGCTTTCTCTCCCACTCAGCCTTGGCCTCTGTGTTGACCCTTCTTGCTTTCTCTCCTTGACCTCCTCATCTTGCACCATTTCTTAAAAGCTGTCTTCAGCTTCACTCTGTAACCTGAGCACTCCCACCTGAATAACACTTGATCTAAATAACGTAGTTAGGACATCTATTATCTTGAATGATTCCTTAATTGTCTTACATATTTGCTTCATTATTCTGCTTAATTTGCTTACTGAGGTCCAAGACTAAGTCTAAACCATGTTTTGTTTTGTTTTTGTTTTTGTTTTTGTTTTTCAAGACAGAGTCTCATTCTTTTGCCCAGGATGGAATGCAGTGGTGCTATCTCAGCTCACTGCAGCCTTAACCTCCTAGACTCGGGCAATCCTTCCAGCTCAGCCCCCTACCCCAGTAGCTGGGACTACAGGTGCAGGCCATCATACCCAGCTAATTTTTGGTATTTTTATAGTAGAGACGAGGTTTTGCCATGTTGCCCAGGCTTCTAAAGCATGTTTTAACTGTTACGCACAGTGCCTTGCCCAGGGTTAGGCACTAGATAAGAACTCAGTATCCACTTGCTGAAATGGGAGAGCTGAGTGGTCAGAATACCTGCAGTCTCTACAGCACTTGCATTTACAGTGTCTTTTCATTGCCACAGCCTTAAGAAGTAGATAGGGTGACTCTCCCCATTTTGCAAATAAGAAAAGAGAAGCTTAGAGGGGTTATGTCACATCAACCTTGTGGGCTAAGGCTGAGTGAAGACCTCGCAGAAGAGACCAGGCTGAGCATGCTGCAGTAGCTCCACTGCAGTGGGGGGCTGCCCACCAGGACGGAGAGCAGAATTCAGACGACTCCAGCAGACCTGCTTCGTGCAAGTCAAGTGAATACTAGTCAGGAGGGATTTAGGTGACTCAGCCTCTGCCCTGGTTGGAGTCAGGAAGTGGGCTATGCAGCCCATTTCCTGGGGAATTTTCAGATGGACCAGTGATTTCATTTTCCTCTTCTAAAGCACCCCCATGCACAGGGATAGGTTGTTCACATGACCATTTGGATGAAGCCAACGGATCTGATCTCTTAAAGGAGAAGCTGAAACAGCAGTGGAAACTTTCTAGGCCTGTTGGTATTAGTAATTTCATTCTTCGCCAAACATGAATGAGAAATCCTTCTAGTTCGCTCTGACTGAAGCCAGAGTATAGATAACAGTGCTTTGATATTTCAGCATTGCTGCCTAGGTTATGAACGTATAAGCCTCATGTAGGTAACCTGCTCTTGCTTCCATTTTACCTGTTGCTTAACTGGGACAGGCCTGGGGTGGGGCTGCTGAGAGCTGACAATGCCAGGCCCAGAAAGTCTAGCTAAAGATCAGCAGGCAGGCCTTGGGGTTAGAAAGCGACACAGTAAACGGGTGGAGTAGTAAAGCTGAGTTGTGTGTTTAGAGAATTCAGGGCGTGGCGAGTGATCAGCTCTTGGGAGAGCAAAGATTAGTATTTAATACATATGCATTTATTAGCGTGGCTGGGTCTCTCATCAAAAAAGTCATAAATTCCCAGATCAGGATTTTAAAGCAAATAGAATTACTGATATATCTCTTCCAACAGCCAATAAACACCCCACAGAGGGGACAGTGTACTCATGTGCTCGCACAAAGAAAAGTGCAGAGTTTTTGATTCAGCTACAGCCTGAAATATTAAAATTGTGATTTTCAGCCAGTCGCGGTGGCTCACTCCTGTAATCCCAGCACTTTGGGAGGCCAAGGTGGGTGGATCACTTGGGGTCAGGAGTTCAAGACCAGCCTGACCAACATGGAGAAATCCCATCTCTACTAAAAATACAAAATTAGTCAGGTGTGGTGGTGGGTGCCTTGGAAAAGGGAGGAGAGTTTCAGCAAAGTTTTGCATTGCACTCCAGCCTGGGCAACAAGAACAAAACTCGGTCTCAAGAAAAAAAAAATTGTGATTTTCATGCACTGTTAGAAATAGTTTTCAAAGAATTACTTCCTCCAGCCCATCACAACCCCTACCCATGTGAGAGGTTAGGAGTAAATTATATGCCTTTTGAAAACTTTGCTGAAATTCTCTTCCCTTTTCCAAGTCTACCAAGTTTTTATCACACACACACACAAAAATGGGGCTAATATGACAACAAGATTTGTACCTTTGCAAGTAAATATTACAATTTAGCTGAGTAACTTGTGGAAGCTTGTTAGGTTGAAGTGACTCACTTGCGTAGATGAAGTTATTTTTAGAGATGTAATTTGTACTGTTTAGAAAAGAATAAAGAGATGGTAAAAGGCTACATCACTCATTATAGTTTACAGAGCTCAGGAACCCAGCATCCATGCAAAAGATGACTAAGCAAGGGGTCGGTTGGTACTTTCTCTCAGAATTTTACAGATGTGAGTCATCAGCTTTAGTCTGCAGACACAGCACAGAGGTACCTGTGACTCAGCTCTCATTTAGAAAAAGCCCTAGAATTCAATTCTGATATACTTTTATAGTTAAGTAGTGAGGAAATTACATACTGAAGCAAAATATGCCTTTGTGAAGCGCAGCCCTGGGATGTTTTTAGCAAAGACTGATTTATCTTCATCTCTGGCCTTTGAAAGAATCTATCTGTGATCCACCCTGGGTAACATGCCCATTCAGCCCTCTGGTAACATCACAGTGCCCACCTTCTTCATGTGTAGCTCACGTCCCGACTACTAACTTGTTCTCTATAGAAATCTCAGCCTCACTCTTTCTACACTAAGATGCCCCAGCACCAAGGCCCACTTCCTTTAACCAAATATGTTTCCTATATACGTGTTTGTATATATGAAAATCTTCAGCCTAAAGTATTAAAATTCTAGTTTTCATAAGCTGGCAGAAATAGCTTGCAAAGGCTTCCTCTCCTTCATACTTTACCTATGTCAGGGGTTAGAAGGAATAAAATCGTATTTTTTGACATTATTCTCATGGTTTTAGTAAACTCTACACAAACACACATACAGATGATAAGCATTATCTTTATATGTAAACAGATGGCAGAGTGAGCGCATGTTCTCTGCGCAGCACCATTGCTTGTTCTCAGGCGCAGGGCTCCACTGGCCTAGTGACTGTGCAGCCTCATGCTCGGATGTCTCCCTCATCGTTGACACACGCTGATTACACAGCCTATTTGGAGTTAAGCCCTTGGAACGTAACCCTCCATTCATTCATTCATTCATTCATTTATGGAGTCTGGCTCTGTTGCCCAGGATGGAGTGCAGTGGTAGGATCTCAGCTCACTGCAGCCTCTGCCTCCTGGGTTCAAGCAATTCTCCTGCCTCAGCCTCTCGAGTAGCTGGGATTACAGGCATGCGCCACCATGCCTGGATAATTTTTCTATTTTTAGTGCAGACAAGGTTTCACCATGTTGGCCAGGCTGGTCTCAAACTCCTGACCTTAAGTGACCCACCCACCTGAGCCTCCCAAAGTGCCCATAACCTGTCCTTTTAAATATATGGAAAGTGGCTCCTTGTAGTTTGCAGACACATCAATAGACTATTCATAACCAACAAAGAATTTTGTGTATCATATTTGCCAAAGAAACATGAGCATGGTTGCAAAAGCAAATACTTCACAAAGATGTATAATGAAAAGCAAGAATACTGGGCCCCATGCCTGCCTTTTCACAGCCACTTTTAACCACTTCTGCTGCTTGACAGTTGCCTCCTTAACCAGCTGACTGTTTCGTTCCTCGCTGTGTGTGTAGCACTGTTACTAAGAGCACTGGGGCATGCAGAGGTTAAAGTCTGGTCCTGTTGTTAAGGAGAAAAGCCTTGTGTACCTTCAAGTCAACTCCGCAGACATTTGAGTGTCAACTATGGACCAAGCCCTGTGTGAAGCTGTGTGGTCACAGAAATGGATAGCTACACTAAGGAGTTTGTACTCAGGTAAGGGAGCAGGCATGTAAACACATAAATACGAACACACTGTGGAAAATGCTATAATACAGGTGTATAAACCCCTTCTGAGGGGTTTTTACAGCTCTGTCCTAGAGCTCGGTCTTTAAATGCAATTAGAAATCTGCTAGGTAGATAAAGAGGAAAGGATGGGGCTGGGCTCCGTGGCTCACGCCTGTAATCCCAGCACTTTGGGAGGCCAAGATGGGCGGATCACGAGGTCAGGAGATCTAGACCACCCTGACCAACATGGTGAAACCCCGTCTCTACTAAAAAATATAAAAATTAGCTGGACGTGGTGGTGCGCGCCTGTAGTCCCCGCTACTCAAGAGACTGAAGCAGAAGAATCACTTGAACCCAGGAGGCAGAGGTTGCAGTGAGCCAAGATTGCGCCACTGCACTCCAGCCTGGGGACAGAGTGAGACTCTGTCTCAAAAGAAAAAAAAAAGGAAAGGATGTCCAAGGCAGAGAGAACAGTGCATTCATGGGCTGATGCAATGCATTCTGAAGATTGGGAATAATTCATAAAATTTGATTTTTAGGATAAGTGAGTTAAGGGAGTAATGAGGAGAAGAGGCAGGAAAGAAATGCACCTAGTTATAAAGTGCCTTTTATGTACGTTGTTTAAAATATATCCCATTACTGATGGAGAGCTCTGGGAGGATTTTGAACAGGGATGTGGCATTATCTCGATTATACTGTAAGTCCAATGGCAGAGGGGAGGATGAATTCAAGTGGGAGGAAGCTGGGGTTTGATAAGCCACTTGGGGAAACTGGTTCAGGCAAGAGAATATGAGGTGCTGAAACAGTAGGAGCAGGGAGGAAGAGAAAAGGAGAGATTCTAGAAATACTTTAGGGTAGCATCAGAAGGACTTGGTGAACACTCAGATTTTGGGAGTGAGGGAGAGGGAGGAATTGCAGATTACTGTATAATTCCTAACTAGGGCACTAAGGAAAAAGTGGAAATTTAAAAAGAGTACCAAAATCTGGAGGGAAGTGAATGAGTTTGAATATATTGAGTTTGAGGTGTTTGTGTGATAAGCAGATGGAAATATCCAGTAAGTAGCCAAGAATGCGAGACTAAAGCTTCATGACCCATGTGGTGGCGATGGGAGCCACATAGCTGGTGGAATTCCCACAGGATGAATCTGTGATATGAGGGGACTGAAACCAGCTCTGGAAAAGGCCAGCGACTGGTGGTGGGCAGAAGATTCCTGATAGAGGCCAATCAGCAGAGAGGGGTGAGATGAGAACCAGGAGAGAGGGCACCACAAAGGCAGCAGAGGACCAGATCTGGGGAGGTGCAGGTGGCAAGGGAGAGGAGCGTGAAAAGCATATGCTTTGGTAATGATGGTGGTGCCCATTGATGGCGTAGTAAAAGAAACGCCCATGCTTTAGTGTAGGTGGAAGCCAGGTGTGAGTGGGTCACCGAATTCATTCACAGTGAGGGTGAGCCCATCCTCTTTTGAGAATTTGGGGAATTAAAGGGAGAGTAAATGGACAGTAGCTAGCAGGGGTGATAATCAAGAGGCTACTTTATAGGATAAGAGAATCTTCAGCATGACAAGAAGGAGCCAGTGGAGGAGGGGTTAGAATTCCTTAGCATGGAGTTCAGCTTCCTCTGAGCAAAGAGTGTGGAAGAGAGTGGAATGGGCAGCCGGTACCACTGCCTGAGTGGCCCCTTGGAGCCACTGAGGAGTTTGCCTTTTGCTTTCTCTGCCACCGGCAGGTGAATCGACAGCTTGGGAGGTGAAACCTGGAGTTATCTCTCTGGGCAGTTGAGGAGTGATGCACATCAGCAAAGCAGGGCCATCGACCTTGTGAGCTGCTTTTTGTTACCTCCACTTTGACTATCTCCTAAATAAAAATGGCACAGTCTGAAACAAAACAAAGCCTGAGTAGTAGCCAGTCAGTCCTTCCTCCGGACCCCAGCAGCCTTTCGTGCAGCCCCCTGTTTTAGCACTTCTCCTACTCTGTTGGGATTATTTTGTTCACTGACTTTCCCCAATGCTGAGCCCTTTGAGGCAGAGTTTATTTCGGCTTCATCTTGAAACCCCCAACTTCTGTATTCAAACCCCTTAGCATAAGGGTTAGTGCAGACAGGGCAAGTCAGAGGCTTTTTAAGTAAATGTACAAACTCACATACCCTTTCTTATCTGACTTACAAGAATGCATTTGGTCCTACTCTCATAGCAAAGCATAACTAATCTTTTTTTTTTTGAGGCAGAGTCTTGAGCTACTGCCCAGGCTAGATGCAGTGGTTTGAACACAGCTCACTGCAGCCTTGACTTCCTGGGCTCAAGCAATTCTCTCATCTCAGCCTCTCAAGTAGCTGGTACTACAGACACACACCACCACATTTGTACATTTTTTAATTTTTTGTACAGACGGGGTCTCACCATGTTGCCCAGGCTGTTCGCAAACTCCCTGGGCTCAAGCAATCCTTCTGCTTTGGGATTACAGGTGTGAGCCAGTGTGCCAAGACTCGTAACTGATTTTTAAGTAGTTAAAATCTCATAGGTCATTCTTTGCTATGCTAAAAGTTGCTCTAACTCTCAGTGGTCTAGAGTCCCATGGTCAAGAATGCTCATGGTCACCTTTGAGTTTCAGACAGACAAACTCTCGTTTTGTTGTTTAAGTATTAAACTGCTCTGCTCCTTAAACCAAATACGTACACACATACACAGATATATTTAGATACAAATGTGTGTGTGTGTGTGTGTGTGTGCACATAAAAACATGACACTCCTTAGTAAAATATTCCTCTAGACCTGGGGTTCACAAATCCCTCCTCCTGATCCATGCTGGCGCCTACTCAGGCACTATTTTGCAGATTTCACTTTAGTTTTTCATGAGCTAAGGTCGAGTGGTGACTTAGCAAGTTGAATGTGTAAAGAACCAAACCTGTTTTTCCATGGAACCAATCATAATTTATCTAGAATGAGCCATTTGGCCTCCAGAAACAAAGAGATTTCCATCACGGAGTGCTGGTGAGGGGTCATGAGTAAGGCAGGGCCAGTGAGAGCAGCTGCTTTATTGGAAGAGCAGCAGACAGGCTGAATGAGAAGGGGTTAGCTGTCGAGTCCACATCAGGCTCTGCTGCAGTGTGAGCAGGTTGAAGGTACTTTATTTGAAAGCCCCTTGCCTTTCTTTTTTATTTCTAATCTGATATTTTTCATCTGTCCTTAAATGCTCTGCATATATGAACTTCAACTTCTCTATTCAGTCCCTAGTCTTTTAACCTGGACTTGACGGGCTGTACCACACCTTAGAAGGAAAGGCTACCAAGGCCTCCCATGAGCTGCCCCTACTGGCATTCAAGGATTGTATTTTTATCCAGGAGGCCTGGGCTAGTCTCTATGGACTAGGACAAGGGGCACAATTAAGGTAATTAAACTGGCCTCCATGTGTAGGACAGACAGATAGAAGGACGATTCCTGGAGGCAGACAGAGCTTACTGAATTGGTAGGTATTTGGAGCTGACCTAAAATGGTAAGTGTGGGAAGCCTTACCAGTTGTTCTTAGGGTTAACCAAAAGTATATTTTGCTGTATGAAGTAGGTCAGTATTTTTAAAAATATACATTCCCATTTCTGTTTATCCACTGTGGAAGTAAATGTGACCCACCAGCCCCACCAGTCCCCTCCCCAGCAGGACAGCGTCCTGTCCTCTTCAGGATGGGAGCCTTTCCAGAGATGGACGAAAAGCACCCAAAGTGACTCCAAGGTTTTGCATCTGGCAGAATATTAAACCCAATCTGATGGCGAATGGGGAGCAGGTTGTAACTTTTATTTCAGACATGTAGTATGATTCTTCCCCGGTTGGTAGCAGAACATTCTAGTGGCATCAGAGCCACTGGATTTAACATCTGAAGACTTGAATTCAAGGCCAGCTCTGTCACCTAATTCTAAATAAGCTGCTTTGTATTCCTGAGTTTCAGTGTTCTTGTCTGTAAATGAGGTGGTATGCCCATCTTGAAGGTACAAATGAGACAATACATTTTTTTTTTTTTGAGACAGAATTTCACTCTTGTGCCTAGGCTGGAGTGCAATGGCAGGATCTTGGCTCACCTTGGCCTCCCAGGTTCAAGTGATTCTCCTGCCTCAACCTCCTGAGTAGCTGGAATTACAGGCATGCTACACCACGCCTGGCTAATTTTTTGTATTTTTAGTAGAGACAGGGTTTCTCTGTGTTGGTCAGGTTGGTCTCGAACTCCTGAGCTCAGGTGATCTGATCACCTCAGCCTCCCAAAGTGCTGGGATTACAGGTGTGAGCCACCATGCCTGGCCGACAATACATATTATTTGACCCATAAAGTTTATATGATAACATTCTCCAGACCTCTGAAATTATCAGACTGGAGCAGAGGTGAGCAATCAGGGAAGGATATGGAGATTTTGAAGTCATCAAAGGTTATTAACATCACATGAGACTTTCTGAAAAAGGAGTGCTGAAGTGCCAAGCCTTCAGGCTTAACAGGTCCCTCAACTGAGCTTTGGGATTGAGGGAGTGTTAAGAAGACAGAGAAAAAGAGGCAGTAAAAATTTTAAAAGGAAGAGAAGTAGCAGATCAGTACAGTGTTATGGAAACCACGGGAGAAGGACAGAAGTGAGCAACAGTGTCAGATGCCATTAAGACCGCGTAGATATGACTGTAAGATGTTTTCCCAACCAAAAGGAATAAAACAAGGACATGAAAACATCAAAAATAAAAATTCTTAAAAGTCTGAGATCATCGTGCCCTTGAGCTTAACTTGGTCTGAAAGACAGACATCATACTCTTCCTCTCGTCCAGTACGACTGTGTATGTCAGTCTCTCAGACCTTTGAGCTTTCTTGATTAACAGCCAGAGACGTGCTTGCCTATAGCAACCCCTGGCTGAAATGGTAGGTGAGCCAAAATAGCCAAGCAGAAGCTCCTTCCACATCAGAAACAAGTGGCAAATCACATTTATAGCATGGACTCCAGACCCAGCAGGCAGGGTCGAATCCTGGCCGCATCTTCTCACAGCTTTAAGTTCTCCGGCTTGCTCCAGGGCAGGCTTACTCCTAGAAAGGGGCGAGGCAGAATCATATGGCAGAAAGCACCCAGCACATTATAGGTATTCAATAAATGCTGATTTTTCTCCTTTTTCTTAGCATTAAGAATTTATTAGAATGAAAAACAAGATTAAAAAAACCCCATGCCTAACAATTATCTGTAGTAAGAGATTTCTCAAACAGATTAATCAGTAACCCAAAGTCATACAGCTATTGTAGTGGCAGTTACTGTGTTCCTGCAGGGAGATGTACTGTATTAAATACAGTGGCCTGGTACTGTGGATGTAGCTCTCTGGACCCTGGGCTTCTCTCTGCAGCTGTTGAAGCCATGGAGGCAGTTCACCACTCTAGAGCATAATCTCCTCATTTGTTAAACGGAGAGTTGATTTGCAGGGCTGCTTGCCGAACTGTGCTTTGGCAAGTATATCCTCTGTTATGGTAAGGCTCAGAGATTTTTAAGTAAATGTCTCACTTAGCTACAGTACACCCTGTAGGTACACTTGTCAGAAGGTAGCCAGGAAGAAGTAACTCAAGAAGGTCACCACTTCTCTGTATTTCACTCTCAGGCCTGACTCTCACCTTCTAGTAAACTTGGTGGCTAGTTCCCGAGTCCCTTGGAACATTCTGTATTTTGTTTGTTTATTTGTTAGTTTGTTTCAAGTTCTTTGCAGTTTAACTTCCCAGAGATAGTCTGTGGTACAGAAATACACTAACATTGTAAGAATACGAGAAGAGTAACCTAATAGCCTGGGCCCAGGAGGTAGGTGTGGAGGGAACCAAGAAACTGCAAATAGAGGACACAGTTAGCTTAGGGACTGGCATGACATAGGTCTTGATGTCACAATTGTATGGCCCACTGTGTAAGTATTGATATTCCTAAGTTTGGCTTTGAGTCATTTAGAAAGGGACGGCGGAGAAGTAAATGTGAGATCTATTTTATAAAGATTTTTTATCACAAACAATGAAAAATAAAAGTTTTAGAGCTTTCAGTTATCTGGAAGGCACAGCTGTCAGAAATGGTTTGCTGAGTGTGAATATGCATGCTTTTCTTAGGATTAACAATGATTCAATACCTTTGATTGAAAAGTATCTTATTCCTTTAAGTACAAGTCAGGCAACTCATCCAAGTCAAGGGCTAGCCTCAACGTGATCACCTTATGATTGCACAGTTTGTTCTCTTTGAGTTAGTTAAATTTCAGAAAAATATGACAATTTAAAAACAGTATTTCAGTCAGCAATCATACCTTTATCTCAAATGAAATTTCTAATCGGAATTGCTGTCAAAGAGGAACATTAATTTCCATTCCCCTGCTGCCTGTCCCACCCATGCTCATAGAAGAAGTAATGACCAAGGAGCTAGTCAAAAAACAATAACAACAAAAGAAAACAAAAACCTGGATAAGTCACAGGCCAAACAGGTAATCCTAAATATGCAAAGATTGATTATATTGCTGGTCTTTTTTTTTCTTTGTTTAAGATGGAGTCTCGTTCTGTCACCCTGGCTGGAGTACAGCGGCACAATCTCGGCTCACTGCAACCTCCGCCTCCCAGGTTCAAGCGATTCTCCTGCCTCAGCCTCCCAAGTAGCTGGGATTAAAGGCACACGCTAATTTTTGTATTTTTAGTACAGACAGGGTTTCACCACGTTGGCCAGGCTGGTCTCGAAATCCTGACTTCAGGTGATCCACCCGCCTGGGCCTCCCAAAGTGCTGGGATTACAGGCGTGAGCCACCACACCCGGTCTGCTGGTCTTTTTTTAAAAAAAAAAACAAAACCACTCACAAATAAATCGGTTAGCAAAAAGAAAAGGCCTTTATCTTAAAGCACCTATGAGAATTGGGAGAATATTTCATAATCAAAGCCCGAAAGAAAACTATCTGACCAAGATTTCATCAGGCCTCCTCTCTGTTTAGATCTTTTTCTGATATGTGGTCTGGTTTGACTACAGGGACCCCTTTGAGCATAGATTCTCTAGAGTTACAATTTTTTATTTGCTGGAAGAAGGTTGTAGAATTAAAAGTAAAGAGTTCCAAAGGACTCTGAATTTACCTCAAATAAAGAGGTGGACAAAACTAAGTTGAAGGCTCAATTTTCAACTTGTTTTGAAAGTTGTTTTGAAAGCTTGGTTTGTATTTTCTCAGCTGGAAATCAGGGTAGAAAAGAAATTATATAGAGTCAGGTTTGTTTGTTTGTTTTAATTGCTTCTAAGAGAAAAGTGAGTAATAATAGGTATCACTTATGAAGACCTGCTATGTGCCAAGTGTTCTGCACATATACTCATTATATCATGTAAACCATCCAACAGCCTTGCAAGGTAGGTATTATCCCATTTTAAAGATGAGAAAACCTAGACTCAGAGAGTTTAGTCAATTGCCCGAGGTCACCCAGGTAGCAACTGGCAAAGGAGGAATCAAGCCCGGATCTGTCAAATTCCAAACACCATTTTCTTCCCAGTATCCCATTCTCCCAACACTACGTTCCTTTAGGTTGCAGCCTTTATTTATCAAGCACTTTCTATGTGCCAGACGGTGTACGGCGTGCTTTACCTGCTTCATTTCCAATGCTGAGCTTAAAGGTTTTCCAGTCTTAGGAATGGGGAAGAGGCACGCCCATCTCCAGAGCACATGCCTTCCTCACTTAGCAGTCAGCTTCGCCCAGATAAGCTGTTCCTCACCCATCTCGAAGACTCAGTGGCTTATTTTTGAACATTCCTTGGGAAAATATCCCCCATTCCACTCATTCTAGCGGGGTCAGACATTTTCCTATAATTGTAATATCCCTGCACGGTATAAATACAGCGTGGAAACTGCTTGGAAAGGATAATGTAGAAATAAAAATAGGCTAATGAAGGTTTCTGCATGGGGGAATGACATGGTAACCAGAGCTTCTAACCATGTCTTATGAGGAAACACGTAATTCCTCTGCCAGATGTTTGATTTAAACTGTGGCCTGTGCCAGTCTTACACCCAATCCCAAACTTCAGGCCTGACTCTGGATTTTTTACACAGGAAGTCCATTATCAAGACTTCTGCTCAGAGTCTCCCTTGAACATGATCCTACCACCTCGGCCTCCCAAAGTGCTAGGATTACAGGCATGAACCACCACACCTGGCTGATAAGTCTTAGGAGATGTTTTGTAAAGAGGAATTGGTTTCTATACTGAGAAGTAAATAATCACATCCTTCTAGTTATAAATAATAATGTATTTTTGATTTGTACATTATACTTTCCAAAACGTTCTCCATTCTAGAGGATTTGTACCATGCTGGGGGTGTTACAGGAAAATGTCTGCCACACTGGAATGAGTGGTGTGGGCTTTTTTTCCTAGAAATGTTCAAGGGTAACACTGCTCATAGAAAGATATTCACAGCCCTTCGCTGTGTCTTCAGAACACTCCACAGTTTGACAGCTTTATCCAGGGCTCCTCTGCTCTAACTTCTGTCCTCCAGCCTGTATTCCGTCTACCCAGATCTGCCGCATTCCCACACTGGGCCTCTGCAGTGACTGTTCAACACTTTTCCCCTCTGCCTGGATTCTCTTGCCTCTCTCCCTCCCTTCCCAGCCATAGTCTTCCCACTGCCACTGCCTGTCCAAATCCTAGTTGTTTTTCAAGGCCGTGCCCAAAGCCATCTCATCTAATAAGCCTCCTAGCAGCCCTTCGATGGAGTATCTTTGCCCCTTACCATGTGGGAGTCAACACCTCTGTTACAACCTTCATCCTTGCGTCCCTTCCTGAGAACAGTGATTTGAGAGCATGCGGGCACTGTGGGGGAGGAGGACTTGGCCTTACTCAGCTGGGTTTCCCTAGAGCTGACCAGGGTAGGTGCTCAGGGAATGTTTGTCAATTTGGATACATGTTGTTTTCTCTAGAATATAAAGGTCATAGCAAGATCCTTTAGGGAAAAAAGATTCGTTTGAGGAACTTTTTTTTCTTCCTAAAGCCACATTAGTCATCCTTCACACTGGGGTAGTCACAGTATTCCCAAATTTGTATCTAGCTGCTTTGTTCTAATTTTTCAAGACAGGAATTTAAACTGACCCCTTACTTTAACCACAGACACCTCATTTGCCCTTTTCCTTCTTATCATTTACATTTAGTACATTGTCCATGAATTCTTTGAAATTATAAGCTTCTGACTTTTTCAAGACTTTGCCCAATTTTTAAGTGCTAGCTATTTTGCATTTGAATATATTGTAATTTATTTAAGGATTCTTTTAATCAAACTCTTCCTTAATTTAGCCAGATTTCTTTTTTAATCCTCCCAGGCCAGGAGTTTATTTATTGTGACTCAATTCTTTTAAAAATGGAAGTTAAAACAGTACTAAATGCTATTTATGGCATCTCCCTTGCTCGATTTCTTTCTGTATCTCATAAAAGCATGTTTCTGTGTACATTTCTAGTGCAGTTACCATTTCCTCACTAATCAATGCCAGTTACTAGGTATGCGTCCACTACCTACCGTGTGTCTACCCCAGTGGCACACATGTGTAGGGATCTAACATAAAGATAAATATGCTGAAATTGTCAACAGTCCAGCTGAGAGGTGGATTATGTGGACACGGAGGCTGGAGAAATCACTGAGTGATGGAGCATGCAAGGAAGGCTTCCTGGAAGAAGGTGGGGCTTGGACTGCATCACAGAGTTGGAAGCAAGAACAGGTTGAAAGGAATGAACACAGAGCCAGGCCTGAGGAAATGAGAATCTCAGAGCAGCAAAGGGGCCAGGATCCAAGTAGGAGGCGTATCCAGAGGGCACAGAACCCAGATAGCATAGCAGGCAGGAGGTGCACAGCTCACACCCGGCCCCTCTCCAGGAAATGTGGACCCTCAGTTCCAGCTTGGGGCCTGGAACAGAGAATCTGCTCACTCAGTGTGTGATGGATGAGGGAGTGGATGAAGCAGAGGGACAGAGGGGGTTCCTACTTTGGGGACCCCTTCATCCCAGCCTCAGCCACTGATAGGCTTTTTTGTCCTCATGTGGACTCTCCCTGAGTGAGCCCTGCTTGGGAGCACAGGTTGGAAGCATGCAGAGTTCCAGAGAAGAGGCATTTCTGATCATCTGAACTTTGATGAGAGTAAAACCAGATAAACCCAGAAAAACAAGGGGCGCTCTCCAGACAGGGAGAACGACTTGACCTGTGAGCTTCCTGATACCAGCATCTGCTTCCTTCATCTTTGTGTCACCTATTTCTCTTCACAGATACAAAGGTCAGGAGAGTAGTGGGAAACTCTGGTAAGATAGGACAGGTTATGGCTTTTCTTTTTTCTTTCTTTTTTTTTTTTTTTTTTTTTTTGAGACAGTGTCACTCTGTCACCCAGGCTGGAGTGCAATGGCATGATCTCAGCTTGCTGCAACCTCCGCCTCCCAGGTTCAAGCAATTCTCATGCCTCAGCCTCCGAGTAGCTGGGATTACAGGCACCCACCACCACGGCCAGCTAATTTTCATATTTTTAGTAGAGACAGGGTTTCACCATGTTGGTCAGGCTGATCTTGAACTGACCTCAGGTGATCCACCCACCTTGGCTTCCCAAAGTGCTGGGATAGGTTATGGCTTTTCTACATTGAATATATGATACCAAAAGAGCAAAATAAAAAGTGGAGAATTATGTTTACACAGTATCAAATGCTTTATTGAGTCTTTTCCTTTCTATGAGATATTCCCCAGGCTCCAATTCTGATTCAACTTGTAACCTTCTAGAACCAACTCAAAGTCCATCTCTTCTTCGGCTGCCCTTTTCCCTGCATGACACCACGTGCATGCCTCCTATATTGTCTTAGCATGCTCAGCTGAAGTTGCTTATTGAACTTGCCAGGTTCTCCTTTTCATGCAAACGATGAGCTCGAGAGCATGGACACCGTCATTATTCCTGGCACTCTACCTACTGTGGTTTTTTTTTTTTTTTTTTTCTGAAGAGTATTCACCTTTCCTGACCCTCTTAGTTTGTGTGGTTTTTTAAATAAATGCCTCATTTTTAAGGTGATATTTATCTGTTTATACACACACACACATGCACACACACACATATGATTATATAAAATATACCCACACACTTTAAAAACTCATAGAAAACCACCGAACTTAATAGTGCCAGTATCATAGACATCCTGTGGGTATCTCTCCCAGAAGGGACCACTACCCTGAACTTTATGTTAACTGCCTCCTTGATTTTCTCAATAGCTTTACCACCTAGCATATGTCCATAAAAATATGTCATTCATTTTTTTCTATTTTTGAACTTTATATAAATGGAATCATACTGATTTCTGCTTCTATGAATATTAATGTCTTGCTTTTTAAACTTTTTAAAATTATAACTATTTAAAGCTTACATATGTTTATAAAGACTATGAAAACAAATACCCATGTACTCACCTTAATCAAATCTTCATACTTTGCTATAATCGCTTCTGAATTTTTTTTTTTTTCCCTTGGGACAGAGTCTCATTCTGTCGCCCAGGCTGGAATGCAATGGTGTGATCTCAGAATTGAAGGAATTCTCCTGCCTCAGCCTTCCAAGTAGCTGGGACTACAGGTACACACCACCACACCCGGCTAATTTTTGTATTTTTAGTAGAGATGGGGTTTCACCATGTTAACCAGGATGGTCTCGAACTCCTGGTCTGGTGATCCACCTGCCTCAGCCTCCCAAAGTGCGGGATTACACGTGTGAGCCACCACACCTGGCTGTTGCTGACTTTTTTGAAGAAATAGCACACTGTCAAGCCAGGCACAGTGGCTCATGCCTGTAATCCCACCACTTGAACCTGGCTTGAACCCAGGAGGCAGAGGTTGTGGTGAGCCAAGATCACGCCACTGCACTCCAGCCTGGGTGACAGAGAGATTCTGTCTCAAAAAAAAAGAAAAAGCAATAGCACACTGTCAATTCAGATGAAGCCCCCTGAGTGTCCCCTCCAAGACGTATCCCCATCCTTCACTCCCTTTTCCCAACCCACAGAAGTAACCACTACCCTTAATTTGGTGTATATCTTTCCCACGCATGTTTTTATACTTTCATTACTAGACATTCCTAAGTAGTATGTAACGTGTGCACGTTTTTGAACCTTGTAAGTATGTACTGAACGGTGTTCATCTGCAACTTGCTTTTTTCGCTCAACATTAGGTCCTGGAGATTCAGCTAGGTTGATACATGTAGCCCTAGCTCATTCATTTAAACTGCTACAGGGTATTCCTGTGAAAGAATATGCATGATGTATTTATCCAGTCACCTGTTGATAGACATTTAAGATGTTTCCAGTTTTTGTTAACACAAGTGGTACTACATCAGGCCTTCTCCTGCGATCTTATGCACCTGCGGTAGTTCCTTAGGAGTGTTGCTGTGTCGTGGAGTATGTACACCTTCACTATTACCGTACAAGAGTTTTACCAATTTATATCGTCATCATCAGGGAATGGGAATTCCCAATGTTCCACAGCTTTGACAACACTTGGGTATTTTCCAGTTTTTAAATGTTTGTCAATCTAATGGGTATGGGTAGAAGTTCATTGAGGTTTTAATTTGCATGTCTTTTATATGAGCCTTTCCTTCGGTTCAGCAGACTGAGTGTTTCTCATGTGTCATGCACTGTACTAAGTGCTAGGAATACTAAAATAACTAACTCACGGCCCCTCCACTTGGGGACTTCACAGTTCGCTGCAGTGATTCCTACCTGGGGAGGCGAATTAAAATCACTTGAGGTGCATTTTCAGAAATGACGTTTAGGAAATGGGGGCTCTTAGGTAGGCGGTATTTGTGAAATAGTAAGCTCAATCTTCCTCAACACTTGGGCCATTGTGTATAACTTTTCATGTGTTCTCTGTCTTCCAAAAAAGGCTAATTTATTTTCACTATATCATATTTACTGAGATGTGAAGTTTAGAAAGATTAACATCAAAATAATTAGAATTTAAGAACCTGAAGTATATGCTGTAGTTATCAGAAATTTCACATATACGGAACAGTGTATAAAGCTAGATGGAAAAAGAAACACTTTAAAAAGGGTGGTAGGGAAAAGAAATGAGCACTTATACTGAGTACCTGTTCGGTTTTTATTTAATCCTTTCAACAAACACTATGAGATATAAATTATTATCCTCATTTTACAGATGAGAAAATCAGGATTCAAAGAGGTAAAATATTTTGCCTATGATGTCACCACTAATTAATGGTGTGGCCAAGACTTGAACTCACTTTATCTGACTTCAGGGGCATACCATGCTGTCTCTTTCTATAATAGGATTTTTTAGCATATGCAGAAAAATCTAAGAAACTTCAAGCTTCAGTTTGGCAATATTGAAACCCCAAAGATAGGCCAGGCATGGTGGCTCACGCCTATAATCCCAGCACTTTGGGAGGCCAAGATGGTTGGACCACCCAAGGTCAGGGGTTCAAGACCAGCCTGGCCAACATGGTGTAACCCCGTCTCCACTTAAAATACAAAAAATTAGCTAGGTGTGATGGTGGACACCTGTAATCCCAGCTACTTGGGAGGCTGAAGCAGGAGAATCACTTGAACCCAGGAGGTGGAGGTTGCAGTGAGCTGAGATCGTGCCACTGTACTCCACCCTGGACAAGAGCGAAACTCCATCCCAAAAAAAAAAAAAACACCCAAAGATAATTTGTTTACATGATCATATAACAACCAGCTTAAACCAGTGAAAAGTCAAACCCATTTAACAAAATCTGGTTAATATTTAGTCTTTCTTGTCACTTAAATGAAAGGCAGTGATAATAAATGGAGATACCTTGAATAGATACTTCTGAATTGGAAAATGTTACTTTTCTATTTCTTGTAGTGAGTATTTTGGATATGTAGTGTTAATTTTCCAGTGGTTGGAATCCACAGGTCTCAAAGGTTTAGTGTGTAGGTAGTAAGATTGGGATTGGTCAGTAAATATAGGGCAGGCTTCCCACATTGGTTGTCGGGGTAGCCTGGGAATGAAAAGTGTACAGATGGCTTTCAGGAAGGATCAGCCTCAAATGGAATCCTCATCGGAGAGTGACTTTACAGCAATTCAACAAGGGGTTAAAACGTTTCCTAACGAGGCTTCGAGGAACTGGAATGTCCTGAGAGGCCTGGAAATGGGAATATAACCATAACTACCACAAAGCGAATCTGTGAGTATCTTCCCTGCTGACCCAAGACCACGGAGGGAAGAACAGAAATATATAGTTTGGAAGGTTTGAAGAAATGAAATAATGGCCAACTTGTGAATAATGATGAGAATATTTGATGATGTGACTCCCAGGGAAGCAATTATGGTTAACCCCCTCATTTGTGTGGCATTTTCAAGGATCAAACTGTCCCACAAAACTGAATTTTCCAGACAACTAAAACTTTCCTATTTATGCGCCTTGAAGGCTTTGTTAACCATGCTTGGTGGAAATATTTCTGAAATAGATGATATTATTATCTTGCCTTCTTGAACAGAAGCTTCAGGAAATAACATTTCCTTAGATACCTTTGACTGCAAGTATTAGAAGACCCGATTACAAGAGGTTTAATAGTAAAGATTTATAATCATCTCACATAACAAGAAATCCAGAGCTGGGTAGTTCAGGGATGATGAATCTAGCCACACAATGATGACAGGCTGACCTTCCCCTCATGGTCACAAGATGGGCGACTCAACTCCAAGCCTCAAGACCTCACATGATCAGCTCTAAGGGAAGAATGAGATGGGGGCTTCTCCTTACACATGTGTTTAATCAGAGAGGAAAATATTTCTCAAAAGACCCATAGCCCACTTCCCCCAGGGCCTATTGGCAGGACTGAGTCGCATTTCCATGTCTTGGTTTATGGAAGGCTAAGAGAGTGATATCCAGCACTTTCAGACTCTGGGGTGAGAGGAAGGCTCTGCCTGTAAGCGAGAAGAATGGAGAATGGGTGTTAGGTAGGCAACCACAACTGTCTGCCACTGCTACCAAGATTGGGAGTGAATATCACTTACTATGTGGTGATAGCGTAAGGGACAACTGGGATGTATGGAGCTTTTTGTTCCTACACTAAATGGCCAGACTGGGATTCTTTCAGCCCTCCTAACCCTGCTTGTATTTGTTATATTCTTCCTCTGTGTCAGACTGTGAATTATGACTACTTGCCATTAATGTGCCTTGTCCTCATCTTGCCATAATTGGATATATTTTGTTTTTTTCTGGAAAAATCATATAATTAAACTTCTTAGAACTATGCCTGAAATGTTGAATGTCTGATAGGCTATCCTGGGAATCAGATGCATGGTAAGGCATTTATTTTTGCTATTCATTTTTCCACTGTTGAGATTTTTGGAGAAGTGAGAAGTTTCTAGAAAGTCTTATGAACTGAGATACCACCTTACTGGAGTCGTCTTCTAGTGAAAAGATGAGCATTTGGGGCAGGTAAGCGTGTTTGCTTGGGAAGGTAGAACTGCAGCCACTACTTGGACCTCACCAGAGTTCACAGACAGGCAGCATAGTTTATCAATGCATTCTTCCCCCCAAAGCTGATTGGTTACTTCCCCCAGAGCTGCATGGTTGGCTGTTATCTGGAGAGCACCACAAGCTCTGGGACTGTAACCCATAGAACCTATCACTGCAAGGACAGTCCAGAGTGAGGCAGCTGTTGTAGAGCTTAATTCTTCCTCCCTTCCCTCAGGGCTTCAGAACCCTGTGAATGCATCCTGTGAACAGCCTGGTTTGTGCAGAATTAAGAAGCATTTGGTGTGACTTGTTTCAGTGAGTTCTTGAAGAAAATAATGCTTCACAAATAGTTATTGAGACCAGATGCAGTGGCTCATGCCTGTAATCCCAACACTTTGGGAGGCCGAGGAGGGAGGATCACTTGAAGCCAGCAGTTTGAGACCAGCCTGGACAATATGGCAAGACTCTTGTCTCTAAAAGAAAAAAAAAGAGAAAAAGAGGGGAGAAGAAGAAATGGTTATTGAAATTCTACTAAACAAGTGCAAACCATCCCCTCTGTAGATGAAGAGCCAACCAAGTCTTTGTGTACAGGATGAAGGAAATAGGAAGCTGTTGTCAAAATAATACTGACAACAAGTAACTGAATCAAATGGGATGATTCTGCTCTAAGAATCAAACCTGAACCTGCAGGTTCTAAGAAAGCAAATGGTGGCCGGGTGCAGTGGCTCATGCCTGTAATCCCAACACTTTGGGAGGCCGAGGTGAGGAAATCATGAGGTCAGGAGTTCGAGACCAGCCTGGCCAACATGGTAAAACCCTGTCTCTACTAAAAAGACAAAAAAATAGCTGGTCATAGTGCTGGGTGCCTGTAATCCCAGCTACTCAGGAGGCTGAGGCAGGAGAATCACTTGAACCCAGGAGGTAGAGGTTGCAGCGAGCCGTGATCATACCACTGCACTCCGGCCCAGGTGACAGAGTGAGACTCCATCTCAAAAAAAAAATAAAAAAGAAAAAGAAAAGAAAGCAAATGATTAAAGTGTTCGATTTTGATACAGCTAAAACTATGAGCCCAAAATCCTTGGAATCTGGGAGGTTCCTTCAGAGCAAGTTAGCTGGTGGAAGTCCTAAAGTAATTATTTAACTATGCATCAGAAAATCATGACTTAACCCATGGCAAAAGTTAAGTGACAGAAACATTTGGTGATAAGGAAAGCAAGTTTAATTTTTTTAATCTTGACTGAGTGGTACCATCCAAATCATTCTTGTCAGAAATATGCAAAGTATTTCTCATAAATGTTTTAGTTATTAACTCATTCTTATGCACAGAACGTTTTTAAATAAGCCATTGTTTTGTTGATCATTGACTGATATAGACAGCCTACAACTTAGTTGAATAAAGCAAGATATTTGTATTTTTAAAATTTTATTTTCTTATATGTGAATTACCAATTTTATCTCTGAAGTTCTCTGACCATTCCTGCTCCCCCAATAATACGTTTACTGTGTTCACTGAGCAAGTATTCAAATTTTAATACTGGCTACAATTACACTTTGTTAGACAAATCTCCATGGAGAAATAATCACGTAATCAGTGCTTTCGGGGGACCATGGTACATATCAACATTAGCTTGCTGCCATTTTTTAAAATCAGAACAACTCACTTGCCCAGGTAGATAAATTGCCTTTGCATTTTGAATTATTTCTGATGCTATTTGGCATTTAGGGGGTCAGAGAAGATGGTTCCAAAATAGGTGGGAAATAATAATTTTTTAGCATATTAAAATGCTAATACCAGCAACTCATTTTCTACAAAACAAAATAATAAGAACGAAAAATAGAAGACGTGCCAAAGCCCAGAGAAGCCAGTAGCTTGAAAATCACATAGCCTGTTGTATTATCTGCATTGCTTTGGGTACTGAGTGATGAGTGTATTTGCTTTAAATTTATAAATTATTGTCATTGAGTTCTACTATTTAAAATTGTTGCTTTCTTGTAGGGAAGCTTGCATGGTACTTGTCTGCTAGTAATGATTGCTTTGGAGGTTAATCTGTATCTTGTTTTATATTTGCAAAAGTGTACATAATATAAAACAACTGAAGTCAAAGTATATGTGAATACCGTTTATTTTTTCTTATTTTTTGGGGGGTGGATAGAGCTTCACTCTTGTTGCCCAGGCTGGAGTGCAGTGGCACAATCTCGGCTCACTGCAATCTCCGCCTCCCGGGTTCAAGAGATTCTCCTGTTTCAGCCTCCTGAGTAGCTGGGATTACAGGTCCATGCCACCATGTCCAGCTAATTTTTTGTATTTTTAGTACAGATGGGGTTTCACTATGTTGGCCAGGCTGGTCTTGAACTCCTGACCTCAGGTGATCTGCACTCCTTGGCTTCCCAAAGGGCTGAGATTATAGGCGTGAGCCACTGCTCCCGGCTGCAAATATGCATTTTTTTAAAAATAATCAGAAAAGGCTGGGCACCATGGCTCACTCCTGTAATCCCAGCACTATGGGAGGCCAAGGTGGATGGATCACCTGAGGTCAGGAGTTCAAGACCAGCCTGGCCAACATAGTGAAACCTGATCTGTACTAAAAATACAAAACATTAGCTGGGCGTGGTGGTGGGCACCTGTAATCCCAGCTACTTGGGAGGCTAAGGCACGAGAATTGCTTAAACCTGGGAGGTGGAGGTTGCAGTTAGGTGGGATTGCATCACTGCACTCCATCCAGCCTGGGTGACAGAGCGAGACTCTGTCTCAAAAATACATACATACATACATACATACATACTAATTAGAAGAAATGGAAGTAGTAATGAGCAAATATATAGAGTTAATTTTAGAAACCAATATTTGTGCAGAGTGACTGAAGACATTACAGATCATGCTTTGCAAAATGGAGGGACTCAAAAGCAATTTCTGAATTTAATTATTTATCATTTGAGTCCATCTTTTTCATATTTTGTATTGTCCCTATCTATTATGAAATCTCTGCTTTGGGCACCAGTAGACACATTCAGACTGCCCTATTGTGCTTGAAAAGTGTGACTAAAGAGTGGACATTCAAAATCGTGCCCTTTTCTTTGGTTGTCGTGTGATTCATCTGTAGAAACCCCCTACAGCACTGAGTCAGACATCATCAGAATCAGTGTACTCAGAGGTCTAAGAGGCCCTCCCAACGGGATGGTTTTTTGATTCTTGGGGGTTTTTTGGCTTCTCTTTAAAAGTCTGATGCAGACCTAAGTTTTTCTTCAAGAAATCACATTGAGTGCTTAGAGGACCTAGTCCAAGTTGAATGTCACCCCAGACTAGAATAGTGATAGATGTATAATTATCTAGCATGCATTTTTGTTTCTTTATTTCTTTATTTTTGAGACAGAGTCTTGCTCTGTTACCCAGGCTGGAGTGCAGTGGCGCGATCTCAGCTCACTGCAGCCTTCGCCTCAAGCGATTCTCCCACCTCAGCTCCTGAGTAGCTGGGATTACAGGTGCTCACCACCATGCCTGGCTAAGTTTTGTATTTTTAGTAGAGATGGGGTTTCACCATGTTGATCAAGCTAGTCTTGAACTCCTGACCTTAGGTGATCCACCCATCTCCACCTCCTAAAGTGCCAGGATTACAGGCATGAGCCACTGTGCCTGGCCTAATTATCTGGTATGTATTTTTAAATATATCTTCAAAGATGAACCTTATACACCGTTCACAATGACAACTTTAGCTTCCTAAATTGTGGCATAGTGGATGAGTCGTAAGCAGGTCAAGCCAGTGTCCTTTGGAGCAGAAGGCAATGTGGGGCATAGTAGGAGCCCAGTGTTTGAATCATGGGACTAGATTTGAGTCTTGCCCCTGCCTAGCTGTGACATGAGAAAGTTAATAAACCTCCTAGAGCCTTAGGTTTGCCCACCTGTTAAATGCAAATGTTAAAGATAATGTCTCTGTCATGGAGTTCTAAGTAACAAATCAGATACAGTGTGTAAAGGTACTCTGTCAATCTAGAAAATTCTATACTTGTTTTTCTTATTTTTATACTGTTCCTATTCTTTTTCCTAGAAGTGGATAACATTCACACACACATACATTACATACCTTTATGAATGTGCTATTGAAACAGTCTGTGTTTTTAATGATGATTTTTCCTCAGCTAATAACAAGTCATTTTACTTTTAAAAATTGAGTTAAAGAACCCCAAAATGAAAAGATAAAGCTTTAACACATGTTAACAGCAAGGATTAGAATTAGCCTATACTGTCACAGCAGACATATTTAGTGCTCAGATTAGTCCCTGATGCATTCCATTAAGGAACTCCCACTGATTTAGGAGATATAAATATATGTGGTAATGCATATGGAAAAAATGGAAACTGCTGAATATCAAAATTCACTGTTTGATTGGAAGTAGAGTGATAACTTCATTTTTCCTGGTAGTCTGGTTGCCATATCCTGTAAAGTAGAAAGATTATCACCTGCACTCTTTACCTTTTTTTCTAAATACATTCTCGAAAAACAGCCTCTGTTCTACTTCCTCTATCAAATCATAGATGTGGAAGACACTGCCCAACCCTTGAGGAGTTTATGCTATAATAGACACTTCAAACAGATATAAAGAGAATTCTGCTATGCAATATTGATCCAGGGAAGTGCTAGAGGAGAACGTCACCTGGTTGCAGGCACCCAGGCTTCCTAAGCTTCTGTGACCATTTCGTAGCATTCTTACAGCACCTACACATTATGCCTTCTATTTTCACCCACGTGTGATTTGCCTCTCTAGATTATAAACTCCTTGAAGATGGAGAAGTCACTTTATTTCTTGGTCCCTCTCTATACAACACATCTTTCATCCAAGCCTCAACCTAGTATTTGTGGTTCAAATAGAGTTTTGTACCTAACACTCTGATTTAGTCAAAAAAGTATCTTAAGATGTGTTTATGCTCTAACTTTCTTTTTCTTTCTTTTGTCTTCGCAGTTGACCTGCCTCTGTTTTTTCCTCGAGACCAGCCAACGCTCACATTTCAGTCCGTCTATCACTTTACCAACAGTGGACAGCTTTACTCCCCAGGCCCAAAAAAATTATCCGTACAGCCCCAGATGGGATGGAAATGAAATGGCCAAAAGAGCAAAGTAAGTGAATCTGTTATTTCCTACAGATAAGAGCATTTTGTTTACCTAGTCCAGGGGTTGGCAAGCTACTGCCTGCAGGCTAGATCCTGCCTTGCACCTATTTTTGTAAATAAAGTTTTATAGAAACACAGCAACGCCCATTTCTCTGCTTGCTATCTATGGCTGCTTTAATGCTACAATGGCAGAGCCAGTTGTTGCAACAGAGACTGTGTGGCCTAGAAAACCAAAAATATTTACTGTGTGGCCCTTTGTAACTTTGTCAGGAAGAAGCTGATCTATATCTGAAAGTGTTTCCTTTTTCTACTGTTTCTGTTAGTCTCTAAAATTAGCCGTGACTGCTTTTTTTTCATGGAATGTAGAATTTATCAGAAAACTAACTCTCTATTTAGAGTAGAGAAGAAATACTAAGTAGGAATTCAAGTTACGGGTAAACGGCATAAATGATGAAAATGTTGGCAGCTACTTTTTATACTTTTTCAAAAAAATGGAAAATTTCAGATGGCAGTAAACAAACAGAATTTCTGCTTAGTAGTCAATACCTGGAGCCAGTAGCTACTCTTTCGTATGAAAATGAATCTCTGAATTCTATACCTCATTGCATCTCTGCAGTGTATACCACAGTCGTTGCCTAAAGGAAGACCTGTGTATTTCTTGGTCAAATAAACAGCTATGCAAATAAATAGCTTAGGGCTATTAAAATACATATGGAAGTAGGATTTCATAGAGGTTGAAGCTGGCTAAAGTTTGGAGTTTAGAGGTACAGCTATTGCTCATGAACCTCTCGGTATGGAAGGCTCTCACTTCAGTCATACAGAATAGGTAAATATAGAAATATGCTGAGTGTTTTTTTATATTTAAGACTTTGGTGTCTGGAACATCAGTCTTCATGAACTATGGCCTCCCAGATTGAAGAAGCAGTGGATCAAAATCATAGTTTCCAAAAATAAATCATGGAGTGGCATGTGGTTATTACTTTCTCGCTTGGAACAGCCATATGCTTCACACCTGTGATCCCAGCTGAAGGGTGTTCAGATCCAAAGGAGCACACAAATATAGACTATCTATTAAGCATCCTCTTCATTTGCTCATCCAGTATTTATTAAGCATCCACCATGTTCCAAGCATTGTGCTGTATGCTAGGAATATAATGATAAACAAATTGGAAATTGTCCCTGTCTTCGTGGAATCTATAGCTCAGCAAGGGAGATAAAGCCTTTATCATATGAAACTTCTGACAGTTTCAAAGTACCTACAAGCAAAGCCTGGACCTCCAGATCTGGAATGTTCTTGAATAGCCATGACTAATCAAGAACTTAGTAGGACTTATTGTTCTTGCCTCCTCCCTCCCAGAGAGACCCCATTCCCTTCCATGGGGGCTCCCAGCCTGACATGTATTTTTCTGTAGTACTAGACCTTCACTTATAGCAGGCTTGAGACCCTTTTTTTTTTCTGAGACAGAGTTTTGCTCTGTCACCCAGGCTGGAATGCAGAGATGTAATCTCGGCTCACTGCAACCTCTGCCTCCTGGGTTCAAGCAATTCTCCTGCCTCAGCCTCCTGAGTAGCTGGGACTACAGGTACGCACCACCATGCCTGACTAACTTTTTGTATTTTTAGTAGAGACAGAGTTTTGCCATGTTAGCCAGGCTGGTCTTGAACTCCTAACCTCAGATGCTCTACCTGCCTCAGCCTCCCAAAGTGCTAGGATTAAGTGTGAGCCACCACACCCAGCCTAAGACTCTTAAATAATGAAAGGGTGTCTTCTTGTAGAAACCAAGACTGCCTCAGATTCATATGCGGAATCCTGAGTTGTTATCTGAAACTAATGTGCCTTCTTCTTCCCCTTTATTTTCTCTTTTTATCCATGACACACAAGTCTGAAATCCCATTAAGGACAAAAACAAGCATATGCAAATATAACCAGTAACAATGATTAAGACTTAGATACCTTGAAATGCAGTGGAAAAAAAGGAGTTATAAAGGATGTTTTATGCTTGAAGTATTGATATCGTTTAATTTTCTGGGCTTTCCCTGTGTATACATAGGACCTACCCTCTGAAGATGGGCGTTATTTGTGGTATGTGCTGTGGAGTCTGAACCAGACATGTCTTTGTGGTTTCCATGGCAAAGCTATCTTGGTGTGTGTGTATGTGTGTGTGTGTGTTTTTCTTCAGTAGACATTTTAGCATGTATGAATTGAGTCTTTAAGAAGTTGCAGACCACAAGCCTGTGATTTCGGTATAGGAATATCATAAGTGAAGGCTGTTTATCTTAACAGATTGGTTCAGAGTTTCAAGAGACATTTGCTTTATGTTAACACCAGTCTAAAGAAAACATCTGAAGTAATGTTTAAAAAATCTGCTTTCTACTGTAGTGAAGATGGATCCATTTTAAATGTAATAAAAGAGAAAGCCAGCAGCTCGTGCTAGCAAGAAGAAATAGTTTAAAGTTTCCATTCTTCAACTGAACCAGTAACTTCTCTGGGCTGTGTCAGAAAGCCAGATAAACACAGTGAAAGAAGTGTCCTGCAGTATAGGCTTGAGACTGGTGGAGGAGGTTGAAGAGAAAGAATGGAAAGAGAGGAAGGTCAACTGTAGCATTCCTTCCACACCCTGTTTCTTTGTCCTGTGAAAATACTGTATGTACACAGTGCGTAAAAGGCTGTAATTCACTTGGGGAGCTCTGCCCACGACATAAACACGCTCATGGTTTATGACCAGCTGTAGAGCCTTTTGAGTGGAATCAGCTGTTTATTCCCTCCTGTAGAGCAAAATTCTAAACAATGTAACCTCAGAAAGGACACTCCTGGCACTGACCCCGGGCTGTTCCTACCACATGTGCTTCTTTCTTTCTCGTGGCTTTCCAGCAAATTCTGTCCCTCACAAGTGAAATACCACTTACAGGGTGAGCACAGGCTTTGGGGTCATGCATGCCCCAGTTGCTATTGCAAAGTAATCCTGCAAGCTCTGTGGTCTTGGGCAGAGCTCTTAACCTCTCTGAATCTCATTCCTAAAACAGGACTGTACTCCTCCATATTGGGTGGACTTGCTATGAAAGGCCAGCAAGTTAACATGTGGAAGACCAGGGTTTTAGCTTCTGTGTACCTCAGTGCCTTTGCTCGTGCCTCTCCTCCCACTCCCTTCCGCCCCCTCAAATCGACACATCCTTCAACCTTCTCCCATATGGGTTTTCCCATCCACTCTACTTTGCCGGCAGCTCTTTCCCCTCCTCCCAGTCTCCTTTGACTCTAATCATATAGGGCTTTGGAGTCTCTTGTATTTTCTTTACGTTTTTCACATCTTCATATATGTTTTGTTTCCTTAACCAAACCATGAGTTCTTTGAAGGCAATGGCTTTGCATATATGTATCTTTTTTTAAAATTGCAGTGTTATTTACATATAATGGAGTGAACAGGTTTTAAGTATATCTTTTGAAAAGTTTTGACAAAGTTACCTTTATACCCCCTTTCCAAATAGTTTCACTCTCAAGGCTACTCTTCTGACCTCTATCCCCATGTCTAGATTTTTCCTTTTAGATACTTCTAAATGGGGTAATACAGATCATACTCTTTTGTGTCTGACACAATGAAAATGATATTCATTTCATTCAACATAATTAAGATTTATCTGTTATGGTGGCCCGGCGCACTGGCTCACGCCTGTAATCCCAGCACTTTGGGAGGCCAAGGTGGGCGGATTACCTGAGGTCAGGAGTTCAAGAACAGTCTGGCCAACATGGTAAAACCCCGTCTCTACTAAAAATACAAAAATTAGCCAGGCATAGTGGCACACACCTATAATCCCAGCTACTCTGGAAGCTGAGGCAGGAGAATCGCTTGAACCCAGGAGGTGGAGGTGCAGTGAGCCGAGATCATGTCACTGCACTCCACCCTGGGTGACAGAGTGAGTCTCCATCTCAAAACAAAACAAAAAAAAAAGATTTATCTGTTATGGCATTTCTTTCTTACTGCTGAATAATATTCCATTGTATGAATATAGCATAATATATTAATCTATTTACCCGTGTGTAGATATTTGTGTTGCTTCCAGGTTGAGGATTTTATTAATAATGCTACTGTGACCAAGCCTTTTTATAGATATGTTTTCCTTCTTCCGGTAAATACCTAGGAGTGAGAGTATATATGTGATTAACTTTATAAGAAAGGCACAAGCTTTTTCAAAGCTGTATCTGTTTACCCGTCCATCAGCAGTATGCCAGGGTTCCAGCTGCTTCACATCCTCACCAACACTTCCTGTTGTCAGTCTTTTTACATTTAACCATTCTAGAGACGATAAAGTAAGATCTCATGTTTTAAATGTACATTTCCTGGTGATAAATGATGTTGAGCATCTTGGCATGTGCTTATCAGTTTAACTTCTTTCATGAAATGTCTGTTCAAATCTTGCCTACTTTCAATTTGGTTGTTAGTCTTTTATTAATGAGTTTTATATATGAGTTTCTTTATATATTTGTCAGATATATTTATTATGAGTATTGTCTCTCAGTCTGTGGCTTGCCATTTCATTTTCTTTTTCCTTTTTTTTTTGAGATGGAGTTTTGCTCTTGTTGCCCAGGCTGGGAGTGGCACTGGCGTGATCTCAGCTCACTGCAACCTCTGCCTCCCGGCTTCAAGCAATTCTCCTGCCTCAGTCTCCCAAGTAGCTGGGACTACAGGCACCTGCTACCATGCCTGGCTAATTTTTGTTTTTGTTTTTGTTTTGGTTTTGGTTTTGGTAGAGACGGGATTTCACTGTTGGCCAGACTGGTCTCAAACTCCTGACTTCATGATCCTCCTGCCTCAGCCTCCCAAAGTGCTGGGATTACGGGCATGAACCACCATGCCCAGCCTCTTTTTCCTTTTTTTTAATAGAGACAAGGTTATGCTATGTTGCCCAGGCTGGTCTTGAGCCCCTGGGCTCAATCCTCCCGCCTCGGCCTCTCAAAGTCTTGGGATTACAGGTGTGAGCCACTGTTCCTGGCCCATTTCATTTTCTTAAGCGTGTCTTTTGATGAGCAGAAAAATCTTCATTTTTTTAATGAAATCTATTTTCTACATTAATGCTTTTTGTGTACCCAAAATTATTAGCCTACTAGAAGGTCTTGAAGAAATTCTCCTATGTTTTCTTGTAGAAGCTTTTGTTTTAACACGTAGGGCTATGAACCATCTCAAATTAATTTTTGTGTATGATATGAGGGAGATCCAAGGTTAATCTTTTGTTCATATATATCCGGATATTACAACACCATTTGTTGAAAAGACTTTTCTTTCCCTATTGAATTACCTTTACATCTTTGTCAAAAGTCAATTGACCACATGTGAGTGGGTCCATTTCTGAATACGCTGTTCTGTTCCATTGATAGGTTTGTATACCAATATTTCTTGAAATCAAGAAAGATAATTCTCCAAGCTTGTTCTTTTTAAAGACTGTTTTGGATATTCTAGGTCCTTTGCATTTTCATATATATTTTAGAATAAACTTGTCAATTCCCACCTCTCCCCTGCCCCCTCCCCCCCCCCCCCATAAAAGCCTGCCAGATTTTGATTGGGATGGCATTGATCTGTTGATCAACAAGGGAGGAATTGATTTTTATAATACTGAATCTTCCAATCAGTGAACATGGTTTTATTTAGGTCTTTAGTTTCTCAGAATTTTTAAAAATATTTCAATGTAGAAGTCTTGAAATGTTTTTAAATGTTTTTGCTTTTTTTTTTTTAGACAGAGTCTTGCTCTATTGCCCATGCTGGAGTGCAGTGGTACAATCTTGGCTCACTGCAAACTCCACTTCCCAGATTCAAGTGATTCTTGTGCCTCAGCCTTCTGAGTACACAGGACTACAGACATGTGCCACTTCACCCAGATAATTTTTATATTTTTATTTATTTATTTTTTCGAGACCGAGTTCTGCTCTTGTCACCCAAGCTGGGGTGCAATGGCATGATCTTGGCTCACTGCAACTTTTGCCTTTTAGGTTCAAGCGATTGTCCACTACCATGCCCAGCTAATTTTTGTATTTTTAGTAGAGACAGAGTTTCACCATATTGGCCAGGCTGGTTTTGAACTCCTGACTTCAGATGATCCACCCGCCTCAGCCTCCCAAAGTGCTGTGATTACAGGCATGAGCCACCACACTCAGCCAATTTTTGTATTTTTAGTAAAGACAGGGTTTTGGCATGCTGGCCAGTCTGGTCTCCAGCTGCAGGCCTCAAACAATCCACCCACCTCGGCCTCCCAAAGTGCTGGAATTATAGGAATGAGCCACTGCACCCCACCTGTTTTTGCTTTTATTGCAAATTATATAAAAATATAAAATATTTATAAACATAAAAAATATAAAAACAAAATTTTTAAAAAATTATTTTTCAGTTGTTTGTTGCTAGTATATAGGAATACAAATGATTTTTCTATATTGACATGGTATCCCGTGACATTGCTAAATTTACTTATTACTATTAAAGTCTAATAGATTTTTTTATAGATTTCTTTTAACTTCTTACATAAACAGTCATGCCTTATGCTAACGACTTTACTACTTTTTTTCCAATCTTTATGTTTTTGTATTTCTTTTTCCACCTACTTGCACTGACTAGGATCTCCAGCACAATATTTTACATAAGTGATAAGAGCAGAATCTAACTGTATGTTTCTCTGTTAAGGTTGATGTCAGCAGTAGGTTTTAAATAGATGTCTTTATCAGATTGAAGAAATTCTCTTGTATTACTACTTTGCTAAGAGTTTTTTTTTAAATCATGAATGGGTGTTGAATTCTTTAGATTGTTTTTTCTGCATCTTTTGACATTGACATAATCATATAGTTTTTCTTTATTCTGTTAATGTGAATTACATTAATTAGTTTTTACATGTTGAACCAACCTTGCATTCCAAAGATAAACCCTTCTCAGTCGTGATTTTGTCCTTTTTTATATTATTAGATTAGATTTGCTAAAATCTTAAGATTTTTACATCTACATTTATGAATTATATTGGTCTCAAATTTCTTTTCTTGGGTGTGTCCTTGTCAGGTCTTTAGTGTTAGCACTATGCTGGCTTCATTAAATAAACTGGAAAATATTTCTTCTTCCCTTGTTTTCTGAAAGAGTTTATGCAGTTTTAGTATTATTTCCTTCCAAATGTTTGATAGGGTTTTATTTGTGCAAGAATATTTAGTGTCTTTACTAAATATAGGGATATTCAGATTGTTGTATTTCTTCTTGTGTTTGTTTTAGCAAGCTATGTTTTTAAATAAGAAATCGGGCCAAATGCAGTGGCTCATTCCTGTAATCTCAACACTTTGGGAGGCCAAGGTGGGCAGATCACCTGAGGTCAGGAGTTTGAGACCAGCCTGACCAACATGGAGAAACTGCATCTCTACTAAAAATATGAAATTAGCCAGGTGTGGTGGCACATGCCTGTAATCCCAGCTACTTGGGAGGCTGAGGCAGGAGAATCACTTGAACCCGGGAGGCAGAGGTTGCAGTGAGCAGAGATCACACCTTGCATCCTGGGCAACAAGAGCAAAACTCCATCTCAAAAAAAAAAGAAAAGAAGAAGAAATTGGCATTTTATGTCTTCCTTTTCAGGTTTCTTAGAGTAGAAGCTTAGGTCACTGATTTTAATCCTTTTTTTCTTTTTTTAATATAAAATTACCCTCTGCGGATTGCTTAAGCTGTATTACACAAAGTTTTGTATGTTGTTTTTTGTTATTATTTTATTAGACATATTTTCTGGTTTCCCTTGTGATTTCTTCTTGAACCATGGATTATTTATAATTGTGCTTCTTGAATTTCAAGTATTTAGAAAGATTTTTCTAAATATCTTATTGTTATTGATTTATAATTTAATTCGGTTTTGGCTAGAGATCACAATCTGTATGATTTCAAGCCTTTGGAATTCGTTGAGCATCGTTTTGTAGACCAGCATGTGGTCTATCTAGATAAATATTCCATGTAAACCTGAAAAGAATGTGTGTCCTGCAGTTCTGGGGTATGGTGTTCTATATATACATAAGTTAAATTACTTGTTAGTGTTGTTCAAATCTTTTAGCTCTTTACTGGTTTTTGTATCAGTTATTGAAAGGAGGCATTACAGTTTTCACCTGTGGTTTTGGATTTGTCTGTTTCACCCCTTAGTTCTGTTAATTTTTGCTTTTAATATCTGAAAGCTTTATCTTTAGACACATATTTAGAATTGTTAGGTCTTCTTAATAAGTTGGTCCTTCTATCATTATGAAATGTCTCTATTTCTGGCAATATTCTTTGACTTGAAATCTGCTTCGTCTGGTATTCAAATTGTTACACCAGCCTTCTTCTGTGTATATTTTGCACGATATATATATATATTTTATCCTTTATTTATCCTATTTGTGTCTTTATATTTGAAGGAAACCTTTTGTAGACCTTGGGTTTTTTAATCTAGTCTTATCATGTCTACCTTTTAATTGGAATATTTCTTTTTTTGTTGTTGTTTTTTTTTTGAGACAGAGTCTCACTCTTTCACCAGACTGAAGTGCAGTGGTGTGATCTCGGCTCACTGCAACCTCTACCTCCTGGGTTTAAGTGATTCTCCTGCCTTAGCCTCCAGAGTAGCTGGGACTACAGGCATGTGCCACCACACCTATATTTTTAACAGAGACAGGGTTTTGCCAGTTTGACCAGGCTGGTCTCAAACTCCTGGCCTCAAGTGATCTGCCCGCCTAGGTCTCCCAAAGTGCTGGGATTATAGGTGTGAGCTACCACGCCTGGCCTTAATTGGAGTATTTTGTTTATGTACATTTAACATAAATAATGAGCTTACTGGGTTTAAGCCCTACAGTCTTGCTATTCGTATTTTAGTTTCTTGAGTTTTTTTATTCCTTTGTTCTTTTCTTCCTGTATTCTTTCCATTTATCCAAGTAGTTTTCATTTACCATTTTCTCTTCTATTGGTGTGTTAGCTATATTTCCTTCTATATTTTAGTCATTTATACACTAAAAATACACCCTTAACTTATCACAGCCTACCATGTTTTAATATTATAATGCTTCCTGTATAATGTAAACAGTGTAATTATCTGTGTGCTTTCCGTTTACCCTTGTGCCATAATATTCACGCATTCTTTGTATTTTATGAATTCCACAATACATTGTTATTACTTTGGCTTTTAATAGTCAACTGACTTTTAAAGAAATCAAGAAAAAAAAGAGAAAAATTACATTCCTTCTTATTCTGTAGTTTCTCAATAAATGTAATAAATATTAATTTCCTCTCCAAAAAAAAAAACCTATTTAAAATAACTTCCTCAAAATAAGCCATCAGAGTGATCATATTTAACCTATAGGCAGAGAACATTAAAATTGGCTGTCATCAAGAAAAGAAAATGATACCTACATAACATCCAGGTGCCTCTGTCTGCCCTGTGGACTATAGTGGTCTCTCACACACTTTTATGGGATCATCACTGCAGCCCTTCAAGGGTTATCACGCAGAAATTCTTAGTACACCTCATACAGATTATACAGACTGAGGCTCGAGTGATTAATTGACTTTCCTGAGGGCACACAGCTGGCTTCTAGAGGAGTGAGGGCTCAACATAGGTCCTCATTTTCACATGATGGCACTGAAAATGATAAAAGAAGTTCTTGCCCCTCCCAAAGCTGAAGCCAAAGCAAACACTTTGAAGGCCAGGAAGGCAGTGCTTAAGGGTGTCCACAGCACAAAAAGAAGATCCAATCCACACATCGTCCACCTTCTGGTGGCCCAAGACACTGTGGCTCTGGAGGCAGCTGGAATGTCCTCGGAAGAGCACACCCAGGAGAAACAAGCTTGAGCAAGAATTCATCATCAGGTTCCCCCAACCACTGAGTCAGCCACGAAGAAGATAGGAAACAGCAACACAACTTGTGTCTGTTATGGATTTCAAAGCCAACAATCACCAGATCAAACACGCTGTGAAGAAGCTCTGTGACACTGATGTGGCCAAGGCCAACATCTTGATCAGGCCTGATAGAGAGAAGAAGGCATATTGGGATCATCTAAAATGAATCCCGCTAGTTAATTCTACATATATATCTTTTTACCGTTTAAAACCAAAACAAAAAAAAACACAAGGCCAGGTGAGGTGGCTGAGCCTGTAATCCCAGCACTTTGGGAGGCCGAGGCGGGTGGATCACCTGAGGTCAGGAGTTCAAGACCAGCCTGACCAACATGGTGAAACCCCGTCTCTAAAAAAAAAAAAAAAGAAAGAAAGAAAGAAAGAAAAATAAATAAATAAATAAATAAAACCAAAACAAAATCGTAAGTCCTCTGACCCTTCTGCACATCCACCCAGGCAGACAGAAACAGTTCCATACTCTTTTTACCATGTGTATCAGGCTCTCTCATGCAGAGAGGAAATGCATGAGGCAATTGAGAGCACTGACCCTAAAGGCAAGACATAGCTGGGTTTAAACCTGTCTCTGCCACTCACAGGCTGTGTGACTTTGGGCAAATTCATAATTTCCCTGAGTCTTTGTTTCCTTGTCTATAAAATGGTGAAGCCTACTTCAGAGGGTTATTATGGGTATCACATGTGGTGTATGATTGTCTGTGTTGCTGATTTTAAAACTATCGTAAATTTACCCTTTTAAAATACCACTAATTATGAATCTTACAGTTTCTGTGGGTTAGGAGTCCCACACAAGATACCTGGGTTCTCAGTTGGGGGTTTTAGACAACTAAAATCAAGGTGTTGTCTGGGGCTGCCATGTCACCCGAGGCTTCCGTTCCTCTTTCAGGCTCTTTCAGTATGTTGGCAGAATTCAGTTCCTTGTGGTTGTAGGACTGAGACCCCTGTTACCTTGCTGCTGTCAAGTGGAGACCACCCTCAGCAGCTAGAGCTGCCTGTTCCTCTGCCATGTGGTCCTCTCCATTTTCAAGCCAGTAGTGGTGCATGAGATCCTTCTTATATTTTGAATCTCTGCCTTCCATGTCTCTTTTGCTAGTCACAGATTTAAAGGCTCCCTGTCTTAAAGTCATCTGTACCATTTAACAAAACCTGTTTACCAGGATGAAATCCATCATCTTCCCAATCCTGCGGATTATACAGAGGGTGGAGAATCTTGGGGATCATGTTAGAATTCGGCCGACTGCATGGGGTAATGTCAGTGAATTGTCCAGCACAGGGTCTGGCATATGGCAAGAATTTGATCATTTTTAACTATCAGCAGCAGCATCCCTAGAGAAAAAAAAGGAGATTTTAAAATTAAAAGCAGAGTCAATAGTGATACCATCACATGTACCCCAGTAAACAGTCCCCTAACCTCAGTGACTTGGCTAGAGCTCCTAAAGTCTAAGGCCACCCCATTAATGGGCTGTTATCCCCTGTGGTTGTATCTTCTTGGTACCAGCACAGCCAGCTGAAAAGTGGAAAAATTCTGCCCTTCAGTTGCTTAGTCTACATAAAACCAAACATTACTTTAAAAAAAAAAAAAAAAAAAAAAACCACTGGTTACCGTGATGTCTTGTACATAGGTCTAGACTTTCTAGTAGAACCAAAATGACTTTTCATAATCTTTTTTATTCTAGGGAATCTCAAATAAATGGTGTGATTTTTCTGTGAATTTCATTGTATAAAACATCTGGTTGACTCTAGAGGCCTTAGTAGGATCTTAGACTGGAATTTAACCCCAAAACCACCTACTACGATGGCTCATCATGTGTTAAAGTTATTGTATAAGTGGAAATCAATAAAAAATATTTTTAAAAATAGATTATCAGTCAACACACAGGAGTAATTCATTATGAACCTCCTAAAATCGTTTGTTGTTTCTCTTTTTGCCTCAAGGCCACAAAGAGACATTATTTTCTTGTTTAAAAACTTATCCAAACCTTTGCAAAGCAGTTCTTAATTGCTCATATGTTGCTGCTCACCATGCATACTTTTAAATTTTGCTATCTAATTATCTTTGCAGAATAACTTTTGCAGAAAAAAATTCTCCTTCAAGAATCTTTTAAAAGTGTACATTCTGGACTATTTCAATTATTTTTCATTGTTAATACTAATGTATTCCCACAGACACTGTTTTCTTTGAACTTCTCATTAGCTGCAGATGCTTCAATTTAGTCTCATGCATTGGTCCTCTAAATAAAACAGATTAAAAAGTAGATCTTTTTCCCTTAATTGAAGAGAAGGAGATCGATGTCCTACCCGATGTGCTCCCCCATCGGCACCCCCTTTCCTTGTCCTCTGAGGCCCCACTGGCCCCCCTGGGACTCCATGGAGCACAGCGTGGAAATCCCAGTTCATGGTCCTAGGATCCCTGAGGCTGAGAATTCCGAAGGGAGTAGGGTAGAGCTAGGGGAGGGCTGTTCATGAAGTGTGAAAGGTTATCATATGAGCCCATTTGTGTGTTTGTCTCACCAGGGGTTAATCACTACTCGCTTCTTCACTCCCTGTTGGTAGCTCCTTAAGGCAGATCACATGATGTGTTGTCTCTGCTGAGATTTCATTACAGAGTTGGGCCTGCCTCTGCAGTCCCTGTGCCCTGTGACCTGGAAGTAGCCTGGGCTGAACCAGCTTTGGAGCCCCAGGAGCAGTGTGCTTCTCCTCATCCAGACACCACTCACTATTCAGGAAAATCCTGATAGGGACTTTTCAACACTCTGTCCCCCTCATCACTACTCACCCCCTGACCTGTTCCTCCCCTTCATGTCTGTACTCCTGGAACTCCCATGGGGCACCCAAGGGTTGTGGGGGGAGGGGCAACAAGAAAGTCAGAATCATGGCCAGCTGCAATTGCTCACCCGCCACATCCCCCTCTGCAAACCGGAGCAGCTACAGAACGACAGAGTGCTGGGGTAGGCAAGGGACCAGGGCTGGGCTCCCAGAAAGCTCTGCACCATGGGACCCTTTGGGGAGCAGACCTTAGCAGCAGAAGCTGCAAGCCCAACTGGTTCCATGATTCATGGGTTTTCTTTTCTTCTGTTTTGCCCCCGAGTTTCCTAGGAAACTCTCAAAAATCCCAACCTCATCTCAGCTGAACTCCCCCACAGGAGAGATGAGGGAATTTTCTAGGCCCAGGCCAGCATAGCTTGGATGATCAGAGCCCCCAAGAAGACAATAAAGGGATCAGTGCTGGTGAGCAACAGAGGAATTGGGAACTGAGGTCACCAAGGCCTTCCATGCCCGCACGTACTGGGTTCCCACATGAGCAAGCATACCCGGCCCTCCTGAGCCTTTCACTCATGGGGCTTAGAAGTAAAGCTATGAAGAGAAAACCAAATCATATAAATAACACAGAATTATTGGATCCTTGAACTCTCAAAGAGAATCATTTTGAAAAGTATCTTAAAGGGATTTGGTTTGTTTTTCCTTACAGAAGAGACAGCAACAGAGATGGGGAGGAATCCAGCTCTGCCTGACATCCAGGCATCCTCTCCAAATTGCGTAGGTCAGTGAGAACTGTTATTTATTAGAACCTGACATCAGTTGCAGTGAAATGATAAGCTCCATTAAAAAGCCTGGCCATCAATTACAGCTAATACAGCCCACATCCCAGAGGGAGCCGCTCTCCATCCTCTCAGCCTGTGCAGACCAGGCCGCACCAGGCACAGAGTGTTTACAGCCCAGCTCAGCCTCCTCGCTCCCCTGGGGGAGGGGCAGCAGGTAAATCCCTTCTGCAGGTCCCCTCAGGCCATCTCTTTCCAGGTCCTGCATCTGTAGTGCTTTGATTCCCTTGGAAGCTTCTCAGAGCTGTTTTAAAGACTGCACCCCCGTTCATCCTGCTTTCTCAGTGGAAAACAGACTTAAGGCTTCAGTTCTGGCCTCAGTCACACAAGCCAGAAGAAGCTGCACTGAACTGAGCTTATCAGGATAGTCAAAGGGAAAGAGTAACTGGGCTGGGCGTGGTGGCTCATGCCTGTAATCCCAGCACTTTGGGAGGCTGAGGCTGGTGGATCACCTGCGGTCAGGAGTTCAAGACCAGCCTGGGCAACATGGTGAAACCCTGTCTCTACTGAAAATACAAAAATTAGCCAGGCATGATGGCTAGCACCTGTAATCCCAGCTACTCGGGAGTCTGAGGCAGGAGAATCACTTAAGTCGGGGAGCCGGAGGTTGCAGTGAGCTGAGATCGCACCACTGCACTCCTGCCAGAGTGACAGAGTGAGATTGTCTCAAAAAAAGAAAAAAAAAAGTAACTGGAAGGTCAGTACATCTTTGTCAGGGAAATTAACGTAGTTGTGCCCTTTCAAGAACAACTGAGTGCTCAGGCTTGGGTTCCAGTTACCCGACCAGTCACTGGGGAAGTGTTCAGGATCACCAAGAACAGCGACTTCCTCGCTTGTGAGGTAGGGTCAGTTAATCGAAAAATAGATGCCCTGTAGAGTCAGAAGGGTAGGGGAGCTGGTTTAGGATTTTTATAATAAACCATAGTAGGAACATACACTATTAATGAAATCAGGGTTCCTTTTGAACTGTTGGGGGGAAGAAACATATAGTAAGTCAAGAAAAAACAAAGGGTAATGGCCTGGGAGTCAAGTAACCTGGGTCTCTGTGTGATCATGGGAAAGACACGTCACCTTTCTGGACTTCAGTACCTTCCTTTTAAAGTACTGGGCTAGGACCCACCTGGTAATCACTAAGCTCTAATATATTTCTGGAATTTTAAGTGAAAATTGTTTAAGGTAGCTGAGCATACTTTTTTATTCATGTTGAGAAACTTCTATCTCTGTTGCCAGAGGTCAGACACAAATTGAAAACATTACTAAATGGAATTAAGTACAGCATGTACGTGATACTTTTTTGGACAGCTCGTATCTGATATTTATAGAACACTTCAGTTGCAGAACGTGCACACATATGCCCTGAACACACACCCAGTAAAATAATTCTAGATGCAATACATTTTCAGATGTCAAGTTAAAACAGCTTTTTGGGAATTAGGCTTGACTGTTCAGGTGTGTGTGTGAGTTTCTGACAGGTGCCGCCAGGGCTGCTCAGGGCTGTCGTGTGATGTGGAGTCCAGCCAAGGCAGGAGGGCCAGGCCGCTTGTTTCTATCACTTCTCATTAAGGCATGAATTCTAGAAAAAAAGGAAAGCATCAAAGAACAATCAGGATTGTCCATTGTGTGCATATCATAATGACAAGCAGAGGCCTTGCTTCTGCAGAAACAAGATTCTGTCTTATCTTTTGTCAGATCTTTTGGCACAAGGGCCACCTGTGAAAATGAACTAGATTTATGCCTTATTGAAACAGAGGATTTACAGAGGTGAGCAAAAATGGGAAGCAGGTACCATACAGCTCACTATATACAGAATATGCACAAAGCACTGGAGACTACCACACACACATATTTTGAAGAGTCCCAACTCAAAGCCTACTGACTGATTTCTGGAATGGTCTGTCACTCCCTGAGATTCCATTCTGACAATGAGGCCACACATGGCATTAACTACTCAGAAGACTGAGTACAGCTCACAATTGCAAAGTAGGAAGCTATGTAGTTCTTCCAAAAATTAAAAGCAAAATTTCGAAAACTCACTGGGGCAGTTACCTCTACTCCACTGTCCTACAAAATCCATAGCCAACAGCAGAGGTAAGTTGGGTGACTTAAGCAGGAATGCATCCTAGGAAGGTAAGTGTGACAGTGGGGGCCAGTCACAGAACATGGAACATGGAAGGAACTTTAGAGATCATCTAGTACTATCCTGTATCAGTACGGCCAGGTCTAAGTATAGTAAGCATTAACCATTGTGATAGAAATTCAGTGAAATAATTGATACAGACCTTTAAGCAGAGTGATTGGCATAGAGTTGACTTTCAGTTCATCATTTTCATTTCCTGGAAGAATTTGTGCAAGGCATACAGTACCAAGATTAGAACCCTGTGTGCCTGATTACTGGTCCAAAGCCCAGCCCAAGCCACCTCTGACCTCCTACCTTTCCCCTCTTTCCTGCTCCCTTGCTCACAGAAGCAGCACAGAGAAGTCAAGGGCAGGAGTATACCATGCCTGCACCATGTGTCCATCCACCTACCCATGGAGTGGCGGGGCATGGGCGCCTTCTTCCTAGTGGCTCACCCAGGAGGCTGAAGCCTTCTGTGCCCATGGGGAAAACCCAGGGCATTTGTGAGCAGAAATAGTTCTGCTGAGAGTCTAAAAACCAAGTACTTTTAAGAGAAGGTAAAATGCTCCTGTGGCCAAACTTATTACTAGCATCTATGGGCAAAGAGAAGGAGTTTTGTAATGGAACAGGCCAAAGGAAAGACACCACTTTACTGCTGCCTCCAAAGCAGCAGGGAGGCTACACATGGAGAAGAGGACAGAAAATTCCAGTGACTCTTATCTTCCCAGACAGACAGAACCTCTGGCACTTAGTCATGCCTAATGGAAAATCAAAGCCAAGAAAGCAGAAGTGAGGTGGGGTGAGCTAGGGTAGTCTGCAATCCAAAGTCACTTATGAGGAAAAAAAGTAGTTTGTCTCCTTGTGTACCGTGGGTGGGCAGGGCTAAATTGCCAGGTAGCAGCAGCTGGTAAGCCTACAGTCTCTGTGTAGCTGCAGTTAAGTTACTGCTAAATCCCTTCAGCAAACATGTAAGAACTCACTATATACAGAATATATACAAAGCACTGAAGACTAACACACACACACACACACACACACACACACACATTTTAAAGAGCACCAACTCAAAGCCTGCTGATTGATTTCTGGAATGGTTCATCACTGCTTGAGATTCCATTCTGACAGCAAGGCCGTCCATGGCATTAACTACTCAGTAGACTGAATGCAGTCCGAATTGCAAAGCAGGGAGCTATGTAGTTCTTCTAACAATCCAAATCAAAGTGTAGAAAACCCCAGTTTTGCATTATTGATCACTTGGGGGACTGGATAATCCTTAAACTGTCATTGTTCCAGGTATCCAGAAAAGTGAGCATTACAGGAACATGCATATAAAGGCAAGACTACATATTTTCTCAAAGTAAATGATGAGTCACCCAAGTCCCTCCTGATCACTCTATGGACAATAATAATTTTTAAATGTATTGAATAATTACTATACACCAGCATAGCTCTAAGTGCTTTATATTTTTTAATTACTGTCATTCTTATAACAACCCTATGAGCTAGGTACTGCTATTACACCTATTTTACAGATCATGAAATCGAGGCCCTGCAAAATGAACTGACCTGTTCAAGGTCACAGAGTAACTTAGTGTAGGAACTGAGCATATACCGTGGCTTTCCCAGCTTTTAGATTGGTTTTCATACTGCAGCACCTCTTTTCCTCAGATTAATGGTCTGAGTTATCCCAAATTCACCAGGCAGCTGAGCTGAGCCTCTGTTTAGAACTCCAGGGTCTAAGCTGTTTGCCTTGGTTGACATTCAGGTTTGGTATGCCCAGTGGGGATTTGTAGTGGCAAACATTTGATTATATTTTTCCCAGATCACTAAAGCTAGGTCACTTTTCCCATTCATTCATTCAGCAAATGTTTATTGAATTCATACTAGGTGTTAGGTACAATGTTAAGTGATATATAGGATACAGTCCCTGCTTTCAGTGAACTAGAGGAGGGATGAGCATTGCACGTAAGTTATTCTCTTTAAGGTAGCATTGTGCAGGGAAAGAGCACTAGGAGTCAAGGAAAGGAGATTATATCTGTTTCCTGACACCTAGGAAGCTGAAATTGGAGTCTGGGTAGGATTTTATTTGCATGAGGGCAGGACACTCCTCCAGAGGAAACAGAGTACACAAAGGCCCAAAAGGTGGGAAGCATGGGGATTCCAGGAGGTAAGCCAATGTCCATTGAAAACGGGAGCAGTAGGGGAAGGAAGGAAGGAAGGAAGGGAGGGAGGAAGGGAGGGAGGGAGGGGAGGGAGGGAGGAGGGAGGAAGGGAGGAAGGAAAGGAGCAGGGAAGCGAGGAAGGAAGGAAGGGAGGGAGGAAGGGAAGGGGGAAAGGAGGAAGGGAGGGAGGGAGGGAAGGAGGTGGGGGAGAAGAGAAAGAAGACAGGCAGCAGAGATACGCAGGTATAGAGATCATGCCTTCTGGAATCAGACCAGCTGGAATTCGAGTTCTTGTTCTACCACTTTCTAGTAGATTTTTTTTTTTTAATCTCTGTGGGCTTTGGCTTTCTCATCTGTACAGGAGGCCAACAATCCTCCCTCACAGAGGATTGTGGGTGCGAAATGCAGAAATGATTGTAAAATATAAAATGTCTGGCATATTGTTGGTGTTCACCATGCTAAAACATTTTTTTCTGTAGGCAGTAAGGTATTTCTTTGTGTGGTGGTGTTTTTTGTTTGTTTGTTTGTTTTCTTTTTAGAGACAGGGTCTCACTCTGTTACCAGGCTGGAGTAGAGTTGTGCGATCATAGCTCACTGCAGACTTGAACTCCTGGGCTCAAGCGATGCTCCTACCCCAGTCTCCCAAGTAACCAGGATTACAGGTGCATGCAACAGCACTGAGCTCATTTTTTTTTTTAAGAGATGGGGTCTTGCTATGTTGCCCAGGTTAGTCTTTAACTCCTGGGCTTAAGCAGTCCTCCCATCTTGACCTCGCAAAGTGTAGGGATTACAGGCATAAGCCACCTCACCCAGTCAGATTTTTTGTAAGTTTACAAATTACATGTTGGTATAATGATCTGCTTTGGTGTTGACGTGTAAATCATAATAGATCCTTCTTGGCCTTGAAAATATTAATAAACAGTAAAAATTAAGGGTCAAGCTCATGGAACACTATAAAGGAATGTTTAGCTTCGGTTCTTTTACCCCTTCTTTGCCACCTCAATGCCAAGGGCTTTTAGAGACTCCACTCTGGATCTTCAGTTAGGATTGCCAGATTTGGTAATTAAAATGCAATATGCCCAGTTAAATTTAAATGTCAAATAAACAACAAATAATTTAGTGTAAGTATGCCCCATGCAGTATTTAGGACATACTTATACTAAAAAGCCATTGTTTATCTGAAATTCAAATTTAACCAGGCATTCTGTATTGAGGGACAGGTCAGGAATCAGCCAGAACAAACCTGTTTCCTATACTTGGGAAGGAGGCTCACCTGCCTTCTAGCCTTCTCTCTCAAGTGATAAAGGCTCCACGCAGCAGGCTTTGAGCAGGGCCTTTGAATCACCTCCTGGGTAGAGACATCAAGTGCTGATGGGTCCCACTGTGCATGTTTGGGAGTGGGAGTGGGGGTGAAGCAGGGAAGAACGTCTTGTCTCAGCCTTCACATATCCTCAGCGCTCTCTGTCTGGGCAAGAACACACATCAGCCTTTCCTACCTCCAACTTAAAGGCCTTAGGGGGATTTTCTTTGCTTTCTTCAGAACATTTCCACAGACAATTGGTAGAAAGAAGACAGCCTTTGTGTCTGATAACGTGTCTCATAGCATGTGAGCTCATCTCAGGGCAGAGTGTCCTCTTCAAGTTCCTTCCAGGAACGTTGCTCACAGCGGGAACTTGAGTCGTCCCTTGTGGGGGAGATGCGTGTGTGAGTGACTTGATCCAGCCATCCACATGTGATGGTAACAGACTCAGCGCGCTGTGCCCTGGAAATCTGAGGATCATGATATCAGAGCCAGAAAGATCATCCAGCTGCTTCACTTCCTAAGTGAAACAAGGGCGAAAGCTGCCCAAGGTCAGAGAATGTTGAGTCTGAACTCAGGTCTAGGTATCTGTCGACTCCTTTGGGTTCTCCAGTAATAGCTCAGGGGATCTGGGAATTCTTGGCACCCTCGTTGGTTGATTTCTGGGTATTTTCTCTGGATTACCGGATGAGTATCCCCCAGACCCCGCTTGGCTGCGTGTCCTTCGGCACTACCACGCTCAGCTTTATGCTTTGACTCCTCTTCTCCTAAAAGCGAGTAGGACCACTGCTGCTAGGAGCTAATGGCACTTTCTCAACCAGCCTGCTGATGGCTCTCCTCATTAATGCCTCCTCACTGCTTTCTCTGCCCCACCCTGACCAAGCGTTTCTGCGGTTGAGATGGAAAAATCCACCTCAGAGCAGATAGCTTTTCACCTCAGTTTCAGGGGAATAATTCGTCCACATAACAGGAGGTAAAAATTAAAACAAAGCAGGGCGTAGGTTCAGGCAGAATAGCACCCTTGGGCTTAAGAGTGACTTTGACCTATTCCTCCCAGACTAGAAAAATTATCTGGCTGCCAGAGAGTTCTTAGAGGAATCACTTTGTTAAATGGTATCACTGGCAAGGTGGTATTAACCCTAAGACCAGGTTTATCTGAACACTGAAGGCAAACCTGACTGTGCAGGCAGGACCAGCCCACGTGGAAGCCCAGGGCAGTGATCATGGGATCTTCCACTCTTTTTATTTTCTTATTCTTGCCACAACCTGTCATGAGACCAAGAAAACTTGTTTTGAAAATGCTTGACAGCCAAAACAACCTGTTCTGAGCCCTGGATGAGAGGGCTTGTCCTCTCTGACCACTTACGTACTGTTAGAGGGTTGACTGGCTGCTGACTGGAAAAAATGAATTTGCTGTTTTCTTCTCATATTGTTCACAGACAAGTGCCAGTGGCTTTCCAGTTCCTGTTGCCCTTTTTTCCCAGCCTTTTCTTCACCAGAGACATTTTAGGATTGTGCCTGAGTCTAATTGATGAATGAACACTAGCAACGTATACTTACGAGGCTGTAACTGATAGTTATGTCTCTGCAGCTGAGCTTGATATGTTGGTTGTCTTTCCAATCCCATTTGGTTTTAACCTGTAGATTTAATCTGTAGATAGATTTTTAACCTGTGATTTTCCACCTGCTTTTTGGTCCTCTCTGGTGAAGTTGGACATGGTAGTCAATCTCCAGTTATCCAAGCAGCCATTTTGGCATCTGCCTTGGTGGCTAGGCCAGCAGTAGTATCTCTGTTCCTCCCACCAAGCCTTGTGAGTCAGGTCTTGGTCTTGGGTGGACATCCAAATGGCCCTGTGACTGTGAAGGAGTGACTTCATCTGTTCTCCTCTGTATAGGGAAAGGTTGGATTAGATATGGGATGGGCAAACAACAGCCTGAGGGCAAAGCTAGCGAGCTGCCTCTTTTCATAAATAAAGTTTTATTGGAACACAGCCATACGCATTCATTTACCTGTCATCTATGGCTGTTATCACTACAAGGCCAGAGCTGAATTTTTGTTAATAGAATACAGGTGTGACCTGCGAAGCTGCAAATATTGATTATCTGGTCCTTTACAGAAAGAGGTTTCTGATCCCTGAACTAGATGATCTCTAGGGCTTTCAGATCCAGCATTCTATGGCTCTTGAACTTGCGGCAATTCTTGCATAGAAAGAGCTCCTGGATTAGGAGCTAACTGAAAAGGACCTCTTTCCATCCTGTAGCAGTTAGCAAAACAAAGCATGCTTTGAGATTGTTGAACTTTGCAAAGGGCGGGGCTTATTTTGCTGTATTTTTACAGAGTTGATTTTGCCCTGTGTCTGTATTTGTTTGTTGATCTGCTGGCTCTGGTATGCATGGTGTCCACCAGTTTTGGAGAAAAGATATCCCAGCTGTGTAGGTCTGACTGTATTCAGTGGCATGGTTCGAAGTGGGACACCCATTTGTACCCACCTGGAAGAGAATGCTGATTCGTAGCCAAATGCTATCCTGGAGAACCTGTAGGGCTGCCCAAACTCCACCCCTCTCCTGGGCTGTCTGTGTTTGCCTTTGCTTTTGAGTCTAAGCAATGGGATGGAACAGATTAACTGCAAGTGTGGGGTAGTGCAGTAGGATGTGGTCAGGAGAACCAGAATGGGTTCTGAAGATGCCTTTAAAAGTGCAAATTAGGACGGAAGTAATCTTCACTTTCTTCCCCCAAAGCCCATCCCGACAAGGTTCTAATTTACAGAATTTGCGTCCCAGTGAAGTTCCCCATACCCATGTCAGTGCACCAGATGTGTGATAGGGAACCCAAAACACGGAACTGAATGGTCTTCTCGGGGTCACCTTGGCCAATAAGAACCTTCGTGCAAACTAAGAAAAGACTCCCGCTTTGGGTTGTGCAGAGTTAGCTTTAGGTAAAGAAGAAGCTGTCCCTTTGTCTGGGCCTCTGTCCCTGGGGGGAGCACACAGCTTAGCAAGCAGAGCACAGGCTCAATTTCGGCCCTCACTTGCTCTCTTGGCCTGATGCCTTTGTGTGGGGCACAGCCCCCTTGCCCCTTGTACCTGGCACGTTAGAAGTCTATGGGGCCTCTAACCCCACAGACTCTCAGGGGCCTCACTGACCAACAACAGGCAAACCCTGCTTGGCCTTGGTCTTTGAGGACACAGCGGACCAGGCTAGCCACCAGCATTAATCCCTGTCCCCTTCAGCAGCATTGCAAGGCAAGTGTGACTGGAGTCAAAGCTGGAGGATCAGTGCCCCACGCTGAGAGCAGAGAGTCAGTCCTCTGGCCGCAGATGCTGTAGGCCCTGCTCTAGACCAGGTGCTTACTCGGGGGTTCTGAGCCCTGGCTCAGCTTTAGCTCAGCTCAAGGAGTGCACATGATTTTCCATACGGTTAAACCTCAAAGGCAATACACTCACAGCACAGAGAAATGTGCTCAGAGGTCCAGAATAGACAGGCTCCCGGTAGGGGGCTGACCTCACTCCCGAGGCACTGGGCTCCCCGCTGCGCAGTGTGCAGTGACGGCATTCTGCCGGGACACCCGCCCTCGGCAGGGAGTGTTGTCAGAATGGCTTGGAGAAGGCTGTGATGAACTCTGTGGGCGCTGCAGCATTGTGGTCAGATCCGATTTCCACCGCTCAATTCATGCTGGAAATTGTATTTGGGCCAGCCGTGTGGGCAAACTTTGAAAGATTTCTGTCCTACCCTTTTAATTCTGCATCTATCGAGCGGTTCCCAGCAGCTCAGAGGCTAGAGGAGTGGGAAAAAGAGGCAGAGAGCTGATAGCAGCCCAGGACCCTATATCTGCTTCCTGTCCGCTTTCTTGGTTTTAAAAGCCTACTGGGAACAGGAAGGAATGCAGTTTGTCTCTGTTTTGATCCCCTGAAATGTACAGAGCCCCATGCTAAGGGACAGTTAGACTCCTGCACCCATAGCACTTCTTTGTGATGGGAAGGCAAAGGACGGTACATACACTGTCACACACTCTGAGAACGGCAGTGGTAGCCCAGTGAAGTCAACCTGGAAACATCTGTGCACATCAGGACAAGACCGGGGCCCGAGGCCTGAGAGAAACCCGCCTGCCCGCAAATGTCTCCAATTTCAGCAACTTACTACTCCACATCACCAGGCTGTTGGTGATGTCCTCACATTCGGCTGCAGCCTCCTGTGGCCAGGCATAGGCTGGCACCATCACTCAATAGGGTCCCTTCTAGTGGAACATGAGTGCGCCCAAAGCCATGCCCTTCCTGCTCAGCCTGAGCCCTCAGTGGCTGCAGAAGGCAGGAAGACCCTCCAGGGCTGGCAGTGTGCTGTCATCAGAGCACGAGCTTGCAGCTTCCAAGTCCCATTCTGCTCTTATCATGTGCCTGGCCTTGTGCAAGTTACTCGTCTCCAAGCCTGTTTATTCACGTAGATAGGGGGGAGTAGAGTAATGGGATCTGTCTCATACACATCTTGTTGCTTGGATTAAGATGAGATTATGTTGAAAGCACACTATAAGCTATAAAATAGCAAGTATCAAGTTAGTTAACTCACTTATTCAACAGATGTTGCATACATACCTATTGGTGCCAGACACTAGGTGGACAGTGGCCCCAGGAGGTCCAGGCCCTTGTCAATAAGAGCTATTCAATAACTGTTTGTGGAGTTAAAGTGAAACAGAGGGTCCTGAGTGTGTGTGTCTGTAGCTGTATGATGGCAGTGGAGGGTGGGCAGGAAGGAAACTGAGGCTTGGTTCTTACCATGTGCCTGTTGCCTCACGGCAACCACTATGGGATGACTGGAGAGAAACAGACTCGGGGCTTTTCCAGATACTCAGTTAGTAAGTAATAGATCCACATGTGAACTCAGTTTTCTCTTATTCCAAAATCCAGGTTCTTCCCACTGAATCGGATAGGGAATGATTGCCAGGTGTTCTCCTTGCTACAGAATGACACCAAGAGATTCCATGTCTAACCCATGTTTCTTTTCCCAAGCATCCCCCAGATCTATGACCCAGGCCAAATCCAAATCAAAAATGATCACCCCTGATTCTAGGCCAGAAAATAGGAATCGTGTGAAATCTAAACAGAATGAAGCTGAATCACCACTAACCAAACCTCTTGTTCATATGGCGCAGGTTTTAGAGAAAACAACAGCCTTTAATGCATGCTCTAAATTCCTTCCATGGTAAGCCACTGTGAGAAAAATCTCACCCAAACAATGTGCTCTTGGCAGAGGGAGGGTCCGTGTCTTTTTAGGCAAAGAGCAAACCAGCAGGGACCCAGAAATTGCTCTAGGGAGTGTTGGTTTCCCCAGAAGATCTAGCTTTTTAAAAATAAACTTAGCAAAGGATTTCATTTGCCCCTCTGCCCCCACCCTTGCTTGGAGAGGAGGAGGAGGATTGTGGAGTCCCTTGTCCTGGGTCAGTTCCCAGCTCAGCATTGATGCATCCGTTTCTCAAGGTTAGCACCAAATATTTATTCTGATAAAGTAGGGTTTAAAAAAAATAAATAAACCGATCAATTATTGTCTGGCTTGGTCTCCAAAACCCAGTCTCTGCAATTGACAGTAGTTGGGTGAAATTAAGAGTAATAGATCCTGGCCAGGTGCGGCGGCTCACACCTATAATCCCAGCACTTTGGGAGGCCAAGGCGGGTGAATCACCTGAGGTCAGGAGTTCGAGACCAGCCTGGCCAACGTGGTGAAACCCCGTCTCTACTAAAAATACAAAAAATTAGCTGGGCGTGGTGGCACATGCCTGTAATCCCAGCTACTGGGGAGGCTAAGGTAGGAGAATTGCTTGAACCCAGGAGGCGGAGGTTACAGTGAGCTGAGGTCACACCATTGCACTGCAGCCTGGGCAACAAGAGTGAAACTCCGTCTCAAAAAAAAAAAGAATAATAGATCCTTAGGAAGGAAGGCCGTTCATTCATTCAGTCAGTCAACAGAAAATTAGGGTACTTCTGTGTCACTGAGGAGCAGAAGCTTCCAGTGTTTATACCACTGAGAGTGGGGGGCAGAGTAGTCTGAAGAGCTGCATTGAAAGCTAGGCACTCCCCCAGTGATGCAGCTGCCAGCCACCCCTACCACGCCGTTCACAAGTCTCCCTGAAGTTCTTAACTTTGGTGAGATATGAGCCACCAAGCTCCGCCCAAGGGTGACCACAGAAGTAGACAGCTTGTGCACCAGAAACATCAACCAGCAGTCCCAGACAGTTTATGTAGGATTGCTTCATTCCAGACAGGAGAACTGGGATCCATGGGCAGAAGTTCTGAGGGGACAGATTCCAGTTCAGGAGTGAAAAGAACACTGTAACTCTCAGAGATGCCTTTAGGCAGCGAGCTCTCTATCACAAAAGGTGTTCAGGCAGCGGCTGAGGATCACCCTCCAGAAGTGCTACTGGGGCAAGCCCTGCCTTGGACAAGATCCTAAGGTCTTGTCCAACACCAAGGTTCTCTGATTAGCACCAAATGAATGGCTCAACAATTGATGCTGTGGAGCTTCAGAGGCAGGACCAATGGCCATGGGTTGTGATTGGGGGCTGCAGGCCCCGATGCTTAGGCTAGGCCTTGAGGGTCGCTAGGTGCCAGGTAGGTGGGAGACCCCCAGCATGTTGCAGGCCCAGGAAAGCACCCTTCACCTGCAAAGTAAAGGGACTCCTGCTTATCCGCTGCCAGAATCGCAAAGGGGAATTAATTATTGTTTGTGATACAATTTAAGATTCCCCGATGAAAGGCCTTGTATAAATGTAAATTATCATTATTGTCATTAAAGAGGCTAGGCGTCTGGCCTGCTGGATAATGCCCCCACATAACTCTGAGCAGAAAAGAAAGCCAACCCAACGCAGGAAGTTTGCCCCTGCTCTTCCAAAGCAATAGCAGTAAGAAGGGCAGGCTAAGGAGGGCTCTGCTCGTGGCTGTGAAAGCAGAGCTCCCCTCTGTCATCCAGGGTTAGCATGCAGCTCTCTCTGCTCTGGGAGTCAAGTGACTGTGTGTCCCCTGAGGGCCAGGGCCCTGCCCAGATGCAGTCCTTTACCCCTGCAGGAACCAGCCCATTACTAGCACAGGAGTGATCCATGCATGTGTGAATGTTTGGTTGTCTGCTGATGTGAAGGGTGGAAGGAACATGACCAGGACGGATACTGGCCAGCATTTGTGGGGTCCTAAATCAAATCTGGAGACAAAGGGAGATAGCTAGACGGTCCAGACATGTGCAGCACCTCTGATGATGCTTACTAAGGCGCTTGAGGGACCCCCCCAGCAAAGCGCAGGGAGAGGTCATTTGTTAAATTACTGCTTCCACTTAAGAAACTGTTTCTGGCTAAAGTGGTTGGATTGATACCAAAGCGGTAATAATAATGATGGATAATAGTATATTAGACCGAGCGTGACCTCAGAAACCATCCCTTCACTTTGCAGGTGAGGCATCTCTGGGGTACAGAGAGGTGAAGTGGCTTCTCCAAAGTGGCGTAGCGGAGAAAAGCAGAGCTGGAATCACAGCTTAAGCTCCCCATGCCAAGTCCACAGTCTGAATGTGCGGGATGATGATACCTGCCCTGTGACAGCTCTTCACAGAGGTATTACTCCTCAACAACCCTAAGGAGTTTAAGATGACGTTTATGTTACAGGAACCTTCTGGGTTTCCTTTGCTCTTCTGGGGTTCGTTATTTAGAGAACGTTGGTGCCTCAAATGTCACCCGGGTGGACCGCATGCACCCTCCTTCTTGCACTTCTGTTCCTTCTCCCAGACACTCAGAGTAGCCTTCCTTCTTCATCAGGGTGCCCTAGCACTTCCAGGAACCACATGGGCCTGTAAGAGGGGAGATCAGTTCATCCCTTTTGTCTCTTGTTATCACAGTCATAATTCTGCTGAAAAGCTACATCATGCAGGTCCCAAGATGAGGGCTAGCTTTAGCAGTCAGCCCTGCCAGACACACAGAGCTACCAGAGGGAGGGCATTTAGGGGGTTTTGTAAAACAAATGTAGGTGCGATGCAGGTTGGAAGTAAGAAGCCCTCGAAATTCATTACTTGGGCTGTTGGCAGCTCTAGGAAAAGTTTAATGGAGGAGACCAAAATACAGCCACAGTGAGGTTTGAGACCGGGGGAGAGCATAAAATCAAAAAATTTTAGAAATTACTTACCTTACTCCCTTATTGCATAGGAGAAAACAGAGCAGTGATTCGCCATTATACAGCAAAGCCAGGGGCAGAACCCAAGGCTCCCAACTCAGTGGACAGTGCACTTTCCACTGGAAATGATAGTGGCATGGAAAGATGCCACCATGGTGCCCTTTGGAGTCAAGCAGCTCTAAATCCATAACTAGCATTGCCACATATTAGCTGTGTGGTCTTGAGAAAAGTTACTTTGGGCCAGACATGGTGGCTCACGCCTATAATTTCAGAACTTTGGGAGGCTGAGGCAGGAGGATCACTTGAGCTCAGGAGTTTGAGACCAGTCTGGGCAACATAGTGAGACCCCATCTCTACAAAAAAAGATTTTAATTAGCTGGGCATGGTGGCACACTCCTGTAGTCCTAGCTACTCAGGAGGCTGAGGCAGGAGGATCACTTGAGCCCTGGAGGTCGAGGCTGCGGTGAACCAAGATCACGCTACCACACTTTAGCCTATGTGACAGAGAGAGACCCCGTCTCAAAAAAGAAAAGAAAAGAAAACTTACTTTGCATCTCTGACCATAGATTTCTTTTTGGCAAAAATAGAATCACCTGCCTGGTAGTAGGCCTATCAGGAGGAGTAAATATAAAATAATACAGATGAAAACAATTAGCACGATATCTGGCGTGTAGTAGGCACCTCCCTTCCCTTATACTCGTGGCTTCCAAACTTTTTTTTTAAACCACAATCCACATGATATTTTACATTTGAATCCAGTATATACAACTAAAACAAAAGCACCACATACAATGCACTCTCATTTTATTTCACTTTATTTTAATGCTGTTAGGACCCACTAAATGGATTTTGCAACCCACTGTTTGAACAAGCCTACTTTACACCATGTGGGGGCTATCATTCATCCATGTTGCAGATACGCCCTTCCTTTCCTTCCTTCCCTCCCTCTCTGTAACTGGTGCCTGGGGCCACAGAGCTATATGCTAACAGCATGTGCAGAGCCCGAGCTGGTGCAGCGTGGAGTGAGCCCTGCAGCCCAGCAGAGAAGGTGCACGTCTCCTCCCGTGCTTCTCCCCAGCCTCTCTCTTGGTGATTTCAGAAGACTCCTAAGCCCCCCACCTGCCGTAAGTTCTGCCGCTACCAGCCTGCACCGAATTTCCCCCACCTCCCCACCCCAGCAGAGCCCACCCGAAGTTCCTGTTGTGAGAATTATTCTTGTTACCAAAGGCCATTGTCTCCAGAAGGCCACTATACCCCAGCAGGGAGGGTGGAGCTTGGACAGCCTCTCTCATTGAGTAGTTTCTTCTTTGGGAATTGCTGCTTTTCTGTTTGAAGCCCAGAGAGCCAGGTGTCTGGGGTGTGATTTCAGCTGTCAGGGGGATGAGAGTGAAGAGAATAAGGACCCTGGCCATCTTGGTGCCCCTCCTCCATATCTTCAAACACCCAGTCAGGGAGGTGAATGCCCCAGATTGCTGGGTGACCAGAAGCTGTGCCCAAAAGCCAGCATGCAGGGGCCCGAGCACCTGTGGAAGCCATGAGTTCTGGCCTCTGAATGCTAAGATCTGGTGGAAAAAACCAAAACTTGCAACCAGGCAAACAACACTTCAGAGCCCTAGAGAGACTCTGGGGAGGTGAAGGCTATTTTAGGCCCCAAAGAGCTGATCTCTAAGCGTTCTTGAGGCCCTCCTTTGGGGGTCTGTCACTTTCCTGTGGAGGCTGATGCCTGGCAGTGCCGTGCACAAACCTCAGAGCACTGTCCCAGCTGGGGTGTGACTTGGGGCCTGGACCCCCATTCCAGGGTCAGCTCTGCTGGGTCCCTGGCCACTTCCTCTTTGAGGGCCACCCTTTGGTTTTCCCCTTTCGTTGACTAAGAAGTGAAGGGTAATCTGTGACCTTGGTGGTGACTCACCACCATCAGACAGGTGGCCCACTTCTCCCAGCAGGTAAGCTGCATGAGTAGCCCTCCTCCTGGCCAGGACTGTGGCAAGATCCCTGCACGCCACCCCAGGCAGCCACGTGCCCATTAGCACATCATGGCCTGTGCTGAGCGCCTGCTCTTGCAGCCCTGGGCAGAGGGAGCAGAGGACTCACCATCTGGGCACACCAGCCAGATACAAATGGGGAGACAAGATGAACCCAGGGCTGGGGCTCTGTTCTGGGCTTCCAGGCCCCAGGCAGCAGCACATTCCTTAGCCCCCCCCACACCTACTACCTGGCCTCATTCCCAGCCCTAGCCCCAGCCCAGCCAGGTGCACCCATCCTCCCAGCCTTTCTCAGAGCCACACAGCCATTCCTGCCTCTCATCAAATAGGTTATGATGGGCATGGCAGCCTGAGAGGAAGGGGATGGAGAGGACTGGCTCACACTCCAGCTACTAGCTCTGGGGCCTCAGATCAACCCCCTGGGCAGGCAGGCATTCATTTAGCACCAAACTGACATTTACCTGCTGGGAGCTTCTGACAAGGTGAGAACCAGGGGCACTAAGGGTGAACCATCCCCAGATTCTGCCCTCTAGGCACTTACAGGGACGACCTGTGCTAATGTATCATTAGGATATGCAGTGTCACAGGAACCCTCCTAACTACTCCCGCCCTTAGTCTCCCCTTCCCTGTAATGATTGGACTGTTTGACCTCGGCGGTTTCCTTGTTCCTTCTATCACAAACTTCTGTCATTCTAAAGTACATCTTAAGCCAAATACTTGCATTTGTTTGAGAACTATTTATTGAGCTGGTATGTGTTGGGCACTATACACCAGGCTAGGGATGCAAAGATGGATGAATGTGACCGATGGGCCTTGCCCTCAGGGAGCTTCTCCCAGAGTGTGAGAGAATGGTTGGTATGTGTAGATGTGTGTACACATCTGCGATGAACGCCAGAGAAGGAAGCCGGTCCCATGGCCGGTGGAGACTCAGGAGCAATCAGGACTACCCTGTCCCTCCCTCTATGTAGCCAGCTGGCCCTCCCTTCTTCTCCTCCTTCTCATCTGCTGCACCAGGGGATGCCAAGGGAGCAGAGATGCCTGCAGCCTGTGGGAGCAAGTCCTGGCCTTTGCAGTTGCAAAAACTGGCTGCAAGCTGCTCCAGCCCCAGAGGAACAGGCCAAGCTCCAGAGGGCCTCCTTGGAGGGCCTCAGAAGGAAAGAGAACTGCTCAGTAATTTTGATCACTTTGGTAAGTATTTAAAAATACCCTGTGATTTAGCAGGAACCAGAATTCAACCCAATACTTTGATGTCTAGAAATGGATCTCAGTCGGTTGCTGTTGAAGTCCTCCTAAAACAGTATTTGATTTAATTCAGCACATACTGAGACCACAGTCAGCCTTCTCACAGGCAAGGAGGCCGAGCTGTATAAATTGTAGTCTAGACACCAATCTAAACATCTCAAACGCAAGGCAGACATAGCCCAGCTCGAGGTTGGAGGCCCGGCATGCTGTGGAATCGAGCAGAGGGGAGATTGATTCCAGCTGAGGGCAAGGGCCTCTGCCTGAAGCTGTGAGCATGTGATACTGTGTTCCCACTGCGATATCAAGCCTTTGCATCTCAAGTTTGTTAATTTCCTTGTTTTGCAAGTTTAGACCCCCTGAAAACAAACGAGGCATGCTCAGGGGTTGGCGCATTTAGCAAGACTGACTGTGTACATGAACCAGTTACAAGCACTTGTTTGTTCCTAAAGCCCACACCCGAGAGCCAGGCTGCCATCGCCCGGGGCGTAATTACAAAACAGGCTCCCATCAAGCCAGTCACTCACTCACCAAGGCACCCTGAGTTGGATGGCAGTTGTCACAGGGGCCTTTGGAGGGTTTGGGGTGAAGGGCATTGAAACAGAAGCAGGTCTCTTTGTAGCCATCCTGTTGTGAGGATGACCCTTTGACACGAGGCCCTTTGACATGAGGCGAGTAACCCCAAGTGAGTCAGAATTTACAGTGGCGGTCCAGGACAATGAGGACAAGGCAAGACCACGAGGCATGATTAGCAGGACTTGTCTTACACTATTTACAGGACTGCTTTGATTTTCAGACCACAATCGGTTTTCATATGACTGATTAAAAGCATGTGCCAGTTGAAGTCACAGCTGCAGAAGAAAACTGGAAAAAGCAATGAGCCTTAGATGTTGGAACTTGCCTCTATTTGCAAAAATGACCTCTGACTTGATTTATGCCCTTGATTTCCTGACAGTGAGGGCTGTGTCCCTGAACCACTTCTCCTACCACACCACACCCCACCACCACATTGGCCTGACTCTAGCAAACATCATAAGGCTCATCTTACAATTGCCCAAAGAAAAGCATTTTTGAATTCCAGAATCCAAGCCCTGTTTTGGAAGAAGGCAACTGTTAGGCTCTAGCAAAAAAAAAAGTTCCAAGTAAAGGAGGCTAACGGCAGCAAGTCCACAGGGTTTCGTCCACGTGGTCAGGCTCTAGTGGCACTGGGGTTGGAGTGACATTGGCAGGTATCTTAAGTAAACTTCTGTTTTCTCGCCTGCAAAATAGGGAGCATGACCGCTGCCACACCCAGTAGTTTTGTAAGCACCACCTTTCAAAGCTGAACTGCCTTAGATGCTCTCTCTCTGTCGCCAGAGTCCCCAGCCTCTTTGGGTTGTATATTCTGTTTTTGTTTTCATTTACTTAAAGCTATATTGATTCAGTTTGTCAGACGCCTATTTTTTGGATTTTTAGTCTTTTCAAAAGATCTATTGAATCAATAAAGCACTATAATTCCAGTAGAAAAAAAGCCCTTTTAATGAGACTTCATTGAACAAAGGTTCCTACTGGCCTCAACCCCCAAGGCCTCTGAGCATTTCCCTGATGGCTCGCTGTCTTAACTTTCTTCAGTCTCCCGAGATCCCCTTCTCTAGAGAACCCAACCGTGAAGTCATTTTCCAGGCATTAGCTCTGATAACTTATTATGAGCTCCCAGCTCCCTGAAGCAGAGGGCAGAGGGCAGAGGGGTGGCCGAGAGGAACAGGCCTTCCTGACCTCCCCAAAACTGTCTATGGCACCTTCTGCTCAGGGCTCTGAAGTGTTCACTAACCCTGCCCCATTTGTATAAAACTATCCAGATAAAACCTATCCAATAATAACCCAACTACTCCCACCACCTTTACAGCATTACCACCTCCTACTGAAACTTGCCATGTGCCGGGCCCTGGGCTTGGTACTTGATACACATTTCCGTTCTCCTTACAACCTCCTTGAAAAGAGGTGCTAGTCAATAAAAAATGATAAAGGAGCTATCACCACTGACCCCACAGAAATACAAACAACCACCAGAGAATACTATAAATACCTCTATGCAAATAAGCTAGAAAATCTAGATGAAATGGATAAATTCCTGGACACATAAACTCTTTCAAGACTGAACCGGGAAGAAGTTAAATCCCTGAATAGACCAATAACAAGTTCTGAAATTGAGGCAGTAATAAATAGCCTACCAACCAAAAAAAGCCCAGGACCAGATGGATTTAGAGCTGAATTCTACCAGAGGTACAAAGAGGAGCTGATACCGTTTCTTCTGAAACTATTCCAAACAATTGAAAAGGAGGGACTTCTCCCTAACTCATTGTATAAGGCCAGCATCATCCTGATACCAAAACCTGGCAGAGATACAACCAAAAAAAGAGAAAATTTCAGGCCAATATCCCCTGATGAACATCGATGCAAAAATCCCCCAATAAAATACTGGCAAACTGGATCCAGCAGCACATCAAAAAGCTTATCCACCACAATCAGGTCAGCTTCATCCCAGGGATGCAAGACTGTTCAACATACCCAAATCGGTAAACATAATTCATCACATAAACAGAGCTAAAGACAAAAACCACATGATTATCTCAATAGATGCAGAAAAGGCCTTCAATAAAATTCAACATCCCTTCATGTTAAAAACTCTTAATAAACTAGATATTGATGGAACATACCTCAAAATAACATTATACTGAATAGACAAAAGCTGGAAGCCTTCCCCTTGAAAACCAGCACAAGACAAGGATGTCCTCTCTCACCACTCCTATTCAACATAGTATTGGAAGTTCTAGCCGGGGGCAATCAGGCAAGAGAAAGAAATAAAGTATATTCAAATAGGAAGCGAGGAAGTCAAACGGGCTCTGTTTGCAGATGACATGATCCTATATCTAGAAAACCCCATTGTCTCAGCCCAAAAGCTTCTTCAACTAATAAGCAACTTCAGCAAAGTCTCAGGATACAAAATCAATATGCAAAAATCACAAGCATTCTTTTACACCAACAATAGAGAAGCAGAGAGCCAGATCATGAATGAACTCCCATTCACAGTTACTACAAAGAGAATAAAATACCTATAAATACAGCTAGCGAGGGAAGTAAAGGACCTCTTCAAGGAGTACTACAAAGCACTGCTCAAGGAAGTCAGAGAAGATACAAACAAATGGAGAAACATTCCATGCTCATGGATAGGAAGAATCAATATCATGAAAATGGCCGTACTGCCCAAAGCAATTTATAGATTCAATGCTTTTCCCATTAAACTACCATTGACACTCTTCACAGAATTTTTAAAAGACTACATCAAAATTCATATGGAACTAAAAAAGAGTCCATATAGCCAAGACAATCTTAAGCAAAAATAACAAAGTTGGAGGCGTCATGCTACCTGACCTCAAACTGTACCGTGATAACCGAAGCAGCATGGTGCTGGTACAAAAACAGAGACATAAACCAATGGAACAGAACAGAGACCTCAGAAATATGAACACACATCTACAACCATCTGATTTTCGACAAACCTGACAAAAGCAAGCAATGGGGGAAAGGATTCCCCATTTAATAAATTGTGCTGGGAAAACTGGCTAGCCATATACAGAAAACTGAAACCAGACCCCTTCCTTACACCTTATGCAAAAATTAACTCAAGATGGATTAAAGACTTAAATATAAAACTCAAAACTGTAAATACCTTAGAAGAAAATCTAGGCAATACCATTCAGGAAATAGGCACGGGCAAAGATTTCATGACAAAAACATCAAAAGCAATTGCAACAAAACCAAAAATTAACAAATGGGATCTAACTAAAGAGCTCTGCACAGCAAAATAAACCTTCTTCAGAATGAACAGACAACCTACTACAGAATGGGAGAAAATTTTTGCAATGTATCCATCTGTCAAAGGTCTAATATCCAAATCTACAAGGAACTTAAACAAATTTATAGAAAAAAAAAAACTCCATTAAAAAGTGGGCAAAAGACAGGAACAGACACTTCTCAAAAGAAGACATTTATGCAGCCAAGAAACATACGAAAAAAATCTCAACATCACTGATCATTAGAGAAATGCAAATCAAAACCGCAATGAGATAGCATCTTATGCCAGTCAGAATGGCAATTATTAAAAAGTGAAGAAACAACAGATGCTGGCAAGGCTGTGGAGAAATAGGAATGCTTTTACACTGTTGGTGGGAATGTAAATTAGTTCGGCCATTGTGGAAGACAGTGTAGCCATTCCTCAAAGACCTAGAATCAGAATTATCATTTGACCCAGCAATCCCATTACTGGGTATATACCCAAAGGAATATAAATCATTCTGTTATAAAGATATATGCATGTATGTGTTCACTGCAGCACTATTCACAATAGCAAAGACATGGAATCAATCCAGCCCATCAATAATAGACTGGATAAAGAAAATGTGGTACATATACACTATGGAATACTATGCAGCCATAAAAAGGAATGATATCATGTCCTTTGCAGGGACATGGATGGAGCTAGAAGCCATTATTCTCAGCAAACTAGCACAGGAACAGAAAACCAAACACATGTTCTCACTTATAAGTGGGAGCTAAACAATGAGAACACATGGACACAGAGGGGAACAACACACACTGGGGCCTGTCGGTGGGTAGGGGGCGGGGAGAGAGAGCATCAGGATAAATAGCTACTGCATGCAGGGCTTAATACCTAGGTGATGAGAGGTGCAGCAAACCACCGTGGCACACTTTTATTATGTAACAAACCTACACGTCCTGCACACGTATCCCGGAACTTAAATTTTTGAAAAAAAAAAAAAAAAGAAAAAGAGGTGCTACTGTCTGAATTTAGAATCAAGACACAAAAGGGTTAAGTGGCTTGCTCAAGGTCACATGGATGATATCTCAGACCATAGCTGGGTGTTCATAGATCATTAAGTAGAAGTCTTCCTGTTACAGATGAGGAAACAGAGCCCCAGTTCTGGATGACCCAGTGAGCCAGGGCCCGGGTGAGAGCTGTGAGTCCTCTGCCTGCTATTGCACTGCTTTCCACTTCCCTGACTGCCTCTCTTTACAATGCATGTTGACCTGGACAGGAGAGCTGTTTGAGGACCAGGCCAACACCCTGCTCATGGCAGCCGGAGCCATGTGATTCCTAAATACCCCTCTAGGAAGAGCTGCAGCCTCATCCCTGATCAAGCCCGGACCAAAACTGCATACCACACACAGGAGTACACCCGGCAGGTTTCGGGGGGCAGAAGACAGGCAAGGGCTGGAGGTACCTCTAGCTGCAAAGTTTGTCCTTCGATGCCACAAGGATGCCACAAGCAGCTTTAGACAGGATTGCAAAAGACACACAGTGTCCCATGACTTTTCTGAGCATCCAGCCTTGAGATTGGCCATCTCTGCCTGCGACTGCCGGCTCAGTGTAATCAGTGCGAAGGGAGGGCCTGCTCCTAGGAGCCTCGGGAAAGGCTGAACTGAGGGCCAGGACCCTAGACCGCTCACAGGTTTCCCGCTTCTGCACACACACATTCTTCTGGCTGTTTCCACAGACGCAGAGCCTCTTCCCCTTGGCCCCAGCTTGGTACCCATGGTAATAGTTGACGTCTACTGATCATCTCTTATGCCAGGTACCATGCCAAGCGCTTACTCAGACCATCTCATTCAATCCTCACAAGAACCCTTTAAGGCAGGCACAATTATTGGCACCTTTTAGATGAAGAAACTAAAGCCGCATTCACTCACCCTCATGATCAATGAGGAAGGAGCATGGCCAGTCCTCATGCCCAGTCTGCCTGTTCCCAGAGCCTGCCCCACACAGGCTACCCCCACCTCACAGCCCACCAGTCTTAGGACCCTGAGGGACAGCAACGTGAGAGAGCTGAAGCCCAGAAGAGATTTACCCTGGGCCCAGGGCCCACCAAAGCAGACCCCTGACTCCTGATTCTGTTCTCTCCACCACGCTGTGCCTGTGAGCTGAAGTCTGGGCCAGCCGTACTCCTGCTCTGAATTCGTGGAAAACCTACCCAGTCCTTACGTTTTCTTCTCCTAATTGAGACCCCTGGGTTGGACTGAGTTGTAATTTTATGAAACCCTGAGCAGAGAGACGGAGATCATCAGTGAGAGGGTCCGAACCTCATTTTGTTTTAAGGCATATTGAGCTGTAATTCCGTCTAAAAATAAATTCCCTTCCCGTGTGCATTCAGTGAGGAGCTTGACTGGCTCAGGGTCCTCTCCTATGGGCCCCACTTGGCCAGTTAATGGGGAGGTGGGGAGACCTCACGGTCCCTAGAACACGCTCACACTTCTAAAGCTTACTGCATACTTTGTCTCTGGGTCAGAGGTTTTTTCAAAGGTGACAGATACCTCATGCCATTCGCAATCTGTACTCTGGGCAGCTCTCCATTTTCTCTGATAAAAAGTGAAATAAATGAAAACAGTGTTTTTAAAAATCTATAAATGGGTGGGAGCCAGTTGTCATTTTCCCGTTCCTCCTCTTCCCCCTCCCTTGACTGACTTAATGAGGATCCAAGTTGAGAAGTACTCGCTGAAAACAGCTGGTAGCATCATGCCTTTAAATAGCCCTCGCCACGCTTCCCCTTGGCAGCACGCAGTTGGCTCTGGCAGGGAAAGCCCAGGACAGAACAGGAAACTTTAGAACTTTCTGAAAAGAAAAAAGCTTGCCTTTAAAACGTGCTCCCTCTTGCCAAGGCCTTTTTGTGTAAGGAGCTTGCAATGTGTAGCCCCTTCCCCTAGAAGTTTCCAAGGAAAAACTGAGCTGATGAGGCTTGCCTCGGGACCCAGCGTGACTCTGGGCCTGGGGAGGTAGGTGGAGCGCTCCCCAGACCCGACCCCTGCCCAGTGCGGGTCAGCACCTAGGGCAGCAGCAGCTCTAGCACCATTTACTCATCAGGCACCCGTAGGGGCTACGGTACAGCTCAGCTGCACCCTCTCTCCTTGATGTTCGTAGCTGTAAGGTCAGGTAAGTGACCACTACTAACTCAGGGCACATTTGGCCCTCCCTGAAAGTGGTACTGGGATGGGCCAGACTTAAGTGCCCATCAGGCTACAGAGTCCGTGGCAGCCTGTTGGTCTCAGACCCCCCTGGAGAAGTGGGGCCCCAAGGCTCTCTCCAGCTGCACTTCCATGTTGCGGGGGAAATAGCAGCAAGTGAAACATGTGGAAGGAGTAAGTGGCTCTCATGTCTTAGTGGCGCCAACAGTTGACTGTCTCTTCCCACACATTGTCCCGTGTGAGTGTGGCATCTGGTGGCCTTATCAACCCCACTCTTCCTAGGGGCACACAGCCCAGGGCCTCTCCTGCCCTGCCTGGCCTCGCCTAGCCATGTCACAGCTCCCCTTTTGCATTAAGGATGACGGTGGCATGGTGCTGTTAATGGGTAAGGGCTTTGAGGTCCTGAGTGTCAGAGAAGGTGACAGTTTGGCTGGCTCGGGGCTGTGCTGATCACGAGTGGATGGAGGAGGGTACTTTATCTTCCTTACTAACTGTTGGCAAAGTTTGAAATTTGAGAATGGACTCAAGTTTTCTTCCTTAGTACCTAAATATTATACCTGTTGTCTTTCTGGGGTTGCTTTCTCTCTCACCGTTGTTTTTTGTTGTTGTTGTTGTTTTTGAGACAGGCTAGAGTGTAGTGGTGCAGGCGCGATCTCGGCTCCCTGCAACCTCCATCTCCCAGTTTCAAGCGATTCTCCTGCCTCAGCATCCCGAGTAGCTGGGACTACAGGCGTCCACCACCACACCCGGCTAATTTTTGTATTTTTAGTAGAGACAGGGTTTTGCCACGTTGGCCAGGCTGGTCTTGAACTCCTGACCTCAGGTGATCTACTCCCCCTTGGCCTCCCAAAGTTCTGGGATTACAGGTGTGAACTACTGTGCCAGCCTCACCCGCCTTCTTAAACAGCCTGTAATGGACATGCTGTAACTGCTTCTTGCAAACTGGTGGTCATGATTAGTTACATTCACTAAAGCCACAGCCCATCACTGAGTGCTTTCTACGCTGAGCCAGGCCTGGTGGTCACTGGGAGCAGGATGTGCTCCCGCTTTCCAGGGGCTGGCAGATAAGACATGTGCACATGGGACAAGTGCCCCTGAAGAAGCATGGACAGCGTGCAGGGAGAGGACCTTCTGGTGACCAGGGAAGACTTGATGGAAGCAAGGGTATTTGTCCTGAGCGTGAATAACCCTGGATCGGCAAATGGCATGTGTGAAGAACAGCAAGTAGTCAAATGGGAAGAAGGGAGAGGTAGTCGATCCAGGGCTCGTATCCTGGACCGTGGCTGGCTTGGGGGGGTCTGTGACATCCCCGGGTTGCAGTGGTGGGGGGGGGGTCTTATCTGCAGTTTCTCTAGGGAGAGGATCCTTAGCTTTCTTAGCTTCTCAAAGAGTTGCATGATCTCAAAAACTGTGATAGAGGAACAGAATAGATTTTCTTCTTAATGACTTGGAGCCAGATAATGCTGAGAGTCATTGAACGCCAGCCTGAGAGTTTGGAGAACATTAAGGTCTTGGTCAGGAAAGGGACAGAGACTCACACTGTAAGAGAATCAGTGTAGCTGCAAACAAAGGCAAAAGAGGCCTCATGTCTCGGGGGAGAAGCAGGCTTCTGCAGCAGTGTCATCGAAAGGTAAGACAGGAGCTCTGGGAGTCACTAAGGATGGCGGGACTTAGGGGTGGGAACCTTGAGGATGAATTCCCCATAGGGGTTCAGGAAGAATGAAGGAAACTGAAGGTTCTGTTACAGAAAACCAAATTAGTCAGAGCATTTTCAGATACATGAAACTGATGAAAACATCCATTTAGAACACTGGTTTGCCTGACAGAGTGACAGGTCGGATGTCCCACAGGTGGTTGGAAGTGTGGGACTGGAAGCTTGAGGGGGAAGGGAGGGCTGCAGACGCAGAGTGGGGGAGTGCTCGGACCTGGAGTTCCCACCTGCTCTGTGTGAGCCAGGAAGATGGCACATGGGAGTGTGGAGGAGGGGCAGGGAGAGGTAGAGAGAGGTGGGACAGCCATGGTGTGTCATGTCACAGAAGTTACAGGGGAAGAGGGAGGAGCTGACATTTCAGTGCTGCAGAGGCCATGGTGGAGGCCAGCATTGAGAAAGAGCCGGAGCATTCCGAGGCCAGATTGGAAAGAGGGCTGCAGCTGACTCGGAGTGAGGGGGCAGCCGGTGGCACCAGCGGCTGCATTTGCTCTGCTCCAGAGACGACTCTAGGGCCTGTTGGATTGCGTGGGGCTTCCCCTGCAGCACAGGATCCCGGGTTGAGTGCGTGTGATTCCTGAGCAGTTTTCTGTTCTCATCTCCCTGCTGCGGTGAGTCTGCCTCCCAGCCTTGGGTTAGCTCCAGTCCACTCCGGATTTGCTGCTTCTGATCTCCTGGGAGCCGGTAAAGCTGGGCACAGGAGGACCAGATCCTAAATGAAATGGACTGTGGGAGGCTCCTGGTGGGTGAGGCAATGAGGCCTTTGCGGAACTGAAGGTGACAGGTCTTGGTGGCCCTGTCTGGTTCTTGCCACTGCTCTGAGGTGAGATTCCTGGACACGTAAGGTGTGACTATGATTACGTGGGTGTCGGTGGGGCAGGGCTAGAAAGCAAGCCTGGTGACCAGGAGCACAGGTGCCCACCTCCTTCCTCCGTAGCTCCTCCCTTCTCCTCCCCTCACTTTTCTCCCTCACTCCACAGCAGGGCTTTTAGTTCTTAACTGACAGCAAGCGCTGCTGGAAATGCCCCTCTACTGCCCCCTTCCCTGCTGCGCAGACTGCGGCCCGCAAGACCACCACTGGTGCCCTGACGTGGGGTTACCTGTGTGTCCGTCTCCTTCACACTGCACACTCCCACATGGTGGGTCGTGGGTCACCCACCACCCCAACTCCTTTTACAGTGCCTGACACAGTGTGGGCTCAGCGGTGCACATCTGGGGTCAACCGTGGCCCTGCTTACACAGATTAGAAAGCTGGATGCTGGAAAGGCCAAATGAGCTGCCTCGGGTCTGCCACCCTGCTTCCACTAACTGGGGAGGTTCTCCTAACACCCAACCTGGGGCTTTCTTTCCGATAGATCAGGCTGCATATGCATTTGGAAATAAATGGAGACCATGGATCATTTAGAAATTATTAGAGCTGGGTGTGGTGGCTCAGGCCTGTAATCCCAGCACTTTGGGAGGCCAAGGCAGAAGGATCCCTTGAGGCCAGGAGTTTGAGACCAGCCTGGATAACGTAGCAAGTCCCTGTCTCTAAGAAAAAATGAAAAGAACTGCTGACATGGTAGCACACGCCTGGAGTCCTAACTACTTGGGTGGCTGAGGTGGGAGGATCACTTGAGTCCAGGAGGTGGAAATTACAATGAGCTATGACTGGGCCACTGAACTCCAGCGTGGCTCACAGAGTGAGACCCTGTCTCTAAAAAAATACAATTTTTTAAAAAGTTTATTAGACCCCCTTGTCTTTATGAAGTCAAAGGTCCAACCGAGTGAAAATGCAACCTTCCCGATACTTCAGATCACTAAGTGGCCGTGTGCTTGAATTGCACACACTGTCTTGTGGCTTAGACCAAGCCCTTGTCTTTGTCCTGAAAAAAAAGGCAGCAGGACCTGAGTGCTGATGTCTCCTAGGAAGTGGCAGCCAGGAGGGCATACATACAGGCCCTTTGAACGTTCCTGAGAGATATCACAGTAGTGAACTGCATGCACGCCTCGGAAAAACCAGGAGGGCTTTGCCTCAGCAGAGAAGGCAAATCCAACCCAAGATGCATGAACAATGAATAACAACTGTTCTGAGTTAGCTTGAAAGCTCCGAGTTGCACTTTTTTTCAAGTTTTTGTGCTAACCACAGTTTTTTTTTTCTCCCCTTCTTTCCCACCAGGGCTTATTTCAAAACCTTTGTCCCTCAGTTCCAGGAGGCAGCGTTTGCCAATGGAAAGCTCTAGGAAACACCAGTCTTGAGAGGTGGCCAGCCAGACTGCGTGTCCACATGCGTGTCAGCACATACAGCCGCTTCCTGGAAGCCGCCTGGAATGTCTTCATGGCAGCGTTTTGCTCACACAGCAGCTTTGCACGCCCCAGGCAGCCCCGACTGCTGAAATCCAACTTGAGCTGGCTGGTGGTCCCTGAATCCTAGAGCCCTTCACTTGGGGGTACTCCCTCTTTCTTGCCTCTGTTTCTTAGTTGGAAGAAATAAACTCACAAATTATGGTGCAGTAATTTTCCATGGAAAGTAAAGCATCCGAAATGCCCACGCCTTTCTTCCAAAGCCTTTGTCTCTGAGACCTCTTAAGTTTTAAGATTAAACGCCCCTCACTGTTTTTCCTCTGAAACTAGCGTCTTTCCTCTGCACGTGTATGTGTGTTTCATACCCCAGCATTTCCTATTTAGGGCAGTCCTCCATGCGAGAAGGAGTTACCTGAGTCAATCTGATCAACCTGCAGGGTTTCAGCCACTCACCCAGCGTGACCTAAGGCTGGTGCTCAATAACAAATGGGTTCTAGTACACTCACCCCCACCCCCTGCCATCCGTACCCCTCCAGTCCCCTGTGTGGGCACCCAGTGCCCAGGCCAGCCCCACACAGTAGGCAGTCATTAAAGTTTGGTGAGCACACCAGCGGCCCTGTCCTTCCCGCTCTCCCCCTCCCTCTCCATACCCTCTCGCTAGGCTGATGGGAGAGCTCTTTGGGCCTGTGCAGCACAGTGTGAATTATACATGAAAGACAAAGCCTGGGTGTCATGGGTTATCAAAGGAATGTGTCTGCCTTCCGGGCTCGGGGCCTGGCAGTTGTGCGGCCAGCCAGGAGCAGAGCTGGGGAAGATACCCTGAGCAGGCGCCATCCTCCCTGGACCTACTGATCATCACAGCCAGAAGGATCTTCAGAAGTCATCTCGTTTCTACCCTTTCACTCCCTTCAGTGTGCAGAGGTGAGAACTAAGGCCCAAGAGTTAAGGAAACGTGCAAATTAGAAACAGCAGATTAGGAGCAAATCTGGGAACTTGGAGCCAGGCCTCCTTGCGCCATCACACACTCCCTTAGCTGAGACACAAGAAGGCTGCAGTCAATGTGACCCATCGCCAGGTTTACAGTTTGGTTTAGCATGGTCCTGTCCTGATGGCCTTCAGCGCAGGGGAAGCAGGGCCCATGCACCACCCACAGAGGTGGGAGCAGCAGGGGCCGGCCTGGGTGCTCGCCTGACACCCTCTGGCCTTCCCATTCCAAGGCGAAGCCACTGGCCCCTCCTGCAGGACACACACGCGATCTCACAGGGCCTCTCACCTGTTCCCTTCATTCCCTTTGCAGCTGTTGGACCCCATTTTTACCAGGTAAGCCCAAAAGGAACCAGCTCGGGCCCTTGTGAGAACGGGCAAGGAGAAGGCATGCCTCTCCTTCCTGCTCTCTGGCACCCAGGAATGTTCTTGGGAGGCTGGAGGTGGGGTAGAACAGACCTCCCGTCTTGCCTGTCAGCTGGAGGGCTGCTCAGCTCTGGGTTTTTTCACCGTGTGGGTACTGTGCCCCCTACCCTGAAATTTTGGGAATTCCCAAGATAAAGAACAACAGTGCAGTGTCCTGTGTCCATGTCCCAGCCCTGCCATTAACTGGCTATGTGGCCTTGAGTAAGTCTGTCCCCCTCCATGATATGCATACTAGGAGGGGCTGGACTGGATTGTGGACTCAGCTCATCAGATCTCCCACGGAGCCTTTTTTTGGGAACGACTGCTCTGGTCCCCCACTGCAGGCCAGTTGACTCAGAATCTCACTAGCTGGAGCTGAGCCTTCTAGATTTTGATAAAACTCCCCCAGAGATTCTACTGAGCAAGTGATCGTGACCCACTAAAGCCAGCTGACCACATGGGCATTGCTTCCGACCCTGACCGCTCAGTGCCCACAAGAAGGCACCCCCTCTACTCAGGGCAGCTGTGTGCCATGCCCCTTGTCCCCTCCAACCCCCCTTGAGGCTCCATGGCACGGTTACTTAAGATTGCTGGGTCACCCTCCCCAGATGGAGGGGTATAGATTGGGCTCTGCTATGCACAGCACCAAGAGTTGGCTGAGCCTGGGCTTGCTTCTGAGCTGCAACTGGGTCTGAAGCAAACCTGGGTCAGTCAACTCTTTCTGGTTCCAGTTCTAGCAGATGGTGGTTGGCACTGTGGGATCGGGTGAGATCCCTTGGACTGGATGTTGCCTCAGCATTTCAAATGAGCATTTGGCTGTGACAGCAGCCAGTCGTGGGCAGTGTGGCCTGGGAAGGTCATGCTCCTGCCCCTGCCAGCCCCTAGGGGCCCACGCACCCAGATAACGAATAAGACCCTGCCCATCAGCAAAGGACGCGCAGTCTAAGTCAGAACTTTTGTCACATACATTAGCTCCGTACACCTTTACAGCAGACCTGGGCTGTGAGCAACTGAATAGGGTTGCTTTTGTTCCACAGATGAAGAAACAGAAGATCAGAGAGGTTAGGTGAGTTACCCACAATCACCAGCCGGTCAAGGCAGGAGCCAAGACCCAACCCAGGCTCCTGGCTCCCCTCCAACACCAATCCTCATGTGTGTCCACACTGTCGTGAACACACTGAAGCTCATTTTTTTCTTTCCCAGTGAAGGACGATGGGCATTATATAGGTTTGCGAGGATGGAGGTGTATGATTATTTTTTAAAGACTTTCAGCTTCCTTGCCGCAGGGGAGGATTTGGGCTGCTTTTCTTAGAGGGGACTCAGCACAAAGTGACAGTCACTGTTGAGAAACATTAAGTTTGCCTTCCCCCATGGCTCCCTTTGGGAGTTACTTTACGTTTGTAATTAGTGGTAGGTGGGTAACAGATGCCTGCCTGGTACATTCCTGAGTTATGTGTATGTGTAGAACACCTGTGTGTTAATAAGAATCACCTGTCAAAGAGCAAATAAATATGTGGATAAATCTCTGCTCAGGGCCTTCAGTCTGGAGAGCTGTCAGCCCTGCATGGCTCTCAGGCTGTTGGTCCCCAGGATAGATCCACTCTGTTGTGCTATCTGGGTGCTGGCTCCTCAATACCTTCAGCACGCCTGGGTGGGGGTCACCCGGCTGAGCTGGTACTCAGTAAATCACCACTGTATGTTTCCAGACCAGGGACTCAAACACCAGGGTTAGCGTGATTTTATCTTTACTGCCCCCCCCAACAGCAACAGAAGCCAGTGGTGCCTGTACCTGAGTGAAGGTCACCTGTATATATTTAAATACTTCTTGCCGGTTCAGCCTGTCATCAAGCATTGTACCTGCACCCAGAGCACAGCCCAGGACTAATTAGTAAATGGCTATAAAATGCTTTGAAGATGAGAAGTACCATATATGAGAGCACATTATTACTACCTAGTAAATCCTGTCTCCAGCTTACTCAGCCCTTGTAATTTAAGTTGAATCTCTCTCGCTTAGCACCAATGAGGAAAAGGACTCAGATGTGTTTACCAGTAATACTTGGATGTGATCAGGCATCTGTGAGGCCCCAGGAAGGAGGGGCAAGGGACCCTGGTCAGCCAGTGCTCAGCTTCTTTCAGCAGCCAGGCTTCCCGGGGACCTCTCACCTACAGCCAAATGATGCTTATTTTATTTTATTTATTTTTTAGACAGAGTCTGGCTTTGTCACCCAGGCTGGAGTGTAGTGGCATGATCTCAGCTCACTGCAACCTCCGCCTCCCAGGTTCAAGTGATTCTCCTGCCTCAGCCTCCCTAGTAGCTGGGGTTACAGGTACATGGCTGTAATCCACCACACCTGGCTAATTTTTGTATTTTTAGTAGAGATGAGGTTTCACCATGCTGGCCAGGCTGGTCTTGAACTTTTGACCTTGGGTGATCCGCTCACCTTGACCTCCCAAAGTGCTGGGATTACAAGGTGGGAGCCACCATGCCCAGCCTCAAATGATGCTCTATTAAAGCTCATTTTCTTCTGGAGACATGAACTACAAAGAGTATAAAGTTGAGGATGAGAGAGGAAAAGAAGAGGAGGACCTTGATTTGTACCATTTGCCAGTTTATATGGTGTAAATACTCCCGCCATGAGGACTTCAAGCCACCAACGTGAGATCACTGGACACAGAGTTGGGAGAAGGGAGGGTCATGATGGGAGCCTCTGCTGGGGTGAGCCGGCTCCAGTGTCTGTCTTGACTTAATCTGAGTTTTGTTATCCTCATCTGTAAAATGGGAATAAACATCTGCCTCCTGGGGTTGTGAGAATTAAATAAGAAAAGTACATAAAGCACCCTGTGCAGTGCTTGGCACACGGTAACATTTGACAAACAGTGGCTATTATTACCGCAGACCAGAAAAAAGATTTTCTGATGTTGACTTTGGCCTTTTTCTAAAAAGTCAGAATGCCCCTGTTAAAAGGTCTTGCCAATGAATGTGGCCTTTGGAAAAGTGACCCTGTCTGGATTACCAGGAAGACAAAATGATGAGTCATCTTGAATTTTCACGGATAAGAGATGCGATGTGTTTGTGGGGGTTCCCCATCCCCCCACACTGGTCTTGCTTAAACTCTCGGCAGGACTTCAGGCTCTGAGCAGTGCTGGAGAAGAAACAACCCAGTGACCTGTTTATTCACCCCGGCCCCTGCTTTCCCACAGGCAAGGAAATCGGAGCAGCCTGGTTCACTTTTGCCTCTGACTGGGTTTCAGTTCCTGACAGCTCCACACTCTTGGAGTCACGGCTGACTTACCGGAGGGAGGACTGCATTTGGTTTGCCCCTTGCTCAGGCCTATAAATAAAAATAGCCCAGAGCCTGCTCCAGGTCATGGGGACCAACCTGTCCCACAGTTCTTAATGTGAATGTTAAGAACATCACCTAATGGTAATAGGCCATCTAATTCTATTAATAGCATCATAGCTAATTCATTAGTGCTCTAAAAAATGAAAATACAATCTTTGCCTTTTTTAATGCACCTACGGTGCTTCGGTACAGGGCCAGCAGAGTCCACGTTAGGGACTAAGTAGAAACGGCGTGGGGCGCACCCATCGTTTTGTGTGATCCTCAAAACAGCTAAATGAGATAGGTGTTAATGTCTTCATTTTATAGATAAAAACACTGAGCCTCAAAGATGTGAAATCACTTACCCAAGGACAGGAAGCTGGTATAATTCACTTCTTCACCCATCCTACCTTCTCTCCCTTCCCCCTCTTTCTTTCCTTCCCCTCCCTTCCTCTTTTTTTGTTTCACAAGGAAGTGAACCAGGTCCCTCTGTTTCTTTCCACTTCTGTTATCCAGTTTCCCCAAATGAGAGTTTTATTGAGCATCTACTGTATACAAAGCCCTGTATAAAACATTCACATACTAGTTTTTGCCATTTTCCCAATGAGGAGAGAGGCTTGGAGTAGCTGGGTCTGGCCAGACCACACAAAGTGGGCGTTAAACCCTGGCCAGTGGGGACCAGGGAATTCTGCGGGGGTCACCTGCAACAAACTAAAAAAGGCTTAGAAGTGGTCTTTGTATATGTGGATGGGTGTATCTATATGGCTACATACATAGATAGAAATAACTTACTTTCAGGTGGCTGAGCCAGGCCAGCCCACAGTAGGAAAAAATAAACAAATAAATAAACCTGACTTCAAAATTTGTGCCATAGTCTCTGGTTAAAGTCCAAAACACACTTGGTTGAAATAACAGCCTAATATTTGAGGAAAACAAGATGAAAATAGTTGTTACAATTATTAAGGAAAATTACCAAGGTCTTACCAAAGGCAGCAGGGTCCGTGAACTAGTTCCAGGTTGAATAGGAAACAACTAACTCTGGCCTTAAGATGCATCTTCCTTCTACACGTTCTTGGATTGACTCGTCACTATTCTCTGATCCCTTTGGAGGAACCACACTTCACAAGTCTAAGAGGTTGTGCTTGGGGTCATGGGTCATCATGGCCATAAAAGTAGCCCCACAGGCAACCCAGGGGATGGCCAGAACGAGCCTCCCTGCTCTGAGCCAGCTGCCTCCGCAACGCATTGGGATAAGCCAGCCGAATGGTGTGTGGAGGGTGTGGCATGCACTCATGTTCCTCCAGAACAGTTACCTCCCCCTTCTTCAAAGTCGCATGGGGCAGGTCCCTCCACACACATCTCCTCATTCCAGAGATCCTCTTTGAAATGTGCCCTTTGCGTGAGTCTAGGAGCCACACAAGAAAATCAGTGATCTCACTTTTGCTCTAAATGGAACTCTGCAGCTCCTGGCGACCTTTGGCTGTCTGGGCAGGTGCCAGTAGAGCAGTAGGTAGAAGGGTGCCGGCTGCCATCTGGAAATAGGGTGGTGGGTGGGTGTTAAAATTGACAGCTGCCCTCTCCCTTCTCAAGCACCGTGTGCGACAGTCCAGGCTCTGTTCCAGGTGGTTCCCCACATGGCGCGTTCTCCAGCCTCTGACCCTTCAGAGAACTTGGAGAGCCCACCCCTGCAGTCAGCCCAAGGAATGGATCAGGGCAAATCCTGCAGAGGCCAAAACTCAGTTGAGTAAGGCGAGGTCTGCCGAATAAGAGGGTGGCTTACCCAGGGGCAGCTCGGAAAGGGTCAGCGAGGGACATGAGTTCAAGTAGATGTGTGGAAGGATTGGACCTGGGCTCATTTCACAGCCCAGGTGGGGACTGATGTCATGCCCAGGGACAGGAGGTATGGGGCAAGGGTCAGCCTAACACTGCCAGGTCGCCCCAGTGGAGACTCCACAAGGCTCATTCCCTCGCCACGCACACGCGCAGGCACACACACCCGTGTGCACGCACTCACCCACAACCAGGGCTTCAGATGAGCTGATCCCCCGCTATCCCACCCAGCGCTGGCTCCTGGGACTCCAGCCCACACCAGGTGGGAGGAGGACTCTTCATCCCGACTCCACGCCAGTGGCTTTCGGCCTGCGTGGGCTGTAGATTGCACAACCCAGACGTCTGTTTCTGCCTGCCCCTCCCACCTCGCTGCCTACACCGACACCCAAGTGGACCCCTGAGGCACCTCCCCTTCCTCTCTGGCTCCTGCCCAAGCTACCCAGGCCCAGTGGCCCCTCAGCCTCACCCACCCCAACTGCCAGCAGTCAGCAGCTGGCAGCCACCAGGGCTCGGTCCCTTCACAAAACTAACTCCAGCCTGGAGCCCTGCTCAGCAAAACCAACCCCTTGCAAGGCTAAGGGGCTTGCTGGCTGAGCTGAGCCCCATGGGCCCTGGAACCAGCTGGCCTGAGTCCTGTCCTGGCTCCACCACTTCCTGGGTGTGTGAACTTGAACAAGCCTGTTGATCTCAGTTTCCTCCTCTGCAAAATGGAAGTTTACCACGTGGTACTGGCAGGACTCGGTGATGAGGGCGCTGAGTTAGAAGCCTTGCAACACTGCACCAGTGCCTGGCACTCAGTGGGTGCTCAGAAAAGCCTGTCTTTATTATTGTTACCCTTTGGGTTTGGCACGGGTCGCTCCTTGTCCCCTCTCCTCACTCCTTCCTTTCCATTCCTTATCCCTGTCTTTAAGTGTCACTGACTAAAAGCAACAAAATCTTGTTTGGCCTCTCCCATGCTACAATCAGTCCTCCTGCCCGAGCCTCTCCCGCCTGGAGTGTGTGTGAGCCCTGCTGCCAGCTGTCCACCTCTATGAACTCCCAGGCCCCTGCCCAGGCTGTCCGCCTGCCGCCTCCCGGCTCCTCTCCTCCCAGGGTCCCCCAGTGAGCCTGTGTTGAGCAGCACGACCTGGGGCCGCTGCCTCATCACTTCCGTCAAGCTCCTAGTTTCCCTTGTTTCCAGAGGTTTTGCTTCTTAAGTTACTTTTTGAACTTATTTATTTATTTTTGAGACCCGGTCTCACTCTGTCAGCCAGGCTGGAGTGCAGTGGCGCAATCTCAGTTCACCGCAGCTTCTATCTACCTCCTGAGCTCAAGCGATCCTCCCACCTCAGCCTCCCAAGTAACTGGGACTATAGGTGCGCACCACCAGGCTTGGCTAATTTTTGTGTTTTTGTAGAGATGGGGTCTTGCCATGTTACCCAGGCTGGCCTGAAACTCCCCAGCTCATGAGATTCTCCCACCTCAGCCTCCCAAAGTGCTGGGATTACAGGCGTGAGCCACCATATAACCATGTAACTCAGCCAAATTATATTTATTAAGTCATCATTGCTTCCCCCCCCCTCTTAACCAATAACTCATATACTTGCCGTCTAAGGGCTCCAGTGAGCACTACGGACCAACTCCCCCACGGAGTGGGCACGTCTTCTGTCAAATCTAAAACTCAGGATTAGCCAGGGGGTTCGCCTCGCTGGAAAACATACAGTAAACATTAGACTTCTTTCCAGTCTTGACTGCCAGGCGTGGCCCCATCACTGATCTGCTGCAGGCCAGCGCCTGGGCTGGGGGCTGTTCATGAGCTATCTGGAGAATCAGGATAAACACACAATGTGACCATCCACAGCTGTCGGCTGAAAGTCGAGATGCTCCCTCTCCAGCACCCCTCCGTCCCCTGGAGCAGTGCCCGTTCGCTCACATGCAAGCCGCCCTGGCAGGCAGCCCAGAACCAGAAGCAGGGTTTCCAGGGCCGGAGAGGCTATTGTCTTCTGTGGTCCAGAGGTTCTGAGGAGTGTCCCACACCTATGGAGGGGCAGCCAGGCCCTCAGAGGCTGCAGGAAGAGGTGTTGGGTCATCCTGGAGCCAAAAGGCCTTGACCAAGATGGGCCTTGTGTGACCAGGACACAGGTGAGCCCACAAGTCTGGGCTCTGACAGGTCAGGACGGGCAAAGCATTGATGTAAGGTGGAACAGAAAAGCCGCGCTGGGCAGGCAGCCGTTCGCCCCTTCCACACACACTGACAGCCCTTTCTGTGTGTCAGCAGTGGGAGCTCTTCCGGGAGCAACAGGAATTGCATCTCATTGTCTTATGCACTTGACAGACATCTGTCGAGCCACCTCTCTCTTCCCGGCACTGGGACTGTGTGGATAAGCCCAGCCCTGCACCTGAAAGGCTGAGAAGCTGGGGCTGGTGCACACCCCTGCCACTGATGGGAGAGGCTGGGGTAAGCCACATGATAGAGTTGCAGATTCCCACTGTTTGCTTTCAGCTGAAGCAAATCTTGGAGGGCAGCCTGAAAGAGGGGCCAGCTGGGCATGATTTTAGCCTCTTGGGTCCTTTGCTTCATTGTGGTGGTTCGGCTTCAGGTGAACTCTCCCACAGGGCCAAGGCGCACACAAGGTCTGGTTCTCATGCAGGCAGTTGTGTTGAACAGCTACTCTGTGCCACCACGACACTGAGTTCTTTTTTTTTTTTTTTTTTGAGATGGAGTCTTGTTCTGTCACCCGGGCTGGAGTGCAGTGGCACAATCTCAGCTCACCCCAACCTCTGCCTCCCAGGTTCAAGTGATTCTCCTGTCTCAGCCTCCCAAGTATCTGGGACTACAGATACGTGCCACCACCACACCTGGCTAATTTTTTGTAGTTTTAGTAGAGACGGGGTTTACCGTGTTAGCCAGGCTGGTCTCGATCTCCCGACCTCATAATCTGCCCACCTCGGCCTCCCAAAGTGCTGGGATTACAGGCGTGAGCCACCATGCCCAGCCTTTGGAGTTCTAAGTATAGCAGTCAAAACAGCACCACAACCCTTGCCCTCACAGGGTTTCCATTCCCATCAGGGGGAGAGGGAGTATGGACAAGATGCGCAGAGGGACTGTTAGGAGGCAAGGGTGGGGAAGAGAAAGCAGGGAGGGTGGGAGTGCATTTTCAGCCAGGGAGGCAGGGCTGGCCTGGCTGAGGAGGCAGGTGAAAGCAGCAGCCCCCAGCTCTCCTCCCTAAGCTGGCCCCAGGCCCCAGGCCCCAGCCCCAGGGGGCGTCGCCTTGGATCCCCTCCGGAACCTGCCCAGCGGAGCTTGTCCCTGCATCCAGAAGCTCTGAGGTGACAGGCGAGGAGCAGTGGGGTGAGGGGAGATCAGTGTGAGCTCAGTCCTGGCTGGCCGCTCCTGACCGCACTGATGGTGGCTTCCCTGACCTAGACCTCCTCATCTGTAAAATGCCGAGCCTGTTTCACAGGCTGGTGCTAAGAACAAGCCAGATATGGTGAGGGGTGGCTCTGCGGATGGTAAAAGGTCACGGCCATATGAAAACGTAAGCAGGTTGCCACTGCCACCATCTAATGCACAGTCCCGGCTGCTGCCAGGTCAGGTTAGGGGCCTGGTGGAGGTGCCCTGAGGAGGTGGTGAAAATACCACGAACTGCAAAGGAAACGGGTGTGACGCCCATCCTGTCTGCCCTCCCCAGCCTCAGCCAGCCCCCGGGACCTGCCCTGGCACCACCCGCAGGGCAAAGGGGAGAGCAGGGAGGAGGTGCCCCCATGGCAGGCCACCTTCCCCTCCCACTCAGCCCCAGAAGACCCAGCTGCCTGAAGTGGGCAACAGAGCCCCCGCAGTGCCTGATATGGGCCAGCCATGTCCTGCCCAAAGCTCTGCTGCCCAGGACCTAGGTCAAAAGAGGTGAGTGTGACCTGGAAGGTGGGCTCCCAGGCAGGTGTCACAGCAGGCAGCAGGGTTCCAACGCACCCATGCCACTCCCAGCAAAACGGCTAGCACTAGAGTCTTTTCCTTTTTGTTGAGATGGAGTCTCACACTATTGCCCAGGTTAGAGAGCAGTGGTGCAATCTGGGCTCACTGCAACCTCCGCCTCCCAGGTTCAAGCAATTCTCCCACCTCAGCCTCCCAACTAGCTGGGATTACAGGTGCATGCCACCACGCTCGGCTAATTTTTAGTAGAGACGGAGTTTCACCATGTTGGCCAGGCTGGTCTGAAACTCCTGACCTCTGGTGATCCACCCACCTCGGCCTCCCAAAGTGCTGGGATTATAGGCGTGAGCCACTGCGGCTGGCCTTTCCTCTTAAGAAAGAAGCAGACAGCAGAAACAACTCAGGCTCCCTCCTCCAGACAGAACCACACTCAGCACGTGAGTATTTAACAGCATTCAACAAATATTTTGTACCTATTTATCCTGAGGCAGGAAATGATATCCCAGCTAAGGTGTTTCCTTCCAGTCTTTTTCCTATTCATTTTTAACATGCTTAAAAACAATGGAAAACAATTGTGGATCCTGTTTTGTTTTGCTCTCAACTCTGTTTCCCAAGTGTTTACCATCTTGCCATCTTTGGCGAACCCATCTTGTATCCTCTCCATAGTTCACTTACCCCTTTCCCTTATTTTTTGGCCATTTGAATTATTTCTTGATTTTCCCTATTGTAAATCTATCCCATCAATAATCACTCGTAACTTTCTGTAGGAAAGGCACCTGGGTCAGACTCACATAAGCTCAGTCAGCAAGCAACAGGGAGAAAGGAACGCGGTGGTGGCATCAGATCATGCCTCAGAGACTGCAGAGCTGGGGAAGAAGCTCTGGAATATTCTGTGCTGGAATATGCTGGCAGGGCAGTGGGGAAGAGCTGAGGTGGGTGCCTTCTGTGAGCGTGTTGAGCCTCCGGGCTGAGCCTAGGGTGGGAGTGAGAAGAAGGAAGGCTGTGGTTGAAAGCGCTGGCTTCTGAAGGCCTTCCACCTAAGCTGAGGTGACCCAGCTGCTGCAGGAGGACACAGCAGGGGAGGGACAGGGCAAGACTGTCCATGGGAGTCCCCCGTCCCCATGTCCAGCCCACCTTCCTCATTTATGCCATGAGCTGTGGGTATGGCAGAGGTGACTGTCCTCTGCCCATGCAAAGGATGGACCCCTGGGCAGGCCTTGAGGTGGACTCACCAGCCTCCAAAGTTGTGCCCACCCCCTGGGTCACCTCAGCCAGCCCAGAAAGCCCCCAGAGGGAGGGGCATGTTTTCCTGAGTAGCTCTGACAGGGGGCAGCTCCAGGACACCAGACTCTTCCAAGGCTGATCCCAACACCCATGCTGGGCCTGCTGGGCCTCCCCCCCTCCCCCTCCCCCCCTCCCCCCCCCCCCCCTCCCCTCCCCCTCCCCCTCCCCCTCCCCTCCTCCCCCTCCCCCCTCCCCTCCCCCTCTCCCCCTCCCCCCCCCTCCCCCTCCCCTCCCCTCCCCCTCCCCTCCCCCCCTCCCCTCCTCCTCCCCTCCCCCTCCCCTCCCTCCCCTCCCTCCCCCTCCCTCCCCCCTCCTCCCCCTCCCCTCCTCCCCTCCCTCCCCCTCCCTCCTCCCCCTCCCCTCCCCCCTCCCCCCTCCCTCCCCCCTCCCCCCCTCCCTCCCCCTCCCCTCCTCCTCTCCCCTCCTCCCTTCCCTCCCCCCTCCTCCCTCCCCCTCCTCCCTCCCCCTCCCCTCCCCTCCCCCCCTCCCCCTCCCCTCCTCCCCTCCCTCCTCCTCCTCCCCTCCCCCCCTCCTCCTCCCTCCCTCCCTCCCTCCTCCCTCCCCCCGCTCCTCCTCCCTCCACCCCCTCCCGCCTCAGAGCCCCCCCAGCTGCCTGATGGGCTGACGGGAGCTGGGGGAGGGAGGTTTTGTGTTTAGTGTGCCTTTTCTTCCAGGGACTCAAAGCACTTTATAAGCATTAATTTCCTTCATCCACCTCAGCTGTTGTCCTGTTTGCTCTTTATATTTTATTATGAGCTGAGGTGTTGTGTTTAATCCTCAGGCACCCAGCAAGCGGGAATTCCCCCAAGCCAGACACGGCGGAGGCAGAGGACGCAATCCCCACCAGCTCCTGGGACCCACGGGCTGGGTCCCTCCCAGGCTTCTGCCCAGCTCCTCTTCTCCTGTCCCTGCCTCTGGCCAGGTATTTGCTCCCAGCATCCTCGGCAGGTGGCAGGAAAGGCGTCCCTGGGAGGCCACCGTGGAGTTGTGGTGGACCCAGAGGCAGCAAGGTACGCGGGGGAGAGCGCGAAACAGGAAGGCAGGGGGCCTGGGCTCCCCCACGCGCTGCTGTGTGACCCCGAGCAGCTCACTTTATAACTTTAGTCCTGGTTTTACTAAAACATAGGAGAGCAGGGATAAGACTTCTTAATATCACATGACAACCTGTGGAGGTGCTTTGTAAACGCTAAAGTGCTAATGTTCAGGGCACTATACCCCTCTCCATAGGATGAGGGGTGGGTAAAATGAGATGACCCCATGGGGACATCCAGCCCAGACTTCTCACTCTGACTCCGATTCTCAGATGAAATGAGCTCATTCCCTCCTCCCCACACAGCCCTGAGACTGCACCCCTCTGCCCAAGTGAGCAGAGTGGAGGGCAGGGGAGGGAGATGAGCCAGAAGTCATCGCTCAGGGAGCCACAGAGGTCCTGACCTGAGGAGCTCCTCTCCAGAACTGTGTGATAGGCCAGCTATATGACCCGTGATCGCTCAGATGCAGGCGGGCCTTCAGAGTGTCCACAGGGGTGAGGGTGATGTCAGCCCACCAGGGCCCATCGGCCTGCAGGGCCACCCTGTTAGGCTGTGTGGTTTGCCGGCATGGTACTGCCTGCCTAGAGGAAGGAATGCCTTTTGCTGCACTCAAGGTTTCCATGTACGGGCCAAGCCTTACCCATCAGGTGCTGCAGGGAGGAGTCGCCCTCTCTCCCCCATTCCCCAGCAGGCTTACCCTGCCCCTTCTAGCAAGAGGGACCACCCTTTTTTCCTAAACACATAATTATAATAACAATATAGTCCCCAATCCCTTGTCAACAATTTCAAACTCCCCCAAGCTCTGAAAATCCAAAGGCTTTTTCATACCTTATTTAGCAAAACCTGGCCTAATCTAAGTCCTTATTTTTCTCACTTTGAGTAAAGATTCACGTTTCAATGAGGAAATAGCCATGTTGCCCCAGATATCACCGGGTTACATATGATGTTAGAATTTGCATATTACCATTTTAAAACTCCAGAAGCACAGACATTCTGAAATACATACGACCATGGGTTACCGCTAAGAAATAGATCTGTGATAACCAGCGCTGAGGATATAGCCGTCGCCATATCCCAACACTGTGCTGTGTGCCCACAGGCACCAGTTCGTGTAATCCTAACAACTCAACTTATTTTCTGTATAGATGAAGACCCTGTAACCAGGGGAGGTTAAGTAACCTTGCCACAGTTACATAGTTAACTCAGGGGTGGTACCAGATTTGAACTCCAGCAGTTCGCCTCCCCTGCTACTAACCCTGTACAGATGAGGAAACTGAGGCCCAGAAAGAAGAAACTTGCTGTAGATCATCTGGTGGGTGAGGGTTGGAGCTGGGCTGGAGTCCTTGAGCCCCAAGCCCTGCCTGCTCCTGTCTGTTGGGAGCCAGTTGCGGGTGGTGAGGCCACCTGCAGCATCCCAGGAACTCACAAGCCTCCTCAGGCTGAGTTTGTCCAGCCCATCCGGGAGGAGCTTAAAATAGAAGTTCCCATGGAAAAGTTTGAAGACTTCACTGGATTGAAACCATATGACCCTGTGCAAACAGACCCCACCAGCAGGCGCAGGGTCTGGGCGTGAGCTGTGCTCCCTACGACTGTTCCCAGACAGTCCCAGGGAGGGAAACTTCCCTGGGGGTGCAGAGAGGCCAGCGGAGAAGGGAGCCCCTGGGGACAGGGGACACCAGAGGGGCAGGGCTTTGCTGTTGGGAAGGGGTGGGAGACATCTTCCCCAAGGCAGAGAAATGTCCCCAACACTTTCACTGGCTCCATCTGTTTCCCACCTTCTGAAGATAGACAGAGAACTTTGAGAGAGTATTTACCCATTCTCCCACCCTGCCAGTCATTTCTCTGTCCCCCTCTTATTCTCTCCTTTATTTGCACACCACAGTCATACAGCAAACTCACAGCACCTCCTCGACGCGGAGGGCTATGTGTGAACCACTAGGGACACAAGGATGCAGCCCGACGCCGTCCTGCCCTTTGGAAATTCCCAGACACACTGAGCAGTGGTCACAGCAGGATGGCGGGTGGGGCGGGGTGGGGCAGTCTGGGGACACCCAAACGAGCCTGGCCGGTCAGGGGGAGCTGCACAGACAAGGTTTGAGCAGGATCCGGAAGGGAGGGAGAAGAAGGGGTGTTCTGGGCCAGCGGCCAGACCTGGTCACCCCAGCTGGCTGGCACACAGGTGCATGGAGAAGGGGAAACAGAAAAGGGGCTGGAGGGAGGTGCCACCCCATTAGAGGGCCTCATCGCCCCATGGAGTTTCTCCTGGGAAGGCTGAGGAGGCAGGAGATTTTATGTCTTTCTGGACATAAAATCTATTCCTACAGTGCTCAGCCCTGTGCCAGAGGCTGAGCACTGTAGGAATAGATTGCTGAATCTCCCCCACGCCTAGAATCAAGTCCCTCCTGCTCCTAGAAGAATGAGACCACCAGGGAAGTGGGAACCTGAACTGGGTTTGTTTTTTTTCTGGGGGGAGGGAGACTGGAGTGCAGCGGCCCGACCTCAGCTCACTGCAACCTCTGCCTCCTGGGTTCAAGAGATTCTTCTGCCTCAGCCTCCAGAGTAGCTGGGATTACAGGCTCATGCTACTATTGCCTGGCTAATTTTTGTATTTTTAGTAGAGATAGGGTTTCACCATGTTGGCCAGGTTGATCTTGAACTCCTGACCTCAAATGATCCACCCACCTCAGCCTCCCAAAGTGCTGGGATTACAGGTGTGAGCCACTGTGCCTGGAAGTTTTCTATGATATTAAGAAATTGGTGTACAATGGAATACTAGGTAGCCATAAAAAACAATGAAATCATGTCCTTTGCAGCAATATAGATAGAGCTAGAGGCCATAATCCCAAGCAACCTAATGCAAGAACAGAAAACCAAATACCACATGTTCTCACTTATAAGTGGGAGCTAAATATTGAATGCACATGGGAACAGACACTGGGGATCTCGGGACGGGGAAGAGAGGGATGGGTGTGCGTGCTGAAAAACCACCTATGGGGTAGTATGCTTATGGTCTGGGTGACAGGATCGCTGGGACCCCAAGCCTCAGTGTCATGCAGTTTGCCCATGTAACAAAGCTGCAGGTGTACCCTTTAATCTATAATAAAAGTTCATTTTTTTTTCTTTTTTGAGATGGAGTCTTGCTCTTCGCCCAGGCTGGACTGTAGTAGCATGATCTCGGCTCACTGCAACCTCTGCCTCCTGGGTTCAAGCGATTCTCCTGCCTCAGCCTCCTCAGTAGCTGAGATTACAGTTGTATACCACCACGTCTGGCTAATTTTTTTTTTTTTTTTTTTTTTTTTTAGTAGAAATGGGGTTTGTTATGTTGGCCAGGCTGGTCTCGAACTCCTGGCATTACAGTTATGTTAAAAAAAAAAATCCCTCATTCTGCTGGACATGAAAACTAAAGTATTTATGGATAAAATAATATAGTGGGCTAAGAAGTAAAGAAGGACCAGGTGTGGTGGCTCACACCTGTAATCCCAGCATTTTGGGAGGCCAAGGCAGGAGGATTGCTTGGGTCCAGGAATTCAAGACCAGCCTGGGCAACATATGGAGACCCCATTTCTACAAAAAATAAAAGAAATTAGCCAAGCGTGGTGGCACGCATCCTTAGTCCCAGTTACTCTGGAGGCTTAAGTGGGAGGATCGCTTGAGCTTAGAAGCTCAAGGTTGAAGTGAGCCATGATCACGCCACTGCACTCCAGCCTAGGCAACAGAGTGAGACTCTGTCTCAAAAATTAAAAAAAGAAATAAAAAAGGTAAGATGGTGATGAGCCTTGAAGCTGAGCACTGGGCTCATGGGGCCATGATAGTCCCTTCTTCTTGGTGTGTGTTTCACGTTTTCATGATTTTAGTTACAAGCGGAGACAGGAACGCGTGAGTTTCCAGAGCACAGACCTTGAGGGCAGCTGGAGCAGGGCAGATGAGCCCTCACTTGTTCCCGCCTTGGAAGTCAATGGGGTCAGTAATCCCTTGGAAGTTGGGCCCAGGGGGCATTAGCATGTGACAAGTTGCTCAGCGGATCAGGAGCCTCAGGTCTCCAGCTCAGGCCATGGCACCCCAGGTTGTCCAGGAGAGAACTCCCCACCGTCTAATCCTCACATGCAGTCACTAGCCCTGTTTATTCTAGCTCCGGAATCTCCCTCAGATCCGCCTACCATGCCCCATCCCTTCTGCTCACACCCCCTCCTTCAAGCTGCCATCATCTCTTGCCCTTCCCACTCCAGTAGCCTGGCTGGATGCCAGGCCACCCTTTTGTCCCCATCATTTCTGCCTGCACTGCCCACTCTGCTCTAGTCCACCCCATGCCCTCATTTACAGGCAGGAAAACTTAAAAATGGACACTTGGCCGGCTGCGAGCTTGATGCTCGGGAGGCTGATGAGGGACACAGACCAGGCCCCCTTCTCGGACTCCAGCTTGGGACATTGATGCAGAGAGCTGTATCTAGGGATGAGTCCACCTGGGCAACTGGCTCTCCGAACGCAGAACTTAAGCTGTAGTCCTGCCTGGATGTGGCAGACGTGGCTGGCTGGCTTCCAGAAAGGTCAGGCTGGGTGTTGATGGCTGACCTCACCGTCCTCCCCAACTGGAGAGGTTACTGTGGCCTCAGCTGCCGCTGTAGATAAGGTTTCCTGGGACTGCACTAGCCCCATCTCTGGCTCCTGTGTCACCCAAGCTTGGCCTGTGAGTGGGCCCAGAGCAGGCCTCACCCAGCCCACTGAGGATGGCGATGGTGTCCTGGGGGCCTCACGTTTTCTAGGGTTCCAGAGCTGGGGATGGAACTGGGCCCTGGACGGCCGGATGGCAGGGAATGATGCCACCCATCCCCACCCAGAGCATCCCAAATTAATGACCACAGCAGGAGGGAGAGCCAGGGGGAATAGTAAAGAACTGAGGCCGCAGCTGGCCCGAGTCTGCGCAATTGGAAGGTATCCCTCTTGCTTCCTTCCAGCTCCACGCAGATGCTAAATGAAGAAAATGGCTTTTCGGTGGCTCCCAGAAGTCACACACAGCCTGGGCAGGCCCCACAGAGCAGCAGAGGCCCAGAGACTTGACTTTCTCAGGCCCCTCCCACCCAGAGCAGGGCCCACGAGGCAGCCTCTCAGTCACGAATCAGCCTGTGAGGCTGGCTCTGAGCCTGGGCCTCCTGCCAGGGGCGTGAGGAAGGGAGCGCTGGGTTCAGACACTGTCCCTGCCGCCTCCGGCTCAGGGTTCACTGCCTGTGGTCCTGCCTCTTTCCACCTCCAGGTCACCTTGGGCCTGGCAGTCCAGCTCAGGGGCCAGTCCTGCCTCCACGCTGGGGCACTGAGCAGCCACCTCACTGACACTGAGTTCCTGAGGATGGAGGAGCAGAGGACAGGCTGCTGAGAGGAGAGGGTGGCTGGGGACCGGGGGGCAGAGGGAGCTGCCCAGGGCCCTGAGCAGGCAGCTGTGGCCACCTAGGAGTGAATCCTGGTGTCAACTGATGACTCGGGGAGTCTGGGGTCTGGAAGCCTGCAGCCAGAACAGCCTGTGCAGGAACGGTCCAGCCAAGCTCCGGGAGCCCAGGCCAAGGGCAGAGCCGCCCTGCCTGGTTCCCCTCCCAGGCTCTCACAGAGACCACCCACGTGGGCCCTATCAGCTGGGATCATTCTCCAGCCCTCCGGCTCAGCCCACAAACCCACTGGCTCCGAGCTGCCCAGGCCTTCCTCCCTAGAACGGCTAAGCCCCAACAGCTGACCCTGGCAGGCATCTGGGCCACAGGGAGAGATGGGGGAGAGTGGCTTCAAGTGGAGGAAGGTGGCACTGCCCTGGACTGGCCTTTGGCCCTGAGCACACAGGCTTCTGAGGGGGGCCCAGGCCTGAACAGCAGGGAGGGATGGTGAGTAGCGGACTGTCACCTAGCACTAGCTTTGCTCTGGTCTGGCTTTGATCTTGCTCCCCATGCCCTGGGCTCTGGCCCCATAGAAGGGTTTGCTGCCCTCACACGGGCACCATAACTCCTTCCCTTGAAACTGGGCTCAGGCCGGTCCATCTCTTGGGAGTGCCCCTGCCTCCCCCCTGCCAGTCTAGTCCCTGCCTGCCCTCAAGGTTCAGGCCCTTTGCGGGGCCCTGGCTCCTAGCATCCCATGCTCGGCACATGCACAGCACATCTTTGTGGAATGGGGATCCTTCTGCCTCAGGCCTGAGGCATGGCGCACACTGTAGACCACAGGTCCTGCAGCCTGACCGCCCCAGGGTCCACTCCCAGCTCTACTTCCTAGCTGCATGATCTTGGGCAGGAAACTGAAGCTCAGCTGCTCATCTATAGAAAGGGAAAAATAATAGCCACTTTTTTTTGTTTTTGTTTTTGTTTGTTTGAGATGGAATCTCACTCTGTTACCCAGGCTGGAGTGCAGTGGCATGATCTCGGCTCACTGCAACCTCTGCCTCTCAGGTTCAAGCAATTCTCCTGCCTCAGCCTCCCAAGTAGCTGGGACTATAGGCTTGTGCCGACACGCCTGGCTAATTTTCCATATTTTAGTAGAGACAGGGTTTCACCATGTTGGCCAGGATAGTCTCGAACTCCTGACCTCATGATCTGACTGCCTTGGCCTCCCAAAGTGCTGGGATTACAGGCGTGAGCCACGCACCTGGCCTATTTTTTTTTTTTTTGAGATGGAGTTTTGCTGTTGTCACCCAGGCTGGAGTGCAATGGTACGATCTCGGCACACTGCAACCTGCGCCGTGCGGGTTCAAGCGATTCTCCCATCTCAGCTTCCCAAGTAGTTGGGATTACAGGCACCCACCACCACGCACAGCTCATTTTTGTATTTTTAGTAGAGATGTGGGCCGGGGTTTCACCATGTTGGCCGGGCTGGTTTCGATCTCCTGACCTCAAGTGATCCACCTGCCTCAGCCTCTGAAAGTGCTGGGATTACAGGTGTGAGCCACCGCACCCGGCCACAGGTTGTTTTTTAACAAGGATTAAATGAGACATCCATGGGACCTGCTTAGGTTGGGGCTCAGGATGTGCAGTGATTACTCCGTGCCGTGGTGATGGTGGCAGTGGTCATTGTTCCTATCGTGATCCCTGAAGAGGGCATTGGTTTCCTGAAGACAGGAACATGTCTTCTGTCTCAGTCTTCTCTGCCCTCCCGCCCACTCCTACTTCCCCCCCACTGCCCTGCAGGGGGAGCCTGCCGGGCAGGGGTAGGGAGCCCATGAGAGCTAGTGCAGGTAGAAGGAAAGGGGACCCCCGCCCCCAGGGAAGGCAGAAGGGCCGGCGCTTTCCCAAGCAATGGCCACATCTGAACAGAGGTGACTCTGTGTTGCTGTGGCCACTCCAGACCCCAGACCCCAGCCTGGCATCCAAGTTCCTGAGGGAGCCGGACGCATCAGCCGCGGCAGAGAGGAGGCGCAGCCCCGTCAGGGCCCCACGTTGTCGTGGGTCCAGCTGTCCTCAGGAGGGAAACTGTCTCGCGAGCCTGGACACTTCCGGTTGCTTCTCGGTGGAAAGGTATCAACTCACTTCCTTTCTGGGAAACAAACCTTCCCAACACCAGGCCAGGCCCATTGCTAGCTGCAACCTTGGGCAAGTCCCAAACCTCTCTGGGCCATGGGCCTGTCATCTGGAAAGAGAGCACTCTATAAAAGATGGACTTCAAAGGACCGTCAGGACAGTCAAAGCAGTCACAAAGCACAGACCCTAGGCAGGGACGGGTATTCAGGAGAGGTGGCAGCCCCTTCCCTTGTGCCCGCCTCTGGGAAACCCCATCCCCCACCTGGCTGGCAGCACAGGAGACCTGGGGATGGTGACCCGGTCTGGGGAAGGGTTGGTCTCCCCAGTCTGGGGTGCACTGTGTCTTTCTTCCCTGTGTGGGTGGTGGCTCAGGGCCTGGTGGTCTGCCACAAAGGCCCAGAGGTCCACTCTTTCTGGTGGCTGGAGGTGGCAGTCAGGGGCTTCAGGACAAGCCTCTGGCTGCTGTGTCCCCCCTACCCTTCTTCTGCATCTTGGGAGCCCCAGTCCCTGACCTGAGTCTACGCTAATAAAGCAGGAGTCAGAAAGCCCCCTTCAGACACAGGTTACCGTGAGCCTGGGCTAAGCCTGGGACCTCTTCTCGGCCCTGGCCACAGGTGCCGGCCCTCAACCTTCCACAAGTCGGGGGCAGGTACCATTTCCCCTAGGAGCAGCTGAGCAGTCAAGCCTCTTCTGGTTTATCTGGAGGAAGGAAAATGACGTCATGAGGTAAACCGCACAGCCTGAAACCACGAGGCAGGGAGCCCCGGTGATGTTTGCTTTTCAGCAAAGTCACCATGCGCACAGAGGGACAGGGAGCCTGGGCCATTCTGGTCAGAGGTTTGAGGGGAGGACAGAGGGAGATTTTTAACACGGAACTACAAGGAAGGAGAGGCCCCTAGAGAGGACAGACGTCAGAGGCCAGGCAGGGCGGCTTCCTGGGGTGCTGCGGAGGCTTGTCACCTGCTGGGCAGAGCCGGCTCTGCTGGCTGCTCAAGAGGTCTCAGGCTTGGCCCCTGAGGGACTCAAAGTCACATTTGCTGTGGCGGGCAAAATAACAGTAGTGAGAATAATAACATCAATAACACATCCTGACCACATAGCCCATCGCCTCCTCAACACTGACCCTGCCAGGCAGACGCAAACTGCACAGAGGAGGGAGCGGAGGCTGCTGGCCCCAGGCCTATGCCTTTGCCTCTAGAACACAGAGCTTCTCTGCCCACATGCTGGGTGCCATCCACCCTGAGGCCTGCGTGCAGTGTCCCTGTCTCAAGCCCTGATTCCCGCCTGCTAACTGCCACCCAGGAAGCCCCCTCCCCCTCTGCAGCCCTCTGTTTCTTCATCTGTCAAACGCCCTGCCTTTGAGGGAAGAGATTACATAAGGCGAAGCTTATTCTTCAATAGCGTTCTATTACTCTGTCAATGCTTCGAGGCGGGTTCTCTGGAGAAACTGGCCCCAAAGGGTGGGCCCAGACACTGGTCTTGATGGGCTGGCTGAGGCGGGAGCTCCGTCTCATGGGAGTGAGTTGGGGTGGGAAGTCGGTGGTGGCACCTTCTGTGGAGTGGGGGCGGTGGGCAGCTTAAACAAGGGCAGAGAGAGCTGTCTGGGGAGGTCCGAGGGGGCCTCACTCTTCTCAGGAATCTCAGGGTCTCCAAGCCCCCACGCCAGGGCTGCATGAGTTTGGGGGAGTTCCTAAAGGAAGTCCCCTGTGTGTCTGGGTGTGCCTGAGTGGCAGCGTAGGGGCAGGCGTGGTGCCCACACTGTCCATGTGTCCCTACACCCCCAGGCCCCGGGCCCACTGCCTCAGGGTGGGGCTGCAGCTCAGCTTTGATGCCCTGAGGGCCTGCCGGGACTGCTGCTTCAGGCAGGAGGTGGGAGACGTGAAGCCGGCAGGTGCCCAACCCAAGCAACCCCCAGCCCAATTCCTCCCATGGGCCTCCCGACACCCGGTATTTCTTCACTGGAGTCACAGCTTTTTGGGCTATGGCTCCCCCTTTTCAGTTCTTTCTCTTTATAACACAAAGACACCATAAGAGAGGCCGTACTTCACAATCCCCAAATGTCAGAAGGTAGAGGGTCTTCCAGACGCCCACCACCAGGCCTCTGTTTTACAGCGGAGGAAGCTGGAAGGACTAGCCCAAACCTCACAGCAGTGCGCAGGTGGCAGCATGGGAATGCGAAGCTTGGTCTCTCTCGCTGTGGGGCTTTCTCTCGCCTGTCACTACCTTTATCATCCTAATACGACTTACATATCAGACCCTCTTTCAAGACACCACCAGCTACAAGCAGAGGGCAAGACTGGCATTGAAAACACTGTGGGTAGGAGGGTCAGAGCGGAGAGGGTCACAGGAGTCAGGGGCCAGGGAAAGCTGCCAAAAGAGGCAGCCTCGGCAGAGCGTGGTGGCTCACACCTGCAATCCCAGAACTTTGGGAGGCCAAGGCAGGCAGATCACAAGGTCAGGAGTTCGAGACCAGCCTGACCAACATGGTGAAATCCCCGTCTCTACTAAAAATACAAAAATTAGCCAGGTGTGGGTGCACACCTGTAATCCCAGCTACTCAGGAGGCTGAGGCAGGAGAATTGCTTAAACCTGGGAGGCGGAGGTTGCAGTGAGCAAAGATCATGCCATGCACTCCAGCCTAGGCCACAGAACAAGACTCTGCCTCAAAAAAAAAAAAAAAAAAAAAAAAAAAAGAGCCTCTCCTGCTCCTTTCCCAGGGCTGACTCAGCACCTTACACGTGAGGATTAGTCATCAGCAACCACTTGACCCCAAAAGCCATAGTGCACTGGGTTGGTGTCCCAGTGATGCTTTTCTGACTCGTGGCCCAGGATGACACTAAGCCCCACGGGACAAGCCAGAGATCCCACTGGCCCAGCCAGATGCTCCAAGATTCCTTTTGCCTGTAACTCAGAACTGGCCCACCCTCTTGCCTGGTTCCTGGGGCTTTCAGCAAAGAGCAGTGGACAGTGGGAAGGGCTGGCTGTGAGGCAGGGTTAGTCCTGGGGCCCTGGGAGCATCTCTTCCCTTCCCTGAGCCCCAGTGTCCTTGTCTGTACAATGGAAGGTTAGGTCAGATGGTCTCTGGGTTCCTTCTCAGCTCTGAGAACCAGGTTCTACCTCAGCTGTTCTCAGAAAGGACAGGGTGGTCTGGGCTGGGCATGGGCTTGAGGCTTGTGCCCATCTTTGAACCCCAGGATCTTCTGAACTGGCAGCCCGTTCACCCTGATCTCCCATCCTTCCAGGTGCTGCTGGGGCTTGGCTGCCCAACCCTGATCAGAAAGAAGAGCCGTGGCTGGCTGGGCGGTGGCTCATGCCCGTAATCCTGGCACTTTGGGAGGCCAAAGAGGATGGATCGCTTGAGCCCAGGAGTTCGGGACAAGCCTGGGTAACGTGGTAAAACCCGGTCTATACAAAAAATACAAAAAGTAGCCAGGTATGGTGACATGCGCCTGTAGTCCCAGCTACTCAGGAGGCTGAGGTGGGAGGATCACTTGAAGCCAGGAGGTCAAGGCCGCCATGAGCTAAGATCACAACACTGCACTCCGGCCTGGGCAACAGAGCAAGACCCTGTCTCAGAAAAAAAAAAGCCATGGATGTCGGAGCTGCAAGGCCTCCCACATCCCTGCATCCCACTAACCATCTCCCAAGTGAGCAGAGGGAGGCCAAGAGAGGGCAAGCAGGGGACCAGGCCAGAAGCCAAGCCAGGGACCAGGCCCCTTCCCCGCTGCATCAGCTGTCTCATGTCTTCCCTGAAGGAACTCTCTCACGGAACAGCTGGATGCAGCCAGGCAGGAGGGACTCTTTACCAGCCCCGTCTCCATTGCCTTGGCTGCCATCGCTGCCAGCATCGACATTGACCCTCCAGCTCCAGCACCAGGTCACCACCCTGCTCCTCATCCATCCTCCTCCTCCACACAGGATGAATGAGCTTTTCTCATTCATTCATTCTCAGAGGCAGCATAGCGTGGCCAGTAGGAAGGAGGATGCTGGAGCCAGACTGCCTGGCTCCACCACCCACCAGCTGCTTTTATTCCCTCTCTGCTGTAGTTCCTGGGCTGTAAAATGGGGATACGAATAGTATCTTCCTCATCAGGTCTCCGGGATGCTTAAATAAGCCCATACTGTAAAGTGCTTAGAACAGGGCCTGCCACACGGTAAGTACTCAGTAAATGCTATCATTCATTCATGCACGTATTCCTTCTTGCCTGTTTCTCAAAGAGTTCAGATGACTCACAATAGAAACGCAAGGGTAATAGGCCTTTAAAGTCAGGTTAAAAGAACACAAGCCAAGGCTGCAGAGGAGAGAGTGTTCCAGAACCCAGGACAAGCAAGCATCACCTGAACACAACCTCCTGGCATCTCATCCAAAACATAAAGCCTGCTGGTATCAATTCACCTTTTCTGATAAAAAGAAGCATGCCAGCTTTCCAGGGGAATAGAAGATTTTTCTGGTTCAAACTTTATGCACGACATTAAGCCATGCAATGGGTAGCCTCCCCCTTCACCTCACCCCGTACACCCTTTTAATCAACTCCTGAGAAATGGGGTCTGCTCTTCATCCACCCGAGACCCCTCAAAGCGAAACCTTCAGCTGTCCCAGGAGAAGGATGCTCGGGGAGCCCGCCGGAGCTGTCCGCTTTCAGCACAAGTGGAAACTCTAGGGAAAAGCCAAGCCGCTGAGTCCATGAGGGCCTTTCCTCAGATGCGGATGCGGACAGCAAGCCCCTTCCAGGCGCTTCCCAGCAGCTCCAGCAGCAAGTGCCCCCTGGGGCGGGGCGGGGCGGGAATGCTCGCTAAGAAATCCCACAGCTGCCTGCACTTCCCCCTCACTGGCTTCTCCTTCTCTCGGAAGTGCCAGGCACGGGAAAGGTGAGCAGGGCCCTCACACTGAGTCACCCGGAAGATCTGGGGGCCCAGCAGGGAAGGGTCTCATCTGTCTCCTTCAGGACCCTGGGGGAGTGGCACGGTTCTAACTGTGGCCTGAGACCCTCTGCCCGGACATAGTTATCACCAGAGAACGGTGCCCTGAGCCCTCACCCCCAGCGGTGTATGCCTGTGCAGACACACACACTTCACCAGGGCACTGCTGCCTGGCTCAGCTCAGGGCATGACGGGCACCTCCTTCCTTTCCTGGTAGCCTCTGCCTCATCTTTGAAAGGCTCCCAGGATGTTTTCTCAGCAGCCCGTGGGCTTCCATCTGCAGCTGGGGCCTTCCGGTGGGTTGGGGGGGAGACCCCCTGTTCTCATTTATCACTGCAGACAGCAGGCAGAGGAGCCCACCCACTGGGTCCCTGGGGCATGGCTGCCCCTCTCCCAGTCCCTGTCCCTGTTCCCTGAATCGAAGGCAGTAGAGAAGCTGGCCACATGACTGGCCTTGCTCGCCCTCTTGGCTGGGGAAATTTCTTTTGGCGGGTGGCAGAATGTGACTGGCCAGGACGTGATGACCTGCCACCTGAGGCCAGCTCATACACTGGTCATGAGAACAGCTTGCTGAGAGGGGTTTTTGAGTGTGAGGGAAGACCCAGCTGGTCTTGGACCCCAGGTATCAATGGGGTAGGGGCTGGTGTGGGACCTAGTTAGATGGGGACCTGGGGCTTGTTGGGGGGGAGGGGGAAGGGGTGGGTTAAGGTGCCAGGGCCTTCCTCTCCTGCCCCCTCAGGCTTTATTACCTCTTACCTGACTGTGGCCACCCTGCCAGCACCTCCCTGCCCAATCAACGCTTCACGCTTTTACAGCTGCTATTTCTCGGAGGACCACTTACACCAAGCGCTGTGCGCTGGTCAGCGGCAGAGTCTCTCCAGCTCATGAGTCTTCAGTGACTCCCCCACTGCCCATGGAAAACAGAAGACACCCAAGGCCTTGCACAGAGGGCCTCGCTCTCCTCCCTCCCCAAGAGAATCCTCTGCCTCAAGCCAAAGTCCTTGGGCTTTGCGGGCTCCAGGCCTCTCCTTCCCAGGGTGGTCTTCCCTTTCCCTACGCTCAAGGCACAGCCCAAGTCCCACCTCCTCCATTGCAAGGGACACCACCTTCTGAACTGCTGTTGGGAAAAGAGCCTAGTTTTGCAGCCAGATAGGCCGGAGTGAGTCTTAGCTCAGTTCCAATCCCATTAACTAGTTGCAAGTCATTAACTTTGCCAAACCACAGCAGTGGCTAAAGCCTTCAGCTTTCCTGGTAAATGGAAGTAAGGCTCACACTGTAGGTGCCTGGGGTGCTGAAGACTGAGTGGAATCTGTTCTTTTGGCCTTCCCAGCATCCTTTCCCCTTTCTTTTGGTGATGCCCCCTGGATTTTCTGTTGGGTATGTGGTTCAGGGGTGGCCGACCTCACTTCCTTGTGTAAGGTTCCCGTGTAAAATCACGATTGAGGCCTGGGCCATGAGAATGTTCTCTCGCCTCGGCCACGGAGTCAGATTCTCGGGGGATGAACTTGTGACTCAAAACAGGCTAGTGGGAACACACTTGGGGCATTAGCTGGAGTTATTGAAGCTTTCTTTCCACTGGAGTCACTAGGCAGACAGAAGGAAAGCTGAAGCCTTTGGCCACTGCTGTGGATTGAATTGTGGACCCCAAAAAGATACGTTTAAGGTCTAATCCCCTGCACCTTTGGAGGTGGCCTTATTTGGAAAAAGGGTATTTGAAGGCGTAGGCAAGTGAAGAGGAAGCCGTGCTGGATGGGGTGGGCCTAATCCAACGCCTCATGTCTTTTTTTTTTGAGATGGAGTTATGCTCTCGTTGCCCAGGATGGAGTGCAGTGGCATGATCTTGGCTCACCACAACCTCCACCTCCCAGATTCAAGCGATTCTCCTGCCCCAGCCTCCCGAGTAGCTGGAATTACAGGCATGCACCACCATGCCCGGCTAATTTTGTATTTTTAGTAGAGATGGGGTTTCTCCATGTTTGTCAGGCTGGTCTCGAATTCCCGAACTCAGGTGATCCACCCACCTCACCCTCCCAAAGTGCTGGGATTATAGGCCTGAGCCACCATGCCTGGCCACACCTCGTGTCTTTCTAAGAGGGAAATTTAGACACAGGGAAAAGGCCGTGTGATGACAGCAGCAGAGACAGGAGGGTGGCAGCTACAAGCCAAGGGATGCCAAGCATGGCTGGCACTACTCAGGAGCCTGGAGAGAGGTAGGGAGACAGCCTCCTCCTCAGAGCCTCAAAGGGCCCTATCCACACCCTGACTTCAGACTTCCAACCTCCACAACTGGGAGAGAATCACTTTCTGTTGTGATTCTCTCATTAAGCCACGCGAGTTCATGATGATTTGTTACGGCAGCTGCAGGAATTGAACACAGACACCAAATGGAAAGACTGTGTCTGAGACTGAAGCCAGCACCGTGGAATCAGCTGCCAGGAGGGGGACGTGGATTCTCAACCCTGTGGCCACACTTGGATCCTCTAGGGACTGAAGCACAGAGTCTACTGGACTTACTAGACTTTTCAATTCCCTGGACCAAATATATTATCCATTTTACTTAAGCCATTTCAACTGGGTTTCTGGCTATTTCAACTGAGAGAGGCCTGATTCTCCGTTATACAGAGTCAATGAATGTAAAATACACTGAAGGCCAGGCGTGGTGGCTCGCGCCTGTAATTCCAACACTTTGGGAGGCCAAGGCGGGAGGATGGCTTGAGCCCAGGAGTACGAGACCAGCCTGGGCAACATGGCGAACGAAACCCCGTGTCTACAAAACAAAATACATTAAAACATTTAAAAAGAAAAACTAAAATGCATTGCACGCTGCCTGGCCAACGGGAGGCAGTAGAGTGAATGTAGAAAGTAGTGAGTAGAATAAATGGTATTTATTATTCCTGCTGCTGCTGTTGCTTCCATTTCCAGTTAGGCTGAGCACCCTTGAGTGGGGGAAAGGGCTGTGTTTTCACTGTGCATGGGAATCAGGCTCTGAGGGGTTGAGGCCTCCTGTGGATGGAAGGACAGGAAGCAGCACTGGGCAGAGTGAGTCCAAACTGGGATGTGGGCCTGAGGGCAGCCCCCGCCAGCCCCGCAGGGGTTCTGGAGCCAGAACTGCTCTTCAGAGTCCTCCCCCTTGGGCTGGGGGTGTCAGGCTTTCCTGCTATCGCATCCTTCAGTCACTGAACCTGGTTGCCCGGGAAGAGGTGAGATCCTGGGAGAGGCAACTCCCTGCCACTGAGGACACCCCTGAAGGGGCACATGACCGAACAGCCACCCTCCTAGCAGCCAGGGCAACAAGTCCTTCACTAAGGGGTGACCTGGGAGGGGGCATCACAGCACCCTCCACACTCGGTGTATAACTCTGGCCTGGCACCCGATCAACACTCATTATTGACAGCAGTCATTCATTCACTCAAAACCCAAGGTGGATGGGGCAGTCACGCGGCTGGGTGGTCTGAGATGATGGAGCTCTGGGGGAGTGCCGCCCTGGTGGAAGTTAGGGGTGGAATCAGAGCTTGATGGAAACACCACCAGGGGCGGGAGGGGATGTGGCCAGCTTGGGTGTGACCAGGATGGGTTGCATGGCCTTGCCCAGGGCTGGCACTGACGAGGTCCGAGGCAGTGTCTGCGGAATGAACCAGGCTGCTGACCAGGGTGCTGGGAGCAATGCCCACGGCTTCCCTCTAGGCTCTTAGGCTCCTGGGCTGTAACATTTCTCTTCCTTTCTTCATGCTGATTTCTTTTGAGTGTAGGGTAGAGTTTAGAGGCTGGCTAAGCCTTTAAAAACTCCTGTTTTGAGTCCTCCCTGCATCCCCAGGCATCTCTTTCTCCCACTAATGTGCCCCCATGTCCCAGCCCCAAATGGGAACCCTCTGTCCATGCTCCACACACTCCAGATCCAGTGGTCTGTGCTGCCCATACCATGGCCAGGCCAGCCCCTGGCCCAGCCCCTATCTTGAAGCCAGGCACTCCCTCTTATCAGATGAGAAACCGCAACTCAGAGAGAGGAAGCTAGCTGCTCAAAGTCACAGTCGGTGGTTAGGCCAGGAAGCAGGACCCACTTCTCCCTCCCAGATCTTCCTCATGTGCAGTGCAGGCCCCGCTCCTCTGCCTAGCGAGGGTCCCAGACCCTCCGCCTGCATCTGGCTTCACGCACACTTCCCAAGGGCAGGGGCTGCTGGGCTGCTGCAAGCCTCAGGGGTAGGGCAGTGACTTGGCTGCCGGGGACATGGGGCTGGTCATCCCTCCCAGGGCTTCTCCAGGAAGTGACAGCCAGAAGGGCCCTTAGAGGCCACTTGGTTCAAGGTACAGAGGTCACATAGTGAGTTGTCAGTGGGGACAAAACCCGGGTTGCTTGTCTGTTTTCCCTAAGTTGCTCCCCTCCCTGAGTTTGCATCGAGCCCCTCAGAGCAATATTTCTTTTTCCCAAATGGTCTTTGCAGAGCATAACACAATAATTGGTTTCACTACACGGCCTGCATGCACTTCTTAAGGGCAGGCTGCCACTAAGAACCGAAGGCAAGGATGGGGAGGTACTCACTCCACGTGGGCCCCCCCCAGCCTTTATTTCTTTCTTTATTGAGACAGAGTCTCTCTCTGTTGCCCAGGCTGCAGTGCAGTGGCGTGATCTCAGCTCACTGCAATCTCTGCCTCCTGGGTTCAAGCGATTCTCCTGCCTCAGCCTCCTGAGTAGCTGGGATTACAGGCATGAGCCACTGCACCCAGCCCCTGCCTTTATTTTTTATAACCAAGACTGCTGTCTAAGAAGGTGGCTTTCATGAAGATCATTTTGCCCTGTGAGCACCTGGCTGGGTTGGTTGTGCAGGGAAGTGTCTACAGGCATCTGCAGAAGGGATGGGAGGCCCCATGGGCTGCCTGAACAAAGGGAGAGGAGTCTGGAGAACACAGTGGGGGAGGGAAGGGGTGAGGAGGAGAGAGGGGTGGTAGGGCCAGGGCTGAGAGAGGCAGTGGCTGGGACTTTGGTGCTGGGCAGTGGGGGAGGCCGATGCAAAGTCCCCAGTGAAGCGACTGAAGGGCACATAAGAACCTGAACATCCTGTGTTCCAGCAGAAGCTGTTTCCCTATGGACTGTGCAGTGAACACCCCCACCTGCTCCCTGCTCCAGAATGGGAAAAGAGGAAGGAACAGATGCCACACCTGGGTTATCACAGGGTGGCACAGAGAGAAATGCAGAAGCAGGGCCTAGAGGCTGAGGACCCCTGGAACCTAAGCCCCACCACACAGCCATTCTGGGGGACCAGCAGAAATGGGAGAGGGCCCTGGGTTCCTCCGCCCCTGGCGTCAGGGTTCGCATTGATCATGCTTATACCTCAGGAAGCTGGGAGGCCCCAGCCGACATCTGGGTTACACCGACATTTTCTGATTTACTCCTTTCTGTGTCTCTCTGCCAGAACTGTTATCCACATTTTCCACCATGAGCACCTGAGGCCAGAGAGGTTAAGTAGCTCACTGAGGCCCCTGACGGTGTGGTTGAGCTGCGACTGAGAGGCCAGTGTGTCCCCTGAAATCCAGCCTCTTTGTTCTACACCATGTACCCTCTGGCCCTGCCTGACCCCTCCCCAGCACCTGGCCAGAGCTGGGCTTCCTCCACTCACTGAATACTTATGCACTGCACGTGGAGGGGGCCAGCGCTCAGGCATTGGGGCTCCGAAGACGTGGGTTCGAATCCTGCTCCAACACTCACTGTCTCTGTTACGTTTGGTACATTTAACTCTGCAAGATTCAGTCTTCTCACCTGTGAAATGAGGCCTGGGACAGGTGTGAACAAGTGTTCCTGTCTTCATCATTATTACCTGCCCAGCAGTGCCCCAGGATGAAGCCCCTCTGGGAGAGCCTCATTGTGCTAAGAAGCTCTGGCCCCATCCTCCTTTCTGTCCCTTCCAGCTCTGGGATGAGGCGTTTTTAAGACAAGCCCCCAAGTTCACCCTGGCTTTTCCTGCTGGCCCCATCCCTTGAGGAGTGAGCAGTCTACTCAGGGGAGGGGGGAACCCCGGCAGGGACCCTGGAAAGGGCCAGTGACCACCCAGGGCCCCTAGAAGGGCCTTTGGGACTAAGACCGTGGCCGGAAATGGGCCGGATGGAGGCATGTGGTAGTGGCTGGTTGCTTAGTTCCCAGTTTAAATGGGGAACTGCAAGACCACCCACCTAACCACAGGCAAAGGAACTTAGCTTTTCTGTGCTCCTGTGCCTTGGAGTTCCCAGTGTCTGAATTATATTCCTGGATCTTACGGCATGATGAATTACCACCTCTGTGGACTGAAAAGCCCTCTCCTCATCTCCTTTCCTTCCTGTTCCTCTGCGGGGGCTGTGGGATTCTGGAACCTGGCTGGGTCCCCTCTCTCTCTTCCCTTTCTGCCCTGGGATCTGCTCAGCCTCTGAGCAGCCACCAATCCTGTGGTCCTGGGCTCAGGGTGCTGGCTGGATTCAGAGGGCTATAGCCCAGATGCCCTTTCCAACTCCAGGAGGCTGTGCCCATTTTACAGATGGTACCCATTTTACAGACGAGGCCCAAGTTTGCTGGAGTCCATGTTGCTTGTCAGTGTAGCCTCTGAGCTTTGAGCCAGGGCCTGATTGACACAAAAGACTGCCAGAGGATCTATAAAGGGAGGGGGGAGAGTGAGAGCAAGATCATCTTGTTTGCCTGTAGCAGAATGTGTCAATCACATTTCTCGGGCAGGGTCTGGAACAACCTTTTAGCATTACTTGAAAAACATTTAATTATCTTGTGCAAATTAATAATAATAGTGCTAATGGATTTGCTCAGTGCCAGGCACTAAATCTTTACATCTGTGAACTCATTTAACTGAATTGGTCCCGGGGTTGGGCCAGAACAGCTGCCCCTCCCTCAGCAGCAGTTCAGCCGTCCTAGCTCTACGGCCTGGTCAGTGTTTTCCCCCAACCCCTGGCCTCCAGGAGCAGGGCTCTTGGCTCCTCTGGCTCTCACGTTCTCACCTGAGCTGAGAAGAGGACAGGGTGGCTCTCTCCAACTCCTCGCTGGTCTGTATCAGGCTATTTCACCCTCTTTAAAAACAACAACAACAACAGGCTGGCACGGTGGCTCACTCCTGTAATCCCAAGCACTTTGGGAGGCTGAGGCAAGTAGATTACTTGAGGTCAGGGGTTCAAGACCAGCCTGGCCAACATGGCAAAACCCTGTCTCTATTCAAAATACAAAAATTAGCCAGATGTGGTGGTATGCCCCTGTAATCCCAGCTACTTGGAAAACTGAGGCAGGAGAATTGCTTGAACCTAGGAGGCAGAGGTCGTGGTGAGCCGAGATCGTGTCACTGCACTCCAGCCTGGGCATCAGAACAAGACTTCTTCTCAAAAAGAAAAAGAAAAACAAGCTGGCTTCCCCCTCTGGGGGCTTTTCCCCCTCTCCTCTCCAAGTTGTAATCCCCCAACTAGCCTCCAAGTCATGACCCCATTCGCCGTGGCACTGACTCAGCCAGCCTCTGGGCTGCCACCTGGGAAAATTTCAACACCCAGGCGGGCAACCCATCCAGCACCCTTACCTACCACTTCTTGACCTCTGCAATCCTGTGGACTTTCAGCTTTCCCTCAGCAAGCCACTCCCTGGCCAAAATCTGAGCCTTGACCCCACCTGGCGGGGGTCCGCTCTTAAAATCCCCCCTTTAGACTGCACCTTCCTGTGTACTCGCCTCTCCTTCCTGCAGGGACCACCCCCTCCTTCCTCCCCACTGCTCCTCCTTCCCCTCCCTCTGTGGCCCCAGTCTCTCAATTCTGTTACACATTCACTTGCATTCTGTTTCCACTCACCTCCAATGCCAGCATCTGACCACAGTGATAAAAAGGGAGTGCCAGGTCCTTTTCACTTGGGACTGCTAGCGTATAATTTCTAAGTGAAATATTAGCACGACGAATCAAGCATTATATTATAAAAAATACATCCTGCTCAAATGGAGTTTATTCAGGGGAAAGCAAGCATGTTTAATACTGTTGAACTTTGTACTATAATTCCCATTAATAGGTCAAAAGAGGAAAAACAATTTGACTAGATAGATGCCAAAAAATGTATTTTATAACATCCAACATATCTGCTTTAAAAAAAACTCTCTTAGTAAAACTGAAATAGAAGGAGGCTTCTCTAATGTGATTAAAAAATATCTTTGTCACCGAGCATGGTGGCTCACGCCTGTAATCCCAGCACTTTGGGAGGCCCAGGAGGGTGGATCACAAGGTCAGGAGTTCAAGACCAGCCTGGCCAACATGGTGAAACCCCGTCTCTGCTTAAAATAGAAAAATTAGCCAAGCGTGGTGGCAGGCGCCTGTAATCCCAGCTACTTGGGAGGCTGAGGTGGGAGAATGGCTTGAACCTGGGAGGCGGAGGTTGTGGTGAGCCGAGATAGCGCTACTGCACTCCAGCCTGGGTGACAGAGCAAGACTCCGTCCCTCGACCCAAAAAAATCTGTGTCAAACCAATAGGCAACACCATGTGTGATGCTGAAACACCAGGGATATTGCTGTTCAAGTCAGGCACAGGAAGAGGATGCCGGGATTGGCCACTGTTGTTTAACACCATTCTGGAACTGACAACGGATGCTGTTGATTAGAGGCGATTACTACGAGGCAATGATACCCCAGTAGCAGTAAGATAGAAAGCCTCAGATCATAATTTTTAAATGCCATTCTCCGCTAAACAGAACCACAGATCCTTGGAGAAAGGGGCAATCCCAGGACTGGAACAGAGATAATACAAGATGAGATTGGAACATCTTTTTGTGTCAGAAAATAAGGAAGTGCCCAAAGAATAATATGGACATGTCAAAATGACACAGGAGTCTGCCTGAAGGGGCTCCTACTGACTAAAACTGAGACTATTTGAGCATCAAAATGAATAATTACAGTAACAGATCACAATGCTTTGACTACAGTGGAGATCCATGGGTCCAGATGGGTATAAGTGAATGAATGAATAAATAAGTGAGGGAGAAAGAAAAACTCTTACAGTAGAATGCCAGCTGATAAATGTAGAGTGAGTGACAGAAATAGTCACTGTTTGGCAACCATCATAATGGTGGCTGATTAAGGTCAGAGTCATCAAGCGATGCTAAGGCTGGTGGGCGAGATTTGATGAGGAACAGGCTTTTGGTTTGTCTTGGTATCTCCTCACCACATACCCGTCTAATACAGAGGGAAAGACGGTGAGTGTATGGTGGCGAAACCTTGCAGGCACCAACCTGACCTGGTGTCAAGGTTAACATCACTAATGGCGGGACAGCTCAGAATCATAAGACTGATGTGATGCCCCGAGGAGAACATGGCATCTCTTCTGTGCCATACTTGCCAAGGATGCCCGGCCCAAGAGTGGCAACTGACAGACTCATTCCGGGGGCCATACCCTACTGAATAAATGGGCCATACTTTTGAAGACTGTCAAGGTCATGAAAGACAGGGAAAGACTTGAAGATCTGTTTCCTATTCAAGGAAACTAATGAGGCATGACAACTCAATGCAACTCAGAACCCAGACTTGGATCCTGGACGGGAAAGGCAAATGAGGTATTATTGGGACAGTTGGAGAAATTTGGATGGGCTCCATGGTTGGAGGATGGTGTTAAATTAATTTTGACTTCCTAATTTGGAGGATTTAATGGTAGAACAAGGAGAAGATGTTGTGTTGGGGGAAATATAAGCTGGAGTACTTAGAGGTAATGAGGCATTAAGTCTATAACTTATTCTCAAATTCTTAAATGGTTCAGGGAAAAAAAATATGTATATATATATAGAGAGAGAGAGAGAGGAATAGGGAGGCACAGAGGGGGCACATATATGGTAAAATGTTAACAATCAAAGAAACTGGGTGAAGGGGATACAGCAGTTCCTTGTACTGTTCTTGAAATGTTTCTGTAAGTTTAAAGTTATTTCAGAAGAAATTATTAGTGAATAAACCTGACACCACCACGGGTTACCCTGCAACTAGCTTTTGCACAGTGCTACCAACAGGTGCCATTGCAAATGTGTGGTGCGCAATGTCCAGGAATGCTTTTACTTCTGCTCAACAGCCCCTTTCATTCCTGAGACAGTTTCCAAACTTTTACCTCTGTCCTCAAGCTCCTGTCTCTCTCCCGCTCCCTTTTCCCCCACTTTTCAGAGCAAACATAGGCCATCCTGAAGAGTCTTCCCTGAGTTTCCCTAACTTTTATTTACATGCAACCCTTGTATTTACTCTCAACATGCTGCAATATGGCTCCTCTGACCCAAACCATCTTCTTTTTTGAGACAAAAGAAGGTTTGGATCAGATCTCGTTCTGTTTCCCAGGCTGGAGTGCAGTGGCATGATCTTGGCTCACTGCAGCCTCTGCCTCCCAGGTTCAAGCGATTCTCCTGCCTTAGCCTCCTGAGTAGCTGGAACTACAGGCATGTGCCACCACGCCTGGCTAATTTTTTGTATTTTTAGTAGAGATGGGGTTTCACCATGTTGGCCAGGCTGGTCTCAAATTCCTGACCTCAGGTGATCCGCCCGCCTCAACGTCCCCAAAGTGTTGGGATTACAGGCATGAGTCACCATGCCTGGCCCCAAACCTTCTGACAGTGTAAAAGTCCCCTCAATATCGCGTGTTGGGTAATGGGTCAGGTCTGGGACATTTTTGCCCTTAGAGACATCCCTCCTGGAGGCCACCACTCTTTGGTTCCAGCCTGCATAGGTTGCCCTTCATGACTGTTACACAGCTGTCGTTTGTTTCTTTCATTGCTCACCTGTTTAGATTACTGGTTTCTTAGATCCTCTAGTGAAAGGATTCATAGGCAGTCTTTTTTTATCATGTCTGAAGATTTTGCATGTATATTTCTACCCTCACTTTCTTACTTTGACTGAGTACAGGTTGAAGATCATTTTCCTCATAATTTTTAAAACATAGCACCCTTGTCTTCTTGCTTTCAACGTTGCGGTTGAGAAGTCTGATTTCATTCTAATTCTAGATCCTCTGCATTTGACCTATTTTCTGTCTACTCTGGAAGTTTGTAGATTCTTTTCTCTATCCCCATCCACAAATTTCATAATATTCCTTCAGTCTTTTTCATATATTGTATTAGCACTTGGCAATTTTTTTTTCTTTTTTGAAACAGGGTCTCACTCTGTCACTCAGGCTGGAGTGCAGTGGCATGATCATAGCTCCCTGCAGCCTCACACTCCTGGGCTCAAGCAATCCTCCCACCTCAGCCTCCTGAGTAGCTGGGACTACATGTGCATGCCATCATACTGGGGTATTTTTTTATTTTTCGTAGAGATGAGATCTCCCTGTGTTGCCCAGGCTGATCTCAAACTCCTGGGTTCAAGCAATTCTCCCACCTTGGCCTACTCTCCTTCTCCCAGGCCCAGTGCCCCAAGGGTTTCATCTAGGAGACCTCTGAGGTCCCTGCCAGCTCTGACGGTCCCTAGTCCCCACACTTTCCAGAACACTGTCTCTGGGATGAATCTGCTTTCTAACATTCTTTAAGTTTATGCAGGGGCATTCATGAAAAACAGACCTTGGCTTCCCAAACAGCTGGGATTATAGGTGTGAGCCACCATGCCCAGCCTGGCAATTGTCTTGCTGAAAGTCACTTGAGTACTTTTGTATTGGTTGCCTATGTCATCAATCCTGGAAAATTTTTCTTTTATTATTTCTTTGATTATTTTTTTCTTCCGATTTCCCCATTCTCTTTCTCTGTAATTATTAGTATACAGAAGGATGTTGTTAAACCTCTTGGATTAATTCTCTGATTTTGTTTTGATTTGTTTTCTCTTTCTAATTTTTCACCTCTCTATTCTATTTTCTGGGAAAGTTTCTCAACTTTATCTTCCAACTTTTCTACTAGATTTCTTTAATTTTTCTATCACATTAATTTCAAAGAGCTCTTCTTTATTTTCCAGTGGCTCCCCTTTTACATATATATCTTCTTGTTTTTATTTCACAGATACATAGCTTCTCTTATTTCTTTGAATACTACAGGTCATTTTTAAAAGGTTTCTTTTGCTCCCTTAATAGTCTATTTTCACTCTTGTTAGTCAGAGGCAGAAGCAGACCCAGAGTGCAGTGAGGCTGGTTCCCAGCCAGGGCCTCCCTGTGCTGCTTCTTTTTCCTTCCCTTCATCGACATGCATCTTACTCCCCCTCTCCTCAACAACCTGCCTTATGGGGGCCAACTCTCAAAGTTTAAGGAATTTGGAGAACTGGCTGGTGTCACACTGGCAACTTGAAATCGGTGGTGATAGAAGCATTTAAACCATGGCAATGTGCAAATGCTATGTATCAGGTTATTGTTGTTTTGTGGTTTGGGGATTACCTGGGTAGGGGTTGTTTAGAGAACTGGATATTAAACATTTACCAATACACCACTGAGTATCAGTGTCCCTCATCCCGTGTTCTTGTCCTAGGGAGTGGGTTGTGCAGCAGGACGATTGCTTGGAGTTGTGTAACAGGGCAACCCTGGTGGGGATTTATGCTCTGAGCCTGGGTTTGCTGTTGAATACCTATGCAGCTCGCTGCATTAAAAATTGATTTTAGTTTATGTGCTTGGAATTATGACATTATGCAAACAAGTGCAACTTATCTTCAAATTACTAGCTCTGGGACACTATTTTTTTTTCAATAGTCACTGTATCCACATGGCAGGGCACCATAGAACCAGCCACAAGCACCAGGGGACCCCAACTGTCTTCAGGAAGCAAATGCATCTCTTCCAGAAAAGGTAAACTGAGGACTCCCTTGTCCCCTCAATGTGGTAGGCAGCCTGGCACCTGCCCCCACCTCATTGGTCTTGTAACCTCCTGTTTCTATCCCTCTTAGCTGTCCCTGTAAAGACAGCTTGAAAGGCTGGGCTGCCCTTGGTTCACCCAAGCCTCAATGTGATCCCACACACGAAGTGACCAGAGGAGTTTGGGGGAGTCCAGAGAAAAAGGGGACTCTGTGCTCAAAGCCCCTGAGCAAAGGGGCTGCCCCGGGATCTTGACTGTCTCTGCCCCTCCATGCCCTGTGCTCCCATCTCCTGCAGCTGCCCTCTTTCCAGTGCCTTCGGCGCCAGCTTCTGCTGCCCAGCCAGACTGAAGATGGGCTGCCTGGTGCACATTTCCTGAGGCAGCAGGAGGGAGAGGGAAGAATCAGGGAAGCAGGTTGTAAGGCGCCTGCTCTGGGCCTCTTACTGGCCCCTTGCGGACTCTGACTGACTGGTCCAAAGGAAGGTGCCTCACGTATACCCTGGAGGCGGGGGCACCCGGGCTTGGGCAGCATTAAATGCTAGGTATACCAGGTGAACACTTACTCCTCTGCCCTGTTTTGACTTCTGTGCCTTAGTTTTCCCATATGTGAAATGGAACTAATCACCCTCAAAACACTCCTGCAAGGTACTAATTACTGTCTGTGAAAGGCTTTGAGATTCTTGCATGGAAAATAACAGTACTAATAATGGATAATAACACTCTCCTTCTCCAGGGCCTTTCATCCATGGGTCTCAAAGTCTTTCACAAACCTTAATTATTCTCACAACGCCCCAGTGCGGGAGGCTGATGGTCATTAGCCCTATTTTACTGGTGGGGAAACTGAGAAGCCAGGAGACTGGCTTGAGGCCACACAGTAAGCTGGAAATCTTAGGAAGGTTGGAACTCACAGCCCCCGGCCCTTGGGAAGGGCACAGACAATGGAGGCTTTCAACCAGCCCAGGGGGAAGGTGCCCGTCGTGGGGGAGGAGCCCGGTGGCAGCAGCAGAGCCTCCCAGCCTGCCAGGGCCCCTGGAGTGGCTGCTGAGGAAAGACTTGTGTTTTCCTGGCCTGGCAATTTGGGGGAGAGAAGTAGCATTTATAGGGTTGTTCCTAAATGTCTTTAGGAAGCAAATGGGCCTCCTCCAAAAAAGACACACGAGGGACTCACTTGCCCAGAGTCCTCGATGGGGTTGGCAGCCTGGCATCCCCACCCCCAGGTCTCTGTTGCTAGTAGGACTAATGACCATCAGCCTCCAACATACACCAGATCCCGTAAGGGGCCCGTTTGTATCCTGTGGTCTCATCCTACCTGTGAGAAAGGGCATATGTTTCCATGAGGAAACTGACTTGTTTTATTCTCATCCACTGTGGGCCGAGCAACTTGCTGCTGCCTTCACTGTCCCTAATAGAGCCACAGGCCATCTAGGTACTATTAGCACTAGGCACTATTAACCATCAATTTATAGATGGTGAAACTGAGATACACAGAGGAACACTGACTTGCTCAAGGGTGTGACTGTGACAAGCCACTGTTCTTCACTGACCTTTCCCTGCTCCCTCCCAAGCCCGAGTGAGCAGATGAGACTGGATGAGATCATGTCCAGGCCTTTGAAGTGCTCAGAGACAGCAGCTCTGCAGCCTCCCAGGGGGAAGATGAAAAGCCCGGGGTCCTGGGCTCAGGGTCATCCCACAGAAGACTGGAAACAGCAGGGTTCACCTGGGCTGACCGGGGGATCACCTGGGGACATGTCCCACCTCTGAACTTCTCTAGGGGAGGACCATGCTTCCTGGGACAGAGGAGTGAGCCCAGCCCTGTATGGGGCAGAGAGGTTCTGAGACCAGAGCTGTGTGTCGGGGCAGCTCCTCCCCTTCTCCCAGGCCCAGTGCTCCAAGGGGTGAACCTAGGAGACCTCTGAGGTCCCTGCCAGCTCTGACAGTACCCTGTCCCTAACTTAGAGCCACACCCTCCAGAACACTATTTTTCATAATTGCCCCTGCATCAGCTTAAAGAATGTTAGAAAGCAGATTCATCCCAGAGACAGTGGCAGGACCTCGAGGATCCAGCAGGCTGTCAGGAGCCCCGGCTCCAGCTCCTGGCCATCTCACAGACAGCCTGTGTGATCTGCACAAAGGCTTTCCTGTGCCTTGCCTCAGTTTCCCTGTTGGTAAAAACAGCAATGGAGAATACCAATGGAGTGATCCTGAGGGGGCTTGTGAAACCCAAGACATGCAGTGGGTGGCAAGATGAGCTTTTGTTGGCCAGGGAGAGAGCGTGCAGGGAACATAGCGCTTACAGAATGAGATGGGGGCAGTGCGTGTAGCATTTTCTTTTGGGGAAAATGCTAAAAGCTCTATTATGGTTTTGCTCACGGCCTGCCAAGCCTTGATAGAAGTAATATCTTGCCGGGCGCGGTGGTGCGTGCCTATAGTCCCAGCTACCCAGGAGGCTGAGGCTGGAGGATCTCTTGAGTCCAGGAGTTCTGGGCTGCAGTGCGCTATGCCGATCGGGTGTCCGCACTAAGTTCGGCATCAATATGGTGACCTCCCGGGAGCGGGGACCACCAGGTTGCCTAAGGAGGGGGTGAACCGGCCCAGGTTGGAAATGGAGCAGGTCAAAACTCCCGTGCTAATCAGTAGTGGGATCGTGCCTGTGAATAGCCGCTGCACTCCAGCCTGGGCAACATAGTAAGATCCCGTCTCTAAAAAAAAAAAAAAAAAAAAAGTAATATCTCATGTCTGAGTAGCCTTTTACCTAAGTTAGCAACAGGCTTTCTCTCTACATTGTCTCTTTCCATTCCTCTGGACACCTCGGGGGACAGGTATAGTACCCTCAATTTACAGACAAGGAAACTGAGGCTCAGAAAGATGCAGTAATCTGCTAGAGAACATGCAGGTAGTAAGGGGCAAAACCAGGCCTCGAAGCCAGCAGGCCCTTTGAGACATGGTTCTCTAGAAAGTTCCACACCATGGAGTCATTCCTGGGGCCAGTACAAGGCAGGCCCATCCTAATGGTTGGGAGTGTGGTCGCCATGTGCCTGGGTTGAGGGTCCGGATCACAGACCGGCTTTCTGGGTCCTTTTCCTCCTCTCAAGGGCCCCAGGAGGTGGGCAAGGTCCCTCAGAGTGGGGGGCCTGGCCCCACATGGGAGGTGAGGGCAGGACAGGCGAGGTCCCTTGCGGTGGGAGGCCTGGCCCTCCTGATGGTGAGGGCAGGGTGCGGCCAGCAGTGGGTGGGGAGGTGCCGGAGGTTCCCGCTCGCTGGCTGGGCAGGGTGGGGCAGGGTGGGGCAGGCACTGGGAACAGGGTGACCTGGACACCGTGACCTTCGATCATTGAACGAGGCACATAGTGGTGGTGGTGGAGATAGAGAGACCCCTCGTGCCTGGGGGGGGGCCCTCACGGAGGCGGGCACCCTCTAGAGCTTCCCACCCTGCTAGCTCCCACTCGGCACCACTAGGCAGCTTCCAGCAGGGATATTCCTTCTCCCTCCCAGCAGGCCCTCACCTGAAGCCTGCTCAGACCTGCCCTCCCCACAAAGCACGGTAGCAACTCCCCCGGGGCAGAAAATGTCTCTTCTGAAAGCAAGACAAGAGTTTAATTAAGCCCTAAACGCTCACAGTTGAGCCTGAAATTAGGGTGGTGAAGGGAGGAGGAGAAGGCAGGTGAGGACAGGGGGGCTTCAGCCCAGCCCTGCTCCAGCTGAGCAAAACAACCTGCAAGCAAACCTTTGCGGAGCCCGAGGGCTTGGTTACAAAACATTTCTGACCTAGAAAGGGGAGAATGCCAGCTTCCCCTTCCCCCCAAACTCAGGTCTGGGGATTGGTATTGGGGTTTGTGATGAATTTGGAAAATGGAAAAGAAACCAAGAGGTAAAGAGAGGCCACCTCTGAAGGTGGATGCCTGGATCTCTGGGGGAGGCATGGGTCTGCCCGGAAGGAAGCTGGGCAGTTGGAAACCCTCCCCACCCCAAGAGGGAGGGAAGGAGGGAAGACACTGAAGGCCACTGGGCTCTGGGTAAGCCAGTCAGACTGCACACAGGTGTGCCAGGGCTGAGATTCCTGCCCAGGACACCCAGCGCTGCTCTACCAGGTGGGCAAAGCTCACTCTGCTCTCCTAGGAGGAAGGGAGCGGCCAGCTCTGATTGACGCAACCGACTGGGCTCCTGGCTTCAGGGACAAAGCAACTGAGTTTGCTTTTACTCATGGCTGCAGGCATCTGGACAACTGGCAGCACTAAAGGGAGCACTGGCCTCAGCCCCTCTCTCTCCTGTCCCCCGGTCTCCCCAAACTGCTGCTGAGACATTCAAACCGCAGCCTCCTCCTCTACCTGGTAATTGATCCTCTTTTGCCCTGCAACTTGGGTTTGGTTTTAATTTGCCAGGCACTAAAGGCAAGAAGAGACGGGCAGGAGGGCGTGTTATCGCTTGTCTCCAGGCACAGAGGCTGTTGCAATACAGCTCCTGAGTGCGTGTAAAAGTGCACGCATGTAGCAGAGGAAGGAAACAGGCTGCACATGGGGTGAGGGATGGGTGTCCAGCTCTCCTCCCTTGTGTGTGCGTATGGCAGGGGGGAGGTTCACTAGGCTGATTTCTGTCACGGAGGCAGGGGACCCCAGGACACAGAACAGACCCAGCAAGGCCGGTGTAGCTGCAGCTGCTGCTTGAGCTGCCCAGCCTCCCTGTGCCGACAGACACCCATGGAAGCTGCTCTCATAGCCCAACTCCTCACTTCTCAGCTGGTCTTGACGGGCACCTGCCTGGCAGCCCACTCTTCACTTAGTGGAGACGGTCTCACAGCCTGAGGGCTAGAAGATGTTTGTAGATTCTTTGACTTTAAGGGACTATCTTCTAAAGAGGCCAATGTGGGCACCTTTGCTGGTGGCTCTGGCAGAGCTGGGGAGGCAGCAGCTCATGTTCTTCATTGAAGTTAAGTCCGTTTGCTTTCCCCCTTCCAGGGACAGACGCAGAATCCTAGCACAGTTTTCCCATCACTGAATCAAAGGTGTTATTGGGGGTGACGACTGGTGGGCAGGGGGTCAGGAGAGGCCCAAGATCACTCCGCGCAGCCTCCTTCGCTGCCCTCCTCCTCAGCACCCCTACCTCTCTTGGTTTCCTGTGGCTGCTACAACAGGTGACCACAAACTTGGTTTAAAACAACAGACTCTTCCTCTTTCACAGTTCTGGAGGTCAGAAGCCCGAAATCCAGGGGTCAGCAGGCGGCGCTCCCTCTGGAGGCCCTGGGGGGGACCCATTCCTTGCCACTTCCAGCTTCTGGAGCTGTCGGCATTCTTTAGCTTGTGCCTGCATCTGTCTCTGCTTTGCCTCTGTGAGGCCTTCTCTGTGTGTGTCATCTCCCTCTACCCCATTCTTAAAAGGATACTTCCTATTGAATATGGGGTCCGCCCAGATAATCCAAGAATCCAGGATGATCTCCTCATCCCCAAGATCCTTCACTTCCTTACATCTTATTTTTCCAAATAAGCTCACATTCACAAGTTCCCGGGATTTGGACAGAGACCTACCTTTTGGGAGAGCACCATTCCACCCGCTACACCATTCAGTGGTCGGTAGGCTGTGGCTTAGATCCCTCTAGTGACGGGAGGCTCACTACTGCACGAGCTGGCTCCATCTATGTCCAAACAGGTCGAATTATTTTAAAGTTCTTATACTTGGGTGGAGCTGAAATTCTGTTCAGCAGGACCTTTTACTCACTGGCCTTAGTTCTGGTCTTAGTACTTTAGGTACTCTAGCCTTCAGAGTAACCTAAAATACATCTAAATAAATAAACCTTCCAATCCCACCACCTCTGCCCCTGATTACAAGGCAAAAACAAAATGAGAAAAAGGATGAATGGGCTTAGTTTTGATGTCAGGGGAAATGCACAGATCCTGTTCTGCCTGGTGGCTCTGTCTGCAGGACTTTGTGCCTGGTTCCCAGCTGTAACACCGTAGAGCGGCTGAATCACCGTTTCATGGGATGCTTTTGAGAAATGTATCCTGCAGATTTGCCATTTGCATTGGCATATTAAAGGCTCTGAGAAGTGCTTAGTAAAGAAAACCATCTAACCCAATGTTTCCCAAACTTGTTTGAAAATACAGTGCTGTTATCGACTACCATCTTCTTTCTCACCTTGCAAACCTTCCTCACTATTTGGGGAAATGCTTTCAGTGATGCCTGAGGGTCTTTTCCAGCTTTCACAATCTCTTTAGGTCAAACCAAATAGTTCATATGCTCAGAGTCCCAACCCTAGCACTGTTGTTAAGCATTTTGCTGGAGGTAACAAATAACCTGGGAAATTAGAGGCCCCTGCCCCAAGCCACAGACAGCCAGGGCGAGGCTGTGGGCGATGGCCTCTGCCTAGGGGCCCTGGGCCTCTCTGGCCCCTACCTGGCACTGCAGGAAGCTGAGGGCCCTGTGGGAGGAACTCGGGGAAGGAAGGAGTATTTCTGCTGCTCTGTCCCCTGGAGATCCAGACTTGTCTCAACCTCAGACTCAGCACTGCTCAGCCACCCTTGTTAGGTAATGCTGTCTCTGAATCAGCTTTTCTGGAAGTTTTATTTGAAGGTCTGAACTAAATTCTACCTTGGCTGGGGGAAAAAAACAATCTCAAAGGAGTTGGAACTTATGAAGTGGGAGCAAGAAGAATACCTGGATATCCCAAAGAAAAGGTGCTTCTAGTGGGGGAAAAAGAAGGACCTGAGTGATGTGTCCTAAGAGAAGGAGAGAGACTGAGCGTCCCTCACCGATGGAATTGGTGGGGTGGGAGCTCTGAGAGAGATGGAAACGTTGACAGCGAAGCCGAACTAGGAGAATGGATTGTCCTGAAAGGGCGCCAACATTTCTCCCCTTGCCCAGTGTGAGATGATATGTGGGCTATCACCCTCTCCTATCCTCTTCGTTGAAACTCCTTAGAAGAGGACACCCAGCCTCAGATCAACCTTTCTGAAGTGTCTGTTACCCAACAGTTTCACCTACAGGAACAAGGTTCACGGTGCCCTGACATACAGCTGTTTACTGAGTGCCCTGTGCCAGACACCATGCTAGCTGCTGTCACATATATATTGTTTAATCCTTTTAACCTCTACAATTTTACAGGTGAAGACACCGAGGCCCAGGGAGGTTGAGTGTCATGCCAAAAGTCAAGAAGCAAAGTGCGGAGTAGGGCCAGATTTGTCTGGCTCCTGACCCCACACCACAGCTTTCGACATGATTTAGCAATGCAGCCTCTGCATCCTGAGGGTGTTCTCCCTGGGTCTGACCTGAATCTCTCCTCCCCCTCACCTGAGTTGGATCTGATGGAGCAACCGTGTAAGTAGGTCGTATCTGCTCCCAAAAGGCCTTAAGAGACATCACCTGTCTTCCTGTGCAGGTAAATAGCCTTCTAGCTACTGGGGTGGGGAATGTTTGCCTTCTGTTAATGAAAAGAAGGATGTGATAAATAAATGCCCAACCCAGCGCAGTAATCAGTGTCCCTAACAATAAGGCTCTATGTTTGGTCTTGGCTTCGGGTTCTAGTCATTGGCTAATGCCACTGCTGGGAGCCCCTGGGCATGTCAACAGGGTAGGGCCCCAGGCACACTTACAGGGGAGTGGACTGAGCCTTTCTGCCCTGAGCTCCCAGAATTCCTCCTGGGAAGTGAAGTTCCTGCAGACCTGATTCCAGGTGCCCCATAGTGAGGGAGGTGCCTTGGGTTCCCAGGTGCATGGGGCAGTGGAAATGGTGCCCTGCGCTGGGCATGGGAAATGAGAGTCTGTGCGCAGCTCTGCCTCTGCTGCCCTGGGTAACGTGAGGCAAGCCCGTTTCCCTCTCTGAACCACAGTTCCCATATTTGTGTAATGGTGGGGGTTGCACCAAATACACTCTCAGGTTCCTTCTAGTTCTGACATTACAGGATCCTGTAGACGAAGCTTCTCCCAGATTTGCTTTATTCCAGGTGCCAAAGCACAGGTGCCCCCCAGCTAGTAGGTGGAAGACCCCAGAGCTTCAGCAACCCAGCTGTGAGCTGCTGGACACGCCTTCCTGCCTCGGCCTCCCCAGACCCTTCCTTTCTTCCCCACTTCCATGTGTATGAAATTTCCCAGTTTGTGAGACATTTTCAGAAATATGAACCCACTGGAGCCTCACCACAACCCTGTGACATGGGCAGAGAAAGGAATGTCACACTGTGAGCACCACCTGCGTGCCAGCCCTCCCGGGCTGTTTCAGCGAACCTTCCCATAGCTAGAGAAATCCTTTTGGGAATAAGGTAGAATATAACTAAATAGATGGTGGGTGGATATTTAGATAAATACATACATGTGTAATCCTCATCATGGCCTGGAGATCTTGGTGTTATTACCATCACCACATCACAAAGGAGGAAAGTGAGGCTCGGATGGGTTCAGTACCTCCCCAGGGTCCCCTGGCTATCAGGCAGCAAAACCAAGATTTGAACCTAGCCTCTGTGGTCTAAGCTCATGGCCCTTTCTGCTGCTTTATGCTAAGGACACAATCAGCATTCTTTGCTCCAAGTGAACTGGGTGTATAGAGTTGAAGTGACTGTGTCAAGGTTACCACAGCTCCAACTGGCAGAGCCAGGAATCAAACTCCCATTTTTTGCCTATAAATGTTAAGGCTGTTTCTGGAAGCAGCATAGTTGCCTCAAGAGGAAAACCAGTGGAGTCCCTCCCACCTTCCCTCCCTTTCTTCATCCCCCACTTGCTCTGTCTCTCCAGGAACATCCCCCTCTCCTCTCACGTGTCCTGGGCAGGAAATCGCATGATGTGCTCCTTGGCGCAGATAACAGAGCCACCACTCCCCCAGGCTGTGTGTGGGGTGTGTGGGGAGTGCAGGCCCCAGGCCGCAGCGCATGTGCTCAGGGACCCACGGTAGCTGATGCATGGGGTGTGGGGTGGGTGTGCTGACACCCAGGGGGACACTCATGGGGACCCTGGCAGCACCCGGTCCCACTCTGTGTGTGTTGTCCTTGGGGCGTCTGGTGGGGTCTGTGCAGGTCTCCCCTGTCCCTCTTAGCATACCCCAGACAGTTGGAGTGGTGGGGCCTGCCCAGACAATGAAGGTGGACTGTTTCTCCGGAGTGTACTTGCCTTCCTGTCACCTGGCCCTGCGGTAGAGTCTCCCACGTCTCTCCTGAACCATGGCAGAAGACTCAAGCCGCCAGCCTCCTCTCTGAGCTCTTCCTGTTGCCTTCCATTCTTTCCCTGCCACCACGGTGATCAGCTTAAAACCAGACTTTTTGACTTCAGGCTGCAGCCTATTACGTGTGTCCCACGGGTCATGGGTAAAAAACATCTCACCCTGGAAAGTAGCAGTCAAATCTGTTTGGAAAACTCACGCTTAACGCATAGCCCAGATCATGCCATCTCCCCTTCTTCTCAAGAAATTATCAATGGAGGAGTCCTACTTACCTCAGATCTCTCACCGTGTGTGTGTGTGTGTGTGTGTGTGTGTGTGTGTGTGTGTGTGTGTGTGTTTGTAGGGGTGGCATTTTGGAGTGAATTTGTTGAAGTCTAAAACATACATAAGGTACACAAATCATGTGCACAGCTCAATGAGTTTCACAGAGCCAGCAGGTCTGTGCACACATTACCCAGCCAAGAAACGGTACTCGGCCAGCACCAGAGGCCCTCGGACCCCTCTCGTCTCTCTCTGCCTTACCCCGACCCTACAAGGCCAACCATGTCCTGACTTCTACCGTCATAAATTAATTTGCCTCAAATAAATGTATATAATGGAACAATATGTATTATTTTGTGTCTGGCTTATTTTACTATTTGCTAACCAGCTATATACATGCATGTAACATATACACATACCCATATACACATATACCCATACATGTATGTACATATACATGTGTGTAACATATACATTTGTGTATTTATGAATATCACATGTGTGAAAAAAATAATGTATATAAAATATGTCCCCCTTTTTGCTGAAATATTCAAAATAAAAAATCCAAACATTATGTCATTCTAGCCTTTTTTTTTTTTTTTTTTTGAGATGGAATCTTGCTCTGTCACCAGGCTGGAGCGCACTGGAGCGATCTCAGCTCACTGCAACCTCCACCTCCCTGGTTCAAGCCATTCTCCTGCCTCAGTTTCCTGAGTAGCTGGGGCTACAGGCGCCCACCACCACGCTCAGCTGATATTTGTATTTTTAGTAGAGATGGGGTTTCACCATATTGGCCAGGCTGGTCTCGAACTCCTGACCTTATGATTCATCCGCCTCGGCCTCCCAAAGTGCTGGGATTACAGGTGTGGGCCGCTGCGCCTGGCAATATGCCTAGTTTCTTTTCCATGGGGAATATCTTCCGATACTTGGAGATACTTCGGACCATCCTTTCCCCACCTGGCCCCAGCCTCAGACTGTATGTTTTAGACCTTTCCTCTGGTCTCAGGCAATCCCATCCGTTTACACTTGCACCTACATGCTCATACTTCCCTGAACCTGGGCCCTTCCTGTCTGCCCTGTAGCTTCCCTGCCTTCACTGACAACATCCTATCAGAATTCTGAGGCCAATTTCACTGCTACCACCTTCATGAGAACTTTTCTGATGTGTTCCATGTAATATTTTCTCACTCTGCATTAACCAGAGAACCCGGGTAGCTGCCTGGTGCTGTCAATTGCGTTCTGACTTGTTTTAAAGTTATTTGAGAAGCTTTGTCATTGCTCACCAGCCTCCACGTTCTTTGAAGACTGACCCTTTCTTACCTGTATTTGTTTTTCTGGAAATGTCTTGAAAAGAGTAGGTGCTTGGGCTGGGCACGGTGGCTCACATCTGTAATCCAAGCATTTTGGGAGGCCGAGGTGAGTGGATCACAAGGTCAAGAGTACGAAACCAGACTGGCCAACATGGTGAAACGTCGTCTCTACTAAGAATACAAAAATTAGCCGGGCGTGGTGGTGCGTGCCTATAATCACAGCTACTTGGGAGGCTGAGGCACGAGAATCGCTTGAACCCGGGAAGTGGAGGTTGCAGTGAGGCTAGATTGTGCCACTGCACTCCAACCTGGTGACAGAGCAAGACTCGGTGGGTGGGCCGGGGGGGAGAGTAGGTGCTCACAGTATGTGCTCTGTGTTTACTGGTACATTAGGACCTTTTTGGTTGTAAGTGACAGATAACCAACTTGAATTGGCTTCAACAGGAAAGGGATACTTCCGTATAACTGGAAGTCCAGGGAGACAACCACTGGAGGTACAGTGGGTTGTCCTGAGGAACCTGCTGTTTTCCACTGCTCAGCTTTGCAACCCTCTAGGTTGGCTTTCTTCTTGGTAGCCCATCTTCAGGGAGTAGTAAAGAGTGTAGTGTCTCAGTTGAAAAAAGAGTGCATCTCCAAGAGCTTGAGCCATAGTCTTAAATGTGACTCTCAGAAGCCAGTCTTGGGTCATTGCTAGGATCCTGAACCTACGGCTAACTGTAGCCAGGGAAGTGAGATGTCCTGCTTGATCAGGACTGGATCGTGTGTCCATGGGTTCACCCCAAGAGCTCAAGGGTAGGATCACTTATGGCACATGAAATGGGGAAGTGGAGGTTCTCCAAAGGAAAATCGGGTGCTCTCACCAGAAGAAGAGTTCACTAACACCACCTGTACCAAGACTCCGGGGCCAGAATGCCTGCAGTGAAGTCCCAGCCTCTGTTGCTTTTAAGCTCTGAAAACTTGGGCAAGTTGACCTCTTCTGACTTCAGTTTTCCTCATCGTTGAATAGGGATAATAATTGTAACTACCTCACAGGGGTGTTGCGAATATTAAACGAGTTAATGCAGTATGTATGACCCAGTTAAAATACTGTCTGGTACCAGGTAAGCCCAATAAAAGGTTTTTATAGGTGTCCCCATAGTTACTGCCTCATGCTTCCAATATTTTGTCTGTTACTCTTTATTCTTCTCAGCTAAATTGGAAGTTGCCTAAGGGCAGGGCCCATCTAGGCTTGTAGCTTCTCTTATGCCCCTGAGGACAGGCTGATAGTGGCTGTGAGAACCTGGCAGCATCCTGGGCCCCCCACCGCATCAGGAGTAGAAAAGCCTGCCTCAGCCTCCTTGTCTGGACCTGGAGCAAGCGGGGCTCCCATTGGCCCCTTCCTCCTTGCTTTTCCAGATTGTCAGAACAGGAAGGTGGCAGAATCGTGTTTCAAAGTGGGCCGTGAAGATGTCCGGCAGGAGACTCGTCCAGATGGAAGGGCAGTGGGGGAAAGCTTTACCTCCTTTAGGACTTCTGTGTCTCCCTTGCCTTACAGTGTACCTGACATTCAATCCAGCATCTTGGTGGCAGATGAGGAAGCCAAGGTCTGGAGATGTCAAGGGGCTTGGCCCCGGTCACATAGCCAGGCATAGCAGGGCTGCCCTTGGAGCTCCATTTCCCAGCTGGAAGCTAAAGCCCGTGCTGCCCCCCCTGGTGCAAATCCTAGAACCAGAGAAGCAGCGGGGGAAGCTGTCCTGTTTCTCTTCTCCCAACTTGACAAACGTGCCTACCAGGGGGTGCCTTCTGTTCTGACTCATAAAGATATTTCTGAATAATAGCACTGGTCACTTTATCTCTGGAATGTATCCGGCTTTAAAAGAAACAAAAAGCCAAAAGGCTGGTGGCAGGGAATTACCCTCTTCCTGCCCCCCTAGGGCACTGATTCCACTCTGTCTCCCAGGGCATGTGGGGGGTGGCCAGAAAGGCCTCATTTGCATACGCTTTCTCAAAAGTTTTGCAACAAACTTCAATATAACTCTACAGGTGGTCTAAGGAAACAAAAAGTTTTCCTGCTTGTTGTTTGCTTCTTGTTTTTGTTAAATCGAGGGTAACATACACAAAGTAAAATGAATAAAATGTTGTAATCCTAAGGGCAGAGTCTGATGGATGAACTTTTACATACACACAGACATGTGATACCCCACCCAGATGGAGACTGTTCAGTTTTTTGGGTTTTTTTTTTTGAGACGGAGTTTTGCTCTGTCGCCAAGTTGGAGCTGGAGTGCAGTGGCGTGATCTCAGCTCACTGCAACCTCTGCCTCCTGGGTTCAAGCGATTCTCCTACCTCAGCCTCCCAGGCAGCTGGGACTACAGATGCTCGCACGTCCAGATAATTCTTGTATTTTTAGTAGAGATGGGTTGTCACCATGTTGGCCAGGATGGTCTTGATCTCTTGACCTCGTAATCCACCCGCTTTGGCCTCCCAAAGGGCTGCAATTATAGGCATGGGCCCCTGGGCCCCGCCTGAGACTGTTCAGCTTTAAAACCATGATTGATTGCCTCCAGAGTGACGCTTCTCGTCTTCATTTCTTCTCCATTGGTATATAGCCCATACATGAAATGGGAATCGGGTTGGGTGAAGGCTTATGGGTCACATCTCAGAAGACTTTAGCTGGGAGAGTTGCTCTTAGAATTTCAAGGAGGTCGTGTAAGGCCACAGGAGAGAGAGTCATACCTGCTTCTTCCCCAGGCGTGGACTGCTTTTCACCAGCGGTGAGAGCCTTTCTCTGCGCCACACCTGAGAGATACAATACATGCCTCAGTGGCTCGTGTGTCAGCGCTAGTGGCTTTGTGTATCAGTAAAGAGGGGAGATGTGGTTTGAAAAAGCTATGCAGCCTATTCCAATGTCCACTTCCACAGTAGGTGAGGTGTAAGACTCACTGATTTGCCTTATTTCTCTCATTCTGAAACTCCATTCCTTGTTAGATGCTTCATGGGCTTAATGGGATCTATACTGGTTACTCCCCATTTGTTGAATGCCCCACTAGATCCACTCTCTACCCTTCTTTGCCCTTCTCTGTGCCCTGGGAGGCCAACCTTAGTGGATTGCATTGATCAGCAGCCCCTGGCCTTTGGCCAGAGAAGGAGGCAGGTGGTGGTAAAGACGGTCTGGCATTTCTTGCCCCCGTGCCTCCCTCCCTTTCAGCACTCTATCTCCGGCAGTGGCTCCTTCCCTCCACCTGCTGGATGGCCCTCTTTCATGGTCCAAGGGCTGGCTCACTAGGCTCCAATAACATGACTGCCTCCTGTTTTCAACTCTAGGGATGGTCATAATTTCCTGCTGTTACTAGGCTCTATGTGCCTCAAGTTCCCTCTTAACTCTGCCCATACCTCTATAAGGAGTTTCTCCATTAAAGCCTCATCCTTTGAACCATCTGGGTTAAAGTCTATTTCCTAACGGGTCCATGACTGATTCACAGGTCTTTGGACAAATGGGAACACTTCCATATTCAATAGTCATTGATTATAAGATACATCTGGCTTTCAGAAACGTTACAACATCATCAAAAAGTATGGTTAACTATAAAGATATGATGGCAGGTTCATTCAGGCATGACGGATATAGAGGGCAGTGTACCATTAAGAGATGTAGGCCGGGTGTGGTGGCTCATGCCTGTAATCCTAGCACTTTGGGAGGCCAAGGTGGGCTCATCACTTGAGGCCAGGAGTTTGAGACCAGTCTGGTCAACATAGTGAAACCTCATCTCTATAAAAAACACAAAAATTAGCCAGGTGCAGTGGCGCATGCCACTGCTGGGGAGAGTAGGAGAAACACTTGAACTTGGGAGGCATAGGTTGCAGTGGGCCGAGATCAGACACTGCACTCTAGCCTGGGGGACAGAGTGAGACTCTGTCTCAAAAATAAAAATAAAAATAAAAGAAAAAGAGATGGAGTTTGCTCCTAAACTTACAAGGCTGGAAGCATGGCAAACAGCAGAGCACTGGGTTTAAAGTCAGGTGAGATGGCTTTGAACTCAGGCTCTGACACCTACAGGCTGGAAAATTTTGAGTAAGCTGTTCTGCCACTCTGCACCTTGGCCTCCTCTCTGGCAATCCAGAGTCACTTTGCTGTCCACATCCCTTTCAGAGATGTCATGTGTTAGTACAAGTGAGGTCACGTGTGTGAAAGGGCTTCATCAACTATCCCGTGCTGAAATGTGTGGGCCAGTGCCACTCAGAGAGGGCAGCCGTTCTGGGACTCCTCATCTCTCAGGCACCAACCACTGGCCAGGATGGACAAACAAGGAGACCAGCAAAAGTGGGGCAGGGAGGTCTCAGGGACCCAGAGAGACAATGAGAAGACAGCCCACCTACCCTTTTCTTCCTACTCCAGCTTCCCTCTTCCCCTTCCCCTTCCCTCACTTGACATGGCCTCTTCCCTAAGCTCAGGGATGGTGCTGAGGCTGTTTATTTATTCAGCGGAGAGTTAAGGAGCACCTGTAAGTGTAGCATAAAGCCATGCACTGGACGAAGACCATGCCTTCCAAGACTTCCAGTAAGAGAGAAACAAAGACATTCCAACAGGAGGCAGAACATGCCCTGTCCTGGGTAAGAGGAAGAGCCTGGTGTCAGAGAATCTCAGCTGCACTCCTAACCCATCGCTAACTCACTAACCAGTCCCCCCGGGACAAGTTATTCAATCTCACTGTCTTCATCTGCAACCAGGGAATAATACCCGCCTCCAGCGTTGGTGTGAGGATTCCATGGAACAAGCCTTGTGTTCAGCATGGTGCCTGGCTCTGATTTTAGCACTCAATGAAGGGTCACCTCTATTCTTAGCATTCCAGGGAGCCAGAGGAGCTTTCTAACTGGATGACTCTGGAATGATTTCCCAAGGAGAGGGCACTGAACTAGGCTTGGAGGCTGAATTCTCGGTTTGGCAGGCGCAGTTCGCCGAGGCACTCGCTGAACCGGGGGAGGTCAGGGTCCCGCCGCAGTACCAGGGCACAGCGCTGTGTGTCCGGCGCTGGGAGGACTGAAAGGGGGCGAGCGGGCTTCGGAACGCAGGCCTCCCGGCGGGCAGAGGGAACCAGCACGAGTTTTGGAGCAGGAGAGGGCCAGGATCAAAGCGCTCTGAGGCAGGCCAGGGCGCACCAAAGGGAGGCTAGTGAGTTGCATCAGCACAGATTCCGTGATGCTCTGCAGACGTCTCCAGGCTGCTGGGCTTTACGGGAACCCACAAGAAAGGAAAGGACCGGGGAGCTGGCAGGGCGGGGGCGGGCGAGGGCGCGAGGGTACGCTCGCCCGCGCGCTCCCGGCGGCGCCTGGCCCCGGCTGGGCGCGCCCGGGACTAAGGAGGCCACAGAGGAAGCTCCCGCTCCCCTTCCCCCTCCTCTTTCCCCCGCGTTACTGGAAGGACTGTGTGGGAGAGACCCAGAAGCACCCGGATTTTCGAGCGCAAGGTGGGGGGAGGGCGGGGCAGCCTTTACTGCTCAAAGGAAAACCAAAAGTGCGTCTGTTCGCGCCGCTCAGCCACGCGGTTGCTACTGGGAGGGCCCAGAGCGCTTTGGCCGCGCCTCCCTTTGCAGCCCCCAAGACTTGGCTACGGCAGCCTGAGGCCCGCGTGGCCCGGGGAGGGGCTGAGAAGCGAGTGGGAAAGTGTCACGATTTCTTCTGCGCCCCTCCCGTCCTCACCCCACCCCCAGTTTTCTGGGTTTTGCTGCTGCCGCTGGGGAAGGGCTGATTCGTTTTGCGTCAAAGGACTGCATTTACTCAGTCCTGCTGGGAGAGGCGCGTAAACACCCCGGCAGGCCAGGACTCAAGGATGGGCGGGGTGGGGAAGAAAGCAAAGCACCCACGGCTGGCCTGCGCGTTCGCCTGCCCCACACCCCTGGCCTGGGCCCGCGGAGTTGGGGACTCTGCCCAGCGGGCAGCAGCGGAGGTGCGAGGAGTCTGGCTGGCCTAGCTTCGTCGCGCACGCGCGCGTGTCCTTGGGGATAGTGTTCAGGACAGAATGTGTTTTATAGCTGTAAACAATGACCCGAGTATTGTTTGGGATTACCGTATCTTGGGGCCCTTGGGGCGGCCAGATGCCGCCAGCAGTCCCGGAAATGCCAGCGCTTTATATAGAACCCCCAGGAAAGCTTCGCATTCCCGGCTCTATTTTTCTTTCCTACCAACACCCCCACTTTACAGATAAGGAAACTGAGGACTGAAATTGTGTGACGGTGCACAGCGAGTTGTCCGCAACGGACTCTCAACAACTCTTAACATTGGGCCCTCATAAGGACCCTGAGGGGTACAGATGCCTGGCGCTACTTAAGAATTGGGTAAACTGAGGCTTACACAGACCCTGGGCCAGAACCTAAGTTCCCTGATTTTGCTACAGTACTTCTCCATGCGCACAAACATCTCAGCAGAAGGATTGGAGCTCCAGAGCAGAGAAGGGCCTTAGGTCATGTCGCCCAACTCCTTCGGTTTATAGGAGGAAACTGAGGCCCAGAGAGGTTAAGGAATTCGTCCAAGATCTCACAGCTCGTAAATAGCGTAGTCGGGCGTTCCTGCTCCTAGGTCTGTACTCGATACCCTGCGCCGCGCCCCTCCCAGCCCCGCCCGGCGAGGGAGGGGGGACCCTAGAGTCCGGCTACCCGCGCCCTGAACTTCGCTCTAAAACAGCTGAAGACGACAACGTTGGGGCACACCCTCTCACTGGCAACCTTTTTTTTTTTTAATTCGTAACAGTCGAGTTTGCTTATAAACGCCCGATTACTCTTATTAGATGCGTCCTAGTTGCCCGCGCTAGAGGGCGGCCGCAATGTCTTGACTGGTTAATTTCATCTTCAAGGCTACTCCTAACGAATTAACTGTACGACCGAAAAAATGAAAAACAAAAAACAAAAAGGGAAGCAGCAAGCAACCCGCCACGGAGGGAAAAATAGGCAGGCCAGCCCCGCCCGGCGGCGCCGCGCCCAGCAAAGACCCGGCCTCAGGGCGGCGCGGGCACCCGGGGCGCCCGCTGCGCTCAGCGGCGCCGCGGAGGGCGCCTACGACTGCGCGCGGCCGCGCCCTCCCTGCAAGCGGCTCTGCGCGCCCGGCTCCCGGCTTCCCGGTGGCGCCGCACGCCAGTCTCGCAGTCACGGCTGTGATTATTTTCTAAAATCCGGAGCCGAGACCCGCACGGCCGCTCTCGGAGCCCCGCCCCGCGCCCCTTCCCAGGGCGGGGGGAGAGGCCACAGCGCACTCGGGAGCGGGCGAGGGAATCCCTCTCCCTCCACGTCACCCGAAAGCGAGGAAACCCGCACTCGCGTCCTCTAACGCAAATGACCATCTTTGGCAACGTGCGCCAATGGAACAGACCAAGGGCGCTGGGCCCGGGGGGTGAGCGGGGGGCGCGGGAGGGCCGGGGCTGCCTCTGCGCCTCCGAACCGTGCGGGCCGCCAGCTCCAGCCCGGGCCACCGCCTGGCTTCCTCCCGCGAAGTGCGCGGCTGGCGTCAGCGCGGCCGGGAGCCGGAGCCCGGAGGGGAGCGCTGCACCGGCCTCCTCCCCCCTCCCGCGCCTCTTCCTCCTCTCGGCCTCCTCCCCCCCCCGCCTCCTCGTGCGCTCCTCCCTCAAGGTGGAGTCTGGGGTTGACGTGAGTGAATCCACATGGTACAGGGCTGGAGAATAAAGAGTGTGGAGTTGAACTCGTGCCATTGTAGTGACTCATCTCGGGCAGAGCGCTAGGGCTCGGAGCGAACCAGCGAGCGAGCGAACGAGCGGCGCTCGGCGGGGACCGAAAGAGGGAGAGAGAGGCGCGGCCGGGCGAGGCGGGCCGGTCCAGGAGCGGGCGCCAGTGAAGGGGTGCAGGTCCGGGCGCCGGAGCGGGGGAGCGGGGCCGCGTCCCTCTCAGCGCCAGCTCAGCTTCAACCCCACGGGCCGCTGTTCCCCTGGCGCACTCGGGGCCGCGGGACAGGCGCACGCCGCTTTCTCCTAGTCAAGTGTCCGAGCCGCCCCGAAACTCCGGCGGCGAGTCGGCCACGGGAAGTTTATTCGCCGGCTCCTTTTCTAAAAGGAAGAAACAGAAGTTTCTCCCAGCGGACAGCGTTTCTTTCAGCCTTTTTGACCCTGTCTGAAATCGGGGGAGAAGGGGTCCCTGGGGCTGGCAGGCCAGGCTCGCCGGGCTCCCAGTCTTTTTTAATTTCCAATCTTTGGGCCGTGGGTCCCGGCTGAGCTCCGGCTACGCGCGGGGGGCGGGAGGGCGCGCGCAGGGGAGGGACCGAGAGACGCGCCGACTTTTTAGAGGGAGGGACCGGGTGGACAACTGTTCCCGCGGCGCTCGCAGAGCCGGAAAGAAGTGCCGTAAGAGGCGCTCGGGGGACGCAGTTCTCGGGGTGTCGCCGCCTCCCTGTCCTCGCCCGCCGCGGAGGGGGGAGAAACCCAGGAACGAAGCTCAGAGCCCGCGGCGCGGCCGGCGGACGACCGAGCGCGCAGCAGTTGGTGCGCGGCCGCGGCGAGGGCGGGGGAAGAAAAACACCCTGTTTCCTCTCCGGCCCCCCACCGCGGATCATGTACCAGGATTATCCCGGGAACTTTGACACCTCGTCCCGGGGCAGCAGCGGCTCTCCTGCGCACGCCGAGTCCTACCCCAGCGGCGGCGGCGGCCAGCAGGTAGGTGCGGGCCCCGGTGCACCTGGCGGCGCAGGCGGACCCCTGCCCTCCTCTCGCCGCCACTGCCTCTTTTGCTTTCTTTTCCTTTTTCTTGGCGAGAAAATACCTACCGGCCACCGTTGTAAGTTCTGGATTTTCGTCCTGCCCCTTCCCCCCTCCCTTTTAAACTAGGAGACTGGTGAGTGGTCTTGAAGAGACAACACCCTCCCCCCCCCCATTATATTTTACCCAGACAAACTCCTGGAATTGTAGGCCCCTACCAGGAGCCTGTTACCTCCTTCCAAGAACTACCCTCTCTCCCCCACTCCTCCACCCCCCGCGCCTTCTCTCTGGGTGGTGGACAGACAAGAAAATCTTTGCACCCACTGGCACCTCTGGACATCCTGGGACCCTTTTCCTTCGGGAAAGCCCTCTTCCTCTCCTCCCCGGTCTCCATCAGTCTTAGCTCCTTTCTGAAAGGGGTTGGGGACCCAGAAACATGGTTGGACTCCTTCAAGTAACTGGAGTGAGGGCGAGGGCTGCCGCTCTGGGAATCAGGTGCGAAGGTCAGGAAGGAAGAAGCCAACCTTGATTGGCTCCTGCCGCCTGTGTGCCCGTGCCTGCCCGCCCGCCCGTCTTCTGTAAGGGTCGGGGGCAGGAGCCTGCACTGCCCCCCTCCCCCCAGGAACGAAGGAGCACCTTGAGGGTCTGGGGGTACCTGGAGCAAGGAGGCCGGCAGAAAGAAGTGGGGGGTCGGGTGGGGGAAGAGACATCACGCAGGCTCTTGGGTGGTTCTGGAAGCAGAAAACAACTTGTTTCTAAAGCAGCCGGACTGGTTTGCACTAGAGGGATTGTGCGTGTGATCTGTGTGTTTATAAATACCAGGAAGGTGCTGCTGCGGGGGTTGGGGGGGGGGTGATGGCGTGCCTGCGCTCTTCTGCAGCTCCTCCACCCGCTCTGTCTCGAGAGAGCTGGGTTAACGCAGACACAATACAACATGAAGCCCACCGTGGTCAGCATCTGTGGAGTCTAGCAAAGTTGGCTGCAGCAAGAGATGCTCCCTAACGCGGTGGCCTTGGCCTCTAGAAGGGGCTGGGTGGGCTTCCAGGGAGGGGTGGACTCAGCTGGAAAATATTATGGAACGTGGGTCTCTTTTGGATCTGATGAGGGATCCCTTGTTCCAAAGTGATTCCCTGTATCTGGTGAGTCCCCAAAATGGCTTTTCTCTCTTCCCTCTGCCTCCCCCTGGTGCTCCTGTAAGCACCCACAGTAGACAGCCCAGTCTGTTCATTGAGCACCAAGGTGATGAGTTTAAAATCCGAAAGTTGTTGATTATGTTTGCTTCCCAGCCCTGTTGGTGGTTTGTATTCAATGTAAACATTATGAGGCAGGCAATAGATGGAAGTCTATACCCATTCCCTCCCTCTCCCCGGTCCACAAACCCCAAACGCCTGTCTCCTCCTCCCTGAAATCAGGAAGGGATCTTTTGATTTCTTCTCTGTTCTTTTCCCTAACGTGTCTTTGGCAGTGATCGTTGGAGTATTGCAATCTTACTGCCTGGCTTAGCATAGACTCTGGGGCCTGGAGGGAAGTCACACCGGACATTGGTGCCCCAACTGTATAATCTGTGTCACTAGGGCTTTGAGCCCAGGATGTGAGTGGAGGCAATTCCCTGTTTTGGAAGAAAATCAGACAGGAAACCAGAGCGAGGAAGAAGGAAGAGAACTCAGTCCAGCAGAGTGTAATAGGGCCTCATTACCGAAGCAAAAAGCAGCTGTTGGTTAATTCCTAGCATGCTGTAACACATGAGGATTTTGCAATTAGCAATAACCAGTGCATGGGGCTCTGGCATAGACGCCTGCGCATTCGGCCCGGCAGTGTGTGAGGCGCCTTTCAAACCAGAGGGATTGGCAAGGTAATGCTGATTTAGACAAGTTTCTTGGCTTGTCCGCCCTTGGTCTGGTGGTGGTTGGGTGGGGGACGAGGAGGAAAGGGGTGGATTTTTCCGTCATCGCTCCAACTGTGAACAAAATTGTTCTGTGGTCCTGAGGACTGACCTCAGAGGCTTTTGTCACAAGTCTGTGCTATGACCTTGCCCGATGTTGGGCTCAAGGTAACTTTACTACATACCAGATAAAACGTGTAATCACTTTATTTCTCTCTGGCTTCCTTCACTGGAAGACTTTCCTGGCAGTCAGTGGATGGGCCTTTCTCCTTTATGGCATCTCAGTGCACCCATCCATATGAGACAGTTCTCTGGTTTTTCTTTAGCAAGTGAATTTTGTTTTTTCAGGTCTCTCTTTGGGGGTCCGATAGTCCTCATCAGTTTGCTGCCAGTTCTTCAACCCAGAGCTTTCCCTTCCCCTCTAGCTCCATGAAGCTGGATCTCAACACATGGCCATGAGCTCCAGTGACTTTGGGGGGGTGAGGGGGGAGCAGACTGACTTCTTTGTTACAGCTTCTGTTCTTATATATGGCAGGAACTTGAGGCATGAAAAATATTTCCTGTTCCAGTTACAGTTTTAATCTCAAAGGTTGGTCATTGGTGATTTTGTTTTGTCAGTAATCGTTGCACACACCTCCCCCCTCTTGGATTTTTCTTTTTGCTGTTGTTTTCTCTCTCCTAACTTTCCTAGGAAAACATCTCCCAGATATATGCCCTCCCTGGCAGCTTGACTGTTACGGTTTTCAGGGCCTGAGCATTACGCAATCCAGCCAGTTACACAAACATAGGTCATTTCATAACTTGTTTTCATCAGCTGGGCCCCCTTTTAATGAAAAAACAAAACAAAAACAAGACCTAGAACTTTTCCAAGGCTATTTGTTTCTCAGATAACTTATGAAAATAAATCAAGGGGAGTAGTTCCTTTTTGGAATTAAGGATACCAGACTAGCACTCTTCTTCCTCAACCATCCCTTCCCAAGACAGACAGACAGACACACACACACACACACACACACACACACACACACACACACACACACACAAAATTCCCCAGAGTGAACTTTTGCCAACTGTACCAGACTGGGACATTCCTCACATCAAAGAACTTTTACCAGAAATGACTGTGATTCCCAAGCCAGCCTCAATCATACCTCTCTAGTGCCCTCTACGGGAATTTTTTAGGAAAATTATCTTGGGAATGTATTTTTCCAGTCCCAGAGAGTGTTAAATTGGTGAGTTTGGAATTCTTAGGATGCTTTTTGTTTTTAATGAGGGACAAATAACTGCCACATACTGAACTGTGGTTAACTGGGAACTGCTTGACTTTGACTTCCTTTTTTGTTTTGTTCTAAATAAAGCCTGTTTGAAAAAGGAGTGCTTTTTTCTTTTCCTATTTTGATGTCTGTCTGTTCATTAGGGTGCCTTCACAATTGGTCCTAACTCCCAAGGCTTGTTTTCTTACGTGCTTGTGTTAGGAGGGGGTTTGTTCACTTGGCGGGGATGTGGCAGGCACAGATTAAGGGTCTGAGTGCTTTTTTTTTCCTTGATCTTACAGATGTTGTAGATTAGGATCAAACAGAATGTTATCCCAAGAATTTGTCTGTTCCGCTGATTCTTGCTGGTGGAAGTCAGCTTCACTTTTTCATCAAAGGGAATGGGGTGAAATAGCAGTCATGCATTGTCTGAGTGGCATTTGAATTTTCCTATCCAAAACCTTGAGTGCATTTCCACTACCTTTTTCTGCCTGTCTTCTTATTCAAGGTGAGGGTAAAATTGGGAGACTTGTTTTTCTTTTCTCTCTTAATACAAACACAGCAGAACTTATTCATCCAAACCACTGTCATCCCCTTGCTTGTTTTTTCCTAGAGGAGACTAAATGCTCATCTGAATGCTGTGGCAATGCTCAGACTCAGAAAGGTTTTACAGTACCCTCTCTTTTGCAATTGCTTTCAGCATATTCTTTTGAAAATCCTCCTGCTAACAAATCTTTGTCTTTTGAAGGGTGAATTTGACATTTGGAAATTACCAAAAGCCTCTTTGGAATTAAGTGTGACACACAAAGTCTGGGTGATCAGGCTGGGTCCAGAGTAGGGTGTGACCCCACATCCTGCAGACCTCAGGAGTCTACCTGGGAGAGCATGCCCACAACAAAGGACACCAAAGCAGGACCTTTGCCGTCAATAACTTGGATTTTTTTTTTCACGTTTGTTAAATAGGAATAAAGATACTGGCTGTGAGAATTAAGGAGATGAATGTTCTGGTCTATTCGTTTAAACAAAGAAAAAAATAGCATCATTACTTTGTGGACATGTCTCATCTGTGTTGTATGTGGTGTCTTTTGGTGGCCACAGTATTTCAAAATGACAGCAGCTGCTCCGATTGAGGCAAACATGTCTGTTCCAAACCCCATCTGGTAATTCTATCCCTTCTCCGCTCCCTGGGCCAAAGAGGGGAAGGTGTAAGATTTCGCCTGGCCCACCTGGTCCCTCGGCCCTGTCCCTGTCCCTGTCCCGTGGCATTGAGACTTTCCTAGGCTCACCTTCCTGTGGCTCTAAGGGAAGATGAAAGGACATGTTCTTTCCATGGAGTGCAGAGCTGTTGAGGAGCTGTGAGGGCTACAAAAGGGTCCTGCAGAATAGTGGAGTGAATTCCCCAGTGCTTTGGAGAGGGGCTTCTGGTCAGAAGAGCTCTGGCAGGGAAGCAGCTGGGAACCTGGGCGAGGGCTGCCTTCTCTTTCTCTTTCTTTTTTTCCCTGCTTCTCTTCCCTGCAGCAGGTAGCCAGGTGTAGAGTAACTCTTTCAAGGGAACCCAGAAAAGCCTGGAGGCTGAAGAGAGGCGAGTCATCTGAGAGAGCATTTGTGTACTGTAACACTCTGGGAAATCATGACATATTAGCAACAGTTTCCATAGTGACATAGTGGCATTTCTTCAGAGAGGAATGAAAGGTCAGAGGTCAAAGTGATGTTCAACGCAGAAGCTGTGAAGACTGGTTAAATTCCCTATGGAAGGCTTCGGGGGAACAGCCCAGGTTCAGTAAAAATACAGAGCATTTGTGTTAAACGGGGCCCCAGTGGGGATGTGATGGGAAATATGAGAGCATGTGCCCTTATCCTTTGCTCTCCTCTGGAGCTAATCATCTGGGATCTTGGAATTTTCCCTTTTCCATCTTGGGAATCTAAAGAAAGCGTTCTTTAAGGGAAATAACCCAGTCATTTCCTAGATACACTCAATCATACCTGCCTGCCTGGTGAGGCAGGTCCCAGAGTCCACAGGGCTTCCCGGCTTGAATACTTGATAACCCAGACAAGAATCCATCTGATGGAGAATTGCCTGGCTACGAGGCTAGGCCAAGAACCCCAACCCTGACTCCCATCTCACACACCACTTCTGCCCACTCAGGAGTCTCTGGGCTAAGCCCTCGGCCCTGTCCAGGCCTGTAGGGGCCCAAACCCTAGTTCCAGTACCTGCCAGCAAAAAGCCATGGATTCGTGGCTGAAGCCAAGGCTCTGCCCTAGAGTCTCACGAGACAGTTTTCCCGAATCAGCAACAGTTGGGCTGGGGCACTTCTCTGACCTGCTGAAGTTTGGTGGCCCTAGAGGGTCCGTGTTCTCAGCTGTCTTTCTCATTGGTAGCGGAAGGAGCACATACATACTTTCTAAGCAGCCCCATGGCACCCTCGCAACAGGGTGCAGCAGGGTGATGGGGGTTACCATGCCTGAAGACCACAAGGCTTGTAAGGGCTTGAACTTTGGCTTAGGTTCTGGAGATTAAAGCTAATGAATGGGAGCCCATCTCCTCAGCTATCTGGGTTAGAGGAATATGTCAGTTACGATTTTTTGCTTTCTTATTTCCTGTCTGTATTCTTTTCCCTCCAACCTGAGCGTGAGAGATGAGAATGAACGTCTTGGACGAGGGTTGGCAAACTATGGCCTGAGTATTTTTCTAAATAAAATTCAGTGGAACACAGTCATGCCTACTTGTTGACACGTTATCTAGGGCTGTCTTGGCACTGCAGTGGCAGAATTGAGTTATAACCAAGACTGTGTAGCCCACAAAACCTAAAATGTTTGCTGTCTGACCCTTCACAGTAAAAGTTTGCTAGACTCTGCTCTAGGAGGTGGATGGGGACTACTGTATCCTTTTATAGGCATTCTTGCCCACCCAGAAGATGACAGAGTGACATGGTTAAATATTTGGAGGCTTTGCCAGGCTGGAATGCTACACAGGCATTCAGCATCTTCACTGTGTTCTCGAGGAGGACATGTTGGCTGCAGAGACCCCAGGAGCCAAGTGAGGTTATAGGTTCCCTCATGCCATCCCATCACTCCCAGCACACTCCTGGCACTGCAGCAGGTCTGAAACTGCCCTGTAGCCCACAGCCGAGCAGCTCTGTCTTGGTTTGTGTTTAATGTTAACTCGTTCATAGAGAACCATGATTTATCTCCAGTGTGATGTTTGGCTGATTCTCGGGTCTATTGGCATGGAAGAATGCCAGGCTAACTTCTGGGACTACAAACTCCTAACTTCACCTCTTCTCTCCTACCCCAGTGTCTGAATAACACGTTTCTGAATAACATGTTGGGAGTTGAGACAAGGCCCATCTGCCCGATCTAATTGAAACTTGTGTGTGTCTCCCAGAGAGGCTCCTCTTGGAGACAAAAGCCTTCTTTATCAGAGCCCCGGGCCCCTCTGGGGATGGGACATTGTTTTCCTTGCAGTTTAGAGCCAGTGTATGATCCAGATGGCCTTACCTCCTGTCTGAAACAAGGTGTACATGCGTTTCAGAGGCAGTCATTACCTCCTGCCTGGTTTTTATTGCTGTCTTGTTTTGTCTAGACCAAGCCATTGCTGCATGGAATCTGGCTGATGTATACCAGGGAGCACATACCACGGACCTGTCCTCCACAGCGGGTGGACCGGAGGGCCTGAGAGGGGCTAATAGGCATGCACTTATTCCCAAGGGGTCTTAGTCTCTCAGCTTTGCTCTAGGGTTTCTGCTGGGTTCCCCAAGCCTTAAACGGGAGCACTTTTATTTGTTGGAATGAGGAGTGACTTTCTTAGGTGCTTTCCTAAAAGGAAAGCTGACAGCTTCCCCGTGGAGGAGGGGGTCATATTAAACCATTGTGCTGGATGCCTCAGGTGCATTTCAAACCCAGAATCCAGCTTGGGGAGAGAAATGGAATTTAAAAGTTGGGTGCTTCCCGGGAGTGGGAAACTTGCACTTCTCCCCCCCAGAGCCACCTGTGCAGAGTACACAGGCATATGTCATGGTGGTGGTGGTGGTGATGACCTTCCATTTGTTTGGAGCAATGTTTCTCAGAATCTCCTTGGAGTTAAAAAAAATAAAAACGAAAGAAAAGAAAACCTTATCAGATGCCTGCCCCAAACCAATTATTTTGGACTTTTAATGGTGAGGCTCTGACATTGGTGGTTTTTAACAAGCTCTTTGGAATATTCTAATGCGTAGCCAGGGTTGAGAACCACTGGTGTGCTTTTATAGCCTGTGATTACAAGTAGCTACTCATTTAATCTTCATGACAGTACAGTGAGTGTGATGAGTATTCCCCTTCACATCCATAGAATTGAGTCCTCTGAGCCCAGGGCAAAGCATTCAGTGGCTAAGCCAGGCCTCAACTCCAAGCCTCCTGACCCTAAATGCAGTGCTGACTCCACTCCTCCCATCCAGCAGCCCAGGAGAAAAATAGCTGTCTGGGACGTGGTGCTTCTACACACACTCAGCCATGCCCGCTGTTCTCACGACTCTGCCTACTCACAGCCCAGTCCCAGTTGGCCATTTTTCCTCCTTGAAGATCATTTCCCACTTGGATGCTTTCCTGCTCACTGCACCCTTCCCCTCCTCCACATGCACACACCTGCTGCTTTTCAGTCAGTGCCTGATAAAAAGCCCACTTTTCTTTGCCTTCAGAAATGCAACTCAGAATCTGTCACCCTGGGCAGTTCTTCTCACGGGATCCCAGAATCCATTGTACCGGGTAACTTTTCTCCAGAATCCCGGAACCCATTGCTCTGGGCAGCTCTCCTCCCGAATCCCAGAATGCATTGTGCTGGGTAACTTTCCTCCGGTATCCCAGAACCTGTTGCTTTAGGCAGCTTTCCTCCTGAACCCCGGGATCCATTGCGCTGGGTAACTTCCCTCCGGAATCCCAGAACCTACTGCTTTAGGCAGCTCTCCTCCCGAACCCCAGGATCCATTGTACCTGGTAACTTTTATCCAGAATCCCGGAACCCATTGCTCTGGCAGCTGTCCTCGATCCCAGAATGCATTGCGCTGGGTAACTTTCCTCCGGAATCCCAGAACCCACTGCTCTGGGCAGCTCTCCCCCCCCGAATCCCAGAATGCATTGCGCTGAGTAACTTTCCTCCGGAATCCCAGAACCTACTGCTTTAGGCAGCTCTCCTCCTGAACGCCAGGATCCATTGCGCTGGGTAACTTTCCTCCAGAATCCCAGAATCCGTTGTGCTGGGTAGCTCTCTTCACTGAATGCTCTTGACCTGGGACGCCCGGGGCGGTCTGGGAGGTGAGGCAGCTGTTCCAACCATACAGACTGGGGTCAGGCAGATAGTAGGAAATTGAGCAAGAAGGGGTCCCCCAGCTCTGTCAGCTACAGTGGGGTACTCTAAGCATTATTTATACAGCAGGAACCCAATGTTGTGACAGGGCAAAGACAATCGTGCCAGCTTTGCTGCGAACGCTTCTATCCTGGTTGGTCTGATTGAACCGGCGTAGGGGGGGATACTACAGCATCCATGCTGATGATAGTGGGGTTCCATTCGGGGCCAGACAGATCTGTGGGACCTTCTTGGTGAGAGGGAAGGTCTATAGGGGATGGCCTGACACTCTGTCTGAGGGCAGTGGGGGATGGATAACCAGCCCTTAGTGCTGGATTTTGAGGAAGAAAGAAGCAATGGCAGAGGAGCTTATATACCACTGTGTTCAGGGGCTCTGGCCTCTTTGTCAGGCCGAACCTGGTTTGAATCCTGGCCCTGCTGCTTATTAGCAATGTGGCCTTGGATAAGTTACTTAATCTCACTAAGCCTAAATTTCTGTCCCTAAAATGGAGCTAATGGTCATTCTTCCCTCAGAGGAAGAATTAATGAGATAATCTAGGTAAGACATGGTGTCTGACATTTAGTAAGTGCCCAGGAAGCCTTAGCTGTTGTCATCATTTCACCTGCTTTCCAAGTGGGCAAGAAACTACTTGAAGAAGCTTTATGTGGACACGAGAATCATCTGAAGATGAAGGTTCACCTGGGTTTCATTAGGGGGACTTTCCTCTGAAAAGCTGGAAGTGGGGGGCTCTTCTCTCCTCCCTGCTTCTTCCACTTTCCACTAGCTGTCTTGGAGAAGGGTCAAGACCAACTGCTAAGGAACACAGCCCATTTTAGTTTTTATGCTCTGTCATCATCTTATATTTTAAATAGAATGCTTCCTGCAGCATGTTCCAAAGAGCTCTGCAACGTGGTCTGGGCATAAATTAAGAGATGGGGGGAGAAAACTCTGTGCTAGCAGCACCAGAGTTTCCCACAGAAACATCTGTGAACATAGATCAGTGCCTGTGTAGCTGTGTAGAGAGACACACTCAGCCGGTCTGCCCCAAGCAAGATGCTGACGACGGGAAGGGAGGAGGGACAAGGACAGCAAGGGATGTCTGGCGGCAAATGCTGCTACTTGTTAGTCTCATGGGTTAGAGGGCATCTTTTCATGGACCTGGCTGTGCCCTGATTGGATCATACCCCTGTCCTGAACCTCTTTGGAAAGTGACAGAAGCAGACACAGGATGCTTTCCAGTGATCTTTCTTGGTCCAAAGCTACTGGTGTGCAAATCTCTTCAAGGTGTCCTGAGAAACAGTTGGTAGGTGACTCAGAGGCTTAAGAGACCCAGGTGCCACATCCTGCAGATGTATATCCTGGAGAGCTGCCAAGAGGGCCTGCCGAGTGTGAGTGCTGGGGACCACGTCTGTCTTGGAAGTCATTTGGGATTTGACAGTATCCTTACTGAGCCACCTGGGGGATGGAGTTCTCAGGACCCAGTCAGGGGGCAGCTCCGACGTGAAGCCCCAGGAATGGTTAGGATTCCCCGCTTGACTCTTGGATGCACAGGACTTATTCAGGCCCACCTGGGGTCCTGACCTTGCCCTCCAAACACTGACCCTGCTCTGTGTTGGTTTTTGCCTCGGCTCTGTTCAGTTATCATTAAGTATCCTGTTCAGCTTAGTATGTATTGGCTCAATTGTATTGTTTTCCTCATTTCAGAGATTCCGGGGTAGATATGCCTGGCTCAGGCAGTGCCTTCATCCCTACCATCAATGCCATCACGACCAGCCAGGACCTGCAGTGGATGGTGCAGCCCACAGTGATCACCTCCATGTCCAACCCATACCCTCGCTCGCACCCCTACAGCCCCCTACCGGGCCTGGCCTCTGTCCCTGGGCACATGGCCCTCCCAAGACCCGGCGTGATCAAGACCATTGGCACCACCGTGGGGACGCAGGAGGAGAGATGAGCAGGTACAGCTCAGACCAGCGGGAAGAAGCCATGTCAGTGGCTTTCAGAGCCCCAGAAACACAAAACGTTTTTCTGCAGACTGGTAGAGAGCAGGGTTAATGTTCTGAGATCGGGGGAGACAAGGGAGCCAGGGACTGAAGAGCACGTTATCCCCATCACTGGAGGCAGAGCTGGGGAACCGAGAGTCAGGCTGGCTCTGTCATCTCGCTTGTGTCCCTTAGAATCTGAGTCTTACTGGGCATGGTGGCTCACACCTGTAATCCCAGCTCTTAGGGAGGCAGAGGTGGGAGGATAGCTTGAGCCTAGGAGTTCCAGACCTGCCTGGGCAATAGAGCAAGACCCCATTCTCCACAAAAAAGAAAAAAAAAAGAATCTCTGAGTCAGTTTCTCAGCCACAAAATGGGGACCACAATCCCTGCCAGCCAGGACTTGGCTACAGATGGGAAGGACTATTATGACCTGCCCACAGCAGGATCCTTCTCTGATCCTTGGCAGAAGGGCCATGGGACAAGCAGCCAATGAACCCTGGCTGTGAGCTTTTTAGAATGAGCCCTTAGCTGGTCTACTGCAGACGTCCGGGGTCGGGCTCTGGGCCGGCACTGCCCACATGACTTCCCATTCCTCCTCTGTTCCAGGCCTCCACCTCGGGGCAGGAGCACATTCCAAGGCCTGGAATGCATGTTCCAGCAGTGCGGTAACTCTGGCCTTAGGAGTCTGTTCAGCAGCGTGAGCTGATGGGAGGATGAGGCAGGAGAGGCAAGACATCAGCCCTTTTCTCCTCAAGGGGATCAGCTTTGAGAAGGAATTGACCTGGCTGGGGAGGGAAGCCAGAAAATGGAGGGTGGTGCTCTGCTATTTAGGCAGCACCTACCCGGTACTCAAGAGTCTCATTGCCTGGATCAACAGTGAGGCAGGGCAGTGCCAGGTCCCCTGGTCCTGGAAAGGGAAATCAGAATCATGCATAATTCCAGAAAGAATGGAATAAAGCCTTCAGAGAGCCCCATCTGTCCCCCCATCTCAGATGATACAAGCAAGGGCCAGACACACCTGCCTGTGGTCACTTCCAGTGAGTGGGGAAGTATGGACTGGATCCCAGTTCGCTGGACCTCCTGTGCAGTGTTCTTTCTCCAAGGCTATGCCACCCTGAGCCCAGGGAAGGGAAAATACTTTAGCAGTGGAATCCCTTTTTCAGATGGAATGTTATCCTGGAAAACTATTCCAGTGACAGCGTCAGAACACTTGCCCATTTTAGCCGCTGTCCATCTTCACTCTGTGATCCCCCGGGCCACAGTGTCACATGGTTCTCCGTGGGTCATGGTAGATCCAGACCCCAGGATATGTGGAATTACAGGGATCACCACTCCAGGAACTGGAAGCTTTCTCAGGAGCTCTGCTCGTCTGAGGACAGAGCTGGGTCTGGTATCCACTCCTTGTTGGTTTGTTCTGTTAACGGCAGAACTGCAGTGCAGAGCCACTTGGGGAGGCGTGTCTGCTACACTGGAATAGATTCGGTTGCATGTTGCGCTTCTGCTTCTGGAGCAAGTGGCCAGTATCCTCCTCACAGTTGCTTTCCATAATTGCAGGTGTAACTATTGGAATAGCCATGCTTTTTTTTTTTTTTTTTTTTTTTTAAAGACGAGGTTTCACCATGTTGGTCAGGCTGGTCTTGAACTCCTGACCTCAGGTAATCCGCCCGCCTTGGCCTCCAAAGTGCTTGGATTACAGGCATGAGCCACCATGCCCGGCAGCCATGCTTATAATGTCCTTCATAAATACACTTCCTTCAGGGAGTCCAAGGTGCAAAGCCTTACAGTCACCGATGAGCTGCACTCTCCCGGGATATAAGTGATCCTGAGTGAGAGCCAGGCTTGGCAGGGACTCTTTGGGGCTAGCAGGACCACAAAGCCTGAGGATGTGCTGAATGCTCTCCATTTTTTTTTTTTTTTTTTGAGATGGAGTTTTGCTCTTGTTATCCAGGCTGGAGTGCAATGGTGTGATCTCGGCTCACCGCAACCTCTGCCTCCTGGGTTCAAGCAATTCCCCTGCCTCAGCCTCCCGAGTAGCTGGGACTACAGGCGTGCGCCACCATGCCCAGCTAATTTTTTTGTATTTTTAGTAGAGACGGGGTTTCACCTTGTTGACCAGGATGGTCTCGATTTCTTGACCTCGTCATCCACCCACCTCGGCCTCCCAAAGTGCTGGGATTATAGGCATGAGCCACCGCGCCCAGCCTTTTTTTTTTTTTTGAGACAGAGTTCTGCTCTGTCTCCCAGGCTGGAGTGTAGTGGTGCAATCTCGGCTCACTGCAACCTCCACCACCCAGGTTCAAGCAATTCTCCTCCTCAGCCTCCTGAGTAGCTAGGATTACAGGCATGCACCACCATGCCTGGCTAATTTTTTTGTACTTTTGACGGGGTTTTGCCATGTTGGCCAGGCTGGTTCTCGAACTCCTGACCTCTGGTGATCAGCCTGCCTCGTCATCCCAAAGTGCTGGGATTACAGGCATGAGCCACCACGCCTAGCCATGCTCTCCATTCTCTTCTGTGCCTACCTGACACCAAATTTAGAAGTTTATATCCAGAAGGGACTTTGGAGACCATCTTTTTCATTTTCCCTTTATACCCATTTTACAGATAAGGAAACTGAGACCCAGAAAGGCAAAGGGCTCTATCAGAGTCACACAGTGAGTTAGTAGCAGAGCCAGCACTGGAACCCACTTTTCCTGACCTTCAGCCCTGTGGTTTTCCCACCACACCACCTAGGCGCGCCTCATACAATCTGTCTGGAGAATTTCCTTCCTTTTTTGAGAGGCAGGGAGAGAACAAGGAGCATTTTATCCCACATCAGTTGGGAATTCAGACAATCACCCGGCAGCTTTGAGGAAGCCTGGGCAGTAGCAGCCTAGAACCTTGGCTATTCGGGTTCCCAGCCCTCAGGGCTTTGCTCTGAATCTTACTCTGGCCGTCCCCAACCTCCCCCAAACTGCCCCCGCTAGGGAGGAGCCTGTCCCCGGAGCCGACCTGGTGCCTCATAAGCCTCGTCTGGAGCCTGCCTGGGAGGCTCCCTCCGTGCCCTGTGGCAGCGACGCTGAGCAGGTGGGGAGGAGAGGGGTGTGTGGCTTGTGGGTGGGTACGTGGTGTTGCTGACACGCTCAAGCTGGAACCATGTTGATCTCACTGGCCCTGATCGCTTCCTATGTCGACAGCTCCCATGAGTTGCCCCACACCTCACCATTCAGGGGAGAGACTTCTAGGTCAATCAGGAGGCCAAAAGTTGTCCAGAAGCAGCCAAGCAGGGAGGAAGGCTTGGAGTGGGGTCAAGGCCAGCCCCCTTCTTTGCTGCCTCTCATTAGCGAGGGATCTAGGGGGCTTCCTGGGCCTTACGGGGAGCCCTAGTGGCCCTTTCAGTGGTCAGCCCTAAACCCAGGCCTGCAGCAGGGCCATAAGGTTTTCTTGGCAACTCTGCCAGGCTCAAGTCAAGACAGGTTTAGGAGCAGCAAGTGTCCAGGGCCTTGGGCAAGTGGCCTCGTGACCTCAGCCGGGCCGTGGCCTCCCCCTCGTGTGACAGGCATGGGATTGCCCTCTCTGCTGCTGGGATGATTGTCCTCTCTTGGGGCTGTTCAGAACATCACAGCAACAGACCTCCAGGGTTAGAGGGAGCATCGTGGGACTCTGACTTGGTTTCAACCAGGACAGTGGCTCTTTCCTTCATGGGGTGACCCAAAGTCCAGGCAGTATCCCCCATCGGACAACTTCTTCCTTCTCCTACAAAAGCAACTTTGACTTTGCCCTCAGGTGTCCCATGAGAGCTGACCCAGGTCTTATTCTCCTTGAGATCTTCTAAGCCCCCAGTATAGCACCGGGCACTTAGTAGGTGTGCAGTCTGATGCACACCTTGATACCTTAGGTATCAGTGTCTGATAACTGAATGGGTGGTCTTTCCCTTGGCATTGCTTTCTGCTTTGGCCCACAGCCGACTCCTTGTGTCACCTCTGCCTGAGAGAGGCATTGGGGTCACAGCTCTGCAAGGCTCTATGTAACCAGAGCATTGGCCCTGCTCAGTAGAGCAGAGTTCATGCCCTCTGGCGTGAGAGACAAGTTCCTAACCATCTCATTGGAAGAATGTAGACCCTAAGCTCTTTGCAGAGGAGTCTTCCTTTGTTTGGTTCGAAGATAAATCCTAAGCCCCTAGAACTGTATCTTGCACATGGAAGCAGGTGCTCACTTGTTGAGCGGACGGGTATGGTGGGCAGCAGGATTGTACCTGCTGGGGGCTCCTCTTCCTTTTGCATGTCCTGTCCAACCTAGCACTGCACCAGGCATGTGGGGGAGTACTTGGGGTTGAACTGTGAGCAGCTGGCCCCCTGGGATTGGCAGAGGAAATTGGGAGTGGAGTAGCACTCTTGGCCCTCCCAGCAGCAATATAACATTCCCCCCCCGGATGGTTCTTACCTGTGTGGGGACTCCAGCCCAGCTACTTAACCAAATAGGGATAATGAGGCTTGCAGAGCAGGCAAAGTACTTTGGAGGAGTAATTAGCCAGGGTTTGGAAGAAGCTGCTTAAGTGGGTGGGGCCACGTCTGGCTGGCAGGAGCTGGAGGGGACTCTTGGAGAAGCATCCCCCAGCTCCTTCTCTCTGGCCTGGGCACTGAATCAGGGCTGATGTGATAGGTGCTGCCATCATGCCAGGGCCAGCGAATCCCTGACCCATTGCTGTCCTGTTTAAACATGGACTTTAAACATGGACATCACCTTCTGGGGCAGATTGAGCTCAAAGAGCCCTCCCAGGCAGCCAGACATCAGTGAGCTGCATATTCTGGGGCCTCTGAGTCCAGCCATGCTCCTCTTACCCTTCTCTCCTCTCCCCCATTTCCAGAAGGGCTTCTTGCCTTACTCAAAATATAGTTTTTAAAAAAATGCTCTGAACCATTGGCCCCGTTCTAATCATGTGCTCTGAACCATTGGCCCTGTTCTAATCATGGTCGTTGGGTTTGGCCTCTAGCTGTCTCCTGAAGAGGAGGAGAAGCGTCGCATCCGGAGGGAGAGGAACAAGCTGGCTGCAGCCAAGTGCCGGAACCGACGCCGGGAGCTGACAGAGAAGCTGCAGGCGGTGAGGAACAACTCTGGGTGGGAGCACCTCTGGGTGGGCTGGAGTGAGAGCCCCAAGGATCCTGATCCTCTCTCCCACAGCTGTCTCCTTACCCACAAGCACCCTACAGATGAGTCAGTGGAGATAGAGCTTTCCTTCCTTTGGACACATGGGTCAGCATTGTGCCAGTTGAAAAAGAGAGAGGGAGGCAGGTGGCCTTTAGCACCAGCCAGGACCCAGAGGGAAGAAATGAACAACCTTCTGGGGGGAGTCTAGCCACTTTTTTTACCCAATGCCTGAGTGTTCTCTGCTCACAGACCTGTGGGGGCTCCTGGGTGAGGGATGGCAGAGGGTTTCAGTATCATAGGTCCCTGCGAGCCAGGGCAGATCCAGACCTGCCCCCTTTGGGGCTGCTTCCCAAGGCTCCAGCCACTCCCATGACTGCTGCCGTCAGGAGTGGCCCAGCCTGGCCTAAGCACTCTGGTTGGGCCAGGGGGAGGTCTTGATGGAGATGGGTCATATGGCAGCCGAGTTGTATTTTCTTGGGGTTTCTCATTTCCTTTATGGGCAGGCGGGTTCCCCCGCCTCTGTCATGAACTCAGAGCCATGGTGGCCGTGGCACCGCATGCTGCCCTTGTGAGTCACTCTCCCATGCTGCCTAATTGCCCAGGCCTGGGGGCCCACAGCCCTGCCCTTCCCTGTCTTAGACTTGACCTGACCAACGTCACGTAACTCCCTTCAGAGCCTAGCCCTCCAGGAAGGGCCGTGTGCTGTGTGGAGGGCCCGAGCCAGGGTTGACTCTCCCGGGTGGAATGCTTTCAGAGTGTGGAGATGAGAGACTCTGTCGGTGGTCCTCACCATGACCGCCCAGGATGGGGCTTTGAAAACATCCCCCCTCCTCTCACTTTCTTTTTTTTAATTATAATTTTTTTGAGATGGAGTTTCGCTCTAATCACCCAGGCTGGAGTGCAGTGGCATGATCTCAGCTCACTGCAACCTCTGCCTCCTGGGTTCAAGTGATTCTCCTGCCTCAGTCTCCCAACTAGCTGGGATTATAGGTGCCTACCACCATGCCTGGCTAATTAGTAGAGACAGGGTTTCACCTATTGGCCAGGCTGGTGTCGAACTCCTGACCTCAGATCATCTACCCGACCTCAGGTGATCCGCCCATGTTGGCCTCCCAAAGTGCTGGGCTCTCCCCTCCCCCTCACTTTAGTTAATGTTCCCAGGCACCATCTACCGGCTTAGGCTTCTCTTTCTGTACTGCAGCCCTCTCGCTGGGGTGTTGCATGAATTGAATTGCGTGAATTCTATGATGCCTGTAGTAATGTCCCTTGGAGGTGTGAGAGCCGGGGAGGATGAGTGGGAATTCTTTATTCCCAGGCGAGGCAGATCCACAGTCCACTGCCTCAGCCAGCCCTCCCACCACTACCTTTTCTCTGGTTGGCACTTCAAGGAGCTGTGCCCCACCTGGCTCTCCTTACCACCCATCTGAGAAGTCCTGCCCTGCGAGGCCCCTCTCCTTTCTTCCTCTCCTCCTAGAAGCCTCACACCCTACTCCCCTGCCTCCCCCCGCCTCCCCCGCCCTCTGGCCCAGCCACCCAGGCCCCTGAGCCACATCCTCCACAGGAAGCCTCTCATAAGCTCATGACGTTCGTCAGACCCTTGAGACAGATGGAAACTTTTTTTCACTCCGGAATATGCTGTACTCTGCTTAACGAAGCCCTTGCCTGTATCGCCTCACTGATGAACAGGAATCCATGTTAGGGAAAACGGGGAGGCTGCTGACACACACCCTCTCCCCCTCCCACAGAGGCCCCTCCACGTGCACTTGCTCGCTTCTGCTTCTCTGGCTGGGGATGAAGAAGTGGGGTGAGGTCCTCGCGGGGTGACCCTGGCGTCCTCACAGGCCCTCTCAAGCTGTCACGTTACTTCTGTATCAAGCATGGTGGCTGAACCGAATGTTCTCTGAGGGTTCTGGGAGTCCTGAAATATGTGCTTAAGAAATTAGAGCAAAAGGCTGGGGGCGGTAGCTCATGTCTGTAATCCTAGCACTTTGGGAGGCTGAGGTGGGTGGCTAGCTTGAGGTCAGGAGTTCAAGATCAGCCTGGCCAATGTGGTGAAGCCCTATCGCTACTAAAAATACAAAATTAGCCAGGTGTAGTAGCGGGCGCCTGTAGTCCCAGCTACTAGGAAGGCTGAGACAGGAGAATAGCTTGAACCCAGGAGGCAGAGTGAACAAGATCATGCCACTGCACTCCATCCTGGGCAAGACAGAGTGAGACTCTGTCTCAAAAAAGGGGAAAAAAAAAAAAAGAAATTGGAACCAAAAAAGGGAGGAGAGGCTGTGATGATCCATAGGGATTTGCTGAGCACGTATTAGAAGCCAGGCACTGTTCTAGGCACTGGGATACAGGAGTGTGTGTGACACAGTCTCCACTCTCTTGCAGCCTTGGGCTTAGCATGGATCCATCCACAGCTGGGCTGGGAGGAAGAGAAGGCGAGAGCTGCACAGAGCTGTATTCCGTGCCCCTTCTCCACGCAGATCTCTGCAGTACTCACCCCTTGGGTACCCAGGGGGCAGCCCTGGCCCCAAGGCTGTAGAACGTAGTAGTAGCACATAGATTCTGGAGTCAGATACAATGGGAATCCAATCTGGGCTACCCCCACCTGCTAGCTCTGTGACTTTAGAAAATGAACACAACCCCTCTGAACCTCATTTTCCTCCTCTGCAAAATGGGGTGATGGTAACATCTTCCAAAAACTGCTGGAAGATTGAATGAGATCACCTATGGAATGCTTCACCCAGTGCCTCGCACACAGTAGGTGCTGCATTATGGCAGCTGGAGTTGTGATCGCGCCCCTCTCGAAGCTAACTTTCCTTCTTCGGAAATGAAAGGAATCTTGAGCCTCCAGGTGACTCAGACCAGTGGGGTCTGTGGTTAGGTGTGTGAGCCTGTGCTCTTACAGTGTCTGAGGACATTACTGGTGTCCTCTTCCTGCCTAGATTGGAACTGCCCCCCAGCAGGGTCCCTGGCAGGTTGCTGTCCCCTCACATCCCTCTCTTTTCCCTGACAGGAGACAGAGGAGCTGGAGGAAGAGAAGTCGGGCCTGCAGAAGGAGATCGCTGAGCTGCAGAAGGAGAAGGAGAAGCTGGAGTTCATGTTGGTGGCTCACGGCCCCGTGTGCAAGATCAGCCCCGAGGAGCGCCGATCGCCCCCAGCCCCCGGGCTGCCGCCTATGCGCAGTGGGGGTGGTGCGGTGGGCGCTGTGGTGGTGAAGCAGGAGCCCCTGGAAGAGGACAGCCCCTCGTCCTCATCGGCGGGGCTGGACAAGGCCCAGCGCTCTGTCATCAAGCCCATCAGCATTGCTGGGGGCTTCTACGGTGAAGAGCCCCTGCACACCCCCATCGTGGTGACCTCCACGCCTGCTGTCACTCCAGGCACCTCGAACCTCGTCTTCACTTACCCTAGCGTCCTGGAGCAGGAGTCACCCGCGTCGCCCTCCGAGTCCTGCTCCAAGGCTCACCGCAGAAGCAGTAGCAGTGGGGGACCAGTCATCAGACTCCTTGAACTCCCCCCACTCTGCTGGCTCTGTAACCCAGCGCACCTTCCTCCCCAGCTTGGGAGGGGGTCCTCCTCGCTCCTCCTTCCCAGGGACCAGCACCTTCAAGCGCTCCAGGGCCGTGAGGGCAAGAGGGGGACCTGCCAGGGAGCTTCCTGGCTCTGGGGGGATCCAGGTGGGACTTGGCAGTGAGTATCGGAAGACTTGGGTTGATCTCTTGGAAGCCATGGGACCTCCTCCCTCATTCATCTTGCAAGCAAATCCTGTTTCTTGAAAAGCCTTGGAGAACTCGGTTTGGTGGACTTGGACATCTCTCTGGCTTCTGAAGAGCCTGAAGCTGGCCTGGACCATTCCTGTCCCTTTGTTACCATACTGTCTCTAGAGTGATGGTGTCCCTCCCTGCCCCACCACGCATGCTCAGTGCCTTTTGGTTTCATCTTCCCTCGACTTGCCCCTTCCCTCCCCAGTGTCAGTTTCAGTCCCTCTTGGTTTTTATCAAATTTGCCATGACATTTCATCCGGGGTGGTCTGAATATTAAAGCTCTTCATTTCTGGAGACGGGGCCGCAGATGACTCTTCTGCTGGGGCTGACTTGTCCAGAAGGGGACAAAGTGCAATACAGAACCTTCCCTACCCTGGTGCTTCCCACTGCACCATCTCCAGAACCCCAGCAGGGCTTCCTGAGCTCTCAAGGAGATGCTGCCATCACTGGGAGGCTCAGAGGACCCTTCCTGCCCACCTTTGGAGACGGCTTCTGGAAGAGCGGCTTGGCCAGAAGACAGGGTGTGAGTGAGACAGTGGGGTACAGGTTGGGTTTGCCAAATGCCTAATTACCAGGCCAGGAATAGTGCCAACAAAGCCACATAGGTGTCCTAGCCAGCTTCCCTTCACCTGGTGTCTTGAGCAGGGCGTCTCCTGTAATTACTGCCTTGCCATTCTGCCCCGGACCCTTCTCTCCAGACCAGGGAGGCACCCCTCCCTAGGAGCTGTACATTATACTCCAAGTCCCTGCCGGGTTCCGCCTCTCTCCCACCCTGGCTCTCAGGGTGACGCCACCCACAGTGATTTAATGAGCGTGGGCCTGGACCTTCCCCAGATTGCTGCCAGGCAGCCCCTCCCCAAGCCTCAAAGAAGCATTTGCCGTGGATGGAGAAGCAGGGGAGGGAGGCGGGAGACTGTCACTGGAGTGGCATCTGCAGCAGCCGCTGCCACTGCCCCAGCACCCGCTCAGCTGAGCCTGCCCTGGCTGCTCGCCTCCGCCTCCCCACAGGGCGCCGGGCCTGTCCTGCCCTCTGTGGTCATCTGCCACCTGCTGGCTGAAGTGCTTTCTCTTTTACACTCCCCTGCCCCCACCCCAGTGTACTCTTCTGGCCCAGGCAGCGAGCAAGCTGTGAGCAGCTGTGCCGAGCTGTCGCTGTCGCTGTGGCTCATGCGCCGTTCCTGGTTGTCTATGGAATCTTTCCAGCTGCTGGAATTGGAGATGGGATGCTTTGCTTCCCACTGCGGGAGAGCTGCCCCCTTTCATGGGGTTGGGGAAGGGTCCCCCTGACCTCCAGCAGGAGACAGCTCAGTGGGGTCCCTGCCACCCAGCCCTCTGAGCCTTTTATCCCCAGAGTATGGCTCCTGCCGAGTTTCTGGTCCAGCAGGGCCTTGACAGGAGTTGGGGGGAGTAGCTCCTGGCCAGAACCGGCCTCTGTGGGGCTTGTGCTCTGCAGAGACTCCGCTGCTGGGGATTCAGCTCTAGAGATCACGGTATCCTCGTTTGCAAGATAGACTAAGTCCTCTGTGGAGAAAGCAGTGACACGTTCACACAGCTGTTCCCCTCACACGTGGAGTCTGCGCATGCTGGTCATTATTTCATGAACATTACCTGCTTCCATGCAGTAGACACACGGAGCGGAACATCTGTATGCTTAAAGTACATGGCCCAGTAGTACTGGAAGTCACATGTACAAGTGATGCAGAAGGAGAGTTTCAAAGAAAAAGGATTTTGTTCAAATACTTTAAAAATGTTATTCCTGTATCCCTTGGCTGTGATGCTCCCCCTCCAGGTTTCCCAGGAGCTCTGGGAGGGACCCTTCTAAGAAGCTTGGGCAGTTGGGTTTCTGGCTTCAGATGAATCGAAGCAGCAGAATGAGCCAGGAGTAGCAGAAGATGGGCAAAGAAAACTGGGGTGCTCTCAGCTCTCACAGGTGTAATCATCTCAAGTGGTATTCGTAGCCAAGTGGGAGCTATTTTCTTTTTTGTGCATATAGGTATTTCTTAAATGAAGCTGCTTTCTTGTCTTTTATTTCTAAAAGCCCCCTTACTCCCCCACTTTGCACAGCAAAGATCCCAGTGCAGGTCGCAGCCTGATTTGTGGCCAGGCTGGACAAATTCCTGAGACACAGCTTGGCTTCAGTTCAGATTTCAAGCTGTGTTGGTGTCGGGACCAGCAGAAGGCAAAGCACCAGCCAACCCACAGGACTGTAAGGGGCCTGTGAGCTACGTTCCCTCTGAAGACCCCCAGGCTTTGTCGTAGGAGGTTGTTTGGCTTCCCCAAATCCAGAGGTGATTTGTTTTGGGGAAGACTGAATATTCACATCTAAGTCAGCATATCCTGAGTTTACTTCCTTATGGCTTGCCTTCTCAGTTCTCTCTCTTATACACACACACACCCTTGCTTCAGAATCACCAGACACCTCCGTGGCTCCAGCTATGGAACAGCTGCAGTGGGGCTGCCTTTGTGCTTGGGTTAGGAACTTCTGTGCTTCCCATGGCCCCACTCCAGAGGCAGCTGATGTGGACTCCGGTTGAGCTGCAGGCAGATCTGGGAGGGCACATGGCAGGCACTCTTTGATCAGCTCGTGTAAAACACACGGTCCTCTTGACCTCCTGGCCAGTCTTTCTGGGAATAGTCCTCTCCCTGGCCAGGTGAATGTGGAAGCTGCTGACACAGGAAGGAGAGGAGATCCCAGCTGAGGCTTAGGAAATTGCAAGAGCCGGCTCCAAGCAGATAATTCGCTGGGGAGGTTTTCAGAAAGAGTCAAACATCATTCTGCCTGTGTTGCGGGCCAGGTGTGTCGCACAAGCATCTTAAAGTCAAGAGCCACCTGGGGCTGCTGCTTCTCTTTCTCAGGCTGTGGGGAAAGGAGTCTCCCTCTGCTCTAGCTTGATTCCAAGTGAGGGTGGTTGAGCTCTGAAGCACTGGGACTTTTTTTCTCTCTTTTCCTTGACGGACCAACAGTGCAAATGCAATCTCACCATTAAACTTTCAGGTTGATTTCCTTCCCTGATCAGACATCTTTGTGCCCCCTTTAGGAAGGAAAAGAATATATTTACTATGTGCCAGGCACTGTGTTAGGAGATTTTATATATATCCTTTTTAGGATGAGACAAGGGATGAGGGCATCTCTTTATAAAAGGCCCCTAAGTAATGGATAAACAGCAACACTCGGAGGTGAGATCTGCCTTCAAAGACACAACAAGGTAAGATTGCCTTCAGTCTCATGTTTGTTCTCAAGGACTTACCCCTACGATATTCTCCCACCTCCATACTTCTCCTTCTACCCCACCATGTGCTCCTGTGCACTCCTCTGAAGGTCCGAGGGGTAACCCAAGTCCTTAGAGAATTTGGGGACCAATAGGATATGTGGTGTGTAGAGCTTTCTTTTAAAAACTTAAGGGGTCTTTGCTACCTTCTGCTTATTGAGTTGTTTTGGCATTCATCTTAAAAGCCAGCATCTCACTGTTTATTGACAGGTTGGGCTGTGTGTATGTGCGCATGTGTGTGTACATTTCCAGGTGTGCCCGTGTCCTGTAGCTTTTTAAAAGGAAACCCAGTCATCCCACTACGAATCTGGCATCTTCTTAGCTTCTCGTGTTTTGATCATACATCAACCAAGGGGTTTAATTTATCCAATGCTTGACGACATGTTCAGGAGGGCTGGATCGAATTTTGAGAGGGTTATGGGAAAGGGAGGGGGAGAAGAAATGGACATTTATTTTATTATTTATTTTAAATGTTTACATCTTCTTTATGTTGTATCAAGCCTGAATAGAAACTGATAGCATTAAAATACTCCGTTCCTCTCTCTCTTCTCGCTTCCTTTTTTTAAAAATTTAGGATAATGTATTTTTGTTTCTAAAGTGATTTGTGACTTGTGCTGTGTAAACTGTATAAAAAGGTTCTATTTTTAAATGTGGGTTGTCATTCCTCTGGGGACAGTGGTCGCCAAGACATGTACATTGTAAGAGAACACAGTGGAAGATCCTGTCCTGATCCTCAAAAATTACTTCCTCTGTATGATTAAAAGTTTATTCCATTTATTTTAGTTTGTGTTTACTTGATTTCCAGGAAGAAAACATTTGACTTTGTAAAGAGTAGGGTATCAGGGTGTCTTTTCTGCCGTGGGAGATGTGTATATATATATAGCATTTTGGTGTATAGTAGAAAATAAGCTTTGCGCATCTGTATTTGAGATACGTCAATGACGTGGAGTGAAGTGAGCTGTAAGACCCTGGAGAGAAACAAGTTGTACATGGTTCATGTAGCTCTATGGGGAATTTAATTACCTTTCTGGTCACCTTTTTCTTTTTTAAAGCAATGGTAACATGGTCCCATTGGAGTCTCCTAAATAGACCTTCCAGGCAGAACCGCAAGCTCGAAATCGTTGTGTAGTTTTGAAAATTGAGGAGTAGCTCTGTTCGGAAGCCTTTCTGGTGGTGTGTTGTTGCTGTTGTTACTTTGTTGTTTTACTGTATGTAATACGAGCCTACAGTATTTGCACTAAAGAAAGCTTGTTAGAAAAGCTTGCTGCTATGGAAGAAAGAACATATTAAAACTTCTTTCCTTTGCGATTTTTTGGGGGGGTGGGGGGTTGGCTTTTCCACTTTCAGTTGAGTAGCATTTTGTAGAATAAAATGAATTAAGATTGAAGAGCCTCTGATGGTTGGTTTATTCTGTCTTCCCATCTCTGCTTTTTCTTCTCTTTTTCTTCTGTTCCTCTCTACCTTTGGCCCTCATGGGTAAAGTTGGTTTTCTCCTGGTGGGTGTGGCAGGGGGGCTGGGGGAGCTGGGGATTTCTTTCTGCTTGCTTAGAATCTGTTTCTGCAAAACTGTGAGGTGGGCTTCTGGGAGGACATCAGGGCATCTCTGCCTCCCCCTTTCACTTTTCTTTTCCCTTTTGACCCCCTCCCAAACCCTCCCAATCCTGTTTCCTTCTCAGGGCCTAATTCTCAGCCAGCTGCCCACTCTTCCCAAGCTATGAGCCAATAAAAGCATAAGGTACTATCCCTTCCTTGGGGTGTTTTGTTTGAACAGGTTGACTCTGGAAACCCGGAAATCTTCAAAGAACCAATTGAGTGTATGGCTAAGGGTGTCAGGGTGGTCAGAGGAGATCATGTGCAGGAAAGGGCTCAGAAAACCATGCAAATATGCTGGGTGATCACATCTCTAGACTTCTTCTTTTGGAAAGTCACAGATTGTTAGGTGCTGAGCATTTAAAAGTGTCAGCTCAGGCCCTGTTATCCTGTAGACCAGGAATCCCAGGGTAACTGGGGAACATCTGCTCTGGGGTGCTCTTTTTTTGTAGTGTGAATGATAGAGGTGAAACCCTGTCATGAGTTCAGGCCCATGGTGGCTGGCAGCTGGTTGAGACATAGCCCGAGAAATTATACCACCTGCTCCAATATGCTTTAATACTTTATTTTATTTTGAGATAAGTTTTCACTCTGTCACCCAGGGTGGCATGCAGTGGCACAACCATGGCTCACTGCAGCCTTAACCTCCCAGGCTCAGGTGATCCTCCCACCTCAGCCCCTTGAGTAGCTGGGACTATGGGCATGCGCCACCATGCCTGGCTAATTTTTGTATATTTTGTAGAGATAGGGTTTCACCATGTTGCCCAGGCAGGTCTCGAACTCCTGGACTCAAGCAATCTTCCTGCCTCAGCCTCCAAAGTGCTGGGATTATAGGCGTGAACCACCATGTCCGGCCTCCCGCATGCTTTAGACAAGCTCAGTGTACAGGCCTCATTCTCTGGAGACTCCAAGAGCACTGAACTGGGAGTAACAGGGACCCTAAATGCTAGGCTTGCCCCCACTACTCACTGGCTATTGAGGTTTGGAGAGAGCCATTTAATCCCTCTGACCCTTAGTTTCCTCATCAGTAAAGGAACAGGGTCATGATAATATTCTAAGAGTATTCTTAGAGGAATAACAATATGCCTTCCTTTTCCTTTATTTATTTTTTGAAATGGAGTCTTGCTCTGTCACCCAGGCTGGAGTGCAGTGGCGTGATCTCAGCTTACTGCAACCTCCGCCTCTTGGGTTCAACCGATTCTCCTGCCTCAGCCTCCCGAGTAGCTGGGATTACAGGTGTCCGCCACCACACCTGGCTAACTTTTGTAATTTTAGTAGAGATGGAGTTTCACCATGTTGGCCAGGCTTGTCTCGAACTCCTGACCTCAAGTGATCCACCTGCCTCTGCCACTCAAAGTGCTGAGATTACAGGCATGAACCTCCACACCTGGCCTCCTTTTCCTTTTATATGAGCCAGGGGCATTAGGGAACAGGGCCATTCAGAGTCATAGCATTGGGCCTTGTAATGACCTCTTCTGCCTGAGTGGACAAGGAAACGGAAGGAATCTGGAGGATTTCGGTGCTACCTGTACTTTCTTGAGTAACTGGTGTGCCTCCTTGTGTTCTAAATGCCGAGGAGGCAGATGCTCCGGAGGTCCACATCCAGCTTCTCTGGGCTTTGGGGGATGAGGTTGTCAAGAGAGATGCATGTGCTCATGCTTTGATGCTTGGCTGTCATGCCTAGGCCCTTCCATAACGTTCTTCATCTTCAAAATCCACTGTTTATTTAAATTCCCATCTCTTCACCTATACGGCAATCAGAGAGGTTGATGACTGACAGTGACTTATTAGATGGAGTCAGAAGCTTCTCTGTGCAGCTATTAACGCCTTCAAAGCATCCAGACAGTTTTTCAGTCTTTTACGGAGAGAAACAGTAAGGGGCAACCTCCCCCTGGGTTCTCAACCTAAGACAATCTGTTGGGGGGAATATTGCAGTCACCTGTCATTCTAGGCTGCCTCAGCCCAAACCAGTTCAGTGAGCTGGGGTATGCTTAACTCTTGATGACATTTCCAGCAAATGTGCAGTTTCGAGGATGAAGCGCAGTCTGCTTCCTCAGGAAAGCTGTCTTGGTGAGAGAGCCCTGGGACAATCCCCCTTTTGCTGGACCTGGAGTTCCCCCAAGTGAACACAACTTTGTCTCCAGGCTTTCTGTATTCATTAGACCCGCCACTATGTAAGGGCAAAGGAATTTCTCCTGGAGCTGATATTTTCCAACATGCTGAGCAACGAGACCATGTGCGTGAGGGCCTGTGGAAAGAGGTGAAGGGCTGAAGTTGGGGAAACTTAAAGTAGCTGAAGCCACAGACCCTGTGACAGTGTTGATGGAGGCAAGTTGATTATGTGAAGCCACTGGGCTCTGGGCTCCAGTGCCATGTTGAAATGAAGGATGTGATGTCTTTTTGGCTCTGTGTGTTTAAAGGGTGGGTGGGATACTTATACATGGGTAGCTCAGCACCTGCTGGCCACAGGGCCCTGCCAGGCCCCCACGCAGGTCTGATGGCCTTCAGCGCCACCTGTGCATCTGGTCTGGGAGGCTGTATTTGCACCTGATGAGACAACAGAAGGACTGTTTCCTGAGCCGCTGTGAACTGTTAGGACAAGTCCATCCAGCCCTCTTTTTATGTTTTGTTTTGTTTTGTTATTTTTGACAGAGTTTTCACTCTTGTTGCCCAGGCTGGAGTGCAATGGTGCGATCTTGGCTCACTGCAACCTCCGCCTCCCAGGTTCAAGCGATTCTCCTGCCTCAGCCTCCTGGGTAGCTGGGATTACAGGCGCCCGCCACCATGCCCAGCTAATTTTTTGTATTTTTAGTAAAGACGGAGTTTCCTCATGTTGCCCAGGCTTGTCTCGAACTCCTGATCTCAAGTGATCAGTCTTGGCCTCCCAAAGTGCTGGGATCACAGGCATGAACCACTGCACCCGGCCCACCCGGCCTTCTCTGCAGTCAGCTTCTGCCTTTGCCAAACCTGTTTGGAGTAGAGCGGAACTATACCCCACGACTCTGCCCATTGGGCAGCTCCTCCTCCTTCCCCCTCCATGAGGCCCCTGGTGGGTAGAGGCCACAGTGAAATGCATCTGTAATCCATCTACAGTCTGTGAGTTGTTGTCCCTGGAAAGTTCTACTCACTTGAAGAAAAAAAATAGAACCTTCTTCAGGCTCCACCTCTGGAACTGGGTAGTTCTTAATCAAACTAACCACCTTAACAAGTCCTTCTGTGAGCCCAAGGAGAATGCTCCTCGGTGACCTGGACTGCAGTGGTGGCCAGCTGAGTGACTCTAAGGACACTGCGAGGATCTGGCCCTGCGAAGACACAGGGGGACCCCCTTCTTTCTCCAAAGGCAAAGCACAGGCTGCTGCGGGGCCTGCAGACCTGCGGGCTGCTTCAGAACATAACGCTGCCTTGTCCCTCAGGACGTTTGGGAAACCATTCAGTATTATATAGGTGACATATCTTTGTATTGTGGTGGAATTCATGTAGAAGAAAATGAACCATTTTAGAGTGAACAATTCAGTGGCATGTATTACCTTCACAATGTTGTATATTACAACTACTACCTCTCTCTAGTTGCAAAATATTTTCATCACCTGGAAAGAAAACCCCAGCGAGGCAGTAACTCCCCCAATCCTCCCCTCCCCCATCCCTGGCAACCACCAATCTGCTTTCTGTCTCTGTGGATTTATATTTAGGTAGTATTTTTGAGAGTCCCAGTGACTCTATTTTCTGAACCAAAAAAGAATCGTGAAACATGAGCACGGAGAATAAACTAACAGAGACAAGTGGTACTGGTGCCCCTTATTTTTGTGCTCTGTAACCTTTTCATGTGCCTTCACAGCCATGGTCTGATTCAGTAACCCAAGAGAAAAGTGTTGCCGGATGTGTTGGAAAATCTCAACTCCATGAGAAATTCTTTCTCTTATTTATTTATTTATTTATTTATGAGACGGAGCCTCGTTCTGTTGCCCGGGCTGGAGTGCAGTGGCATGATCTCTGCTCACTGCAACCTCTGCCCCCTGGGTTCATATGATTCTCCTGCCTCAGCCTCCTGAGTAGCTGGGACTACAGACATGTGCCACCATGCCCAGCTAATGTATTTTTAGTAAAGACGGGGTTTCGCCATGTTGGCCAGGCTGGTCTCGAACTCCTGGCCTCATGTGATCCTTCTGCCTTCACCTCCCAAAGTTACTGGGATTATAGCCACTGCCCCCAGCCAGAAATTCCTTTTTACTTACACAGCGGTGTGTCTGGTCCACTGGCAAATACAGTTACTACCTTGATCCAGTGCAAATGACATGCATTTGTTTCTTTGATAAAGATGGAATAAATCTGAAAAGACAATCACTGATGAAAACAGACACCTTTTTTTTGTGTTGTAAACATAGGAGAACTACATTTTTAAAAGTGAGTGTGCAGTTGGAGACCGTCACCATTATATTCTGTCAGGAGTGAGGGAGACAATATTCATTCAAAAATACTTTTGTGTTCCTACCTAGTGTATGGCCCTGCCGAAGGCACTCTTGGGGACACAGTTCTAAAGAGTATTGATACCAGCGTTGGAAATGAGGTGTCTATTTTACAGTCAAATGTTTTCATTGGAAATAGCAATGAACTACAAACTAGAAGCTGCCCTCAAGGAGGTTCCAATCTGGTTGGAGTGGAAGGAGAAGGAGCACAGACATTTTGGCCTGTGGCAGGTGGGGGGGATTTCAGAGAAGATTCTGGAGTAGAGGACCCTAAATTAGAGCCTGGAAGAGGAAGTGGGATGACTGTGGGTAAGATAGAGTGGAGCCGGGCACAGTGGCTCAAGCCTGTAATCCCAGCACTTCAGGAGGCCCAAGGCAGGTCGATCACTTGAGGCTGGGCGTTCGAGACCAGCCAGGGTAACACGACAAGACCACATCTCTACAAAAACTTAAAAAATTGGCTGGACATGGTTGCACACAGCTGTGGTCCCAGCTACTCAGGAGGCTGAGGTGGGAGGATTGCTTGAGCCCAGGAGACGGAGGCTGCAGTGAATTGTGATCGTGTCACTGCACTCCAGCCTGGACAACAAAGTGAGACCCTGCCTCAAAAGAAAGAAAGAAAAAGAAAAGACGGATGGAGAGGAGAACAAGCGTGCCCGACTGAGGGAACAGTCTGAGCAAAGACAAAGGGAGGAGAACATGGGTTCACTTTTGAGGCTGTGCAGGTGACTGTGTTGTTAGTCTATCAATGACTTTTACTGAGTGAACTATTTGTGCTAGACACTGTTCTTGGCTCCAGGAAGACAGAGGGGGACTAGGAAGCCCTCGGGCCCCACCCCATCCCAGGCCATTGTCCTGGCCACCGGCCATTGTAGGATAAGTAATTACAAGTTCATGAGTGTCTCAGAGATGTGTAAGGCATCATGAGGGCAGGTACCAAGGGGACTTTCCCTAGTCTAGGGGATGGTTAGAAAGGGCTTTCCAGAATCAGTGGCATTTAAACAGACCCCAAAAGTAAGAAGACATGAGAGCTTTATTTCTAGCTACTGGAGCTGCAAAAGGGGCAGCTGCATGGGGGTGACACAGCCACAGCCACTCTAGAGAGGTTATTGCAGCAGGTGTGCAGGACAGGTGGGCGGGGGGAGGAGGGACGCTCCGTGAGAGTCCGCACTCCCAGTGATGTTGGAAGGATGTTCCTGGGGAAGCCGAATTCGAGGGGTCTGGTTCTAGGAATAGAGAAACTGGGAGGCAAGAGGAGGAGCTGGGTCAGGGGTGGGAGGCCCAGGTCCTGAGTTCAGTTTTAGGCGTTTAACACTAGGAGCTGGAGGATGCGCAGATTGGTGCCACAATCACGTCATGTTTCCACCCTGCCCTGGGCCTGAGCCATCTATGGTTTCCTAGCCAATGCTCTCTTGTTCCCCAGAGGGTCTCCCCAGACTGCCTCCCCTCTTCTCATGTGCCCCAGTTCCCTTACTTTCCACAGATGACGTCACCTTCCACCTCTCAGGAAAGGGAGGACATCAGAGGGCATCTCCTCAATCTCCCATTGCTACCATCTGTCTCCCACCTTCCCTCCTTCTCCTGATTTGACAGAGAAGGGCCCCTTCTGTCCCCAAGGCCCTTCCTTCGCACAGGTCTGGGTTCCCCCATGCTCCTTCTTCTCAGGGACCCTCTTGCATCAGCTTTCTCCTATTCTTATGTTGCGATAGATGTCTGTCTCTTCAAGGGCGCTTTTCTGTCAGCATTAAATGTGATCAAGTGTCATCCATCTTAAACTTGACAAAAACCCTCCCTTGACCCCACTCGCATTTCAGCTTCACAGCCGAGAGTCTCGAGAAGTTACCTTTACTTCCTGCCTCTCCTTCCTCACTCCCACTCTTCTCTCGGTCCCCTGAAGTCTGGCTTCCCCTCCTCTGCCCTGAGCCTCTGTACTTCCTTGTGATAAAATCCTACACAGACATGTCTCAGCCCTTATTGTCTTTGATTACTGCCCAGCATTTAGCACTGCTAACCACTTTTTCTGTGAAATGCCTTTTTTTTAAACTTTCCTCTCCCTTTCCTTGACTCTCCTCTCTCCCTCAATCCCCATATCAATGCAAATACCCCCAAGTACCTTCTGTTCCCCGTGTGAATGCTCTATCCCGCCCCACTGCCTCCATGCTAGTATAAGCACCTCTCGTCTCTCATCTAGACAACCAGTCATCTCCAGTCCCCGCTCTGCAGCCAAAACAAACTGATATGAGTGTTCACAGCCTGCTATTTCCTGCTGCTGCTGCTGCAGATTCTGGGTCCCTAAAACCAAAATGATTATTTAAGATTCCTGCTGAAAGCCTATTGGAGAGGTGTATCAGTTAGGATTCCATTCAGCCGCCTGTGCCTGAAAACCCAAATAAACAGAATCTTGAGTATACAGGATTTTCTTCTCTTATCTAAAAGTCTGGAGCCAGAGATTGGGGGGAAAAATCTCCTCTTTGGGAAGAATCATTTTGTTCACTGTCTGTGTCTCTGGGCTCTTCCTTCTGGGAGGTTCTTTCTGGTTCATTAACCTCCATGGCCACCCTTGAAATGGGCATTGGCGAATGGGCTTCCTGGGTATTCACAGCCTGCTTCTTGCTGCTGCAGGTTCTGGGGCCCTGGGATTGTTTTAGAATTGAACTGTTAAGGTTATGACAGACCATAGTCACTGCTTTTTAAAAAGACTTTCATACATTTTTCTTAAAAGCTATCTTTTAAGATAGCTTTTATCTTAAAAGCTATCTGCTTTTAGTCAGTTTCTTCAGCAAAAACCACAGCTAAAGATCTAGTGTAGACATCGTTCTCACACCACGTGGGAGCCCAGGGTGGCTTGAGAAGGTGAAGTTCAAACCCTCTCTGTGCCTAACCACACCAAACTACCAAGTTTACTTTGAAGTGAAGACCTCTGGATAGATATTCGAGGAAATCTCTTCCCAGGGTCCTAGAAGGGCCACTGTTCCCCTATCTTCTAAGGCACCTTCACCCTCTGGGACTTCAAATGGAAGGTAGAAGATTAGGACGCACATCTGACTTCCTGACTTCCTGCCCCCACCTGCTTTCTCTCTGGCCTCCTCCTTGCCATCCTTTGGACTAAAGGTCAGGGGTTTCTCTTCTATTCTTTTCTTTAGGTAAAGTCCATGGTGAATTCTGTCAGGGCTTCTTGATATCTTACAGAGGGAGCTAAAGACACCAGAACATCCTTTTTCTTTCAAAAAGAATGTCTTTCAAGACTGTTGTCTGGCGGAAAAATCATAGTTTGGATGTCAGAAGCCATTCGTTGTCTTTCTCCGCGTTTTTTTCTTTGATAATCCTAGTCCCTTTCCCCCAGGGAAGCAGATGTTTGAGCTGACCAGGAAGAAGGTCACATGCACAGAAATGCGAAAGAGAAATGCAATTAATCCTATTTTTCAAAATAGATCCTGTTTACATCATTAAGGACTTCCTATTTTGCTTAGGGTAAGTCCAAAATGTGTAATAGGGTCGTTCTGGTCTGAGCCCTTCTGATCTCCCCAGCCTCCTCCGATCAGTTTCCCCCGCCTCACACTCTTCACAGCAACTGCCCTGGACTTTTCTCACTTCCCCTCAACACAGGCTGCTCAGGACCTTCCCAAGAGGCTTAGTGCTGGCCAACTCCTGCTCATTTCCCAAGTTCTGATTTCGAAGTCCCTTCAGGTCTTGGGAAGGATTTCCCCTGACTCATAGCATCCCACAGAGCACCTTGTATCCTTGTGGTGAGTTCATTAATTTTTTCGCATGATTGTTTTTGATGAAACACCTCTGTTTTCCAGTAGACCACCAATGGCAGGAGGGCAAGAATGTTGTTCTGTCTGCTGGGAGCCTCCTTAGGTCATCATCATTCCCAGTCTGGATTAGACAGTGTGTTTCTAAAATGCAAATCCACGTAAACCCTTCAGTGGTCCCTCTTTACTCCAGTTAAAGTCAAACTCCTTTATGCACTTCCAAGGCCCTGCATGACCTGGCCCCTACTTCTTCTACCCTACCCCCCCATCTTCTTCAACCTTCATCTAGACCGAAACATCTCTCAGTGTAATGAACAGGCTGACTCTCTTGCCTACAATCTCCAGATAGGCTCTACCCACTTTTTTTGGGGGGGAGGTAGGAGACAACTCCTATTCATTTTTCAGCTCTTTTTTTTTGAGACAAAGTCTCCTTCTGTTGCCTAGGCTGGAGTGCAGTGGTAGTGGTGCGATCTCAGCTCACCACAACCTCTGCTTCCTGGGTTCAAGCAATTCTCCTGCCTCAGCCTCCCGAGTAGCTGGGACTACAGGCACCTGCCACCATGGCCGGCTAATTTTTGTGTTTTTAGTAGAGATTTCGAAGTCCCTTCAGGTCTTGGGAAGGATTTCCGTGACTCATAGCGTCCCCACAGAGCACCTTGTATCCTTGTGGTGAGTTCATTAATTTTTTCGCATGATTATTTTTGATGAAACACCTCTGTTTTCCAGTAGACCACCAATGGCAGGAGGGCAAGATTTACCGCGTTAGCCAGGATGGTCTTGATCTCCTGACCTTGTGATCTGCCTTCTTCAGCCTCCCAAAGTGCTGGAATTACAGGTGTGAGCCACTGCGCCTGGCCTCTTCAGCTCTTGGCTGAGAGAGAGATTGCTTGCTTGACTCATTGACTTGTCCACTCATCCCCGTTCTAGTTGCCAGGAACTACCCTGAGTGCTGAGGAACAAGAGCAAGACAGACCCAGGCCCTTCCTCCTCTTCCCTCACCCGCCTCACCTCGAGGTTGAATTAGTTGTGTCTCGGTTCCCTCGGCTCTCTCTAAAACTGCTAGCGTTGGCCTGGCGTGGTGGCTCATGCTTGTAATCTAAGCACTTTGGAGGCCAAGGCGGGCGGATCACCTGAGGTCGGGAGTTCAAGACCAGCCTGACCAACGTGGTGAAACCCCATCTTAAAAAAAAACAAAAAACTGCTAGCGTTGCCTTATCACAATTTTAATGACATGTAACCTGTCTCTCCCTGCTGCTAGCCTATGAGCTATTTGTTGAATGCATCTATGACTCCTCAGAGCACTTAAAAGGAATAGGAGGCTGGGTATGGTGGCTCACACCTATAATCCCAGCACATTAGGAGGCAGAGGCAGGAGGATCACTTGAGGCCCAGAATTCGAGACCCGCCTGGGAAACATGGCGAAACTCTGTCTCTACACAAAAAAGTGTTAAAAATTAGCTGGCCATAGTGAGGCATGCCTGTAGTCCCAGCTACTCAGGAGGCCGAGGTGGGAGTATCACTTGAGGCTGGGAGGTTGAGGCTGCAGTGAGCTATGGTCATGTCACTGCACTCCAGCCTGGGCAACAGAATGAGTCCCCTGTTTCAAAAAATATAAATAAAAAAGAACAATAGGAAATGGCATAGAATGGAGGAGCTGAGCCACAGGTGCTGCTGGTGGGCACACAGGGCAAGGTGGACAAGGGACAGGGAAGGAGACAAAGGCAAAAGAGGTCCCTTTTCCTCCTCCTTCCTCAGAGAGTCGTGCAAAATAACTTGGAGCCACACACAAAAGACCACATGTTGTAAGATTCCATTTGTTCCATTACTAGACTAGGTGAACCCAAAGAGACAGAAAAATGTCTGGGAGCCTCCTTAGGTCCCAGTGCCCAAAAAAATGCCACTGAATTGTTCACTTTAAAATGGTTAATTTTTTTGGCTTTGTTTTTTATTTATTTTGTAGAGACAGGATTTCTCCATGTTGGTCAGGCTGGTCTCAAACTCCTGGCCTGGTGTAATTCACCCACCTTGGCCTCCCAAATTGCTGAGATTACAGGCATGAGCCACCATGCCCGGCCTAAAATGGTTAATTTTTATGTTATGTGAATTTCACATCAAAAAGAGACAAAGAAAGAAGAGCTTGGATCTGGAGAGAGGGGGAGAGCCATGGGGGCTTTTTCCTCTCCCAGGCCCTGATGATGTTCCAGTGACTCCTCAGACTCTGGGGCTGGCCAGGTCTGTTCCGAGTAGAAAGAGGGGCTTCCAGAGCCACCTGGGTCCTCTCTGGGCACAGGTAAGCTTGGACAACTGGACACTGGCCCCTGTGCATGCCAGGGCACTGCAAGAGCATCACAAGCTTCTCAGACACAGGACCTAGATGGATGGAGTCTTTCCTTCATGGAGCAGAAGAGGGATGCCTAGGGAAGCCTCTGCACCAAGAATGAGGCCTCAAAGCAAGGGTGAGAAAATGTGAGTGCTTATAAGGGCATGGGACTGACTTGTCTAGCTGAGGGGACAGTGTAGTCAAACAGAAACTACCCAAGTATGGAACCAGAAGTGCTTCTCTACCAACTAATAGTTGTCACTTTCATCTCTGATTTAAAATAAAAGTCTCGGCCAGGTGCAGCGGCTCACACCTATAATGCCAGCATTTTGGCAGGACGAGGCTGCCAGATCGCTTGAGCTCAGGAGTTTGAGACCAGCCTAGGCAACATGGCGAAACCCCCGTCTCTACAAAAAACACAAAAATTAGCGGGGCATGGTGGTGTGTGCCTGTAGTCTCAGCTGCTTGGGGGATGGAGGCAGGAGGATCATTTGGGCCCAGGAGATGGAGGTTGCGGTGAACCATGTTTGCGCCATTGCACTCCAATCTGGATGACAAAGCAAATCCTGTCCCCCCCAAAATAAAGTTTTTTTCATTGCCAGTGGGAATGCAAAACTGAACAAACACTTTGGAAGACAGTTTGGTGGTTTTTTAAAAAAATTAAACATACCGTTACCAGACGATCCAGCAATTGTGCTCCTTGGTATTTACCCAAAGGAACTGAAGATGTACATCCACACCAAACCTGCACACCAATTTTATAGCAGCTTTATTCACAATTGCCAAAACTTGGACGCCACAGGGATGACCTTCAGTAGATGCTGAATAAATAAACTGGGATATATCCGGGAAATGGAATACTATTCAGTGCATTAAAAAAAATGAGCCTTCAAACCACAAAAAGACATGGAAAAAACTTAACTCATGTTTGTATGAAAGAAGCCAATCTGAAAAGTCTGTATACTATATGATTCCAGCGACATGACATTCTGGAAAAGGCAAAACTATGGAGACAGCAAAAAGATGAGTGGGGTTATCAGAGGTCTGAGGAGAGGGAGGGATGACTATACAGAAGACAGAGGATTTTTAGGGCATTGAAACCGTCTCATACTGTAATGGTACATACATGTCACTATGCACTTGTCAAACCCCGTAGAATGCACAACTCTAAGAGGAAATCCTAGCGTAAACTATGGAATGCGGGTGATAACCATAAGTCAGTGCAGGTTCATTGAAAGTAAGAAATGTGCTCCTGTGGTTGGAGCCTTTGACAGTGGGGGACTCTCTGCATGTATGTGGGCAGGGAGCATCTGGGATCCCTCTGTACTTTGTGCTCAGTTTTGCTGTGAACCTAAAACTGCTCTAAAAAAATAAAGGCTATTTTTAAAGTTTGGTTTAAGACCAGCCTGGGCAATATAGCGGGACCTCACCTTTATAAAAAATAAAAAAGTGGCCAGGTGTGGTGGTTCACCCCTGTAATCCGAACACTTTGGGAGGCTGAGGCAGGTGGATTGCCTGAGCTCAGGTGTTTGAGATGAGCCTGGGCAACATGGCGAAACCCCATCTCTACTAAAATATAAAAAATTAGCCAGACGTAGCGCTGTGTGCCTGTAATCCCAGCTACTCAGGAGGCTGAGGCAGGAGAATTGCTAAAATTGGGAGGCAGAGGTTGCAGTGAGCCGAGATCGTGCCACTGCACTCCAGCTTGGGTGAGACTCTGTCTCTACAAATAAATAAATTAATTAATTTTTTAAAAAAGTTAGCCAGGTATGGTGGGGGTGTGTCACTAAGGCAGGAGGCTTTCTTGAGCCTGAGAGATCAAGGCTGCAGTGAGCTGGAATTGCACCACTGCACTCAGCCTGGGTGACAGAGTGCGACCCTGTCTCAAAAAATTTAGAAAGAACAATTGGACCTGAAAAAGGGAAAATAAAAGCTATTGGTTGTGAGTGCTCACTCTGCAGCAGTGCAAAGCATTGCACATCCGCTCTGTGTTTAGTCCCCCACAATTACCTCCAGGTTACAGATGAGGAAAAAACAGGCTCTGACAAATGGGTGACTTGTCCAAGACTGCCCATCTGGTCATCAAGGAGCCACAAGGGACTCTGCAGTGCCTGCTCTTGGTCACCTTTCTGCCTTGATTGACCACCAAAATGATGATAATCATAATAATAACCCCTACCTGGTGGCTGTAAGCCTTAAATGAGCTGTGGATGAAAAGGTCCTTTGTAGAGGTTTTCATAGAGTTACTGTTCTATAAAATAAATGATTAGGAAGTTGTTATGTAAAGAATTTATGGACTAAGCTCTTGCAAAGAAGGGTCTAGTTTAAACTCAAGGCAGCATGCTATTGCTGGGATGTGAGAAATAGATGACAATCAGTAGCCCATCTCAGACAGGTCAAAAGACCTCTGGACCTGCAAGAGCAAGGCGCAGTGTGGGTCGTGGAGGCGGCAGGGCTCCTACTGCTTCACGTCCTGCAGGGCCGGTGGTGGGTTAGGGCCATTCCTGCCCGTCCCCTGTGCACCAAGCTGAGAGCCCAAGCCCTCAAGCAGTGGTGAGATGGAGCGCAAAGGAACCTAGGCAGCCCCTCTTGATTTTTCATGCTGAGGGTGGAGCGCAGAGCTGGCCCAGAGGGATCCCCAGCTGGGGGTTTTAGCAGGCACTTTGGAACCGGCCATTCCAGGGTTTAAAATCTTCCTTTGTTGAGTGACCTTGAACACGTTACTTAACCTCTTTGAACTTTCATTTTCTCATCTGCAAAATGAGGATACTAATACCTAGTTCATAGGGTTGTAACAGGATTCCATGAGATAATATGCTGAAGTCATTCAAATATAGTGAGTGCTGCGGAGTGGTTATTGCTATCATTATGTAGCCATTGTCCTTATTTATCACCTCATGTGCCTCATGTCCTTATTATCACTCTCTGGGAGGGGGAACCCAGAGAGTTGAAGCAATTTATCCAAGGCCACACAGTAGCTAGCTGCAGGCCTGGGCTTCCTCTGGGGCCATGATTTCCACCCCTTCCTGAGTTGGGGCTTTTGAGAATCCCTAACAGATCAGATGACTTGACAGTCTGCACCGCACACCCTAAGCGCTGCCTCTCTACACCTTTTGACAATGGCATTAGCACACCACAGGCTGCCACTGTCTTCAGCTCAGCCACTAATGCACCACTTGCCAGGCAAACTGAGGACGTTCTGTTAAGCTGCTCTTCACAATCCCCTGATCCCTTCCTGGGAGAGGATCCTCCCTGTGGGAGGTAGCTGTGCTCCTGTGTGGGTCAGCATACCTGTCCGTCTCCATGAGCCATTGGGGGATTCTGAAGGCCCTGGCATGCTGGTCCTGCAGCCAGAATCAGTATCCAGACCCACCCCCCACAACCTGCCTCTCTCCTGAGTGGAACCAGACCCATCACTATTTCTGACTTTGTGATGCCTGCCTTCTCCACAGGGCTGCCTGGCACTCAGATGTTTTCACAATGGTCCCTGAGATCATGAAGGACACCTTGGAATTGTGATGCAGAGCTAAGGAGCTCTGGCCCACATGAGGCTGTCTCTGATGCCCAACCCTGGGCATTTGCTGACCAGCAGGTGTGCTCGGCTCAGCCCTGGGAAGATCTCCCTGTTGGTGTCTCTGCTACTCTGAAACCCCGCCTCCTCCTGTCCTCTCCTCTCACACCAGGGGCCATGCTCCTGGCATTTCAGAGCCCCCAGCCTCATAACCACCGCCCCAGAGCCAGCACCCCTTTCCTCCCTGGGCAGTAGGCCACACATGGGCCCTAGGAGCAGGTGTAAGGGGGTGACAGGTTGAGAGTGATACCAGGTGGCGTGGAGACCCTGAAGGGGCCCTTGCCTACCAGGCCCAGCTCTGGAGATCCCTGAAGGGGCCGTAGGGAATTGCCACTAGCTCCGAAGCAGCCTCACCATGAACCAGCTGTTCCATGCACCTAACACACAGCAGCCCATGTGGTAGACACTATCATTACCCCTACTTTAGAGATGGGAAAATTGAGGCAGGGACTAAAGAGCTGGTCCAAGGCCACACAGCTTGACACTGGCAGAACAGAGATCTGAGCCCATCATGGGAGCCAGCATGCCATCGGCACCCTGCAGATGGCACCCCCACTCCAATCCTGCTCACCCCACCATTTCTTTCTGCCACAGTCAGGTTTGTTAGGTCTTCAGCTGCATCCTCAGACATGTACTGTCTCTCCAAGTCAGGACAAGTTCATGAGATGGATGGCCACTGGTTGAAGTCCCTCAGCCTGCTTTCCCCACCCACAGGCCCAGCACCCCCACCCAACCCACGCCTGGCCCTGGCTTGGATATTATACCCTTCAAGGGTTTTGTGCAGAGCACCCTGCTGCCAGGGTGACCTGGGCCAGGTCTGTAGCCACTTGGCTGAGGCACCTCTTGGTGACCACTTGCCGACCCTTCAGCACCAGGTCCAAGGTCAGGGTCCCTGGGAAGCTTCCTTGGCTCCAAGTCCCACTAGGCTGCCTAAGTCTTTTCTGAAACTTAGAACTACCTTGGGGTAGAACTGGTGGATGGGGGGCCTTAAGAAGCGCAGAAGTATCTGGGGATGGTGGGAAAGGGTGTCCTCCAGCTCTGGCCCTACCCCTCCCCACCTGCATCTGCTGCTCTAATGACAGACCCTGCCCCAAGCTCCTGCCCCCATTTCTCATGCTTTTTCTCGTCTACTTCAGCCCCTCTCTCTGAGATTCACGTACACCCAGTGAGGAAATGCCTACAGAACCACTCGGCATGGGACCTGGCAGGCAGGGGCTCCAGGTGTGAGCTTCCCTTCCTTTGTATTTGTCTCTCCACGTAGCTGGCCACTGTCAAGTGGCAGATTCCTGCCTCCAGCCTCTACTCCACATCACCTACACTGCTGGATAAAGGATAGACTCCTTTTGGGCCATGGTCATCTGCAATACTTTTCTCCCTTCCCTCTACCTAGAAAACTCCTTCTTTTTCTGAAGAACTCAGCAGAAGTATCACCTGCACCGAAGCCTTCCAGGGGAGTGGAAGGTCCCTGCCCCAGTGGCCACAGTGCTTTGCCCACACTGCCCAGAACACTTACTGAGAGCTTTTGGCACTGGCGATTTATTTGATGTCTCTAGCCAGGGCCCCGCAAAGATGGGTACACGTGTCTCCTTTCTTTCTTTGGCTTACTTAACAAAAATTTTTAAAAATATACAAATAATTAATGAATAAGGTGAACATTGTCAAAAAAATTTTTAGATGCACAGAGTGAAGCCCCAAACCCTTCCCCAGAAAATACTATGGTTAATAGTTTTGTGAGTTTCATTCTGTCTACATTTATTTTCTCTGTAGAAATTTATTTGGTATTTTTTTTACATAAATGAGATCAATCTATATGTATTTGTCCTGCAGCTTGCTTTTCTCACATAATAATACATTGTGTATGTGACAGAGTAATGCTTCCCCAAATATGTACACATCCTAATCTCCCAAATCTTCAAATATGTTATCCTAAATGGCAAAAGGGCCTTTGCAGATGTGGTTGAATTAAGGCTCTTAAGATGGGAAAGTTACCCTGATTATCAGGGAGGGTCTGATATAATCCTATGGATCCTTATAAGAGAGAGACAGGAGGGCCAGAGAAAGATTTGAAGATGCCACGCTGTTGGCTTTGAAGATGGAGGAAGCGCCCATAAGCCAAGGAATGCAGGCAGCCTCCAGAAGCTGAAAAAGGCAAGAAATGGACCGTCTCCTGGAGCCTCCAGAAGAATGCAGCCCTGCACACACCTTTATTTGAGCCCAGTGAGACTCCTGACCTATGTAAACAACACAAGTTTATAGTTCTAGGACCTCCTAGCACCATAAGGTGACAAACTTGTGTTTTAAGCTGGTACAGCTGTAACAAATACTGTGTGGGTATATAGCAGAGGGAAATAATGCTGATGGTAGTGGTCAGCATTTACTGTGTGCTGTATGCCAGATACTGTCTAATGCTTTATGTGGTGTATTAATCTACTAGGGCTGCCACACAAAACATCATAGACCAGAGGCTTAAGCAGCAGAAATTTATCCAGAAGCACAGTTCTGGAGGCTGGAGGTCCAAGATCAAGGCACCGTCAGGGCTGGTTGATCCTGGGGCCCCTCTCCTTGGCTTGCACATGGCAGCTTTCTTCCCATGACTCTTCCCATGGTCGTCCCTCTGTGTGTGGGCACCACTAATGTCTCTTCCTCTCCTTTTATAAGGACACCAGTCAGGTTGTATTAGGGCCCACCCTAATACAGTTTAACATATTTGCCCTGTTAAAGGTCCTATCTCTAAATACTATCACATTCTGAGGTGCTGGGGGTCAGGATTTCAGCATATAAATTTGGATCAGGAGCATCCACAGTTAAGCCCACAACATGTGGATTACATCATTCAGTCTCTACAATAACCCAGTACAATAGAATAGATAAGAAAATTGAAGCACAGAGTGTTTGAGTTATTTGCTGAAATTTACACAGCAAGTGATCACATCAAGTCTGGGAGTTGCCTGTTCATATCCTTTGCCCACTTTTCTATGAGGTAGTTGTTGGTTCTTTTTTGGTTTGCAGGTGCATGAGTCAGTATTTATTGAAGGAAGGAGTGAGTGGGAGCAGCTACTAGTCCTAGAAGAACATAGGCCAGGCTGGGCCGAGCCTGGAGTCCGGTCATGCTTCACCTGCAACCCAGACTGGCAGTGAATGCTTCCAGAGGAAAACTAAAAACCAAGCAGGAGGTGGGAGCATGCAGAGAGTTGGGGAAAGGGAAGGTGTCACTGTCTATTCACCAACCGAGCACAGCCCTGGGAGGCTTTCTGAAGGTAGGGGATGTTCTGGTCCATTTTCTAACCCTCAGGAAACTGTGGCCAACAATTTAGTAGCTTGAGGTGTTCAAGCCACAAAAAGCTCTTTGTGTTCTGAGAAGTATGCACAGAGCCCTGTTGCCACTGAGACAGGAGCCCCTCCCTGCCTAGGGGACCCTAGAAAGCTTGGGGTGTCCCTAGGACATTGCTGGGATGCCACTATCAGATCCCTGCACCTGAAATTCCAGGTTGCAGATTCTAGGTACTGAGATGTCCCAAGAGAACTCCTCCTAACATGAAAGATCTGTCCAGTCCAGCTGCAAAGGAGAGATGGCCAACTGTCTCCTGGATGCAGGTAGCCATTCAGAACCCAGAGCCAAGGCAGGGCTTGCCTCCACCCACCTGGCAACTCATTTTGTTTACTGTGGTGAAGAGGACAGATGCCGACGGGGCCCAGGCAGCTCTCTGGCTGGCCACCCAAATCAATGGGAATGCCCTAGTTACCTTTCAGGGAGGGCAGAGAGTGAAGACTTCAAAGCACTCGGCCCTCCAGAAATAATACCTTCCTGTGTCAGCCTTTTGGCTTGCTGTGGCCCAACGACTAACACACACACACACACACACACACACACACACACACACACACACACACAGAGCTACTTATCTCCTTCCCTCAACTCCATCCCAGTCTTTAACAGCAGAAGGTAGAGACACTCCGTGACAGCTCTATCTTGATTAAACATGCCCCATAGAAGGGCATCAGGGGTCTGAATAGAAGCTGAAATCGTTCCTGATTCAGATTATAGGCTCTTGGCAAATGAGTGGCACCCTTGGCATAAAGAAGTATGAATATCATTCACCCCATTCTTCCCACTCAACTATCCAGTGGTTGAATTTCCTCTATAACATTCCTAGGACAGAATGCTTACTCAGGCTTTGCTTGAACTCCCCCAGTGATGGGAAGCTCACCACCCTCCAAAATAACATCCCCAGGCAATTCTTGAGGCAGGAGGGTTCGTTCTTAGCCTGGTCCTTTCTTACGCTGTCCCATCTGTTTCCTGCATGGTCCCCACAGGTGATCGTATTTGAAGACAGCTAACAGCTCTGTCCTTCTATGGAGAAACAGTGTGGGGTTTAGCAGAAGGAAATACATTCAGTCATTTCATTTCACACCTTGGGAAGGTTTGCCCTAGTTTCTGACCCACTGCAGAGAGGCCATCCTTCTCTATGGGCCCACACATGGGCCCAGGACAACAGTATAGTGAACCTCTGAGCCTTTCTGACTGTAGACCACACAGCCTGGCTTGCTGGGAGGGATCAGCTCACTGTTTGGGTCCTGGTGGAGCTTTCTGGGTCCCTAGGGCCCGGAGAGAGGGGGCTCCGTGTTCTGAAAAGAATGCTGTACTTGGACTCTGACCACCAGCCTAGCAGGCCTGTTTTTCCCTACTTCCCAGTTGGGGTCCTGTAAGCAAGTTGCTTATACTCCCTGAGCTTGAGTTTTTTCATCTACGAAATGGAGAAACGTCTGTTGTGTTGTTAGGAGGATTGGATGACATCACTTACGGGAAAATATCCTGTAAACCAAATCACACTCTACAGATGATTAACCAGTCTAAACGGTAGGAGAGGAGCTCTCGGAGCTTGGAGCTTGGAATTTCTTTGTCCAAGTCTTGCTGGTGGGTGAATGTCTGGCACAGAGTCAGTTTTAGGAGGACTTTGGACTCTTCCTCAAGCCCAGTGGATGTTTCCTGGTACCCAGGGGCTCCCCAGTGCAGAGCTCAGACCCACTCATCCTACATGACCCCCGACCCACAGAGGGCCTCTCTGTGAGGGGGATTCTGGGGCCAAACTCACAAGCTGGAGTTTCAGGTGGAGGTCGGGCAGGTGGGGCCAGGCAGGGCCTCCTGTTCTCCTCCCCTCTCAGGTGCCCCAGGGCGGCCTGCCCAGGTCTGCACCTGCACAGCCTCTGTTCATTGTGGCCCACCATCACTCCTTGCCCAGCCTTTAATTTAGACAGAGGTGAATTCTAATCCCCTAATTAGAATGGACTTTAATGAGAGGAGAATGGAGGGGTTGGAAGTCAGGGAACCCAGCCTAATGACAGTGGAGGAGTTCGGAAGAGAGAGGATCTCTTTAATCCAACCCCTCATTGAACAGATGAGGCCCCGGAGTGGGCAGAGGCCAGGCTGGCTGGTCGCACTGGAGTCTCCCATCTGAGTCAGGCTCTCTCCTGCAGCCTGCTGCTTCTCCTGGGCTCTCTGTGCAGATGCCCAGCCTTCAAGCCTGTGGCCTTGGCTCTAGCCTGGCTCTCTGGACGGCCTGAGTCCTGTGCCTGGGTGGAGATGGCTGTGGCCCTCGCCCTCCTGGAATCACGGGAGAAGGAAGGGCAGGAGCCTCCACAAATAGCAGCATGTCGCCACCTGCCCAACCCCAATCCGGTTCATCCTGACTTAGCAGAAGCGCTCGTGAGATGTCCTCGCAGGCGGGGCTGGGCCGGGCAGTCTGTGCTTCCTCATGCCACACGGTGCCCCAAGGGTGGCAGTGCCGCAAACAGAGGGCATCCTGCCAAAGGGCCTCGGAGCAGGCGGGTAGTGCATGTGGCAGCCCCTGAGGAGGAAGGAGAGCGGAATCTGGATTGAAGGGGGTGGTGTGAGCCGAGGTGGGGGGGGCAGGCAGCTTGTTCTAGGCAGGGCACGTGCCCACCCCGAGGTGGCAGCGGGGATCCCAGGGTGGGGTCAGAGGGAGGCGGCACAGGCCAGCAAGGACCTCTGCCCAGGTGTGGGGAAGGTGCTCGGCTGTCCCGGCAGCCTCCTCTCTCTCCGTCTCCATCTACCCTGTCCTCTCTGCCTGAGCTCCCAACTAGGAAGCAGGAACAAGTCTCATCCCTTACCTGCCCGAGGGGATATTGAGCAGGAGTGAGATAATGTCTGCTGCAGCGCAGCCCTGCATGGAGCCAGGCAGTCTCTAAACGGAGTCTATTTTTACTGCCTAGCGCTCAGCCGGCTCCCCTCTGGGGGCCCCTTGCAGCTTCCTGACCCCTTCTGCAGGACACAGGCTCAACCTTGGCTTGGCAGAGGGAGGATCCTGAGGGCCAGCGCCCAGCTCTCGGCCCGAGGCCTGGGCCTAGATCCATTCCTTCACAGCCTATTGTTCAGGGTTCAAGGAGCCGCCCACCCGCCTGCCCCTGGCATTCTGGTTAAACCAGGAGCCTGGGCGGCCAGGCGTGGCCTGGGCTTAATGAGCAGGGTGTGCCCGGAGGAATTGTTGGGAGCAGGGCGACAGCTGTGGGCAGGTCCCTCCCCCAGCGGGTGGGCGGGTGGCTTGCACAACAGTCCCCGGTGCGCTGGTGTGCTGCATGGCATTCTTCCATGTGTTTATTTTTAAAAAACAAACGCTCAACGTTGGTGGGAGCGGTGAAGATGTTTCTAAATATTTCAAAGACATTGTGTTAACACGTTTTAAACCCCCAAGTCTATTGTCTTAGGAAAGTCGATGCGAGTGTGTAGGACTTCCACTAGTTGCGAAGAAGGCAGAATGCCAACATCATAACAGGTCACCCTTTCCCCCGTGATTTTCAAAAGGAAGAATCTTCCACAGTCACCTGGGAATTCTGGGCAGGTGGCCCCACCGGGCCGTCCTCCATGCCTGGTGTCTGTGGATGGGGAGCTCCCCTGCTCTCAGGGCACACACAAGTGCATCATCCCAGCCACTTCTTCGACTCTTGGGCCTGTTGACAGGAGGGTGGAATTCCAGGCCTGCTGGGTTTTCATGCATGGGGCTGGTAACCAGGATCTCTGGCTACTCGCGGAGTTTTGGACCAAATCAGTCCCTCCAAGTAATGACCAGGTGAACTCAAGGCACTGTCTGTATGTCACTGGGTATCTGGGGCAGCCTTTGCTCTATTTGAGAGACGCCGGTCTCCTGCCTTGCAGCAGAGCATGGTTTGGTTGGTAGTTGGAGGTGGGTCTGTTGTCCGTTGCTGAAGTGCCTCTGTGTGCCCCTGGAGCCTGGCATTCTGGGTCTTGCTGTTAGTTGGGAGGTTCCCAGCTTAGAAGCATTGCTGTGCTCATCAGAGGTCTTCATGGGAAAGCTGTGGAGACGACAAGGGCAGGCAGCCTGAGAAGAAAGCACATTGTGAGGATGTGTCCCCCGAATTCCGGATGGATGCCACTTAGATCTAACAGCATGGAGGGAGAATCTGGAAACACCAGACTTCAGAGTCGGGTGGGACCCGGCATGGAGGCTGTTCCTCTTGTATCTCTGTCCAATATCATAATCACCCAGGCCACAGTGAGAGCATCGGCTAAAATTCACGCAGTTATTTCCTTCATGAGACAGCTTTGCAGATCACTGTGGTTGACTCGTGGGGTACCAAAAGGTCAAGCCATTCTAGAAAAATCTCTTGTCAACACAACATGCCTTCTAGCTCTAGTTCAGATCTCTCATCGGAGCCCCGGGCTCTGCAGAGCTGCCTTCCTGCCCTCACTCATCCAGTCTTCACAGGGTGGCAGGTGGTGACCATCTCCGCTGCAGAAAATGCTCTTGGGGTGAAATGCACATCTCTTCAGTGCCCTCGCCCCTCCCTCCCTCACGGCTCCCATCCACGCCGTTCTCTGTGCTCCAGACAAAACGGCCTCCTGCAGCCTTCGCTTCCGTCTGCCTCTGCAATACCCTGGAATTGCTATTCTTATCCCCTGTTTTTTCCATTTGTTTCAGAAAAATTAAAATCCTACCTTCACTCTTCTGGAGAGCATTCTTCCACCAAGCCCTTCAAGTCTGACTCAGTGGAGGGGGCTGCTGGAAGGAACTGGAAGTTATATTGTTAGGGCAGGGGGACAGCCGTGAGTGGAGGGGGTCAGAGCGGAGAATCTAAAAGTATTTTCACTCTTGCAAGTGAGACGGCTACATATTGTGATGAAAAGAGTGATGTGGCTTAGTGCGAGACCTCGGGCAAATTCATCCTCCTTTCTGAGCCTCAATTTCCCCCATCTACAAAATGGGAACCATGAATCCCACCTCTCAGAGGCTGTGAGGACCCACTGATGGGACCCTCATGAAAGCTTTGAACCTCGACCTGACACGTGGGGGGGGCACATCATGCCCATACCATAGGCCAGCAGCATCTGTCAGTGCCCAGTGCCTTCTCTCCAGGGCACTCTTTGGACTGAGGAGGAGGCAGAGGGCCTCAGCAGCAGGGGCATGGGGAACAGGAAGACCGTGTGTTAACAAATCACCCAGCACCGGTGGCCGTCATGCTTGTCTCTGAATTAGCCGAGTTAATGAATGTCGTGGCTCATGATTCACTGCTTTAGAGGATACGTCCCTTTCTGTTTGCCTTACTCCCACCTGGGCCTGGCAGCTGCCACTCCCATGCCACCACCCTCCACACTCCTCCGCCACGCAGCAGGCCTTGGAGTCAGCCCACCTGCTGGGGGCACAGCTATCCTCAGCCTTGGGCCCCCAGTCCTGCTCCACCAGGATTCCTGGACTGGCAGAGCCAGAGGAGACATCGGAGAGTCCCCATCAGTGCTGAGGAACTCAGCATAGATCACCCTGAGCTAGGCCCTCCCCTGAGCCCCGCTTTACTGTCACAGATGGCAGGGCTGGCAACGGCCACACAGGTGTTAGCAACAGAGTCCAGCCCAGAGGGCTGAGGCCCGGGTGGGTGTTGGGGGGCCAGACTCATGACGCTTCCCACACCTGCTTCCTTCCCTCTGCCCCCTATAGACCACACACACCTGAAGCAGGGGCAGAGCTGGGCGCAGTGGGCAGGGCCTCTCCTCCTCATCTGTCAAACCTCCAGGGGACCTGCTGTGCTTGTGTGGGGCCAGGTTCTCAGACCTCACCTCATGGGTGAGGTCTCCTGAAATGTCTAGTTTCTTCTGAGGGACCAGGGAGGGCAGAGACTTTAAAGTTTCAAAGCGTCCCACGTTCCTCAGTCTTAGAGCCAGGCAGTCCTATGGAGAGGCCAGGGCTCCATGCTGAGTCCATCTCGGCACTCACTCACTTCTCCACCGCCACCGCCACCACCTTCCATACCCACCATTTAATACACCACCACCTCAGGCCTGAGCTGGGGGTGCTGTAGAGTGGAGCAGGGGCAGGCTGAGTGGGGCACAGGTCTAGCGGCGATTGAGGTGGAGAAAAAGCTCAATCTCTGGACAATCCAAAGACATTTCCTCCACATCCCTTCCTCCAATGCCACTTTTTATTTTTTGAATTGTTTGCAAGGAGAGTGAGATGTTGGGCACAGCAGCCAGAAAGACCTTATCCTCTGCCTAGGACAGAGCCAACATTCTTGTCAGGGAGATTCAGGGCAAGGGGGACCAAATAGCATCAGGGCTCAGTGTCCCTACCGGCTGGCCCCTCCACTGAGCAGGTCCACAGGACCCAGACAGCATGATGCAGGCGGAACACAGTCACCTTGAAAGGCACCTGTTGACTCTCTAAGGTGTCTGGGCTCAGAGTGTGGAGTGGGGGATGGGGGAGGGCAAAAGTGAAAAAGATCCAATATGGAGACACAAGAAACCAGGCTCTTTGGGAAGAAATTAATCAGGAAGTTGTTCTGGAACTTCTTTCTCCCAGTAGGTAGCACACGCCCTGCAGGCATTTGGAGAGGAGAACTTCCACCTCCCAAACCCATGATGGCGTCATATGGAAAGTGATGATGCACTGGAAGATACCAACTGCCACCAGACAGGACTCTGTGGTGTCCTGAGAGCAAGAACACCAGCCTGTTTCAGTTTTTATTTTATTTTTATTTTACTGTGATTAAATATACATAGATTTATCTTGCCTCTTTTATTTTAATAAGCTAGATAAATATTAAGAAATCAAGTTGTTGGCCGGGCACAGTGATTCACGAATGTAATCCCAGCACTTTGGGAGGCCGAGGCGGGTGGATCACCTGGGGTCAGGAGTTTGAGACCAGCCTGACTAACATAGTGAAACCCTATCTCTACTAAAAATACAACACATTAGCTGGGCATGGTGATACATGCTTGTAATCTCATTACTTGGGAGGCTGAGGCAGGAGAATTGCTTGAACCTGGGAGGTGGAGGTTGCAGTGAGCAGAGATCACACCACTGCACTCCAGCTTAGGCAACAGAGCAAGACAGCATCTCAAACAAAACAAAACAAAAGAAATGAAGTTATTTGTGTTTGAATACTCATGAATATGGTTTCTTAGGTTTTATGTGCCAGCATTTTTTTTAGTTTTTATTTTTTTAAATGTAAAATACACATAGCATAAAATGTACCATCTCTGCCATCTTAATACAGTTCATTTATATTAAGTGTATTCACACTGTGTGCAACCAATCGCTTTTTCTTCTTAGGAAACTGAAACTCTGCACCCATCAAACAAAAACTCCCCATTTCCCCTCTCTTCTGCCCATGGCAACTGTTGTGTTTTTTGAGGTGTACTCTGACGACAGTGAGATGCATCGACCTTAAGCATAAAACTCACTGAGATTTGACAGATGTGTGCACCCATGCAGCCATGATTCCAGTCAAGATACAGCACATTCGCATCACTCCACTAAGTTACCTTTTCACCTTCCTCTGTCAGTCTCCAACCCCACCCCGAGGCAACCAATGTTCTGATTTCTATCATCACAGATTACTTTTGGAATCATCTCATATGCACTGTTTCGTGTCGGCTCCTTTCTGCCACACAATGTTGACATTCATCCATGTTGCACTGATCAGTTGTTTGTTCATTTTTATTTTTCAGTAGTGTTCCATTGTATGAAGAAACCACAGTGTATTTATGTGTTTATCCACCTGTTTATAGTCATTTGGATAATTTCCAGTTTTTGCTGTTGAAGGAATAAAACTGCTACGGACATTTTTGGACAAGTTGGTTTTTGGTGAAACTCTTGTTTTTATTTCTCTTGGGGCAACTTGGTTGTAGAATTGGTGAATCATAGGGTAGGAGTATGTTTAACTTTCTGAGAATCTGCCATTTTCCAAAATGGTTGTACCATTTTGTGCCCTCACCAACAATGTGTGTTACGGTTGCTTTACGTCCTCACCAGCAGTTGGTATTGTTGGTCTTTTTCAGCTTAGCCATTCGAGTGGGTGTGAAATGTTACTGCTGTGGCTTTAATTTGCATCTCCTGATTAAACACAATGAGGTTGAGCAATTTTCATTTGTTTACTTGCCGTTCGTAATGTTCTTTTGTGACGTGTCTGTTCATGTCCTTTGCTCCCTTTTATTTATTAGGCTTTTAAAAAATCTTTTTATTCTTGATTTGTGAGTATTTATATATTCTAGATACCAGAACTTTGTCAGATATATGTTTTGCGTGAATTTTTTTTTTTCACAGGCTGGCTTGCTATTTTCTTAACAATGTCTTTCCAAGAAAAAGAAAACAAAAATGGCCAGGTGAAGTGGCTCGCACCTGTAATCCCAGCACTTTGGGAGGCTAAGGTGGGAAGATGGCTTGAGGCCAGGAGTTAGTTCCAGACCAGCCTGAATAACATAGGGAGACCCGATCTCTACAAAAACATCAAATAAAAACCAACCAAAGAGCTGAAAACAACATCCAAAAATTGATGGAGTCCAATCTATAAATTTTTTTATTTTTTAATAGTTTGTGATTGTTTTTCTTTGTGTGTGACCTGTTTAAGAAAGCTTTGCCTTCCAAAAAGTCATGAAAATTCTTTTCTCTGTTCTCTTTTAGAAACTTTATAGTTTCAGAATTTTTGTTTAGGTCTATAATCCATCTCAAAAAAATTTTTTTTTTTGAGACAGGGTCTGGTTCTGTCACCCAGACTGTAGTGTAATGACGCATTCTTGGCTCACTGCAATCTCTGCCTCTTGCGCTCAAGGCATCCTCCCACCTCAGCCTCACAAGTAGCTGGGACTACAGATGCATGCCATCACGCCCAGCTAATTTTTTGTATTCTTTGAGAGACAGGGTCTGGCCATGTTAGCCAGACTGGTCTGAAACTCCTGATCCTAAGTGGTCTGCCTGCCTTGGCCTCCCCAATGCTGGGATTACAGGTGTGAGCCTCTGTGCCTGGCACAGAATAATTTTTGAGTATGATGTGAGGTAAGGGTCAATGCTTGTTTTTTTAATACCCAGATGTTCTAGCACTATTTAAAATTAAAAAGACTTTCCCCATTGAATCACATTGGTGCCTTTTTTGGTAATCAGTTGAGCACACACTTATGGGTTTACTCCTAGACTTTCCTATTTCTTTGATCTCCTTGTCTATTCTTATACCAATACCTTATTGTCATGATTACAATAGCTTTACAGCAAGTTCTAACTCAGGTAGTAAAGATGCTCCAGGGGGTAGTGCATATAATATTTTGTTGTTGTTGTTTTGTTTTGTTTTATTTTCTGAGACAGGGTCTTGCTCTGTTGCCCAGGCTAGAGTACAGTAGGGTGATCATAGTTCACCGCAGGCTCAACCTCCAAGGCTCAAACAATCCTTCCACGTTAGTCTCCCAAATAGCTGGAAATACAGATGCATGCCACCATGGCCAGCTAGTTTTTGTATTTTTTGTAGAGATGGGGTTTCGCCATGTTGCCAGGGTGGTCTTGAACTTCCAGGCTCCAGCAATCTGCCCGCTTCGGCCTCCCAAAGTGCTGGGATTACAGGCATGAGCCACTGTGCCCAGCCTGTGTAGCATATTTTTGAAATATCAGCCCATTCCTCCCAGTATTTATTCGTTGCCCTTTTCACCACCCAAGCAGTTCTGTGCTGATTACCAAGGGGCAGGTGGACAAAACAGGATACAGGGCAGAAAAAGGGGTGTCTTTCTGGCTTTGGTTTCAAAGCCCAAGTCCTAAGAGGAACAGAGTCACAAAGTTTGGAGAAAACAGCATGACAGAGACCAACTCCCACTTCCACCCAACCACCCTTTTCTAAAGACTAGAGAAAAATCCCATAGCTGGGGAGGAGAGAGAAGAAATGGAGGGAATTAAGAGAGCAGCTACACACCCCTTTATCTTGGGTTAGGGTCTCAGGAGCCAGCCAGACCTCACAGAGGGGATGGAGCAGACTTGTAGAGCCTCCCCTCGCTCTGATCAGTACAGGAAGAGCAGCATGAATTCTAGACCCTTAGCATGACCCAGAGAGAGGTGCACACTGAAGGATCTGTAAGGTTGGAACAGCAGCCATTCCAGCAGAGGCCTGCATAAGAAAAGTTTCCCCAACTCCTCAGCTCTCTGTGAAACTCCTAAAAATCACTCCCCAACACTACAAAGAGTGGGCAGGGACCTTGCATTGATCTGGGTAATTGTCTGCCACTCTGGTGGTGCGGTATCTCAGCTGACTTGTAGGAAGGGAAAGAAAGTAATATTTCTTGAACACCTAAGTTAGTTGCTTCAGATTTATTTCAGCTTTATATGGAACTTCGAACCTGCTGCATTTCAAGGACGAAGCCTAATGTTAATACAGAGTGGTGATGAAGAGGAACTACCCATTCTGTGGGGAGAGCTGGTGGGGAGGAGTTAGGAGAGCCTGGGCCAGTTGGCTTCCCCTGTCTCACTTATTCTTAGCCCTGTGTTTGGAATATCACAGTGCCGTCAAGCAACTCAGCCTCATAATGGGTTCCTCTGAGTTCTTTTCCTCTGTCCTGCAATGCTTTCATCAAGTCCTGCCTCTTAATGTGTCACTTTCATCTTGAACAACTCAAAGGACATTCAGTGGGTCCCAAGCAACAGTCCTCAAGATCTGCACAGAGCAAAGTTTGAGGATGAGCCCCATTTCCCACACAGCAGTGACTATTTGGGAAGCTAAGACTCCCACTGAGGACACCGTCTTGTGCTGGCTGCAGAGGACATTGAGGCGGGGCCGCCTCGCGCTTCACAGTCCTGGCGTTATTTTCCATACCATCCATGTTCTAACTACACCCACTTAAGGTACGGGGAAACTGATGCTTCAGCCCTGTTTACTGTGTGCCAGGAAAGTCTAGTTTGCATGTTGTTTTGCTTATGTTAGCATGTTCAGCTTGCACCGTAACTCCAAGAATGTAAAAAAAGGCACTTCAAAATGCATTGAATAAATACATTCCTTTGCTGTGATCCCATATCCACCAAATGTTCTGAAATGAGACACATGGAAAATGGAAAACAGACCAAAAATATTTGCTTGACTGACACTGTGGATTAGGGTGTCCACGAGAGTATAAACACACCCATCCACTACACACACACACCCACTACACACACGCACCCTGCAGGGTGGGCCCCAGAATTAGGGCCCTTCCTCAGCAACCAAGGCTGGCTGCCAATTTCAGAGCAGCCCCCTGGGCCTGGCTCTGCTGGAGTGAAGCCAGGGGTGCCTGAGTCTGAGGAATGCACTCACCTGGAGCTCAGGAGGAGCCCCTACACCCTCTACCTGGGCAGCCCAGAAAGATGTTGGGGCTGTCACTCCACACTGAGAGGGTCCTCTCCACTCAGGGGCTTGGGAGAAGGGGGAATGGGTCAGGACTTTTAGCTCATTGCCTAAAGAAGCCTAGCTCCCCTCTGGGGTCCTCAGGCCTGGACTCCTGGTGCAGGTCTGCCATGGCCTTGCTCAAGGGAGCGCTGAACTCATTCACCCTCCCAGCAGTCAAACCATGACGCGCAAGGGCCTCTTACTCATCCCGAAGTCATCAGTCATGTTTCCAAGAGTGTGAGTAATTCAGGGAGGGAGGGAGAGAGGGCTCCAGCTGGGGGTAAGATGATGGTGAAGAGGTGTTGTGGCCCAGAAGGAGCTCTAATTCCTCTTACTCCAAAGCTGGAAATGCGATTCTTTTTAAGAAGAGATGCCTCCTTAATCTGCTCCAAAATGGTGTGTGTGTGTGTGTGTGTGTGTGTGTGTGTGTACAGAATGCTAGCATCTTATAGAAACTGGAAATCAAAGCAACAAGGACTTCTCCTTTCATTCCTAGGCACTGAGAAGGTGTGCTGGCTCAGAGTGGGGGAGGCCAAGTGGGCACTTTTTTGACTTATTAATAAGATATGCATTCAGGCAGGGCACAGTGGCTCAACCCTGTAATACCAGCACTTAGGGAGGCTGAGGTGGAAGGATCGCTTGAGCCCAAAAGTTTGAGACCAGTCTGGGCAACATAGTGAGAGCCTAGTCCTAAAAAAATCTGAAAAATTAGCTGGGGGTGGTGGCGCACAACTGTGGTCCCAGCTACTCAGGAGACAGATGGGAGGATTGCTTGAACCTAGTTGGTCAAGGCTAGTGAGCCATGATCGTGCCATTGCACTCCAGTCTGGGTGACACAGTGAGACTCTGTCTCAAATGCAATGCAATACGATAAAGTACGTACTCATATTTGTCCAGCACTTTATTCCATTTGAGCCTTTGAGGGGAGCAGGTCAGAGATTGTTACCTCCATTTTATAGCTAAGGAAGTGAAGCTCAGGGCAGTCACATAAGCTGCTAGTGTCCTGTCACAGGCAACTATCAGAGCTGGGATTAGAACCCAGGTCCCTTAATGACTAGTCCAGCCCCTACACCCCTGGACTGTGAGGTCTTCCTTTAAACAGAGAGGTCTATCAGCCTTTGGACTTGTTTTCTCTCCGAGATCCTCTTCGGCCATTGGCCTCAGCCTGGACGCAGCAGTTGTCCCCACCTTCCTACACCACACTCTCACAGAGGTCTTGGCAGTGGGGACTTCTGGGGGATGCTCACTTCCCCCTTTTCCTAGCCTGGGACTTGACCCAGCAGACCTGGCTGCCTTCAGAGTAGAACCTTTTCCAAGGCAGTCACAGGTAAGAGAGCCAGGGGAACCCCAGTAGGATGGAGAGTAGGCAGTGGGGAGGGGGTCTGCCCAGATGGTGGGAGTTGACCAAGCATCCTTCTGGCCCAATCCCGAGGAATGAATTACTAGTGGTCAGGCATTTTGGCTATGGGTTGGCCGAGGGACACGACATCTACCCCTGTGCCTTCCTTTCTTGTGTTTCCAGCCCACTTCTTCCTAGACAGCCATGAGAAGGCATCCCTGGTTCCCTGGAGGAGGAAACCCTGCAGGGAACACACCTGGGAAAAGAACTCCTATTTTGAGGCAGAAATGATTATCCTCAGTATACTGATGAGGAAACTGAGGCTTCAGAGGTTACATAATGTTGGAAACAGATGCTCAGTGCCACAAAGAAAAATCAGCACTAAGACAATGGATCTCTCAGCAAAGCAATTTTTACTGACTGCAGGAAGGGTACTCTCGCTAGCTATGCTACCCAGCTATTGAAGGGGGCAGAATGAGAATCCGGATCTGATGGTGTGGTGGTCGTTTCACACCAAATCAGCCTGCCTTAGAAAGCCTGCAACAGCCCAGAACAGGCACCTCGACCTGCTCACTGCAGACGCTAACCTCAGATGGTGACCAGAGAGAGACTTGGCATGGGAAAATGACTCCTTGAGCTCAGAGGCTGTGGTGAGCTGTATCATGCCCCCACCTCCCCAAATGTATACGTTGAAGTCCTAACCTCTGGAACCTCAGAACTCGACTGTACTGGAGATAGGGTCTCTAAAGAGGTAATTAAGTTGACACGATATCGTTGGGGGGGGGAGTTAATTAAATGTAACTGGTGTTCTTACAAGAAGAGATTAGAGCCAAACAGACACAGGGGGAAGACCATGGGCAGACATAGCAAGATGGCAGATATCTCCAAGCCAAAGAGAGAGGATTCAAAAGAAATCACCCCTGCTGGCACCTCTCAGACTTCCAGCCTCCAGAATTGTGAAACTATAAATTTCTGTTGTTGAAGCCACCTGGTGTACGGTATTTTCTTCTGACACCCTTGGCAAACTCATACAGAGCCCCTTTAAAAAAATCATCTCTGTGCCCTGTTCCGCACACAGTAGGTGCCGAATCCACATTTATTAACTGGCTGAAGGAAATACCGTGAACGCTGGGCTCTCCAATAGGTGGAGAAGATTCAAGTTTTGATTTTTGCAACCAGCCACCTTCCTCTTGTTGAAACTTCCTGTTTCTGAGGAATAGAGATTTTACAGATCCCAGAGGCCATCCAGTAAACCCAGCAGCTATTACCAAATAACTCTAGTTTTGATGAGCTCAGTGGGTATGAATCAGAAGTAGCCAGACTTGCGTTTCTCTTGAAATATACCCAGGGTTAAACGTTAGAGGAAGAAGCAAAACGTATTGGAAATGTATTGCTAGCAAGGAACTATTGGTGGTGTTGGTGCCCAACTCCTGATGATATGGGCTTTCCTTCCTTCTGCGTGGAACAGGACCTGTGGCACAGGCCAAAGCAACCTCTTCATGTCCAAGTGCCCATCCTCATGATTCTCACCTGGATCTCTTATTCGAAAAAGAGAATTCCAGGGTTGAGGGTGCCTCCTGGAGCCCTCATCATCCAGGTAGCTGCTGTGGCCTAGAGGAGGACCTGGCTCTTGCAGAAGGGAGCCCTTCTGGGATAGGAAGGTTTGGGATAGGAAGGGAGTGTGGGGTCCACACAGTTAGAAGCCGGGGTCCTGCAGTGGCATCGCACAAGGTGTGGGTGAGAAGGGTTGAGGCTGGGCCGGCATCAGGTCACCGTGAAGACTAGCTGGTTTTAGGGGCATCGCCTGGAACAGGCAGCATCCGGACAGGAGCTGTAAAACACTCTGGAGAGTGGAGTTGGAGCAGGAGGTCCTAGGGAGGCCTCGTGGTGCAAGAGAGGGCTTGGAAGTAAGTGGGAAGAGCTCAGACAGCCCCGGCTTCTGATTCTGGCTCTGCCAAATGCCAGCCAAGGGGCCTGGTGAGCTCTGTCCTCTATAGTACCTCCATCTCTCCATCATCAGGAGACATTCAGCCACCTTTGAGGATCAGCGGGGTGCTGGGGGAAAGGAGTGGCATGGGATGCTGTGCAACAAAACCTCCAGCCCAGGCAGGACCCCGGGAAGGGAGCCAGGTCTGGGTCTGTCAGGGTGGGACTTGGCCATTGCACGCTAGGGGCTCCTCTCCCAAGAAGGGGGAATGTGTCCAGGAGCCCCAGGGTTGGCGCCTTCAGGATCCTCAAGGCCTGGAGGGCAGCAGCTCAGCTTCTTTAGGAAGTGGCTGCCCCTCCCTGTTCAAACCCATTTCTCTCCCTTCACCATCTCAGGAACTTCTTGCACTTCCCCAAACCTCCCCGAGCCCCCACCTCCATGCCTTCCAGCACGATGCTCTTCCTGAGGCCTGAAACTCCCTTCCCCTCCCATGCCTGGCTTCTGCCTACTCCTCCCACAAGATTATCTCAGATATCTCTCCCCCACCCGCCTCCCCCTCCCAGGGAGTCTTTCCTGACCACTCCCTCTTCATGGAGCCTGGCTGTCCGTCTGTCTGTTGTTCGTCCATCTGTCCATCCGTCTGTCAGCCATGCCCCTGGCCTCCTGCCACAACCCCTTCTCCCAGTGCCACCCACTCCCTGCAGTAGAACGCTAGTTCCCCCTCTGGACCAGGAGCTCCTGGGCCCTGGCCCTGATCTCTCCCCTCTCAGGGGCCTAGTGCAGGGTCTGAAACATAATAACAGCTCAGTAAATGAGTGTTGAAACAATTGCTGGCTTACTCAATGAATGACTTCTGAATACAGGGCCCAGTTCTACAAATGAGTCACAAGCCTGAGCCACTGTGCCCTGCCCCCACCCACTGACCCCAGTGAAACCCTCCCCATGATGACATCATCACTACCTTTAATTCTCAGAATCGCTGGTGCCTTCTATCATCCTCTTTTACTCTATCTGCTTCTCATCTCCCTCCTCCTCCTTCTTTCCCCCCTCCTCTGGGGACAGCTCATCTAAATAAGGTAGTGTTCCTTCCGGGCTGTGAATTACCAGGATTTTCATCTGGTGACTCGGGGAAATTGTGAGATAGAATCAGGAAGTCGATACCCAAGTGCTGGACAAGGAGATGGGATGCCAGTCAGCCCCTGGTGCTCTCGAGTTAACTGAGTAGGAGACCAGGAAGACCTAGGTAGGGAAGGATGAGGCTTGAAACTGGTGGGCTGGGCCCCTTACAGCCTGCACAGGCAAAGGTATCCCTGGCATGGCATGAGGGGAGGGGCCATTGCCCGGTCCCATATACTTGGCTGCGTCAGGTCCTTTGAGGGGGCAACCATCCTCCCTGACCCAACTCAGATGATCAGGAAGGAGCCCCCCTGGGGAGCATCACTGCCACTGCCTCTCGTCTTGTCTTCTCTCCTGTGACTCCTCCTGTCTTTCCCCTAAATGTCGTGGAGGTGTTTCTGGCACAAGCAGTGAGGAGCTGGCCATCCAGAGTACGCCCCAGGGTTACTGCCATTTTCATGTCATGCCCCTTTCCATGAAAAAATAAATTAGGACCTTGCTTCTGGAAAATCGATGTTATGACATCATGAAGGGAACAGATGGGATATTTGAGATTCTTGAAAAAGGACCACAAATATCTCAATAGAAGGCAACTTCTGAGGCAGAGGAAAACATTATAATGAATAAAAGGACTGCTGCTTCATGTGTCAGGTGGAAAAAGCATGATGTGAGTCAACCCAAAAAAGGTGCTTTGTAGATAAGCAAAAGTAAATAAACCCAGGAAGGGTAGATAAGTCAAAGCAGGTTTCTTGACAGGTTGTCGAGGGATACAGGGGTCCCATGTCCAGCCCCACCTTCTCACACTGCCTTGCAATCGCCTCCTTGTCTCTGGAGCCCTAGAGGGTAGGGCCACGTATATCATCTCACTCTCAATCCCAGGGCCTAGCCTGGGACCTGGCACATAGTAGGTGCTCAGTAGGCAGAGTGACAGTATAATTTATCATCCAAACCAACACACTTCAAGAGTGAAGGGAAGCTATTAATAATTACAGGACTGTCTGGACAAGAGGTGTCTGTTGAATAAGCGAATGAATGAATAAACGAATGAATGAATGATTTTTTTTTTTTTTTAAGACAGAGTCTTGCTCTGTTGCCCAGGCTGGAGTGCAATGGAGCAATCTCAGCTCACCACAACCTCCACCTCCTAGGTTCAAGCAATTCCCCTGCCTCAGCCTCCCGAGTAGCTGGGACTAGAGGCACACACCACCACACCCTCCTAATTTTTTGTATTTTTGTAGAGACAGGGTTTCACCATGTTGGCCAGGATGGTCTCAATGTCCTGACCTCAGGTGATCCGTCCGCTTCAGCCTCCCAAATTGCTGGGATTGAGACACGAGCTACCGTGCCCGGCCGAATGAATGAATTCTTTAACAGGCTGAGGTTGCTGGCACCGAGGCATTCATGCCTTCCTACATCCATTGGTGCCACTGTCAAATAGAAAATTCACCTGTGTGTACCATGTATCCCCTGCTAGGATTGAAAGTCCCATCTCCGTTCCTAGCCTGCAGATTGGGACTCCACTGCAGGGGAAAAACTGGGCTGAGCCGGAAGGGCCCTGCAGGTGTTGCAAGGGTCATTTTCCTGCATGAGAACCACTCACTTGGGCACCAGGAACTTGGCTGCATGCTTTCTGCTCTTTTTTTTTTTTTTCCTCAATTTTGAGACGGAGTCTTGCTCTTCGTTCAGGCTAGAGTACAGTGATGCGATCTTGGCTCACTGCAACCTCTGCCTCCTGGGTTCAGGCAATTCTCCTGCCTCAGTCTTCTGAATAGCTGGGATCACAGGCACCTGCCACTGTGCCCAGCTAAGTTTTGTATTTTTAGTAGAGACGGGGTTTCATCATCTTGGCCAGGCTGGTCTTGAATTCCTGACCTCGTGATCCACACCCTAAGCCTCCCAAAGTGCTGGGATTACAAGTGCGAGCCACCGTGCCCGGCTCTGCTCTTTATAGCATTTAATCCTCACACCAGCCTTGTGAAATAGATATTCTTATTACCTTTCACAAAGGTGAATCAATCCAGGCTTAGAGAAGTTAAGTATTGTGCCCAAGATACTAATATCAGAGCTATAACCTATACCCAGATCTGCCGGACACCAAAGTATGTGCCTCTAAGACTTCACCACCATGCCCTGTGTGTGGCCTTCTCTCAAGGAGAGGACTTAGAACAGAGGCCTGGGGCATTTCTGGAGGCAGGCAGGGCCTCCTGTGCCCTGATACCTTGGCTGGAGAGGAGTCAGCAGGGGCTGGGGTCATGGCATTGCCCCAGTGGGAATGGTAAGTTTGCCTCTTGGCGGTGCCCCCTGCATCTGATTGCGGGCAGGGTCTTGGATGGGGCAGTGGCACAGTCAGAACCCCTGGCCAGGCTAGGACCGTGAGAAGTGGGCTCTTCATGGGTTACAAGCCCTGTGGCCTCAGGAGCAGGCACGGGGGTGGGGCCCTGGTCAGCCTACTTCCCAGGCCAGGATGCTGCCACCTGAGCCTTGTAACTGAGCCCTCGTGGCTCCTGAGGGTGGGTTAAGGAGGAGAAGGCGTCCCAAACCCGAACTCCCAACCAAGGGCTGTGTCAGTCCTTCCACCTCCTGCTTCCTGCCCTCCCCACCGCTACCCACTGGAGGGCCGTGGAGTTTCCTTGAGGTACGGGCCTGGCTGTTTTTCCAGAACGTGGCTCGTTGGCAGCCCAGTCCCAGCCCATCGGGAGAGCAGCCTGGGGAGTCTGAGGGCTCCAGCCCAGGGGGGAGGCTTGCAGGCGCCTGGCCAGGCTGAAGCGGTGGAGAGGGGAGGAGGCCAGGGCCAGGACCTCTTTTTCCCTCTTGTGTTCCCAGGCCGGTCAGGCTTCATTCTGCTGGGCCATCAGCGGAGGTGAGAGGGGCAAGGGCTTTGTGAGGGAGCAGGGCTAGGTGCTCTCCCCCAGCTCCTTCCCATCTGCCTCCCACCTCTGCTCTCTGCAGACAGCTCTTGTCCTACAGCTGCAGCCCAGCTGCCATCTCTGAGCCTGGGCCACCAAGCACAGCTCCCTGGTGCCCTCTAGTGTCTGCCCCTCTCAGGTACAGGGTGACTTACCACACCCTGTACTGGCTCCGCCCAGTGCCAGTCTCCCAACCTGGAACTGACCTTCCAAACCAGGTCATTCCTAAGCCTGAGAGGGACTGTTGACAGTGATGCTGGACAGCAAACACAAAAAGAGACTGTGCCCGCTGTCTTTTCATGCCACTTATGTCACGAGGGCCCCCTCCCCCACCCTACTGTGGCCCCCAGAACCATCTCAGGGAACCACCCCATTTGTAACCAAGGTAATGCGTGTGACGTGCTTAGTAGGGGTTGGGAGAGTAGGGGACCAGTGACTGTGTGGTCACACACGGTTATTAGCTCCACTAGGGAGAAGCAACTGTCTGTTCAGTCCCGCGCTGGGGGCCCATTTCCAGGCGGGAGGACAGAGAAGCTCCATCCAGAGCTGCGAAGGCAGGAATGGGGACTCCAGGTTCGGAACCTGGCACAGGGCAGGAGGGTGGTCGGGTGGCTCCATGTGTGCTGGCTGCCAGAGCAAATGCAAAACATCAGCCTGTGATTAATCGAGACACCCCCCCCCACTTACAATTTACGATGTTGTTGGGGAGTTTGGAAGGAAAATTGCCTTTCCAGCAAGAAGATGTTTTGATGTGATGCCTTCTCCCTGGCATGCGATGAGCCTCCTTCTCCCCCACCTGTCCCCTTCGCCAAGCTTTAGGGATGACCTCTGCCCTGCTAGGTGCCCTTGATGACTAACATGGCAAGTGTATGGGCTGCCACCTGTCCGGGCCTCACCCACCTTCACCCCCTCCATTTCCTCATGACTGCCCCGTGGCTTCATGAGGAAGTCTAGCAACTTCCCCAGTTGCTAAACTACTGACTCCCCAGGACTCCCTGATAGGGCCTGATGCCGGGTGGCCAGAGGCTGTGGCCCCTAGACCAGGTGGGCCCCAGCACAGGGACCTGAGCTTCACCCTGAGGGAGCTGGCAGCTACACGGGGCACAGTCGCCTGTACAGATAAATCTAGTGGAAAGCCTCCGTGTCCAGAGCCAGGGCGGAGGGCCCGAGGCAGGCTCTGGAGTGCAGAAGCGGGAAGGCACCTTGGGACCAGAGAGCAGAGAGCCTGCAGGGTGGGTACAAAGGATTGCTGTGGGCAGAGGCGGGCCAGGGCTCAGCTCGGGGACTCCCGGAGGAAAGAGCCTGGGGTGGCCAGGGCACCATGTGTGTGCACGTGCGCGTGCCTAGATATGGTTCAGGGAGACAGAAGGAACTTTGGCAAAGTCAGGGAAACTGGGGGCTAAGCAAACACCACTTTGAAGACTTCTCTTTGGCATGGGGTGATGAGCCAGGTCTGGTGCCTCATGCGGGAAAGGGAGAAAACTCCGAGTTGGTTTTTGTGTTCCTCAAACCAGTTTGCCCACATCCTTGGCATCATCTGTGCCCTGTGAAGGGCCTGCTTGGAGCTGTGCATGTCTGGGCCTGAGGGCGGCGGTGCCTACGTGAGGCCCTGCAATCTCTCCAGGAGCTCCCCCAGAGGGGCCCCTGGCCACTGTTGGAGCTGAGAAGGGCCTGGCCCAGCTCTCCTGCCTCTCCTGCTCCTCACCCAGCCCCTGCTGCCAAGAGCTCCAGCAGTCTCCATGTGCACAGAGGCTGGGGCTCAGTCACAGGCAGCTCTTTTGTCTGCCCCACGGCTGCTCTCCTCAGGGCCTTGGCTCTCATGTGAGGCTTCACGCTCAGAGCTTTGTATGACCAGCAGCACACAGACACAAGCATTGGGTCCAGAGTGAGAAAATCCTGGGTTCAAGATCAGGCTCTGCCATTTAGCAGCTATGTGGCCTCAGGCAGGTTGAACTCTTTGAGCCTCAGTTATCTCATCTGTAAATTGGGGATAATAACACTTAATGGTGCTTATCTCATGGTGTTGTCATGAGGATCAGATGAGAGGATGTGTGTGCAAACACCTTACAGAGGGCTCCACTAATGGGAGGCATTATTATCGCTGTTTTCATACCATGTAACACCCAAGAATGGAAACTCATGTTCCGAGTGCCAGTGACGTGCCCAGCGCTCCTCCCGTGCTCATTTCATAACTATTCGTTGAGCCTCCTTGGTGCCAGGCACTGTTCTATACCCTTGGGCCATAAAAATCAATAAAATACAAGATCCCTGCCTTCTTGGGGCTGACCTTCTAGGGGAGAGACTTTCACATACCCCAGTCTACTTAGCACACATTCTGACCTCTTTCTGGCATCTGCAAACCCAAGCCCGCAAGATTGAGAAACATCCCAAGCTTCTAGGAATTCTCTTCCTAAGTATTCTCCACTCATCCAGATGGCCTGGTGATAGGCACAGGAGACAGGGAAATACTGGGTAGAAGAGGATGGTTCCCCAGGAAAGGCCCCACCCACAAGCCTGAAGACCCCCGGCCCTAAATGAGGACAGCCATTCCTGATTTTTTGCCCAAAAAGTTGCATTTTGACTTGCCACCCCCCCATCCTACACCATATAAACCCTGAACCCCAGGCTTTAGAAGCAGATCAACAAGCCAGCAGACCAGCAGACGGACAGTGGAACGATGCAGCAGAGAAAGGGAGACGAGAAGGAACATCTGAAGGCAGAGAGGAGTTTGACTGAGGACAGTTGGAGAGGAGTCCGGCTGCTGGGTGCCTGACTCCAAGGGAAGGTCACCTTCCCACTCCATATCCCCTGCTGGCTCCCCATCCAGCACCCTGAAAGCCACCTCCACCATTCAACAAAACCTCACATTCATCCTTCAAGCGTGTGTGACCCAGGTTTTTCCAGGACACTGGACAAGAGCTTGGGATACAGAAAGCTGTCACACTGGCCCTCTGCTCTTTCAAAAAGGCAGAGGGTCCATTGAGCTGGTGAACACAAGCCATCTGCAGACAGCAGAGCGGAAAGAGCTTTGTAACACTGGGGTTGCAGGCACCCACCCCTAGACTCTACTGTGGGGCCAGAGCCCAGAGTGCTTGTCCTGGCCTCTGTACCTGCCCGTCTGCATGCTCCCCCCTCCTGAAAGGGGTTTGAGCAGTGGGGGTGACTGAACAGGCAGGTGGCATGTCCTGTGAGGGGGACTGGGGAAACTCTCTCATTTCACTGTCAGAAGTTCTTTCATGGGAAAACAAGGTCATTTTGAGACAACACTCAGATCATTGTGAAAAGGGGATGCAATCATTAAGACTAGTTGCCCATTTTACAGATGAGGACATTGGGTATCAGAAAAATTTAACTGCCTTGCCCTAGGTTATGCTGCTGGCCAGTAACAAAATGACTTATTCAGTCAACAAATATTTGCTGAGCTCCTATTTTGTGCCACCCACTGCTTTGGGCACTAGGGCACAGTTTGTGCCTTAGTGGAGCTTGTATTCTCTAAAGGGGTGACTTAAAGAAATACGTAAACAGGTAAGCTCATTTCAGACATGATGCGTGCTAGGTGGAAAATCATACAGGATGATGGGCGGGAGAGTGACTCAGGGATGGGGTGGTTGGGGAGGGCCTCCTGGGGAGGGGACACTGAAGCCAAGGAACCAAGCAGAGGACACTTTCGGTGGAAGTCACCCTAAATGGTGACCCAGATAAGAGACTCGAAGGATTCCCTACAGCTCATTTAACAGGCAAAGGAGACAATGGGGCTGTGGGCCCTCCCAGGGAGAGCAGGAGTTTTCCAGCTGTGGCCTGAGGAGCCAGGTGGCCCTCTTTGTAACACAGAGCTCAGGGCATCTGGGGGTCGTTTTGTTTTTTAATAAATTTTATTTTTTAGGTTGATAGCAAAATTGAGCACCAAGTATAGACAGTCCCATATACCCCTAGCCCCACACATGTAGAACATTCATCAGATCAGGAACCCACACGGCCGCATCATCACCCAAAGTCTATATTTACATTAGGGTTCTTTCTTGGTGGTGTATGTCCTGTGAGTTCTAACCAAAGTATGATGACTTTACCACTGTCGTAGCATCTTACAGGGTAGTTTCATGGCCCTGAAAAGCCTCTGTGCTCCGCATGTTCATCCCTCCCTCCCCCTAGCCCCTGGTACCCACTGGTCTTCTTGCTGTCTCCATAGTCTCGCCTTTCCCAGAGCTTCTTATAGTTGGAATCATACCGTATGTACCCTTTTGGCACCAGCTTCTTCCATTTAGTAATATACATTTAAGTTTTCTCCATGTCTTTTCATGGCTTGACGGCACATTTCTTTTTAGTGTTGAATGAAATTTCCATTTCTGGATGTAGGGGCTTGACGCGGTTTGGCTCTGTGTCCCCACTCAAATCTCATCTTGAATGATACTCCCATAATTCCCACATGTTGTGGGAGGGACCCGGTGGGAGATAATTAAATCATGGAGGTGCTTTCCCTCATACTTTTCTCATGGTAGTAAGTCTTATGAGATCTGAGTTTTTTTTTTTAAATGAGTTTCTGCTTTTGTTTCTGCCTTATTATTCTCTTTCTGCCGCCAGGTAAAGTAGTACCTTTTGCCTTCTGCCATGATTGTGAGGCCTCCCCAGCTATGTGGAACTGGGAGTCCCATCAACCTCTTTCTTTGGTAGATTGCCCAGTCTCTTGGGTATGTCTTTATCGGCAGCATGAAAACGGACTAATACAGGTTGCCTTCTTGTCTTGTTTGATTGACATTTGGCTCTTTCCTAGCTTTCCTGCAGTGATTTCCGCATGCAAGCCCTTCCATCTCTCAGGGATGGGGTGGGGCAGGGACAGGCTGTTTCGAGGTGCTGAGCTCTTTACGCCGGGAAGGGCAAGGCCATTTTGGGCCCTGAGGCTGCGCCACCTCTGGGCCTGACAGGCAGACACACCACCCTGTTCTGCTTTAAACAGGTCATGACTGCGAGGGGCAGGGGATTCTTGGGGCATTGGTGCAGGACCAAGGCAGAGACGGTGTCTGCTCCCCCAGGCCTCTTCTCCCTGCCCTCCCTTCAGCCAGGTGGGCAGCTCAGTTGCGTTTCTTGGTTTGGGAAGGGGGAAGACCTGGAGCATTTTGCCATTTGCTCGCCTAGTCCTCACTCAGTATTGTCTCCTGGAAGACTGGAAACTTCCAGGAAATCTGTTCCTCATCACAGAATCTGATCTCAAGTAGGTGGTTCCCAGCGCAAAGTTTCCACTTGCCTGGGGAGAGCCTCATGGTGGGAGGAGAAAGGATGCTGGTATGTTTTGTCCTTGGGGCTGGCAGCTGAAAGGGAAAAACATTTCTGGTGAAGGAGGCTGCTGCCTTTTGTCATCGAGCGTGAACCCTAGCAACAGAGAGATGGGTAAACAAGATGTGTTCTGTGCAGAACTGTTCAGCCTGAAGAAGTAAGGAAATTCTGACACCTGCTGTAGCATGGATGAGCCTTGAGGACATTCTGCTAAGCAGAATAAGCCAGTCGCAAAGGTGAATATTGTATGATTCTACTGATATGAGTAGTCAAATTTATAGAGACAGGAAGTAGAATGTTGATTGCCAGGAGCCTGAGGGAGGGAGGAATGGGGAGTCAGTGTCCAGCATGTGCAGGTCTCAGTTTGGGATGATAAAATGAGTTCTGCCTTTGCAGCAACATGGGTGAAGCTGGAGGCCATTATCCTAAGCAAACTAACACGGAACAGAAAACCAAATACTGCGTGTTGTCACTTATAAGTGGGAGCTAAATGATGAGAACACATGGACACAGAGAGGGGGAATGGCACACACTGAGGCCTATCAGAGGGCAGAGGGTGGGAGGAGGGGAGAGGATCAGGAAATATAAGAAATGTGGTACTAGGCTTAATACCTGGTTGATAAAATAATCTCTACAACAAAGTCCCATGACACAGGTTTAGTAAGTAACAAACCTGCACATGTACCCCTAATTAAAATAAAAGTTAAAAAAAAAAAGTTCTGAGCCGGGCACGGTGGCTCACGCCTGTAATCCCAGCTCTGGGGGGCTGAGGCGGGCGGATCACCTGAGGTCAGGAGTTCGAGACCAGCCTGACCAATATGGTGAAACCCCGTCTTTTTAAAAAAAAAAAAAAAGAGTTCTGGAAATGGATGATGGTGATGATTGCACAACATTGTGAATGTAGTTAATGCCACTGAACTGTACCTCTTAAAAATGGTTAAAATGGTAAATTTTGTGTTATGGTTGTGTCAACCTAAAGAAAGAAATGGAGGCAAAATTAATATAAAGAGTTTATTTGGGTCAAGGTTAAGGACTACAGCTCAGGACACTCATCCAAACTGCCTTGGGAGTGCTCTGTTTGGCCTCTGTTACAAGCAGGGTTTTCTTTGCTTTTTTGTTTGTTTGTTTGTTTTGTTTTGTTTTTGAGATGGAATCTCGCTCTGTCACTCAGGCTGGAGTACAGTGGCATGATCTCAGCTCACTGCAGCCCCTGCCTCCCAGGTTCAAGCGATTCTCCTGCCTCAGCCCTCCGAGTAGCTGGGACTACGGGTGTATGCCACCATGCCCAGATAATTTTTGTATTTTTAGTAGAGATGGGGTTTCACCATGTTGACCAGGCTGGTCTTGAACTCCTGACTTCGGGTGATCTGGCCTACCTCGGCCTCCCAAAGTGCTGGAATTACAGGCGGGAGCCACTGCACCTGGCCACAAGCAGGTTTTTAAAAGTTAAAGGGGTGGGTGCTCAGGAGGCTGAGGAGGCTTGAGCCCAGGAGTTTGAGTTTAGCCTGGGTGTCATAGCAAGACCTTGTCTCTTTAAAACCTTTTAAAATTGCTTAAAAATTTATTTTAAAAGGCTAAAGGAGACAATGAGTGGGCTGATACAAAGTGGCTTGTCAGGAATTCTCATTGGTTTACCGAAATGACATTGATTAGTAATTGACTATACATTGTTGAACTACAGGGTAAGAGTTATGGTGTCCAGAGCGTGGCATTTTATAGCTACCTGGTGTCAGTCTAGAGCCCACATAGCAAGGGGCTGTAAGAAGTAATTATTTAGCCCAAAATGGTGGAGAGCATGAGTTGTGGCATGCTGTTACTTTTCTTCTTATTATTATTTTTTGATTATTACAAAATTTATTTAACAAAAAGTCTAATATGAAAACATTCATGACCTAATTTTACATCATAGTAAAACATTTGGAGAGGGGCATGAACACCTCTGTTGAACAGCCATAATTTACACTTGTTCCGAGGCCTCTAACATGATGATACCATTTCCTCATCTTACCACCTTTCCAATACTCTTCTGTTGCCTGCTAGTTGCCATCGCCACACACTCACTGATCACAAGGTTCACAAAGGGATAACTCCCCGAAGCATTCCTTGGATAGGGCTGCCATCGTTTAATTTCAATGATAACTTCTTGTCTATAATTTTTTTCAGCTCTTGAGGGTGAGTTTTGCTGCCTATTCCGCGTTCTCGCAGATGCCTTGAAACGGAATGTGACGCTGTCACTTTTCAATGCCTCTCTGGGCCTGATAACTAAAAAGCCTGCAGATAAACCGCTTCTCTTCTTTCTCATATATTTTATTACAATAAAAAAATTTTAGCCTAGGTGCCGTGTGGCTTATATCTGTAATTCTAGCACTTCGGGAGGCCGAGGTGGGCAGATCACCTGAAGTCAGGAGTTCGAGACCAGCCTGGCCAACATGGTGAAACCCTGTCTCTACTAAAAATACAAACATTAGCCGGGCACGGTAGCATGCGCCTGTAGTCCCAGCTACTTGGGAGGCTGAGGCAGGAGAATCGCTTGAACTTGGGGGGTGGAGGTTGCAGTAAGCTAAGATGGCGCCATTGCATTCCAGCCATGGCGAGAGAGCGAGACTCCATCTAAAAAAAAAAAAAAAATTAGCCTGGTATGGAGTACACCTGTGATCCTAGCTGCTTGGGGGTTGAGGCATGCGGATCACTTCAACCTGGGAGGTCGAGGCTATAGGGAGCTCCTCCTGCCTAGATCTTATGCCTTGGAAACTAAGATCGTGCCAGTGTACTCCAGCCTGGGTAACAAAGTGAGACCCTGTCTTAAAAAAAAAAAAAAAATTAAAACAGATTGACCCAGGATCACGAAGTGCAGACAGCTTATGCCATCATTTTACCACTGTTCACACAACCCTCTCTACTACAGTCTGATTCCTTCACAGATGGAGAGCTCACTACCTGCAAAGCCTTGAATCTCAAGTGGGAAGACCTGCGTTGGCACCTGGGCGCTGAGCCTCCGCCTCCTCACGCCTCAAATGGGGGAGGTAGCACTTGCCCGTCCTACCTCACAGAGGCGCCATGAGGATCAAGGAGGTAATATGTGGGAAAGTACTTTTAATTCTAAAGCGCTCTGAACAGATAAGGGGTTATTAGCATTATTTTGATTGCCCACCTAGGTCATTGACTCCATTAGGGGATAGTTCTGATCGTCCAGAAGTTCTGGCAGAGTTGTGTAGCAGCAAAGGTTGTTCTTACTGTTACCTCACCTCTTACTCTGTCTATATCTTTATGTCTCTCTTCTTTCAGCAATTTCATGCTCCATCCCAACCCTTGTTATCTTGTGCAGTGCCTATATCTTATCCTCCTGATTAGATCTTATGCCTTGGGAACTAAGATGCTACCTCCTCCAGAAAGCCTTCCCAGATACTCCCTCCCTCTCCCCTCACCTGAGCCAGATGAAGTCTTGGAAGCTATGTAATGCAATGAATATGTAATGAGATAATAAAGACATAGGTTTGAATTCTGCTGCCATTGTTTACTATTCACATGACCTTGATAAAACACAGCCTTTTGAGACCTCAACATCTCCCTGTAAAGTAATGGCAATAAACTGCCTAACAGGATGGTAATGAAGATTAAATAATATAATCAACAGGGCCACAACGTGGAGGATGCTTAATAAATAATAGTTTTTCTCCTTTGAATTCTCATAGCCCTTTATCTGAACTTTCAGTCTTGCATTATAGACAATAGTATCATTCATTCAGTATTCATTTATTCATTCAACAATTGTGTAATTGAATGCGAAGGCAGTAAGTGTTAAGAAAAATAGAGCAAAACAGGGAGTATGTGCTCTATTGCTATTTTATTTTCAGTGGCTAGGAAACATTTCATTGATGAGGCATCATTTGGGCAGAGAACTAAGGGAGTGAGCCCTGTAGTTATCAGAGAAGATATCAGGACAAATGTAAAATCCCTGAGGCAGGTACATGGTGTCTTTGAGAAACAGCAAGGAAGCCAAGGTGGCCAGATCACAGCAAGAGAGGGAGGAAGTATATCAAGAGGGGAAGATCAGAGAAGTATCTGGGTCCACATCGCCAGGGGGCCTCTGTAGACTGTGGTAAGGACTTGTTTCTTTTCCTTGATGAGGTGGAAAGCCAATGGAGAGTGTTGAGCCAACAGTGGAAGAACTGGCATTGGTGTTAAAAGGTTTTCTTGGTTGCTATGTGGAAAATCACCTGTACAGTACCTGGAGTAGAAACAGGAGATCAGGGCTTGGTGTGACAGCTCACACTTGTAATCTCAACACTTTGGGAGGGCGAGTTGGGAGGACTGCTGGAGGCCAGGAGTTTGAGACCAACCTGGGCAACATGGTGAGACCCCACCTCTACGAAATAAAATAAAATAAATAGGAGATCAATGACTAGGCTATTGCAGCAATACAGGCAAGAAATAATAGTGGCTCGGTGTATTCAAAACTCTTCTGGAAATAAGAAAAAAAACACAGTGGCTTGGACCAGGAAGACAAAGAGAGGTAGAAAAAATGGTCAGATTCCAAATACATTTTAATTTGAAGATGAGAACCAAGAATCTTTGCTGGGTGTGAGAGAAAGAATGAATGCCATGGTTTTTGCCTGGGGGAACCATGAAGCTGGTGTTTCCATCATGAAGACGGCTAAATCTATGGGAGAAGCAGGGTTAGGTGGGGCAGAATGAAAATCAGGATTTTTGTAATGACCTGGCTTTTTACTGTTTCCCATCCTCTTCCTTTGTTTCCAGTGATCCACATTTCTCTTCTGTATTGTTTTCTTTCAGCCTAAGAACTTTCTTTAGCATTTCTTGCAGTGAAGAGGCTAATGGTGAATTCTTTTAGTTTTCTTTTTTTGGGAAATATCTTTGTTTTACGTTCATTTTTGAAGGATATTTTATAACTCGAGAATTTGGGATTGAAAAACTTTACTTTCGGCCAGGCGTGGTGGCTCACGCCTGTAATCCCAGCACTTTGGGAGGTTGAGGCGGGCAAATCACGAGGTCAAGAGATCGAGACCATCCTGGCCAACATGGTGAAACCCCGTCTCTATTAAAAATACAAAAATTAGCTGGGCGTGGTAGTGTGTGCCTGTAATCTGAGCTACTCGGGAGGCTGAGGCAGGAGAATCACTTGAACCCAGAATACGGAGGTTATAGTGAGCCAAGATCGCGCCACTGCACTCCAGCCTGGTGACAGAGCAAGACCCTGTCTCAAAAAAAAAAAAAAAAAAAAAAAAAACAGAAAAGAAAAGAAAAACTTTTATTTTTAATACTTTAAAGATGTTGGTTCACTGGCTTCTGGCCTCTGTGGTTTCTGATGAGAAGTCAGCAGTGATTTGATTTTTTTTCCACCCTCTGTGTAACATGTCTTTTTTTCTTGGGCTGTTTAAAGATTTCTTCTTTATATTTAATTTTTTATCAGCTGGACTATGATGTGCCTCTGGGAGATTTTCTTTGTATTTATCCTACTTGAGGTTTACTAGGTTTCTTGAGTCTGTAAATGCATGTCTTTCACCAAATAAGGGGAAATTTTAGCCATTGTTTCTTCAATATTTTTTGTTCTTTTATCATGTAGTCTTTCTTTTTTCCTGCTGCAGTTTCAATTTCACATGTGAAACATTTTGACATTGTTTTTTCAGGCCTTTGAGGCTCTGTGTTTTTGTCTTGCTGTTTGTTTTCAATCTTTGTTCTCTTTGTTGTGGTTGGGATACTTTCCGTACTGATCTAATTTCAAGGTCATTGACTCCTCTATTATCTGAACATTGTTGTTAAGCCAAACTGGTGAATCTTTTATTTCAAACATTATCTTTTCCAGTTCTAGAATTTCTAGTTAGTTTTCCTCTAAATTGAGTTTATTTCTCTGCTGAGGTTTCCTATCTTTTTATTTGTTGCACATGTATCGTCCTCACCTTGCAAAGCATAGCTATAAAAGCTACTTGAGAATTATGATTTTGCTAATTCAAATATCTAGGCCATCTCAGGGTCAGTCTCTGTTGATTGTCTTTTCTCTTAAAAATGGGTCATGTTTTCCATATGCTAAATAATTAGGATATTCTGAACATTCTGACTGTTAAGTTGTGGAGACTCTGGATTCTGTTATTCTCCCCTAACTGCTGATTCTTTTTTTTTTTTTTTTTGAGACAGGGTCTTACCCTGTCACTCAGGCTAGAGTGTGGTGGCACAATCATAGCTCACTGCAGTCTCAAACTTCTGGCCTCAAGGGATCTTCCCACCTCAGCCTCCCCAGTAGCTAGGACTACAGGCATGTGCCACCATGCCTGGCTAATATTTTTTTAATTTTTATTTTTTGTACAGAGGTGTCTGGCTGTTGCCTAGTCTTGTCTCACACTCCTGGCTTCAAGCATTCCTCTGGCCTCAGCCTCCCAAAGCACTGGGATTAAAGGCATGAGCCACTACGTCTGGCCAAATGCTGATTTTTAAATTTTGTTTTGTTTTAAGCAAGCTATTAACTTGGTTGGATCAAGCTGTAAACCATCTCTTAAGCACCAGTTTAAATCTCAGTTTAGTTTGTGCATTCTTATCTAGGTTGCTTGAGCCCGCCTCATACGTGCGTGGACCAGGAATTGGCCAGAGGTTTGGACAGTTTATATACAGAATTTGTGGTTCGTCTTCTCTGTGTCTCTCTGTTTATGGATTCCCCCTCTCACTTTCCAATGGCTGTGGTTGCCTTGAACTCTACCCTTTGATTCTGTAGGCTAGAAGGACTGCGGTTTTCTATCATCATTCTATCTGCCCTGTGTGGCTCTACCATGGCCTGCCTTTGGCTAAAAGCCACAAAAACTGTGAAACTCATCCTATGCATTTTCATTTTTCCCAGTGTTAACCGCTCCCCAGAAACCACCTGCTTTTGTTCACACTCCAAGGCCTTCAGGTAGTTGTTTTTCCTATTTTATCCAGAGTTTATGGCAGTCATCTGTAGGGGTTTGTACAGTAGGAGCTCACTAGTTTATGGAAATAGAATTGCTGGAAGTTTTGTTTTGGACATGGTAAGTTTCAGATGGCCACAAGATATGCCCGTGACGATGTGCACCAGCCAGCTGGACATATGCATCCGAAGCTCTGGAGAGAAATCACTTAACATTTGACAAGGTATAGGTGGTATGAAAAGTCACACATGTGGGTAAAATCACCTATGGCCTGAGCGTAGACGCATAAGAGAGACAGGTCCAGAACCCAGGTCAGTGCACTCCAGTGGTTACACATCAGCATGACAAGGAGGAATTCAGAATGCAGAAACAGCGGGCAGTGTCGAAAGAGGAAAACCACAAAAGTGTTGTCTTGAAGTCCAGATGGAGAAAGAATTTCAACAAAAGACGGTGTGACCAATCGTATCAAATGCTACCGATGGCGTAGGTAGGATGAGGATGAAGAGTTCACTGCTGGGTTTGGCAACATGAAGGTCCTTGGTGAACTGACAACTGTTTTGTTCCAGTGGAAGACTCAGAATGCACTGAAACGAAGAATTGAGTCTATGAGGGGAGCTAAAGCTTTCAGGAAATTTTAACAGCCAAGAGAGCAGAAAAATAGAATTGAGGCTGGAGGGGGCTATGAGGTCAAGAGAAGTTTTGTTTTGATTTTTGACATAGGGAAAAATTATATCATGTTGGTATGCCAGAAGGAGTCATTGAGAGGAGATTATTGATGTGTCAGGAAAGTGAGAGTTGGGCCAGGTATGGCGGCTCACACTTGTGATCCCAGCACTTTGGGAGGCCAAGGTGGGAGGATCATTTGAGCTCAGGAGTTCAAGACCAGCCTGGGAAACGTACCAAGACCCCATCTCTAGTTTAAAAGAAAAACAAGGAAGTGTGAGTACAGGATCCTGTGCTCCACTGGAGAGCCAGCCTTAGATAGAATCATGGGCAGCTCATTCACAGCAACTGTGAAAGGCCACACCATCCTTTTTTGTCACTTCCTTCAGTGTGCAGATGATACTAAAGAAACCGATTCAACAAGTTAAGCAATTCCAGAATATGGAGAGAGGGGGATACAGATTATGCCACTAATTCATTGCCATGCCCCAGACGATCTTACAGGAGAGGCACGGAGGGAACAGGTCTGGTCATGGGGTAGACTCCAAAGACATGGTATGTGCAGAAGCTCCTGGCTGCCTCCTGGGGTGGGTGAGGAGTGTGGCCAGTATGCAAGTGTCAGGATGGTGGAGGTATGTCTGTGAAGGGCGGGACACACAGACCTCATTTGAGTAGATGGGTAGCAGCTTCCTGAGGAAAGTCTGGAATCTGCCCGTGCAGTCTGCTGTGGCCTCCTCGACTCAGGAATGAAGACCATCGGAGCTTAGTCCCAGACTAGGTTATCACCTTTCTCCCATCAGGACTGCACTTGGTTGCCATCTTGCTCCACGCCTGGCCAGATAAAATTAATCTGAACAAGATTTGGCTTACAGAGCAGGGTTGCCCCCACTCTGTCTCTGACCTAGTGGTTTTCAAACTCTTTTTCACCAATTTTACATCATAATTTGGTACACATATATATGATATATAGACTTACATAGTATTGAAACAAAACTTAAATGAAACAATTGGTCATTTAATCACTTGTGATGCACTCTGGTATTTTCAATTTTTTAAAATGCTAGTTACAACCAACGAAACTGATGTCATAACTCACTAATGGCTCTAAGCTGCTGTGGGGGAAAATACCACTGTAACCACGTAGATGACTTTGCTCTGGTCTGTCCTGCTCTCTCAGGGTGATGAGCAGCATAAGGGTTCCGAGAAGCCTCAAGCAGAGCTGATTATCTCGGTATATCTATCTATTCCCATAGACTAGCAAATGTGAACTTTAGAGCACATTTATATAAATGCACAATTGGTTTCCCTTGACCTAACCACAACCCTAACTTACTTTTCTGCACACTGAGAGCTACAGTGCCGAGCTCCCCACTTCATTCCTTTGTTCTCTCCTTATCTCATCCCCTGCATCTCACACTCCATCTTTCTCCACTCATTCCCACTGGAGGCCCCTGAAGTTAAGCTGTTTGAATCATAGAATATCACAGGTGAAACAGACCTTAAGAAGTGTTTAATACAATCATCCCTTTGGTGTATCTCAGTGATCTCCAGGCTCTGCTTCATTCCTCCAGTGACAGAGGGCTCACTACTCAGCAAGGTAGTCCCTTCTATCTTTTTTCTTTTTCTTCTTTTTCTTTTTTATTCTCCTTCCTTCCTTCTTTCTTCCTTTCTTTTCTCTTTCTTTCCTTCCTCCCTCCCTCCTTCTCTCCCCTTCCCTCCTTCCTTCCTTCCTCCCTACCTCCCTACCTCCCTCCCTTTCTTTCTTTCTTCCTTCCTTTTATTTTTTACCAATTTCCCTAGGAGCTGGAATCTTTGAACAGTAATGATTTGGCAAAATCTGTATTCCTATGGCTTTCATTTATTAGGTTTTGTATCAAAATTTAAAATTAGTAAGTCATTATATATGCTTGGAACACTGCCAGGCATGGTAAGCACTAGATAAGTACTTGCTACTAGCATTATTATGACTGTGTTGGTGCTGACAGCAGTAACTAATCTAATCTTTTTCTCACATGACTGCCCTTCATATGTTTAATGGAAGGAATCACGTTGCCTGGGTCTTGTCTTTTCTGCACCAAACATCCCCGCCCGCCAGTCCTTCCTCATGTAGTGTGCTTTCCTATCCCTTCACGTCCAGCTCGCTGTCCTGACATGGGCGGGTTTCTAACTGGTTGTTGCTTCTCTGAAAATGCTGGCCTTCAGAACTGGACACCAGGCTCCCCATACAGGAGACCAGGGCAGAGGACAGAGACTCTCTCCTCCCATGACCTGGGCGCTCAGCGGCTAATGATGGTGCCCAAGGTTATTAGTGGCCCACATCAGAGCAGAGAGAGGCACGCAAGGACAAGTGATGGAGAAGTGGGAGGACTAGCATCCCTCCCTCCAGAGCACGTGCCCTGCAGGTATGTTCACGAGCTAGCATTCTTGTGAATTGTCACACTGGAAGGAATCAGGCCTGCAGGAGAAGGGATAGCCCATCCAGGAAGAGCTAAATAGCCAATGGCTGCTCCAGGGAGTCTCAGACTCAAATAGCTACAGGGACCTGGCAAGGTGATATCTGGAAACGGATCCTCAACATCTCTATAAGGAAGACAAGAGGAAGTGGTGCGAACTGTGATGAGCTTGGGCAAGTACACACCCCGTCTCAACGAGGGAGCATTCACCCTGCTCAAGAGAGCTACTGCCGAGCTGAACCGTGGGTTCTTTCCAATGTTCCAGCCACATTTTCTTTCTTTCTTTGTAATACAGATGGGGTCTCGCTATGTTGCCCAGGCTTGTCGTGAACTCCTGAGCTCAAATGGTCTTCCCATCTCAGGCTCCCAAAGTGCTGGGATTACAGGCATGAACCACTGCACTTGACCCCACATTTTCTTTTACTTTTTTTAAAAATTTCTTTTTAGAGACAGTGTTTAACTCTGTCACCCCAAATGGAGTACAGTGGCACAGCCAAGGCTCACTGCAGCCTCAACCTCCTGGGCTCAAATGATCTTACTTCAGCCTCCCAAGTAGTTGGGACTACAGGCATGTGCCACCATGCTGGGCTAATTTTTTCCTCCCTCCCTCCCTCCCTCCCTCCCCTCCCTCCCTCTTTGCCTTCACCTACCTTCCTTCTTTCCTTCCTCCCTCCCTCCCTCCCTCCCTCCTTCTCTCTCTTTCTGTCTGTCTGTCTGTCTGTGTGTCTGTGTGTCTGTCTTTCTTTTGGCAGAAGCAGGGCCTTGCTTTGTTGCCCAGGCTGCTCTTGAACTCCTAAACTCCAGCAGTTCTCCGGTCTCTGCCCGCCAAAGTGCCGGGATAGCAGGCCATGGCACTCAGCCTCACATTTTTAAAATAAGCCAGAAAGCTGCATTTTAAAATATAGAATCATCCCATTTTAAAATGTCAACTAATTCAAAATGTTTTTTAAATTTTTCATGAGCTGACGGTGTCCGGGCTCACTGAAGACACTGTGACACTCACATCTCCCTTCGGAGCTCAGTTCTGCGCCTGCAGCGCTGGGGAGGCTGAGTCTGGGCGGAGCCTGGTAACTCACCCACCCGGCTTTTACCCAAGTCTCTCCAGTTATCTAGTCACTGCTGTAGCCAGGGCCAAATCCAAGAAAACAACTACATTATCTGAAGAGCCAGAAAGAGCTGGCCCGAGTCTTGCACTAGTGGGTTTTGTTCATTTGTTTGTTTTTTGTTTGGTTTTTGGCAAGTGGAGAAAGCAAGTGAACCTGGAATACTGTGTCAAGGAAGGCTTTGGATGGAATCCAATCCCCTGCCCTGGCCAGGGTACTTACCTGCTAGGAGAAGGAGGAGAGCTCCAGTCTTTCCTCAGCCTTTAGCTTCCTAACTTCCAACTTTCCTTCCCAATGACTCTGTTTGCTTATCTATTTGCAAAGTAGTGAGTGTAAAAATCTTTTTGTGTACTTTCAGATATAAAACATGCAATGACAGGGTAAAGATGTAGTTGCTTACCACAAAATTTTAAAAGTATCACAGGATCCACAGAATTACAGACTTTTAGAGCAAGAATGGGCCTTGCAACCAGCTCACCGGCCAAATGAGATAAACGAATGCAGGGAGTAATTTGCCTGAAGTCTTGATGCTGGGCCGGGTGTGGTGGCTCACTCCTATAATCCCCATACTTTTGGGAGGCCAAGGCTGGTAGATCTCTTGAGCCCAGGAGTTCAAGACCAGCCTGGGCAACATGGTGAAACTCCACCTCTACAAATATATTAGCCAAGCATGGTAGTGGTCCCAGCTTCATTGGAAGCTGAAGCAAGACGAAAGATCACTTGAGCCCAGGAGGTCAAATTTGCGGTGAGCCATGATTGTGCCACTGCACTCCAGACCCTATCTCAAAAAAAAAAAAAAAAAAAAAGGAAGAAGAAGAAAGAAAAAAGAAAATATATAGGTACAGAATCATGAGGCATATAGAGGGCAAACCTCCCAGCAAGTCAGGACCAAAGCTGAGGTGCCATCAGGCTCCTGCTCTCAGCACCTGAGCTCTTTCTCTTACACAAGGGCTGGGAAAGAAGCTGTGAACCTGGGGAGGGAGCAGTGGGCACTCGGAAGGTGTCGGGGAGTAGGGGACCCACAGGGTCTTGTGCACGCTGAGAGGAGAGTGTGAATATGCCTGCGTGTGCCATGTGCCACAGCACATGTGCCCTGAAGAAGGCACAAGAGATTCACCGAGTCCCACAGGGACGTAGGGAGTTGGGTAATGGCATGAAACCCTCCTTGGAAATTAAGCCATTCATCAATTCACTCAGCCATTTTGCTAATCTATGAAATGCTGACTTTGGGCCATACCCTTCACCTCTCCTTTGGGAGAAGCAAAGGAACAGAAGCCAGGCTGGCTGCCTTTTTGGAGCTTCAGCCCTGAGTAGGGAGAGGAATCAGGTCCATGTCTAATTAGGAAACAAAGCAGAACCAATCGAGTGGCAGGTGAAGAGTTCAAGCAGCAAGGGCTTGGGGGTTCAGACACCAGGGTGGTTAGAAAGAGCTTCGTGGAGGCGAAGGGCAAGGAGAGGATAGAGTCAGATGGTGGAGGTCTGGGGCCTGGCCGACAGGCAGAACAGACTCTCAGATGTAGTTTGGGGATGTCAGGAGAAGGAGCCTTCATCTTACTTCTTCTTCCTTGCACAAATGGGAGAAGTTTAAATTCTAAGGTCTTCTTAATTTTTTAAAATTTTAAACATTTTTTGAAACAGGGTCTTTCTCTGTCACCAGGCTGGAGTATGGTGGCAGGAACACAGCTCACTGCAGCCTCTACCTCCCAGGCTCAAGGGTTCCTTCTACCTCAGCCTCCTAAGTAGATGAGACCACAGGCACACAGTCCAGCTTTTTTTTTTTTTTTTTTTTTTTTTTTGTAGAGATGGGGTCTTGCCATATTGCCTAGGCTGGTCTTGAACTCCTGGGCTCAAGCAATTCTCCTGCCTTGGCCTCCCAAAATGTTGGGATTCTAAGCATGAGCCACCTCTCCTGGCCTCTAGGTCTTAATCTACATTCTAATTCATTGCTTTATTCATTTTGACACATGTTTATTGAGCAGCTACTCAGTGCTGTGCTGGTATGTGCTGGGGCTATAGAAAGGCAGAGCTCCCCAAGGACTCCTGCATTGATACCAAGACACACCTATGATCCACAAAAGACTGAGGATAAGCATGATTCCAGGGGCATAGGGTGCCAGTGGGCCTGGCCAGAGGAGGGACACCAAGGAGGTGAGGGGAAAGGTCAGGGTGATTTTCCAGGGGCACAGATTGCATTTGAAGTAAGAGTTATCCAGGTAGGGGAGGAGGAAGCAAAGGCGGTGTTCTCTACTGAGAAAATATCATATGCAAAGGCTCAGAAATGATGAGTGCTGGGATCATTTGGTCTAACTGGAGTGTGAGCTGTGGGGGCCTGGTTGGGTAGAGGCAGGAAAGGGGCTGGGAGGTGAGCCCCAGAAATGCCCCTTTCCATTTGTCTGGGGGCTCTGGGAGGCTGCTGGACTGCTGATTAACTTATTCCCCAGTGAGCCTCAGGTGAGGCCCAATCCCCCTTGGACAAGAGCTCCCCTTGTCTCTGTGTGTGGGTGACCCCTCTGATTTGTCTGGTCATTTAGTTCTTCTTTGAGGAAGAAGGCTGGATAAGGAGAAATTTTGCTCGCCACCCTGAGCAGGTTCTCTTTGCTTTGAGTTGTGTGGACTTCTGTGAGTAGACACCTACTGTCCTGGGGAAGGACAGGCATGACGGGCCAGTGTGGGCCCCGTTCTCACACACTGCTTTGCAGGTGGAGCTGGAAGGCTGCTAGGAGGAGGTGGCAGCTGTGCAGTGGCCCTGAGCAGCCTCGGGAACCTGCCTCCTGCTTGCTGGGGACCATGATGACTCATCTCTAGGAGGTGAAACCAGATCCTCTGAGGTCAGCTGGTGGGAGAGAACCCTGGGACCTCGGGAGAGAAACTCTCTGAGCTTGGGAGATGCTGATCCAGTGCCCCTGGCCTAGCCATTCAGGGCCACTCTGAGTGTGCTGGAAGGAAAGGCTTCCCTTCTTGCCCCATCCTTGGAGGAATTCTGGCTGGGTTCTGGACAGCAGGCATTGCCTTAGTCATAGTAACAGCAGGGGACCAGGACAGCCCTGTGTGATTTGCACAGCCACCCCCACAGGGCCTCCGTTCTTCAGTTTTCTATCCCAAGGGGACTAGTCGAAAGATTGCTGACCCCTTAAACTGAGTAATTTCCTGGGGAAAGCTGGATTTATGGAAGAGCAAATTCCCGAAGAGAGAGCATGGGCTAGAGCCATGTATTTATTTACTTATTTATATATTCTTTTTTTGTTTGTTTTTCTTTACTAATTCATCTCTTTGAAAAAATATAAATAATACAGAAATCAACAAAGCCAGGAACATGTTACCCCCTTGCCCCTTGTATATCTCCTTCACTCCTGCTTTTCTGGGATGAGCACATTTAGAGCTGGGAGGGTGAGCTACACACCCTGCCGACAAGTAGGATGGGAAATGTGATTTCCTGAAAAATGAAACTAAAGCAGGAAAATCAAAGAAGAGGAAGAAGAAGGAGGAGGAGGAAGAGGAGAAGGAGGAGAAGGAGAAGTAGGAGGAGGGAGAAGGGAAGGGGGATGGGGAGGAGGGGGAGAGGGGAAGGACAGGGAGGAAGAGGAGGAGGAGGGAAAGGAGGGGAGGAAAGAGGGTGGGGGAGGGGGGGAGTAAGAAGAGGGGGGAGGGAGGAGGAGAAGGGGAAGGAAGAGGAAGAGGGAGAGGAGGGGAGGGAAGAGGGAGACGGGGGAGGGGGGATGGGGAGGAGGAGGGGGAGGGGAGAGGAAGAGGGGAAGGAAGAGGAGGAGGGAGAGGAGGAGGAGGAAGAGAAAGTGGGAGGATATCCTTTCAAAGTTTTTGTTCTGTGCATACAAAAATACAAATGAACACTTTAGGCCTCCTCCCATGGCAGTCGTGTAATCCCACCTGGCGGTCTTCAGACACCATTCATTCCATTTGCACAGCATGAGAAGAAGGTCCGTGAGGAGCAGCCCAGGTAGTGGGCAGGATCTGTCAGTTGCATGAGCAGAGCGTCTTCTTTGGCCATTGTTGGGGGGGCCATCTCTGCTCAGCCAGGCCTTTCCCTGTCCAAGGTCACTGTGCCAGAGGCACAGGAGGAACCAGAAAAAGGCCAAAGTGGTCTAACACACAGGGCGAGGTGCTAGGTGAGGGGCTGGGCTGGTCTCGGGTAGGAAGGCAGGGGCTGGCAGAGAGGCCTTTGTTGGCTTGGGGCACTTCCAGCCACAGGAAGTGTTTGCTCTTTTCAGGACAGGTCAATCCTTATTTCCATTCAGCGAACATGTTTTGTGTACACACAAAAGGGGTGCAAAGACGAGTTTTAATTGAGAGGAGTTTGCTACCTCTAAAGAACGTCCAGGCCGGGCGCGGTGGCTCACGCCTATAATCCCAGCACTTTGAGAGGCCGAGACTGGCGGATCACGCAGTCAGGAGTTTGAGACTAGCCTGGCCAACATAGTGAAACCCCATCTCTACTAAAAAAGTACAAAAAATTAACTGAGCATGGTGGTGGGCACCTGTAATCCCAGCTACTCAGGAGGCTGAGGCAGGAGAACCTGGGAGGCAGAGGTTGAATGAAGTGAGCCGAGATCGCGCCACTGCACTCCAGCCTGGGCGACAGAGCGAGACTCTGTCTCAAACAAAAACAAACGAAACCATCCAATTTGGGCACTGTCAGAGAGACTCAGAATGTTCTGGAAGTCCACAGTTGGTGAGAGGGGACCAGAAACACACCTCGACAGTAAGCGCTCCTGAGGACAGGCCAGGAGCCGGTGCCGCACAGAGCCCTCCATATACCTGATCATTCCATTCTCACTTCCGAGCTGGCAGCTGGCGATCGTCCCCTCCTCTCACAAACTGGGAAAGTGTATTTCATTGAACAGACTCAGAAGGATGTGAAGTGACCTGCCCAGGACCACGCAGCTGGAAAGTGGCCATGCAGGAGTGAAGGAATGAAGGTCTCTGACTCCAAAGCCTACCCTCACATGCATTTTGCTCTGAGACAGGTGGGTTCAAGGTGAATCTGGAGGGTGGGGAAGGGACTTGTCAGGTGAAGGCAAGAGGAAGGTGTTCCAGTCTGAAGGGACAGCTGGATGAAGACACAGAGGCAGTGTGGCCCCAGAACTGTGTGGTGGGCTCTGAGGGCATCTTTCAGGGGCAGGCCAGAGGGAGGGCTTGGGCTGAGGGTGGAGGGCAGGTCACTTCACATCCTTCTGAGTCCGTTCAATGAATAATAACTTTCCCAGTTCATGAGAGAAGGGGTCGATCCCTAGCTCGGAGGTGAGAATGGAATGATCAGGTATATGGAGGGCGCAGTGCGGCCCTGGCTCCTGGCCTGTCCTGGGGAGCGCTTGCCACAGGCGTCATGGATGCGGGGAAGAGGCCCAAGCTGGCAGCCCTGAGGGGGAAGCCTGGTGATGAGGGGGAGGAAAGGAAGAAGCAAGTGAAGGCTCTGCATGCTGGAGTGTGGGCGGGAGCCAGGGCAGGGAGGACCTGCCTCCTTCATGGGGCCAGCACAGTGTTCTCGGGGATGAGCTGTCCAGAGAGGCTTGTCCCAGGCTGAAGGTCTAGCTGGCAGAGCCCAGAGAGAAGCCCAGCAGTGCCCACATGCCAGGGAGGAGAGCAAGAGGCTGGCTGGGAGGCTGACAGGAGGAGGGAGAAAAGGGCTTGTGAATGGTTCAGGTAGGAAATGACCCTTTATCAATGTGGTTGCGGGGGACAGAGAAGGGCGAGGTGTGACGGGAACTGCAGTGCAATGCTCAGATGCTTCCCACAGTCGGCCCTGGCCAGGATGTGCTGTGTGTCTGTGTATCCCGGCATCCTAGTCTGGGCTGAAGAGACCCTCCTCAGGGAGCATGTTCCTACAGGATGACATCTGTCCCATGTGGCTTTGCACCTGTGGTGCTGGCTGGTCCTGGGCCCAGGTTGGTGGACCTGGATGGAATGAAGCAGCCACATCTGTGTCACCCCATCTCTGGGAGCCCACCCCACCTGGTCAGACCTGCCAGGCCAACCCCATACCCATCTCCTCACAGCTGAGCTCCATGCCGCTGCCCCAGCTTCTCCAGCAAGGGCACATCATCCCTTCCAGGCCTCTTCCAAGTTCCCCTCCCCAGCCAGCTGCCGCAGAGCCCCACTTGCACTTGGGGAGGACCTGGGCAGGGAGGACGTAAGTGAAGACAGGGGCAGGGATGCCTCGTCCATGATGGTTCTCTGGAATGATGCTCAAGAGTGGGGGGGACTTTGGTGATGGTCCCTTCCTCTTTACTGATGGGCAAATAGAAGTCCCGGAGTGGGGGGCTGGGCACGTTAGCTCATGCCTGTAATCCCAGCACTTTGGGAAGCCAAGGTGGGAGGGTCACTTGAGACCAGGAGTTCAAGACCAGCCTGAACAAAACATAGCAAGACCCCACCTCTGCAAAAAAGTTTTTTTTAATTAGCCAGGCATGGTGGTGGGTGCCTGCAGTACCAGCTACTCGGGAGGCTGAGGTGGGAGGATTAGCTGAGCCCAGCCCAGGCTCGAGGCTGCAGTGCAGTGATGGTGCCACTGCACTCCAGCCTAGATGACGGAGTGAGGCCCTGTCTCTTAAAAAAAAAAATTCCAGATTGGGACTAGGTGCCAGGGGGCACTGATCTGAGGCTCTGAGGGACTCCATTAAGGTCAGCAATTTTTTATTTTATTTTATTTTTTTTTGCTAAAACCCAATTTTCCAGGCCTCAGATCCTTGACTTGTCAGCAGAATTCTCTATTTTGAAAATAGATTTCGCTCCCTGACACAAACCTTCTACTTCTCCAATCAGTTTTCCTCTGTCTGCACTGTAGATTTTTTCTTCTCTGCCCAGCCATTAAATGTCATCAAGAGTTCCCCAAGCCCTTCCCTTCCGCCCTGTTCTCCCCAGCAAGCTCAGCCGCTGCAGCTTGAGTGACTGCATCGGGCTCTGAGACGCTCTGGCCCAGAGTTCTCTTCTGAGTTTCTGATCCATGGCCATATCTGCCCCGTGGGCATTTCCTGAGGCACTGCGTGCTCCTGTGTCCACATCTGCACTGATGATTTCCCTCTGCATTCTCCCAAAATTCTCACACCCGGTGATCCCTGTGCAGGGAATGAAGTGCCAACCATGCCAGGGCAAAGGCCAGAGGCCTGTCCTTACCTGCACATGTCATCTGTGAGTTTCAGTTCCCGAACATCTCCTTACTCACCTTCCTCTGTCCCCACCACCACGAGCTTCCTCCAGCTCTGGCTTGAAGGGTGACAGCCTCCTGACTGGGCTCCCGGCTCTGTCCTTGTCTCCGTGCCTTCCCTTCTCCATGCAGCCATCTGTCGGCTTTTGAAAACATGAAGCAGGTCCTGTCACTTTCCCACTTATAAACCTTTACCAGCCTCTTGTTCCTCTTAGAATAAAGACTCAGATGTTACCAAGTCTTAGGGGACTCCTGCCGACCCTCCAGTCTCAACCTCCCCTCGCTGTGCATTACAGCCTCCTGGCCTTTCCAGGAATTCCCCCAAGATTCTACTCATCACAGAGCCGTGCAAAGAGCCAAGGAGAGGCCCCTGCAGGTATGTTTCCATATTACCCTTTTATATTCATTTGTGAAACTCTTTGATGAATGCCTCTCTACCCTGCTTAGAATATAGAAACTTTCCCTTGCCCCATTTTAAGATGTGAGAATGCATGTGTCATAAAAGCTTCTCATCAGAGGCTCAGATACTTCAGGTGCCAGACCCCATGTGTCCAGGTGGATCCCACCTACGAGCCCAGGCAGCCCAAGGGCTTCTGAAATAGCAACACTTGGTAGCATGGCCCTTGAGGGCTCAGAGACCCTGTCCCCAGCCATGATGTCAGTGGCCACGCCTGGCTTATGGAAGTAGCACAGTAAACATGCATTGACCTCAGGCCCCTCTCAGGGAGGATGCCTCTGGGTTCAGGTCACCGAGTTATGCAGGGGAGGTGCACATTTTCCTGGAGTGCCAGGCAAGGTTTGGGCACCTGGAGCCCAGCACCAGGGGTCAGTGAGAGGGAGGCTCCAGGGAGGTGATGGCCACAGGGGGAAGGGAAGAAATGCTGACTGAGGACTGGGCCTTGAACTGGGGGGAAGAATTGTTTTATTTCCCACCCATATGAGAAAGCAAGAGGGGAGAGGCCTGAAGGAAAGGGGAGTCCACCTTGAGCATTTATTTCAAGGTGAGTGACCCTTATGTTCTCTGTAAATCACTACCACACACTTGGGACTGAGGCACATCCTTTTTTTTTTTTTTTCTTTTTGAGATGGAGTGTCACTCTGTCACCCAGGCTGGAGTGCAGTGGCACGATCTGGGCTCACTGCAACCTCCACTTCCTGGGTTCAAGCCATTCTCCTGCCTCAGCCTCCCCAAGTAGCTGGGACTACAGGCACATGCCACCACGCCCAGCTAATTTTGTATTTTTAGTAGAGACGGGGTTTCACCATATGGGTCAGGCTGATCTCAAACTCCTGACCTCAGGTGATCTGCCTACCTTGGCCTCCCAAAGTGCTGGGATTACAGGCATGAGCCACAGAGCTTGGCCTGTATAGACAACTTTAATGAGGCTAACGACCTTTAGACCACCAATCCCCAAGCAGAGGTAATCTGGTAACCACTTATATGACTTTTTAGTATCCTTATGAGCCTTTTCTTCCATATTTATTACATATGCACACACACATACACACATGCATATATAGTTTCCCATAGAAAAATATAGTATTTGATTGGTATCTCACTGTTCGTACCTGTCAGCTTCTTAGTTTCTTACTCAATGTTGTATTATGTTGGTGCAAAAGTAATTACAGTTTTTGCCATTAAAATAACGCTGTGATTACTTATGCACCAACCTAGTACCCTGAAAAGCTTTGTGAATCTGTGTGGCTCCACCTCATTCTTCTTCATTCCTGTGTATCCTATAGTGAGGATATTCCACAGCTTATTAGGACACTCCCTGATGATGGATAATGAAATAGTTCCCAGTATTTCAAACCACACATGTACTGTTTAAAGAACAGGAACGTTAGCCGGGCACAGTGGCTCATGCCTGTAATCTCAGCACTTTGGGAGGCCAAGGCAGGAGGATTGCTTGAGCCCAGGAATTTGAGACCAGCCTGGACTTGAATATAGTGAGACTCTGTCTCCACAAAAAACAATACAAATCAGCTGAGTATAGTGGTGTGTGCTTGTAGTTGAGGGAGGGAGGTTGAGGCAGGAGGGTCGCTTGAGCCTGAGCAGTCAAGGCTGCAGTGAGCAGTGATTGTACCACTGCAGTCCAGCCTAGGCAACAGGGCAATACCCTCCTTCCAAAAGTAAGATTAAAAAAAAAGATTCATCTGTATCGTAGCATATGTCAGAATCTCCTTCCTTTTAAAGGCTGAGTAATATTCAATTGCATGTCTATATCACATTTTGCTTATCCAGTCATTGGTCAGTGGACACTTGGGTTGCTTCCATGTTTTAGTTATTGTAAATAATGCTGCTATGAATGTAGGTGTGCACATAGCTCTTCGACACCAGGCTTTCAATTCCTCTGGGTAAATACACAGAGGTAGAATTGCTGGATCACATGATAATTCTATTTTTAACTTTTTGAGGAATCACCATAGTGTTCTCCACAGTAACTGTGCCATTTTACATGCCTATCGACAGTGTACAAAGTTTCCAATTTCTCCACTTCCTCACCAACATCTATTTTCTGCTATTTTTAAAAAATAGTAGCCATCGACTGGGTGTGAGGGGGTATCTCACTGTGGTTTTGATGTGCATTTTCCTAATGGTAAGTGGTGTTAGAATCTTTTTATGTGCTTATTGGACATTTCTGTGTCTTCTTTGGAGAAATGTTTATTCGAGTCCTTAGCCCATTATTGTGTTGAGTTGTTTTGTTGTGGTTGAGTCTTAGGGATCCTGTGTATATTCTGAATATCAATCCCTTATCAGATATATGACTTGCAAATATTTTCTCCAATCGAATAGATTGTCTTTTCACTCTATTGATAGGGTCTTTTGATGCACAAAATTTTTACGTTTTCATGGAGTCCAATTTGTCTGTTTTTTCTTTATTTCCTGTGCCATTAGTGTCATATGCAAGAAACCACTCCCAAATCTAATGTCATGAAACTGTTGCCCTATGCTTTCTGCTAAACGTTTTAGAGTTTTAGAACTTACATTTAGGTCTTTGATCCACTTAGAGATCATTTTTGTATGTGGAATTAGGTAAGGGCCCAGTTCCATTCTTTTGCACGAGATATTCAGTTTTCCAAGCCTGAGTTGTTGAAAAGACTGTCCTTTACTCCACTGAATGGTCTTGCACCCTGGCTGAAAACCATTTAACAATATATGAGAGGGTTTGTTTCTGGACTCTATATCCTACATGTCTGTATGTCTGTCTTTATGCCAGTACCACACTGTTCTGACTACTGTAGCTTTATAGTAAGTTTTGAAATCAGTAAGTGTGAGTTCTCCAGCTTTGTTCTTCATTTTCAAGATTGTTTTGGTTATTCGGTTATTATTGTCTTGTCAAACAAGAAATAATCTTTAGACAAGCAGAGGAATAGGTGAAGGTGCAGAAAGATTGGGGTCCGATCCACGTGGAAGAAGGGGGAAGAGTAGGGTATAATGAAGGGAAACTGGTGCTGGAGGGTGGAGGTTTAACATGGGAGGTAGCTTTATCCTAGATAGATTTTTTTTTGAGACGGAGTCTTGTTCTGTTGCCAGGTTGGAGTGCAGTGGCATGATCTCAGCTCACTACAACCTCCACCTCCCAGTTCAAGCAGTTCCCCTGCCTCAGCCTCCTGAATAGCTGGGACTACAGGCATGCACCACCACACCCGGCTAATTTTTTGTATTTTTAGTAGAGATGGGGTTTCATCATGTTGGCCAGGATGGTCTCGATCTCCTGACCTTGTGATCCCGCCTGCCTCAGCCTCCCAAAGTGCTGGGATTACAGGCTGAACCACCACGCCTGGCCCTATCCCAGATAGTTTTAAGTCATCAAGTTATCGGTTAGCCTTGACCAACATATCCTTTAAAGAAGCAATCTTAAAATTGGATTTACATTTAGAGGTGTCAGTGTACCAATAAAAATCTGCTGTGTGGCCTGGCGTGGTGGCTTACGCCTGTAATCCCAGCACTTTGGGAGGCCAAGGCAGGCAGATTGCTTGAACCCAGAAGTTCAAGACCAGCCCAGCCAACATGGTGAAGCCCCATCTCTACTAAAAAATACAAAATTAGCCAGGCCTGGTGGTGCGCACCTGTAATCCCAGCTACTCAGGAGGCTGAGAGGAGAATCGCTTGAACCCAGGAAACAAAGGTAGCAGTGAGCCGAAATTGTGCTACTGCACTCCAGCCTGGGTGACAGAGTGAGTGAGATTCTGTCTCAAAAAACAAATAAATAAATAAAATTTAAAATGCTGTGCTTCTTGGGCCAGGGGGATTTTACTCTCTTTCTGTTTTAAGTCACCTCTCAAATGATCAGCTTGAATGAAATTAAATGTCCTCCCGAAGTGTTCATTGAATGCCAAAACATCCTTGGTGAAATTCTGCCATTTAGAGAGATAGAAGTTGTGGTGGTCATGTGGATACCATCAGAAGCCAGAAGTTTTCACAGATGGGGAGTTTAGATTGAGAAGACTCCTGGTTACTGCAATTCAAAGTTACAGTCAGCTGAAGGTACTTAGACAACTTAGTGTCTTGGGCCCCTGACCTAATGGTCAGCCCCTCAGAATTTAGACCCAACAGTCTTGAGTCCCTGGCAGGTAGAATATATCAGAGAGAATGTTCTCTCTGAATCTAAACCAGGTTCTCAGGACAAATAGCCCAGATGAGAAAATAATCTCATCAGGTGTTATTGGTCACCCACAGCAAAGTTTGTTCTCAGAGGATGTTGGTCTGGAGAGAACTGCAGACTTTCCAATCTGTGAGGCCGTCTCAAACAGCCAAATTATAGGAACTATGCCTGCGTTCTACTCTAAACGTCTTTCTCATGATTAAATAACACTTAAATGCTGGGCTCAGTGGCTCACGCCTGTAATCCCAACACCTTGGGAGGCTAAGGCAGGTGGATTACCTGAGGTCAGGAGATTGAGACCAGCTGGTCAACATGGTGAAATCCCGTCTCTACTAAAAACACAAAAAATTAGCCAGACGTGGTAGCAGGAGGCTGTGATCCCAGATACTCAGGAGGCTGAGGCAGGAGAATAGCTTGAACTGGGAGACAGAGGTTGGAGTGAGCTAAGATCGTGCCATTTCACTCTAGTCTGGGCAAGAACAAGACTCTGTCTCAATAAATACATAAATGAGTGAATGAATGAATGAACCAATAAATAAATAAATTTTAAGGACACAGGAAAAAAACAAGGGACAGGTGGAAGCAAATCACCAAGGATGCAGCTCCAAAGGGAAACATTAACCAAATATAAATACCTGGATTTGACAAGTAAATAAAACAGCCAAGGAACTCAGCACAAAGAGAGTGGAGTTGGCCAGGCACAGTGGCTCATACCTGCAATCCCAGCACTTTGGGAGGCCGAGACAGGCAGGTAGCTTGAACCCAGGAGTTCAAGGCCAGCCTGGGCAACGTGGTAGAAACCTATCTCTACAAAAAAAGGAAAAAAAAGCCAGGTATGGTGGGATGTGCCTGTAGTCCCAGCTACTAAGAAGGCTGAGGCGGGAGGATCACTTGAGCCTGGGAGGTCAAGGCTGCAGTGAGCCATGATCATGCCGCTGCACTCAGCCTGGGTGACAGAGCAAGACCCTGTCTCAAAAAAAAAAAAAGAGAGAGAGAGCATCAAGTTTGCCCCTTGACAAGATCGTTCAGGCTGCTGCGTGTGAAAACGAAAAGACTGGAACAAGCGAGGGTAGACAGGGAGCAGCCCTTCAGAGGAGGAGGGACAGAGATCTGGGCCCAGCCGGAGGCAGTGGAGATGAAGAATGGTGAGTGGTTTCATGAGCCATTACTGCCGTATCCAATGGGGTTACAAATGGGTCAGGGAAGATCGCACGTGTGTTTCTTAACTCCTTGAGTTTGAGGTACTTCTGAAACATCAAAGTGGAGACTGAGTCCATGAATGAGTTTATGGGATTAAGCTTAGAAGAGAGGTCTGACTAAAAATAGAAATGGGGGGAATGGGCCGGGCGCGATGGCTCACGTCTTTATCCCAGCACTTTGGGAGGCCAAGGCAGGTGGATCATCTGAGGTCAGGAGTTCAAGTCCTGCCTGACCAACATGGCAAAACCCCAACACTACTAAAAAAAAAAAAAAAAAAAAAAGTAGCCGGGCATGATGGCATGCAACTGTAATCCCAGCTACTTGGGAGGCTGAAGTAGGAGAATCGCTTGAACCCAGGAGTGGAAGTTGGAGTGAGCTGAGATTGCACCACCGCACTCCAGCCTGGGAGACAGAGTGAGAGTCCGTCTGAAAAAAAAAAAAAGAAATGGGGGGAATGGTCAACACATGATTTTTAATGAAACCATGAGGTGTATGTGGTTGCCTTGAGAGACAGGCAGAAAGAGGAGGGTCCAGACGAACTTCAGCAGCAGAGAAGGAGCTGGCAAAGGAGGCCGAGAAGGAACTGCCAGAGAGAAGAAACCAGGAAACTAGAAGCCTGGAGGCCAAGGGCACATTGTCCAAGTGTAGGGGCTGGGGCTGAGGCTGGCTGTGAAACGCTGTTGAGATGTCAAGTACGGTGAGGTCTGAGGACCTCATTGTTTTTGGATTGAACAAATGATTGACCTTCAAGCAATTCTAGTAGTGTGGTGGGAGCAGAAGCCACACTGAGGGGGGAGGGACAAATGAGCAGAGGGTGCTTGAGAAAGGTCCCCCCTGGCGAGGGATGCTGACCCTGAAGGGATGGTACAGAAGCTCAGGTGGGAGATGTTAAGGGGCAAGAATCAGAGCCTCACCGTAATTAAGGACACATTGATCTCAATGCCAATGGAGAGGAATAACTGGAAACCTGGTGTGAGCAGCTGTGTCCCAGAAGCCAAGAAGAGAGTGAGTGGGAGGCAGAGGAGCCGGCCAGGCTTCCCACAGAGGTCACGCTGAGATCCCAGTCACTCTCTGGAGAGCTGTGTCCCTGCATGCTCCTCCTCCTACACGCTCCGAGAAGGCCTCTGAGGGTCAATGAAGGACCATACCCAGCTGGACAAAAGTGATGCGGTGTTGTGTCCTGGGTTAAGAGACGCCAGTTTTTGGTACAGAAAAACTAGGATGGAACATCTGGCTTTCCCACCTGCTCTCCGTGTGGCAAGTTTCTAAACATTTTTGTGGATTTTAAGACACGGTCTGTTCCAGGAAGATTATACTATGAAAATATGCAGGGATTAGAATGGAAAAGATGTGGAATTTGAAAATTCTGTTTGCCTAGGTTGTCTCTTCAGGTGCTAACCTTGCAGTTATGAACAAAGCCCTTCCTGAATCCATGAAGGAAGAGAGGAACGGGGCACAGCAGCTCATGCCTATAATTCTAACACTTCGGGAGGCTGAGGTGGGTGGATGGCTCAAGCACAGGAGTTCGAGATCAGCCTGGGCAACGTGGTGAAACCCCGTCTCTACAAAAAATACAAAAATTAGTCAGGCATGGTAGCACACACCTGTAGTCCCAGCTACTCGGGAGGCTGAGGTGGGAGGATGGATTGAGTCCAGGAGACAGAGATTGCAGTGAGCCAAGATTGAGCCACTGCACTCTATCCTAGATGACTGAGTGAGATCCTGTCTCAAAAAAAGGAGAAGCAGGAGGAGGAGGAAGTGGAGGAAGAGGAGGAGGAGGAGGAGGGGGGAGGAAGAGGAGAAAGAGGGGGAAAAGGAGGGGGAGGAGGAAGAGAAGGAGGAAGAGGAGGTGAAGGAGAAGAAGCAGGAGGTGGAAGAGAGAGAGGAGGAACGGGATGCTGCAATGCCAGCTAGTGGTGCCTGGTGGCAGAGGTGGTAGGCAGTCCCTCAGGATGGAGTCAGCTGAGATGGCAAACTCCTCAGGGCTGTGCCCAGTCCAGCTTGATGTCCCCATGGCTAGAGGTCAGCACAGATCTGTCAGCCTAGCCAGGCCTAGTGGCCAGTCTGCATCAGGGCCCTGGGGACAGAAGCCAGTCCCAGTCTCACCTCACCCTCACCCGCCTACTCTCACACCACCGCCCTCTCCCCAGGGGGTACCATCAAAGGTAAACAGTGGGCCTGCATAGCTGGGAGAGCAAGCAAGCTTGCACATTATTGCCAAAGCTATTAACACCCACGTGCCAGTGTCTGATGATGTTGACAGCTCAGCTCCAACAAGCTGATGACACCATGCCATGCCATCCATGCCATGCCGTGCCACCTCAGTCCCCTGCTACACAGCCAAAGGCTCAGAGGCCATTCCAGAGTGACTGCAGTACGGGTGGAGAGGCTTCCCCAGCTGGTAAGTTGCCATGGCTGGGGCTAGAAAGGCTCTCTTTCCTCCCCCGGACCCCTTGTCCAGGAGAAGCTTTTCTGGGCATATGCTGTCCTCTGAACACAGACCAGGGGGATAGATGGGGTCAGTGCATGGCACCTGGGGCTGTTGGAGCCAGGAGCCTCTCACTGTGGTCTGGAGCACATGAGATTCCCAGGGAAAGACTGGGAGCCTTTGGTTATTTCTTTCGGATTTGAAGGACAGATTATAGCTCCCATGGACAGAATGAAAAGGGAATTAAGTGAGGGAAAGATTAGCTCCATAGCAGGTGTTCCTACAGGATCCCCCCTGGTGGGCAGGGCATCACATTTCACACCCCTTCTCTCCCCAGAGCCATCTCCTGCCCTGCCACATGGGACCAGGACACACAGGGAAGTTTCTCCCACGTGCCAGGGCCTAGCAGCCATACTAGCCTGTCTCCCTGGGACCCCCTCCCCAGAATGGAGATGAGGTGGGCATGGGCTTTATGCAGTATCTGCTAGCACAGGGTCTGTGTTGAGTCTCCATGGCCTGAACTTGGCCACTCCTGGGCTATGGTAGAGAGGCAAGAGCTCTGGGCTCTGCCTTAGTCACGGAGGCAAATTACGAATCCTCTTGGGGTTGTCTTATCAGTAAGACTGGACTAGAAATACCACTGCTGCACGTGGCCATGGTGATCCAGTCTTACAAAATGAGTAGGAGAGAACACTGGGCTTGGATCGGGGGAATCCAAAACCCCAGTTCAGGCCCTTGCCTGCCTCTTTCTTTGCTCAGTGTCTTCCTCTGTACAATGGAAAGGACTGCACTAGGTGACTGGTAAGGTCCAGGTGCTCACTGACCAGTTCTGACCTAGTTCCCGTTGCTTTCCTGCCACTGGTAGGATTCTCCCCCAAGAAAGGGAGGAGGAAGGGGCACACTCGGCGTCCACGAACTCGGATGGATGGGAGAATCCCGTTTGGGTCTCCAGTCCTTCTGAGATGGTACTAAGGGGGACACTCTTCGGGTGCCTTCTGCCAGGACAAGTGGCGCTTCCTCCACAGGGTAGGGGGGAGCCCTGGGGCCCAGGCCATGTGATGGTTGGGCTGGATGCTCAACTCAGACTCAGAGTCCGGGAGAGAAGGCCCCATTGCCAGACTCTCCTGAAAAGTGGGTGCATGAGCTGAGGGCTGCTCCCTGCTGGCTCAGAATCAACGACCTTCCGGGCCTCATCCTGGGGTGTGTAGGGCATTTCACAGGGCAGCTCACAGTCACACTGGGGCCACACTAGTGGATGCAGGTAGAACACGTGGGTCACAGGCTCCTTTTAAACTTACCTGTTGGGTGATCTTAGTTGAGACTCTTAACCCCTGAGAAATACAGCTGGTATTAAATGACACAACATTTATACATTTGAATAACCAGGTGCCTGGCACATACTAGGTGCTCAACAAATGCTATTTAAATCTGGACCTGGATGTAGGAGCTCTCATGGGTCACAGATGGGCAAAGATACTGATACTCCTAGCCCTTCTGGACTGCCAGGAGGGGTTTGGGGCAGTTTAGGATCCCTCGCTGATCATCTCAGGCCAAAGATGACCTTTTCTCTTACCTTCTGTGCTGTAGAAAGATCACTATCTTCCATGTGCTGGGAGGAGTACAGGTTGGGAAGCAAAGCACTAGTAAAGTTCCTAGTCATTGCTAGAAGGGCTCTGGGGGTCTAGGAGGCCCTGAATCTGAAATGGCAAGAGGAAGAGGAAAGAGAAAGAGACCAAAAGGCAGAGTTGCCATGTGACTTGGGGGCTGCCAGGGCTTGTGCAGTGGGGGCCTCACGCGTCCGCCACCTGCAAATGGTGTTCAGCCAGTGCCGGGCCCGTCTCTGTGCTGACAGTTGGTGTGGGAAGGGAAGCGTCCAGGAGGTGTGAAGTGCGCAGCTCATCTCACCCCTTCCCCACTGCCATGGTAGGGAAGGGGTGAGATGAGCGTACACTGCATGCGAAAGAATGGAATCCATGCTGCCAATCTCCCAGCTGAGGAAACAGAGGCATGAGGAAGAGGAAATGACTGCAGGTGATAATAGGCATCACAGTGGATCTGGGCCTCCAGCCCACGCATCCTGGTGCTCAGTGATGGGCCTTCCCCAGGCACCAGAAACAGCCCTTTCCCTCCTACTCCCTGACCTCTTGGAGAGAAGTCCCAGCACCTTACCCAGTGCCTTTTCCCCCTGGGTTTCCTATGTGGAGAGGCTGCCAGGTCAGCCGGCTTTTGTCAGTGCTGAGTAGCCCGTCCTGGCATCCTTCCCTGTCCGGTGAACCTCTGCCTTGTCCGACGCAGCAGAGATGGAACCATCTTGTCCCTCAGTGCTGGGCACTGGGCAGGTCCCTGAGAGCTCTGACTCTACCAGAGCAGTGGCTGTAGCCCTGGCTGCACATTAGAATCTATTGATGAATTTTAAAAAGGACCAATGCCCGTGTCCCACCCTGGACCAATTAAATCAAAATCTCTGAGAGTGAAGCCTGGGTACAAGTATTCTTTTTGGGGTCTTGATCTCAGCTCACCACAACTTCCGCCTCCCGGGTTCAAGCGATTCTCCTGCCTCAGCCTCCTGAGTAGCTGGGATCACAGGCGTGCGCCACCACGCCCAGCTAATTTTTGTATTTTTAGTAGAGACAAGCTTTCACCATGTTGGTCAGGCTGGTCTCAAACTCCTGACCTAGGGATCCGCTCATCTTGGCCTCCCAAAGTGCTGGGATTACAGGAGTGAGCCACCACGCCCAGCCACGAGTATTCTTTCAAAAAGTCCCCCAGGTGGTTCCAATGTGCAGCCAGGATTGAGAAGCACTTATGTGGAAGAGTGATGGTGTGATGTTGGGGACAGCTTGACCATGAACCCCCATGTTACTTTTCCATCATCTGTTCCCATCACGCTTCATGGTAGTGGGCAATGTACCCTCTCTTTTCCGCAGCTTTCTATCCTAAAAGATGCTTTAATTCCTTTCATCTTTTCCATCCTCATCCTTTTCTGCTGATCTGAGCCTTTTATAGTAGTCTTGGTCTCTTTCCTTTTATGCTGTTTCATTTAATTGTTTACTTATTCATCCACCATTCAACAAATGCCTGCTATGGCAGGCAGTATATTAGGTGCTGGGAACATAGCAAAGAACAAGACAGGCCAGGTCCCTTCCCCTCATCGAGTGTGCATTCTGCTGGAATTTGTCCTGTCAGTCTTTCCGTTTTTATTAATGTCTATGATATTTGAAAACCACTTTTTTAAATAGAATTGCATTACTGGTACCTTCATTTTATCTCTTCCGTTCTCATCTCTTAATTAAGCTCTTCTTGTCTTTAGTATCTTGATTATAAGCAAAGCTTCTGCCCAAGGAAAGCTAAGTCAGCCCAGCTACTTGCATTAGACAATGTTTTGCATGCATGTACCCAGGTCCTATTGGAAATACACAGGAGTCCTGGCATCTAGATAACATGCCAGGTTTGGAGAGTCCTAATCCAAGGCTCCTTTTACTTCTGTGACTGGGAAGGGCAATGGAGGACACAGGCCAGTCACACCAGTTGTTTCTTTGCCCCTGGAGAGTACTCAGACAGTGAATGAAGATTTGTGGAGGGCCTAGTATGCGCAGAACACTGGGCTAGGTGCTCCAGGGGGAAGAGTTTTGTGGGTACCAAGGAGGTAGGAAGAGAAAGGCCCAGCCCCTCCCTTGCTGGGAACATAGGACTATTTCCATGCAGAAAGCATGAGCAATGCAAGGCCATCATGGTGAGGACTAGTCAGAACTTCAGAAAAGCTGAAACTTGAGGCAGAAAATCCCCCAGGGCATTACTGACATAATGCAGATTACCGTAGATTACCGTATATCTGGGATATACGGTATTCTGGTTCCACCCCCTCCCACAGTTCTGGTGTGTACCCTCCCTCTTCCAGTGGGGTGTCTTCCTAAAACAGGGGCACTTGTCCAAGATGGCAGGCTGCCGGTACAAACTTCCCATCACATTGTCGGAGCTCACTCAGGTCCAGGGTCTACATTTACCTTGTTGAAAGAAGAGGACAATTTGATTCACTCTCTGTTTACAGTCATTAAAAAGCTTGAGCTGAAGCTGGGTGTGGTGGCGTGTGCCTATAACCCCAGTTACTCAGGAAGCTGAGGCAGGAGGATTGCTTGAGGCCAGAAGTTTCAGGTTATAGTGTGCAATGATAACGCACGTGAATAACCACTGCGGTCCAGCCTGGTCAACAGAACCCTGTCTCTTAAAAACAAAACAAAGCAAAAAAAAAAAAAACAACAAACAAATAAAAAAACACGTGACTTGAACTTACCCTTCTTCCTAAGACTCAGAGCCATTTGTAGACATTGCTTCTAGCTCCTAACACAAGGGAATTGGGTCTAGCTAGATCTTTAACCAGAAGGAAAAACAAACCTGTTTTATTTTTCTCAAAGTCTAGGGATTTCCTTGTGGATCTATTACTCTCCGAGGCTGTGGTGGTTTTCAACTTTTTTTGGACTGTGACCTGCATTGAAAAATACATAATTGCCTCACTACATGTAGCTGAAACAGAAGTTCTGTCGATACATTACTTACCCTTATTATATTGCAATGCCCTCAGATATTTTATGTTCTGTTTCATTTTTTTAAATGGGCTGATCATTAATCAAATCAGATCGATGGGATAATGATGGGTTGTAAACCCTCATGGAAGGCCTGTGCTGCTTTAATCTCCATGGGCCCTGTGCCAGGAGCTTAGTCTAGCGCTCCCCTGTGGATTCTTGGACAACAGCAAATGCTCAGCTTTTTCAGTGGCCAAGAAACCTCTGAGCAAGCCATGTGCCACCATCCCTGAGAGATGTGAATTCACGAAACTGTGCCTTTTCCAAAAGGAGCACCTGGTGATTGTTGCTAAAATCTGAAATGGAGAATATTTCTTATCCCCCTTTTATAGGACATGTCCTCTTAGGGCATTTTCTAGCAAAAATCAGAGAACAAAATTTTATGGACAAGTGATGGAGCCTGTCTTTGACTTCAGACAACGACTTTCCCTGTGTTTTCATAACTGCTACGAGAACACATGGTAGGTGCCAGTTAAGTTGCCGTGCCTGTAAGGGTGCCAAGAGGCTGGGTGAGGTGGCTCATGCCTGTAAATGCAGCACTTTGGGAGGCCAAGGTGGGAGGACTGATTGAGCCCAGGAGTTCAAGACCAGCCTGGGCAGCCTAGTGAGACCTCATCTCTATTTCTTAAAAAATGTTTAAAAAAGAGTGCCCATGAAATGTTGCTCCCCCACAGCCTCACAGTTGATGAGGATCCCTCGATACGTGGATGGGACTCAGAGATTTATTCTACCTAAAAGGTCATTCACTCTGTCCCATACCAAAATGCCTTACAAAAATTCTATATGTTTTTAAGGCACTTCTCAATTTTTCCAAATGTGAAAGAGGTTTGAGGAAGGATGGTAACCCATCTGGGCTGTGGGAGTCCTGGAGAGCAGTTAGAGATGGGGCGAATACCTAGAGAGTGGAACCAACTTATTTCTACCCATGCCCTGTGTCCTTCCCCACACACCTCTAGCTGGCCTACACGTAAGTGGAGACCTTGGCCTATTCAGCCCAAGCAAGTTCAGCAATGCTCCTCAAAGCTGCTGGTGGCACGGAACTGGGTGGACTCCTGACATCCTTAGTAGTGGTTTCTCATTGACCTTGGGGGCAGTTTAGTGAAGATGATAAGTGTCCACATGGGGCACCTGTGCTCACTTGGCCCCCGCAGACCTTGGTCTTGGGTATATTTTCTTCTTTTCTGTATGTCTGTGTGTGCTGCCCTCTTCCAGACTCTGGAACTAGCTGATGCCCAGCTAGACTAAGTGTGTCATTGTCCACACACCTCTGGCATGTCCAAGACCCCCTTCCAGTCCTGAGGCTTAGGCTCAGGCTTTGGCATGGCTAAATCAGTGGTGACCCACAAGTCACACTTTTTCAGAGCAGTTGAGAAAGGAAGACGATATCCTAAAACCAGAGATTCAGGAACAAAGGGTCACCCACTTCGTCTTCACTTCCTACTCACGACAATAGAGGTAATCACTGTGATTTTTTTTAAAAAAATGTTTTTTTTATTGAGATGGAGTCTTGCTCTTGCCCAGGCTGGAATGCAGTGGTGCAATCATAGTTCACTGCAACCTTGAACTCTCGGGCTCCAGCAGTCCTCTTGCCTCAGCCTCACAAGTAGCTGGGATTATAGGTCACTACGCTTGACTAATTCATTTAATTTTTTTTTGAGATGGGGTTGCCCAGGCTGGTTTTCAAACTCCTGGATTAAATCGATCCTCCTACTTTAGCCTCCAAAAGTGCTGAGATCACAGGTGTGAGACACTGTGCCTGACTGTGATTTTTCAGTGTGAGAAAAGTTGGTCAGCCAGGAGATCAGGATCCGAGGTTGGGTCATGGGAACCAGCCCCAGAGTCTTAACTAGACCTCAGAAGTCAGGATCCCAGCCTCACACCCACAAGTGTGGCCAGAAAGCAAGGATAATTTAAATATATTTGTTCATATCAACCAAGGCAATTGTTTCTTGGTATTTGTGGAACAAATTTAAATTATGCTCTCAAAGAGTATTTTGCCACTCAGGCTTTAAATGCCGGCTCTGTCTGCCCAGTTTAGACCCAGCCCAGCATTCCTGACTTAGTTTGCCTGAAAGAAACTGCTGATTGCATCAAGCTTGGTTCCACCTGTCTGGCTTGTATCTCTGAATTCAACATACAAACAACAAACGTGTGGCATGCACATCTTCCCAACACAACTGGCCATCCATGGGGGGAACAGAAACAAACTTCTCCATGTCATGCAAACCAGGAAACCTAGCAGAACTTCTGAGACATGGTGGGAACATGTTTCACATTTGGAGGTGGCTTTATGGTTTACAGTTGTTGCAAGGTACTTTGGATCTCCTGGCTTACAGCTGAGAAAGCTGAGGCCAAGTTAAGGGATGCACCCAACTTCCCACAGCTGAGGCTGATCTGGAATTCCAACCAGCACCTGGGATTCCTAAGCCTGCGTTCTTCCCAGCAGACCCTAACGCCGGCAATTTCTGGGCACCCACCATCATGGAAGGCTGTATGGAGGCGGCTATGCGACCCTGGTCTATTAGTATCTATGACTAGAACATGCTACCCATGATGGACTCATCTGCCTGAAGAACTCTTCCACCTAAATGTTAATGTTTATCATTTACAGCCCGCCACTGCCCCCTTTCAAAGGTGAACACGGTAAAATTTATGACAGGTGCGCTATCAGAGCACAGAGGAGCATAAAAGCAGGAGGAGGCGTGATAGCCCATCTCGCTGCTGGAGCAGCCCTTCCAGAGGCCGGAGACACCTGGAGCGTTCTGGCATGGGGCTGCAGCCGGATGTTTTCCTCCTGGGGCTGCTGCTGCTGCTGCTTCTGGGGCAAGGTAAGCGTGCCTTTTGCTCAGAAGACAACCAATGGTTTAGCTCCGCTGGTGTCCCATGTTGCTTAGGCAAGGAGCGTGCGAGAGGAGTGTGTGCATTTGATGAGATAAAGCACAAAGTGTACAGTTCAAGAATAAGAAGGCTGGTTTGCCTGCTGTGGCATGGGATGCAGAGGATGCGTGCACAGGATTACATGTCCCAAAGGCTGTGGGGCGAGATGGCAGGTCTTGGGACAGGAGAGAAGAGCTGTCGGGCAGCAGCACCGTGGTACAAAAATCCTGAAGTCTAGTTGTTGGTGCTGTGTGGCCTTGGGCAAGTTCTTCTACCTCCCTGGACCTTGATTTTTTTCATTCTTAAAATGGAAATATTAATACTACTACTCTGCATATATTGATTATTACTATTATTATTTATGGGCTTTGTTTTGTTTTTTGCTAAAGGTCAAAGGAAGACAGATTTCCAGATGATAAATTCTAAAAGATTGCCCACATTCTTTAGTTCTGCTAAGCAGAGTGCTGAGCTTTCACTTAACTGAGTGGGCGGCCAGCCAGGCTTTCCGCTCCCCGCAATGTGGATGGCTGTGGGCAGATTGTGCCTCTGCCGCCATCCCTCTCTGCCCCTCTTCTTCCCATCATTGGCTCTCCCTTTGCATAGGGAAGGCAGAATCTTTTAAACTGAAAAGGGCCTTAAAGATTATCTTTCATCTTCTCCAGATGAGAGGACAGGCTCTGGAGTGAGAAGGCACTTGTCTTTGACCCCCTTTGTACCCCCAGAGAGAGACGAGGAGGCATGGGACAGAGTCCTGGGCCTGCCTAGGGTCTGAGCCCCAGGCCCGAGGCTCCTCTGGGGCAAGTCAGTTACTGCTCTGAGCCGTGGGGGAGAATGGCGATGGCGGCTATGCCTTCTGCACAGGATGATTGTATTTCCTTGATTACTGATGAGGCCAAGGAATGTTTTCATATTGATCATTTGAGTTTCTCTTTTGTGAAGTGCCTGTTCAAGTCTTTTACTGTTGATTTTTTAGGAGTTCTTTACACATGCTGTGCACCAGCTCTTTGATGGTTACGCATATGACAAATACCTTCTCCCACTCTGAAGCTTATCCTCCTACTCTATGGGGACTTTTTATGAGTAAAATTCTGAATTTTGTGTAAATAAATGAAGACCACCCAAATGAGAACAAACAGAGGTATTTATTCGGAGCTTGCTGTAGCGAGCCGTAGCTCATGTTTGGCCAACATTCAAAGGCAGGCAGGGGAGTGGGAAAAGCTTTCCGGTGGAAAAGGGAAAGCTTCAGGTCGCTGTGGTTGGGGATTGTTGGTATTGGGGGAGCGGGGGCCAGCTGGCTAGAGGCAGGGCATCTGAAGTTATCCAGTTGGGAGTGTATTTGGCTTTCTCTGACTGGTCCTGAGTTGGAAGCAGAGCAAAAGATAGAGAAGATGGCAGTCATTAACCAAACCCGACCATTCTGGGCTGATTGCTGCGGAGGCTGCAGTATGGCTCCCTGGGCTGGCTGATTGCAGGTTGTGGCTCAGAGTTCTGTTATCATATGTGGTCCCACCATTGTCCATTTGTATATTCTCTTTATTCTTGTTTTTTTTTTTTTTTTTTTTGAGACAGAGGCTGGCTCTATCACCCAGGTGGAAGTGCAGTGGCTTGGTCTTGGCTCACTGCAATTTCTGCCTCCCAGGTTCAAGTGATTCTCCTGCCTCAGCCTCCCGAGTAGCAGGGATTACAGGCACCTGCCACCATGCCTGGCTAAATTTTGTATTTTTAGTAGAGACGGCTTTCACCATGTCCAGGCTGGTCTCAAAGTCCTGACCTCAAGTGATCCACCTGCCTCGGCCTCCCGAAGTGCTGGGATTACAGGCTTCAGCCACCGTGCCTGGCCTTTATTCTTAAGTATAAGAATTTTAAATCTTCCTTTATGGTTTGTGTTCTTTGTATCTTATTCAAAGAACTCCTCTCCTACCTCAAGGTCATGAAGATATCCTATATTTCCTTCTAAAAACTGTATAAATTTACTTTTCTCATTTGAGTCCCTCCCCCTACACCTGGGATTGACTTTTATGGATAGTATAGAGAGGAGCCCAGTGTTGTCATTGTTACTACTTTTTGACATAGGGTCTCACTCTGTCGCCTAGGCTGGAGGATGGTGGCACAATTATGGCTCACTGTAGCCTCAACTTCCCAGGATCAAGTAATCCTCCCACCTCAGCCTCCCAAGTAGCTAGGACCACACACCCACTCAGGGTGTATAATGAAAATATTGTGTTCAGGCACATGCCACCATACCTGGCTATTTTTAGTATTTTTTGTAGAGAAGAAGTTTCACCATGTTGCCCAGGCTAGTATCAAACTCTTGGGCTCAAGCAATCCTCCTACCTCGGCCTCCCAAAGTGTTGGGATTACAGGTATGAGCCACCACGCCCAGCCCCCTACTTTTTTAATGCAGATACTCAGTTGTCTTAGTACCATTTATTGAAAAATCAGTTGTTTCCCCACCACTGTGAAGAGCTGCCTCTGTTTGTACATTAAGGATTTATGTGTGTTTCTATCTGTGTCAATACTCTTTTTTTGCTCTATTAGTCCATTTATCTATCTCAGGGCCAATAACACATTGTCTTAATTCTGTGGCTTCATTTTAACTTCTGTTTTTGAGAAAATAAGTTGTCCTATGTTTTCTTCTTCTTCAGCAGTGTCTTGGCTTTGAATTTCCATGTAAATTTTACTCTCGGCTTGGCAGTTTTCACTGGAGAAAACTTGTTGGGATTTTGATAGAGATTGCTTTGAATTCTACTCATCAAGTTGGGGAAAATAGACATCTTTATAATGTTAAGTCTTTCAATCCATGACCATGTGTTTAGATCTTTGATGCCTGTCGAAGTTTTCTCTGTTGCAGGCATGGACATATTTTGTTCAATTTATTCCTAGGTATAGATATTTTTATGTGGCAAGTGGATTTTTGAATTTTTATTTTGAAAATGTTTGTTATTGGTATATAGAAATAAAATGGATTTTTGTGTCGATTTTGAACTCAACTAAACCTATACATTTTAATAATTTATCTGTTTATTCATTTGGGTTTTCTATTAGGTTGATGCTAAAGTGATTGCTGTTTTTGCCATTACTTTTAATGCTCCCACCAGAAGAACTAATGCACATAGCATTGTGCCAATTGACCTTTAAAAAAATGGAGAATCTGAGCTCGAGTCTGGATCAGTGCTCTATTGCTTTGTAACAAAGCAATGGCAAAATAGCAGTCACTTTTGCACCAACCTAATACATATAATCCTGCCAATAACGACAGCGTTGTTAGTTCCTCTTCAACCTGTAGACCTTTTATTTCTTTTTCTTACCTTACTGTGTCGGCTGGTGCCTGCACAACAGTTTTTTGTTTTTGTTTTTGTTTTTGTTTTTTTTTCATAGAAATGATTGGAGGCATTTTTTTTTTTTTCCCTAAAGATGGGGTTTCACCATATTGGTCAGGCTGGTCTTCAACTCCCGACCTCAGGTGATCCGCCCGCCTTGGCCTCCAAAGTGCTTGGATTACAGGCGTGAGTCACCACGCCCGGCGATTGGAGGCATTCTTATCTTATTCCCAAGTTCAAAAGGAAAATGTTAGGCTGGACATGGTGGCTCACACCTGTAATCCTAGCACTTTGGGAGGCCAAGGTGGATGCATCACCTGAGGTCAGGAGTGTGAGACCAGCCTGGCCAACATGGTGAAACGCCATCTCTACAAAAATACAAAAATTAGCCAGACGTGATGGTGGTCACCTGTAATCCCAGCTGTTTGGGAGGTTGAGGCAGGGGAATTGCTTGAACCTGGGAGGTAGAGGCTGCAGTAAGCCAAGATGGGACCACCACACTCCAGCCTGGGTGACCGAGCCAGACTCTATCTCAAAAAAAAAAAAAAAAAAAAGTTTGATTTCTCATCAGTAAGTGTGGTGTTTGCTAAAGACATTTTTGTAGATACGCTCTATGAGATTAAGAAACCTTTATTCCAAATTTGCTAAGAGGATTTTAAAAATTAGAAGTGGATGTTAAAATTTATCTAATGCTTTTTCTGTACTTATTGAGATGATTGCGTGACTTACTTTTAATCTGCTACTGTTGTGAATTAAATCAGTTGACTTTTATTATTTTCATTTCTTTGGTCATTGCATATTGGATTTATCAGAGACCACACACTGCATTTATTTGTCCTGTCTCTTTAATCTCTTTTCATCAAGAATAGTTCTTTCGGCTTTCTGTTTGTTTCTTTCATGCTATTGAATATCTTCAGCTGGTTTTTGTGTGTGTCCACATCTCAATTTGAATTTGTCCAAATTGTTTCATTGCTAGAATTAAACTCTTCTGGCAGAAATACTGGATGGATTATGTTGTGTCCTGGATATATCACATTAGGGAACACAGTGATGTTCACGAATCCCCTAGTTGATGATGTCAAATTTGATAATTTGGTTAAGGTGGTGCCTGTCTGATGTTTTTCCCTTGTGAACGTACCTCCCCCCATGTGGTTTATAAATTATCCATAGGGAGAGACTGTGAGACTGTGTGACTCTCCTTTTCCCTGTGATTTTTAGCATCCATTGATATTTTTTGCCTACATTTTTACCATGGTGATTGTAAAATGGTGATTTTTCTATTTCTATCATTCCTTCTTCCTTCTACTATTGTTAGCTGGGTTTCCTACATAAAAAAGAGATTCCCTTTTCTCCCCCACTTAAAAAAAATATTTAATTGAACTCACCACTCCTTTTTGTCTTATCTTTTCCATATGAAATTCACTTATGGGAGGCTAAGCAGGGAGGATAGCTTGAACCTAGGAGTTGGAGACCAGCTTAGGCAATACAGTGAGACCCTATCTCAAAAAGAAAGAAAGAAAGAAAGAAATTCATGTATAGACTCTTATTAATCAGTGGGTTGTAATCCAAGCCTGTTATTTTTCATGTTGATGCCCAAGTTATTACAGATTTGGCCAGTGAGAGCCTCTTCAAGTGACTTCTGTGTCCCTATCAATTTTTAAGCACTTTTAAACTTCATGGTACAAGATTTTCCCAGCTAACCTCATATTTCGTCTGTCTCAAACCTGGAATTAGCTGTTTCTTCGAGGCTTCTATTGATAGAGGGTGTTATTTAGAAACCAAGGCCCAGGCGCTGGGAATGTTTGTTGCTGCTGATGTGTTATTATCTAGGCCATTTCAGTCACAGAGTTAAGAAATACAGGTTTCCTTTTAAAAAACACAATATATTTATAAAGGTATCTTTAATTTTAGGTAGAATTATACTTTTTCATTTCCTTCTTTCATTCCACGTGTGTATTATCCTTCTCCCACAGTGCGAATCTGCGTTACAAACGTCACTCACTTGCTGAATCCTACAATACATACAATACAGTACTGGAATTGCTATGACAATACCACCAACAACAAATGAACCTTGAAAGTCCTTTGCCATTCTTCCCCTTTAGAATATATCCCACTCAGGGTGTTATAATCCAAAAACTCTGTTCGAGATCACTTGAACCCTTTTTTTCTCTCTGTGTAATTATATAACCTAGTTTGCATACAGTTAAGTGTGTCTGTTTGTATTTACTTTTGTGTTCCTTCCATTCTTGCTTTTTCCTAAGTTTTTTCAATATATAAAACATTAACATACTTCAAAAGTGGAAACTACATGAAAAAATGTACTCAGAGAATTCCCATGCCCTTCCTCTACCTTTCTATCCCATTTCTATCATCCCTGTAGGTAACCACTTTTATTAGTTTAATATCCTTTCTGTTTCTTTTTGAGAAAATATATTCTTATTTTTCTTTATTCTTACACAAAAGATAACCTACTAGACATTGTTTTTGCATTTTGGTTTTTTTTCACTTAATTATATATCCTGAAAATACTGTATCAGTAGTTCAGAGATCTTTTTCCCAACTGCAGAATATTCCAGCATGTACCAGATATCCCACCATCCTCCCAACATGACCATTACATTGTTTCCAATATTTTGCTATTATAAATATACTGTCATGAACAGTTATATGCATGTATCTTTTTCAAGTTCAGTTTATACTAGGCTATGCTATGCAACTAACAGGATAAATTCCTAGAACTGGGATTTCTGGGTTGAGGATGAACACACATAAAGATTCGTTAGGTATTACCAAATTTCCCTCCATGAAGACTGTACCAATTTGCATTCCTACCAGAATATGTAAAAAAGTCTTTATTTTTCCATAGCTTGACAATAAAGCTGTATTGACAATAAAGCACGCAGTCAAGATTCAGGGTTTTTGCAAATGTCACAGGTAAATATCCTAATTTATCTTATTACAATGTAATTTGATTATGTTTTCATATTTTTAAGGACCATGTGGTCTCAAGGTTATAAAAAGCAATGGGAAATGAATATTTCCCTATTTAGTTAGATGATGGCATTTGGGAATCATACGTACTTACATAACATGTACATATGTGTGTTCATATTAAGGAAATCACCATAAATTTCTACTTCCTTGGGTTTTAATTCATCAGAAATTCCATATTAAGGAAATCACCATAAATTTCTACTTCCTTGGGTTTAATTCATCAGAAATTCCATATTAAGGAAATCACCATAAGAAATTCCATATTAAGGAAATCACCAAATCAATCACCATTTCTACTTCCTTGGGTTTTAATTCATCAGAAATTCATACTAAATTTTGTTAAAGGCCTTTTCTGCATCTATAGAAATAATCATATGATTATTTACCCCTAGATCTATTATGTTGAATGATATTAATAGGCTTGCTAATAACGAATGATCCATGCATTGCTGGCATAAAATCAAGTTGGACATGGTGTAATTTTTTTCCTTTATTGCTAGGCTTAGTTTGCTAACATTTGTTTCAAATTGTTTTTCTTATATGTTCATGAATGAGATTGAGTTGTAAGTTTCTTTTTTCTCTCTTTCCTTGCTGGATTTTGGTACCAGTGTTTTACAGTCTCACAAAATGAATTTGAGAATGTTCCTATTTTTCTGTTTTCTGGAAAAGTTTGTAATAAGAATGGACTTTTTTTTCTTTTAATGTTTGGTAGAACTTGCCAATGAAGACATCTGGGCCTGGAATATCAGTTTTTGGTAGATTTCTGACTACTGCTTAATTTCTTTGGTGGTTATAGAATTAGTCATATTTTATTTTTCTTAAATCCACTTTGGAAAGTTTTATTTTTCTAAGAATGTGTCCGTTTCAAGTAAATTTGCAAGTGGTTTGGCATAAAATTTGTGTATGATTTTCTGTTGTCTCTTCAATACCTGCAGCTTCTGTAGTTCTGTTCTTCTTTTTGTTTCTGGTACTGATTATTTATGATTTAGCTTACCAGAGGTTTGTCCACTTTATTAATTTTTTCAAAAAAACAATTTTTTATTTTATTTTTTGAGAAATGTCTCGCTTTGTTACCCAGGCTGGAGTGCAGTGGCATGATCACAGCTCACTGCCGCCTCAACCTCTGGGCCTCAAGATACCCTTCCTTCTCAGCCTCCCAAGTAGCTGGGACCACAGGTGCACACTACCACACCTGTTAATTAAAAAAGAAAAAAATTCTAGGGATGGGGTCTTACTATGTTGCCCAGGCTGGTCTTGAACTCCCAGGCTCAAATGATCCTCCCACCTCAGCCTCTCAAAGTGTTGGGATTACAGGCATGAGCCACCACACCTGGCTTTTATTGCTCTTCTATGTCACCATTCTCTATCGATGCATAGCAAAGTACCCCAAATCTCAGTGACTTCCAGTAGCAACCATTTTATTTACTCACAATTCTGTGAACCTGCAGCTTGAGACTTCAGAAACATCTTGTCCCTGTTCCACAACGGTGGGAGCTGGGTGAACTCGTTGAGTAAGAAGAGAATACCTTTTCATTCCTAAAACAAGCTAGGCAACATTGGTTTGGCAAGAGCCCATGATTCTTCCTAGAAGTCGGCTTCCCTTCTCTTCCTGCAGGAAGTTTTCCCTAGCCTTCTAGAAATACTATCTTTTTTTTTTTTTTTTTTTTTTTTTTTGAGACAGAGTCTTGCTCTGTCACCAGGCTGGAGTGCAGTGGCATGATCTTGGCTCACTGCCACCTTGTGATCTGCCTGCCTTAGCCTCCCAAAGTGCTGGGGTTACAGGTGTGAGCCACCGCACCTAGTCCTAGAAATACTGTCGTTGTAAATAAGAGTAGGAAGGGGTATTTGAGAGCTTCTGGTGGCCACGTCCTTCAAATTATTGATGCAAGATGGGAGAGAACCTGCTTGGGTCCCACACCTAGTTGGTGGCACAGCCAGTCCCTAATCTGTGGGGTTAGACTCTACATCCCAGTGGCGCATCCCCACCCCCGTCCCAACCCCCACCCCCACCCCTCACTTCAGCTCACACATTCATCTCCAAATTCTGCTTTGAACAGTGAGCACAGGTATGGGGTTTTCTCTAGAGCCTCAGAAGTTCTACTTTCCTGGGACGTCATCTGTGCCTTGTAAATTTTTAGGACTTTCCTGTCAATCATCATTTTCATCAAGTTGCAGTTTTGCTAATGTCAGTTAATTGAGCACCCTTCTAAAAACCCAAGTTAGGCTGAGCCTGGCTGGTAGCTATTAAACCAAATGTGAAGGAACCCTCTGGGGAGAGAGAACGGATCCGCATAAAATCACCAGAGGAAGAATTAAGCACCAAAATAGGTGCAAGCAGCTGTAATAAAAACGACAGGATTCAGAGAACTGAGAGATGAATGTGGGCTGGAGGAGTCTCCCGTGGGAGGTGAAACTCAATTGCTCACTGAAGGGTGAGTGGGACTGAGATGAACACCAAGGAGCGGAGAGGGCAGGTGAGGGGAGGGCATGGCGTGATGGGTTTGAGGAGCAGGAGCAGGCCGGCTGAACTGGAGTGTGGGGTTAGTGTGGGGCAAAGTGGAGAGTTAAGGTAGGACAATTAAGCCCCGGGCGGAGAGTGGAAATTTTTCAGAGTACCTTTTAGCTTAAAGAGACTTCTAAAATGATTTAATCCAAATCTTTTATTTTACATTTACAAAAACTAAACTGGTGGAGTGACTGGCCCACGGTCATGCAGCAAGCCTGGAATTTTAATTTGCCGTAGTGGGAAGTAGGGAGCTATAAAAGGTTCTTTAGCAGGGGGAGTGGCATGATGCAAGTAGTATTTTCAGCAAGATGACTCCTCCAGCTCCAGACATAAAAGGTCATGAGTCAAAAAAGGCACCACCTTGGTGAATAGAGCCCTGGATCATAGGGAGGGGCCCAGCAGGGATTCTGCTGGAAAGGTAAGTGCTTTTCTTCATGCCTTAGGCCACCATTTCCTCTTGCATTATTGCATCTCTGGGAATGAGGGGTCCTAAGCCTCCCTTCCTTCACACCACAGCTTCCCAGTTTTCTCCAGGAGGAGACCTTCCTGATGGTCGCCCTTCCTAAGACTCCCTTCCTGTTGGGGCTCACCAATCAACACACCTGCCCCCATCCAGCTTTGAGGAATCCCTGGTCCCATTTGAAGTTCTGGCCCATGGTGGCTGAGGCAAAGCTAGAGCTGCTGCTGATTGTGGAATATGACAGTGTAGGAGGAGTTGGGGCTCTGGAACCTGCCGTTGTCAAGGACTGCTTGTTCATCTTCACCATGGGACTGTGTTCTACAGGTTTCTTCTTCCTGGCTCTGGGTCGGCCTCACTGTCCCTGTCTTAGTCTGTTGTGTGCTGTTATAATATCACAGACTAGGTAATTTATAATGAACAGAAATTTATAGGCTTGTGGTTCTGGAGGCTGGGAAGTCCAAGATTGAGGGCCTGGCACCTGGTGAGGGCCCTCTTGCTGTGGCAGAAGGCAAAAGGGCAAGTGAGGGTACAAGAGAGGCAAAAAGGGGCCAAACTCATCCTTTTATAGCAAACCCACTCCCACAATAATGACATTAATCCATCTGTGAGGGCAGAACCCTCACGACCTAATCACCTCTTATAGGTCCCATCTCCGCCCATCTCTACACTGGGGATCAAATTTCCAACATGTGAACTTTGGGGGATGCATCCAAACTATAGCAATCCCATGAGAAAGTTGAGGAAAATGTGATCCAAAAGTAAAGCATCCCCTTGTCTGAGGCCAAGGGCAAAACTATGAGTCAGTTTTGAATATGTTATTTCCTGTTGGGACTACTTCCCTCTCTTGGGGCACAGGGTGTATGATATTGGATATCTGTGGGCATCAGGGAATGGAGACAGGAGGGTGCACTGGTCTCTGCCTGGAATGAGGTCTGTAATTGGTGGTGAGGTCTCTCTGGGACCATCAGCACAAGGCAGAGTATTTAATGAATTGTGCTTTGAGACTTTTCAAACCACCTCGAATTTTTTTTGTAATCAGACTAGAGGTTGTGTCTACCCAAAGATTGTGACATTGGTGATCCTAAACCATTCTTTGGCCAGCATTCCTGATGGCAAATCTAGAGTGACTGATGGTAATAAGGGCAGCTGGAAATACGAATCTACAGACATGGCAAAACAAGAGATTTCTTCTGGAAACTGAAGATGACACATGTAATAAGTCTTTCCATAACCTTCTTTTAAAAAGACTTTGGTCTCAAGGAAAGCATACTTGACTAGGTTAAGGAGAATGCAGTCTACACATGGCTTTCTTAGTACCTTGCTGAATGGCCTTTGGTAGGTTTGCTAGTCTCTCTGGATCTAGTAAACAAGAGGATCTTGAAGGTCTGCTCACCTCATCTACTCTAGAATTCTGAGACATACATTCAGAGGTCAACCCAGCTACCTCACAAGGGTTCTCCAGTCCTCATTCTCACCTTCCACTGATGGCAGCATGTGACTGCCCAAGCACCGCACTGACAGGACGCTGTGCTAACATCCTGTACGCCTTAGAGCACCTGGAATTTTAATGGAGCAGCCAGCCAGGCATGACTCATGGTTTTCTGACTCAGCACCCACAGCTAGTCACATGCAGCACCTGCTCACAGGTCCATGCAGCATCCTACAGTCCCTCTAGGTCACATAGGGTGACAGCTTATAGCCACCCTGTGCAGTGCAGCACCCAGTCAGCCACAGGACCTGCTTATTATTCAAAAACCATGCAGGGGATGACATTGGCCGACTTGGGCCCTCCCCTTCCAAGCTCACCAGCAGCTCAGTGCTTAGTGGATAGCAGTGTTGTCCACACCCTTGCTGGTGTGATCTGAAAGCACTTATCGCTCTCTGAGCCTGTAAAAATGCCAGGAGGGTCATAAACCTTGCCCCTAAGGTCACAGTGAGAGCATTACAACTTTTCAAAGAGCCCAAGAATTTAATGTGCACTGAAGAGTGACCTCAGTGCCACATGAGTTGGCCTTGAAAGTCCTCCCTGATTGCCTAGGAGATGCTCCTTCCTTTCAGCCAGGGAGACAAGTCACCTCTCCTCTGTGTATGGCCCTCTCTCACTTACGCAACCCTTTGCAGTTCTTTGATCCTCATAACAACCCCACGAAGGAGACAGCGAAGCTAGTCTTCTTCCCATTTTATAGATGAGGAAGTCCGTGTTCAGATAGATTAGATGCTTAATCAAGGTCACCAAATGACTGTATTCCCTCAAGGAAGGGATAGGGGCTAGAAAATTGTACTCCAGGCACATCATAAGTATATAAACATCAAGGAAATCTATACATTGAGAGAGCATGCCCTGCTTTAATTTTGCCTTTGAAATCACCCCACCCATATGTGGCCAGCTGTTGGACTAACACACATTGGGCTTCCTCATAGAGTCAGGCTCCTAACCTTAGAAGCACATGAACATTACTGGAGGGGCTTTTAAAAACTCTGATGCCCAGCATAGCCATGTCCCACCAGGCCAGTCAAATCTGAGTCTCTGCATTTGGGGGCTGGGCAGCAAGTGATGAGCTGAGAGCCACAGCCTCAGAAGGTACCTCCCTAAGGGAGAAGCATATGCTTTTACCTTGCCAAGGCCTGATGCTCCCATGGCGCTTTGTTGATTCCAGACCCCAGTAGTCACAGCTCTGTCCAACTTGGATGACTGATCTCAGCCAAACCTGTTCCTTGGAGCATGCACAAGTGTTTTTCTCTTGCATTCCCATCAGGATGGAAAAGTACTTGTTTTTTTCCCCTGACTGCCCTGACTCAGGTGGGAGTTTTTCAAAGAGTTCAAGCCCTTCACATATCCATGAGCTTATGTTAAAGCAACCTTTCAAAAGGGGGAAGCTCCCTTGGGATCCGTAGATTGGGGGTTCGATGATGCCACAGTGCTTCAGTAACTTCTTCCACAATGCCTCAGGGTACTATGGGAACAGGCACTGTACCTGGTGAAAGCAGAGAACTAGAGTGAGGTCCATGTCGCTCCAAGAGTTAGTGGGGCCAGGACCAAGAGGCACCAAGCTTCCCTCTGGATCTTCAGGCACTTGACTTTTAGATCCCAGGAACGGCTTTATTGTGACACCCCAGAGTAGCTATCATGGATGACTCACATCATCAAGGTAAAAACATGAACTCCTGAGCATTTAGTTATGTGAAGGAAATCCCAGAGTATTGAAACTGAAAGGATCTGAAAGATGTCTACGCCAACCACATCTCAGATGCTGAAATTATAACTAACAGTTACTGAGTTCTTTCCAGGAGTCGGACACTGTGCTGCATGTTCACACGCATTTTGCCCTCATGCAACTCCATGGGGCAGGTATTATCAAACTTACCTTATAGGTGAGGAAAGTAAGGCTTGGAGAAGTTGATCAGACCAAGGATTTCCAAGCTCTTAACCTCTGCTTGGTGTATGTGCCACATGTTCACGATCCCCAGCCTCCGCTTGGGCCAGTGCCCTGGCAGCCCATTCTTGTTTGGGTAGCTCCAGCTGCTCTGCCAAGAGGCAACTTGCTTCCACTGGTCTATCCTGGTTTGAGAGCCACATGGAACAAGGCTAGCCCACTTCACATCTGACTGATCAGACCTGAAGGAAGTTCTCATACACCCTCTTCAGCTTCTGTTTAAATATAATATCTATGTTTCTGTGCACCCTACTTATTCTGTGTTCTTTACTCCTGACTGTTTTGAGGCAGAGTCTCACCCCCATCACGCAGGCTGGAGGGCAGTGATGTGATCACAACTCACTGCAGCCTCAAACTCCTGAGCTCAAGTGATCCTCCTGAGTAACTGGGACTACAGGCATGCATCGCTACACTCGGATTATTGAGTGTGTGTTTTTTGGTTGTTGTTGTTGTTTTTTTTTTTTTTGTAGAGACAGGGTTTCACCATGTTGCTCAGGCTGGTTTCGAATTCCTGAACTGAAGTAATCCTTCCACCTCAGTCTCTCAAAGCATCGAGATCACAAGCCTGAGCCACTGTGCCTGGCCTTCTCCTGATTTCTTGCCTCCTTTAGGATTAAGTATTTTTACTGTTCAGGTTTCACCACCCCAGCCAGGCCAACACTAGCTTATGGATTATACAATTTTTATCATTATTTTGGTGTTTAAGGTGATAACATGCACCCTTGATTATTAAAGTCTAATATAAATCAGTAATTTTACCACTTCCCAGACAAGGGGAAAACCTTATAACAGTTTAATTCCATTTATTCCATCCAAATCTGTCCACAAAGCAATTTGTTTCATGTCTTTTAAACTCCAAAATATTTTTATTTATATTATGGTTGACAAACTTTCCGAAAAGGGAAAGGTTATAAATGTTTGAAATTTTATGAGTCACATGTATTTTCTATCACATTCTTCTTTGTGTTTTTTCTAATAACCCTTTAAAAATGTAAGAATGATTCTTATCTAGAGGGTCATATAAAAACAGGCCATGGGCAGATTTGACTTATGGGCCATAGTTTACTGGTCTCTAGTTTGTACAGTAAATGTTATTTTGGGTTTACCTACATAGTTATTCTTTCTGTACGTCATTCCATTTTCACATTATCGAGGTCCCAACTAGGATTGTTTTCCTTTTGGCATTTTGCCTGTTACTCCACTGCCCTTTGGTTTCAGATGAAAAGTCAGTCTGATCATAATATTGGTCTCCTGTACTTGAGTTTTCCTCCTCCTGCTTTCAAATTATTTTCTCTGGTTTTAGAACTACATCTAGATATGCAGACTATTATAACTGATGTGTCTAAGTAAGATTCTCTGTACTTATCCTACTTAACATACTTTCAGATTGTTGGATCTGTGGTTTAATATTTTTTCATCAAATGTGGGAGGTTTGGGAAGTTTTTTAGCCATTTTATTTTATTTTTGAAACAGTTTCACTCTGTTGCCTAGGCTGGAGTGCAGTGATGCGATCTCTGCTCACTGCAATCTCTGCCTCCCGGGTTCAAGCAATTCTCCTGTCTCAGCCTCCAAAGTAGCTGGGATTAGACGTGCCCATCACCACGCCTAGCTAATTTTTTGTTGTTGTTGGTTTTGTTTGTTTGTTTGTTTGTTTGTTTAGCAGAGATGAGGCTTCACCATGTTGGCCAGGCTGGTCTCAAACTCCTTACCTCAGGTGATCTACCCATCTCAGCCTTGCCATTTTATCTTTAAATCATTTTCTGCTCCCCACCCCCCCTGCCCCATATCTCTCTCTTCTTTTTCTGGGGCTCATATTACATGTGTTTTTGTATGTTTGACACTGTCCACTGATCTGTGAGGTTCTGTTTTTCTTCAGTCTCTTTTCCTTTGTATTTTTTAGAAATATATTTACTATGTTTAAGTTTATTGATCTTTTATTCTGTCATCTCAAGCCTGCTACTGAGCCCACCTAGTGAATCTTTTGTTTCGGTTATTGTACTTCTCAACTCTGGAATTTCCATTTTATATCACTTCTATTTGTTGTCATTGTCTTCATGTTTTATTTAATTCTTCAAATACATATAATAGCTGCTTTGAAGACTTTGCCTGTGAAATCCAGCATCTGTGTCATCTCAGTTAGTTTCCATTGATTGCTTTTTTCTTCATCTGGACTCATGTTTCAATGTCAAGGCATGACTAGTAACTTTTGTTTGAAGACTAGACAAGTTTGATTAAATGTAGCAATTCTGGATTCTGTTTTATTTTCCTGAGGGTCATAGGTTTGTTTTTTAATAACTTGTCTGGACTTAAATTGTGGAATCTGTCTCTCTTGTTGTGTGCAGCTAGCCACTGATGTTTTTGCTCAGTCTTTTCTCTCTCTCTCTCCCCTCTCTCTCTCTCACTCTCACTCACTCACTCTCATGCCTGGCATCCTAGGAGTCACCCCTGAGTCTGCATGGTTTAGTGGTCAGTCAATGATTTGGACAGAGGTTGTGCTCAAATACCTTGAGACCATAAGGTTCTGTTGCTTGCTGTGTGTGTAGGTCAGAGAATGAGCACAAAGTGGTAGCCAATTCTTAAGTCTCTCTTGGTTTTAGATTTACATGCAGCTCTTTCAGTCTTTCTGGCACATATGTTAATTTCCAGTTACTTGGGGATATGTGAGGAGCACATCTCAGTACTTCTTATTTTCCAGATTGCCCCATTAAATTTCTCATTGGACCACCTCTTGCTCTAACTGGGTATAAAACGTAGAGCTAGCAAAATTGTGAATTTCCTTGATTTATTTCCATATTAGTCTACTGCTTTTCACTAATCTGTTTTCTGTTGTGTTTTTAAATTTTCTCTTGGCTTTGGTTTATTTAGTGTTGTCTCCTGGTAATTTTTTAATGGAAAGCTAGGCATTGTATATAAAATATTAGATAATTTTCATGCTCTGGCTAGTAGTATTTTCATAAAGATTTTCCTTTTGCTTTTGGCAGGCAGGTAGGAACAGATCACTTTTATCTAATCAGGAATCAAACTGATTCAAGTCCGGTCTTTAGACTTTTACAGATCAGCTCGTTTCCAGTTTATCCCTACTCCAAAGGTCTTACTGTTTTAAGTCCCACTTGAAAGCCTAGGATATTCATGAGGGTCCCTCCTCCTTGATGGGTGCTGAACTCAATGTTTTCCCCCAGTTTCATTACACTGCCTGAAGCTCTGGGGGTGTCTTAGCCCCTCGGCTGCTGATTTCTGTTGCTCATGATTTGACAAATGCTTCAAGGGTAAAATATCAAATGCTGGGCCTACTCTCTGCACATATTTTCTCTTTGGGATCCTGACTCCTCAAATTTTTGCTTTTATAATTCTCAACACACACACACACACACACACACACACACGATGTGGGAGTGCATTAACAGAATGCAGGAGTGCAACAGAAAAAGATAAAAGACCCAGAAGATTCCATAACAGTTGCAGGAAAAGATGTGGGGATCCACGTGTTGTCTTCAGAAACATCCTCTTTCTGAGCCCCCCATTAAAACTTTTTAATTCCAGAGTCAGCAGTAAACTCTGGACCCAACCCCAACCCTCTAAACAACATTTAAAACTTTTGCTGCTATAAAATTATACTAATGATGCCATCTATTTCCCTGGATTGTTTTGATAATGAAATGAGAGCACCTTTCATCATAATTAACATATCTCAGCATACACTTTGTACAGGCACTAGGTTAGATCTTCTGTTTTAATTCATCTTTTTAAACTTTATCATAGAGTGCTGAGTATATTAGCTGTCATAAATTTTTCTTTTTAGAATACTACTATTTAGCCGAGCGCAGTGGCTCACGCCTGTAATCCCAGCACTTTGGGAGGCCGAGGCGGGCGGATCACGAGGTCAAGAGATCGAGACCGTCCTGGTCAACATGGTGAAACCCCGTCTCTACTAAAAATAGAAAAAAATTAGCTGGGCGTGGTGGCGCGCGCCTGTAGTCCCAGCTACTCGGGAGGCTGAGGCAGGAGAATGCTTGAACCCGGGCAGCGGAGGTTGCAGTGAGCCAAGGTCGTGCCACTGCACTCCAGCCTGGCGCCTGGTGACTGAGTGAGACTCTGTCTCAAAAAAAAAAGAAAAAAAAAAAAAAAGAATACTACTATTTAAAGAAGAGGTCCAAAAGCTTTTGAGGAGTGATTTTCTTTTAATTAAAAAATTGTTGTTCCAGCACCATTTGTTGAAAAGACTGTCTTTTCTCTGTAATACTGCCTTAGGTCCTTAGTCACAGATCTGTTGACTCTGTTTATGTGGGTTTATTTCTGGTCTCTCTATTCTGTCTCCTTGATCTAGTTGTTTATTCTTTTGCCAGTCACACTGTCTTGATCACAGTAGCTTTAGAGTCAATCCTGGAGTCGGATAATATCAGTCTTCTAACTTTGTTCTTCAGTATCATGTTGGCTCTTCTGAGTTGTTTTCCTCTTCATATAAATTTTAGAATCAGTTTCTTGATACCCACAAAGGTTTCTACATTTTTTAATGGTTGCAAAAAATAAAAAGAATATTTTTTGATGCATGAAAATTATGTAGAATTCAAACTTCAGTCACCCTAAAGTTAATTTGTTTACATATTGTTCATGGCTGCATTCACACTACAACAGCAGAGTTGAGTAGTTTCAGGAGAGACCATATGGGGAGTAAAATCTAAAATATCGCTTCTCTGGCCCTTTGCAGAAAAAGTCTATGGACCCTGGTCTAGAACTTGGACATGTGGCTTTCACTTAGCTTGTTGGTTAGAAGCATGACTCGTGGAGTCAGATGAGCCACACTGCCTGTTTTCAAACCCCACTATTATCATTTGCTGGCAATGCCACCTTTTTTTATTTTTATTTTTTATTTGTTAGAGATGGGTTCTCATTATGTTGCCCAGGCTGGTCTCAAACTCCTGAGCTCAAGCAATCCTTCCATCTCCACTTCCCAAAGTGCTGGGATTACAGGCATGAGCCACCACACCTTGCCACCTTTAAAAGGCCACTTAACCTTTTTGAGCCTCAGTTTTCCATCTGTGAAGTGGGGATGATGGTATATTTCTCATAAAGTTGTCATGAGAATTAAATGAATTAGTTCACATAAGTGCTTAGAATAGTGCCTGGCACATAGAAGCTGTATTTGTGTTGGCTACCATTTACATTTTTATCCTGGCTTAGAAAGAAAATTACCAAAATAGTCTTAAATTTCTGCCCTGATAACTCCTCTATCCCACTCCCCCTGGAGTGATGATAATCTTAAATTACACCTTGAAATCATCTCTTCAAAGACTGGTCACAGCTCCCTGTTGCTCATGGACTAGCCTGGCGTTTGTGGCTCCCCCAGCCCAGCCACCGTCTGTCTGTGCAGCCTCATCCCCGCTGCCCACCACTGCCCTAGCCTCCAGTTACAAACCCCTACTCCAGCCTTTTCCAGCACTTTGTGTTTTTCCATGCCTCTGTGCCTTCCCATCATGTGGCCCTTTCTGCCCAGAAAGCTTGCTTCTGGGAATTTCAAGGGGACCACTGAGATCTGGGGGGCGGGTTCCAGTCATCATTCCTTGTGCAAGCGCTAACATGGGCACAAAATGGAAATATACTGTTGCTCCTCATGAAGCTCTAGATAAATTATTTTCAGGGTCCAAAAGTAAAGCTGCAGAAGAAGGCTGTGGTGGAAAAGAGATCAAGGCTTCTTGCCCGAGCCAGGCTTCCTTTTGGCATTGCTAATGTGGTTTATGGTTCTTGTATAGCATGCTCTTATAAGGAGTTAGTCAGGGTGCCTTACTTCCCCTGACTTCTCCCCACCCAATGTCCACCCCGGGCAGACATTGAGTAGGGAGAAGTCAGCAGAAGTAAGGAACCCTTACTAACATTAATGATATCAGTATTATTAATGTATCACGTAGCTATTGAAATAAGCACAGAATTACATAACAACATTAAAAATGCTCATGATACATCAAAGGAAGTTTGCAGGATACAAATTTGCATGCACACAGATTATAACTGAATAAAACATGTGTCTGCTCATGGTCATGAAAAAATGAGCAAACAAAATCACTTTTGATGTAAGAGTAGTAGCATTGTGGATGTTTTTTTCCCCTTTTTAAACTTAGGGTGCTGTTAATTTTTAAATACTATAATTTGTGTAGTTAAAAAACATGGGATCAGGAGTTCAAGACCAGCCTGGCTAACATGGTGAAACTCCGTCTCTACTACAAAACAAAAATTAGCTGGGCGTGGTGGTGCATGCCTGTAATCCCAGCTACTAGGGAGGCTGAGGCAGGAGAATTGCCTGAACCCAGGAGGCAGAGGTTGCAATGAGCCGAGACTGTGTCACTGCACTCCAGCCTGGGCGACAAGAGTGAAACTCTGTCTCAAAAAAAAAAAAAAAAAGAAAAAAATGGGAAAACTTATCTATGTGTAGACTTAAAATTAATCTAATTTATTGGATGTCGATTATACTTTTAAAAAGTAAAAAATAATAAGTGTTTTTAAAGACTGGCCAAAAGTAAGCTGGGACAAGGACAGTGTCTTTGCCATCTCCCTGCCTGCCTTTTCTTCCCCCTGTGCCTCACGTTCAGCAAGACCCCTAGAAACAGCTCCTGTCCAGGAACTGAGTATAGTCATGGCTGTTAGGAATCCTGTGATTAGCTCTTCTCCCAAGATCACATCACCCTTCTAACTATTTTACAAGGTCCTTTGCCTTCCCTGCTTTGTCCTGGATCTGCAACAACAATAACTATTTGTCCGATGACCGTTACCTTCTTCGTGGGTTCCGCCCTTTACTAAGGAGCCAGTAAAGCAATCTGTGATCATGTGCTTGTGCATGATAGAATGTTATTGCTGACCTCTCCCAGATAACACTTTTGCTTTTTAACCTGGGGATTCTGCCCCAATGGGTTGTTCATGGAAGCACGGTGTACCAAACAAGGGAGGGGATAGCCGGACAAATAGAATCGGCTTCCCTAACACAAGGGATAGAACTGAGCTGAGCACATGGATATGGCTGGGACGAGGAGCATGAAAGCTACAGATTTTTGAGTGGGAGTAAATTCCAGCTAAATAACTTGAACTATTTTTGCTTTCTTTTAGGGATCCCCCCAGATCCATGCCTCTCCCAGCAAGAATACATTGGAAGGGCAGTCATGGCCAGAGGTGAGGGCTTTGTCTGGTGGGAGAGGTGTGTGTGTGTGTGTGTGTGTGTATTTTCCTTGTAGTGGGTAAACCCAAGTTTTGGTGCAAGTTGACAGACCCCTTCCTGAGGCCTTGAGGGGAATGGGCTGGATGAACCGCTTTCCCCATGGACAGACAGCCAGGCTGTCCGGCAGAGTGTGTATCCTGGAATTTGGAGACCATCATCCCTGCAGACTGAGTGGGCGGTTCCCAGAAGTGTCCAGAAGGAGTTATAAATGGGCTTGTTATCTCTGTGAACCTTGAAGCAGTTGCTGGGAGTTATCTGAAGGAATCTGGGTGAGGTCTTCCCAGAACATCCGTAAGATAAGGGCTGAGAGTAAATGCTGTGGTTTCTTACTGTAATCAGTACTTCAAGAGAAACTGTGTCTTCTTGTGATGTGAGATATCCTCAAGCACCTCATTTACTGCATGTTTTCCCCTATTGAAGTATTTCCCCCTTCCACTCTCAATTTTGGGGGGGAAAAGACACAATCTCCCTTCCCAGAGCCTTCTATGTTATTCACAAAAGCAGAAGCTGCCCTGGTCTCAGTACCAGCAGCTGAGGAGGTCCAGGTAGTCTTGAGGACCTGAGCACTGGTCATCAAGTCCTTCCTCCGGGCTCAGGACACTCTGATCTGGTAGGAACATGAGAGTCTCCCAGTTTCAAGTGTACCCAGTTTTTGGCAACAAATAAACATGCCTCATATACTTAGTTTTGTATAAGTTATCAAATTAAAAGATGGAAAGTAGGTGAATATAACATGGAATATGAAATAAATTTAGCATGAGATTATTTTTTCTTGCTTTAGTTTAGGTATCCTGGGCCTTTTCTTAATGATTTCTTTTCACTGGTAAAATACACACAAACAAAAGTTATTTTAACCATGTTTGAGTGCACAATTCAGTAGCATTAAGTACATTTACATTGTTGTGCAACCATCACCACCATCCATTTCTAGAACTTTCTTTCTTTCTTTCTTTCTTTTTGAGACAGAGTCTTGCTCTGTTGCCCAGGCTGGAGGGCAGTGGCATGATCTCAGCTCACTGCAACCTCCACCTCCTGGGTTCAAGCAATTCTTGTGCCTCAGCATCCCCGAGTAACTGGGATTACAGGCACGTACCACCATGCCTGGCTAATTTTTGTATTTTTAGTAGAGATGAGGTTTCTCCATGTTAGCCAGGCTGGTCTCTCCTGATCTCAAGTGATCCTCCTACCTCAGTCTCCCAAAGTGTTGGGATTATAGGCCTGAGCCACCGTGTCTGGCCCCATTTCTTGAACTTTCTCATTCTTCTTCTTCATCTTTCCTCTCTACTCCACTGTTCTGAGGCATATCTTGCATGCCACCTGTTAAAGTCATTGTCAATAGACTTATGTCCCCTTTCACTAGATGAACTGGGTATGGGGTTAGGAGAAAATGACTATGGACAATTGTTGTTTCTAGATTTTGAGCCTAGATAGAATATGATCATTTCTACACCAAGTTTTTAGGACTGCAGTATTTCTATACAAGGCAGCTGATGTTTCTGATGTTTGGTTTCAGTTGCAGAAGCTGAAGAATTTTCCATTCCCATGCAATCCAAATAATTTAGGAGTGAATGTGCCTTCTAAATCAGGTATGTGACCCTTGGCCATAAGCAGGAAAAGCCTGGTGTCTTTCTCTCTGAGGTAGCCAGCAGGCTCTAGTCCTATTCCTCTTGCACCTGTTGGCCATGCAATTTCCCTTCCTTATCCTCAGTCCCTCAGTGTGACAGATGACTTCACAGTCATCTGTCATAATTCCACAGTGGCTTGCTTGGGTGAGGGTGATCTCCAAAATCTTGCCTCCCTGTGGATGGATGGTGTTGTGGGAACTGTGAGTTAGAGCCTGGCCACTCATGTGGCTTTCCTGTTCCTGTAATGTAGCATAATAGCAGCTCAAGATCTTTTTCCCTACAATGGACTGGGTTTGTCTAATGACCCAGATGCTATGAATTCTCTTGAGTGGGCCTTCTTCCTTGGCTTTATCATATTGAAAGGCTGCACTACAGACCATACTTAATAGATTTATAATTGTACTATTCTGCCTTGGCTGGGGTTTCCAGTTAAGCATGCTATTCTTACTGTTATGTAAGGACTTTAGGTTGAAAAAGAAATTGATGCCTTTTTCAGGAAATGTCTTCTTTAGGTGGTTTACATTTAAATGCTCCATAACATGACCAGGGAGTATGATCAGTGATTTCTAGGGAGACTTAGTTGCTAAAAATGCCAGTGACCCAAGTGGCTCCAGGAGACATCCTTGTGTGGCATTTGCATACAGCTTGCATCTGGTGTGAAGGTATGTTCACAGACTTTGAATGCTATTCTCTGGCAACCTTCAAGTTAAAGTGATCCTTTTGGTATCCAGGTGGTTTTAATCTTAATGTGATGTCCTCTCATTAATGGTGGCCCAGAAATGCAAGACTCTGGGACAGAAGGAAGTAAGAGGCAGAATGGGGTCCAGGTGAGGGGGGGAAAATGAGGGCCATGAGTGACTTTCCATGGGTCACCTGTTTAGACACCCCAAGTCCAGTTAACAGTGTGGCTCCCAGAGGGGAGTGAGCATGTTTTGTGCAGGATTCCAAAGGTTCCCAGGCACTGCGTGGTCTTTGATATTGCACTTCTGTGGCCAACAGACTGGACCTCCGCAGCTTTCTGGGGACTGGGGAATGGGGGGTCTCCTCTCCCATATGCTATCCTTGGCCGACATCATGGAGAATGTAGATCTGACTTTCTTATATGGGTTCTTGTCTCCACAGTTCACTCTCTGAAGCCTTCTGATATTAAATATGTGGCAGCCATTGGCAATCTGGAAATTGTGAGTATTTGAAGTAGCTTGGGGTAGGAGACAGAGTTTGGTACTGATAATCCTCTGAATGGGCTCCTGGTAATTGGGCAGCATGTTTCATTTTTGGAGAGAATATTATATGAACTGGATACATCTGGGAGATTGAATCTTTTTATTTTTTTAAATCGAATGCCTCTCTTTACATCAAGGTGAAGAAACTCTTGGAGTTTCTCATTAATAAACTAAATCCATTAACTAACTCAAAGATTACGGAGAACTGTAAAAGTAATCTTTTAAACTTTATAAGATAAAAAAAGTTTTCTTACCTGCTTTGTAAATCTCTAAAAATACACCAATCTTTGTAAACTTTTTTTTTTTTTTTTTTTTTTTTTTTTAAAGATGGGGTTTCACCATGATGGCCAGGCTGGTCTTGAACTCCTGACCTCAGGTGATCCACCCACCTCGGCCTCCCAAAGTGCTGGGATTACAGGCGTGAGCCACCGTGCCCAGCCCAAATCTTTGTAAACTTTTAAAATTTTGTTTGCAATTGTGGTAAATACATGTAACACAAAATTTACCATCTTTGAGGGTATAGTTCACTAGTGTTAAGTATATTCACATTATTGTGCAGCCAATCTCCAGAATTTTTTTCATTTTGCAAAACTAAAACACTCTACCCATGAAATAACATCTCATTTTCCTCTTCTATTAGTCCCTGGCAACTACCATGCTACTTTCCGTCTCTGTATTTTGGTAACTCTAAGTACCTTATATAAGTGAAATTGGCTGGGCGTGATGGCTCACGCCAGTAATCCTAGCACTTTGGGAGGCCAAAGTGGGCAGATCACCTAAGGTCAGGAGTTCAAGACCAGCCTGGCCAACATGGTGAAACCCCATCTCTACTAAAAATACAAAAAAAATTAGCCAGGCGTGGTGGTGGGCGCCTGTAATTCCAGCTACTCAGGAGGGTGAGGCAGGAGAATCACTTGAACCTGAGAGGAGGAGGTTGCAGTGAGCTGAGATCCTGCCATTGTCCTCCAGCCTGGGCGACAGAGTGAGACTCAAAAACAATAATAAATAAAACCATATGCTTATGTTTCATATAAGTGAAATCATACAGTATTTGTCTTTTTGCGACTGGCTTCACTCAGCATAATGTCCTTGGGGTTCATCCATTGCCAGATTTCCCTTCGTTTCTTAAGGATGAATGACATTTCCTTGTATATCTAGATCAGATTTCATTTATTCCACTATCTGTCAACGGACACTTGCGTTGCTTAACCTTTTGGCTATTGCAAACAATGCTGCTATAAATGAACCTGGGTGTACAAATACCGTTCACGTCCCTGCTTTCATTTCTTTTGGGTATATACACCCAGACGTGGGATTGCTGGATCATATAATGATTCTATTTTTTAAACTTTTTGAAAAATTGCCATTCTGTTTTCCACAGTGACTACACTATTTTACATTCCCACCAACAGTACACAAGAATTCTTATTTCTCCACATCCTCACCAATGCCTGTTTTCTGGGGTGGGTTGGTTGGTTGGTTTTTAATAGTAGACATCCTAACTGGTATGAGGTGATGTCTCATGGTGGTTTTGATTTGTATTTCCCTGATGATTAGTATGTTGAGCGTCTTTGCATACACTTATTGTTAATAAATGCTAAGTGATATATAGTCAAATAAGGGAGAAAGAAAGACAAAAAGAGAAAGGGAGGAACAGAGAAAGAGGGATCTGGAGAGAAGAAAGGTTGGAGAGCAGAGGAGAATATCAGCACTTTGCACAGCCCTCCTCCTGGTCTTAGCAAAGCTCCACAGCCTTGCTGTCCCCAATTTCAGCAGCCCCAGCGGGACAGAGTGCTCTTTATCAGACTCCACTCTGCCCAGAGCCTGACCACGCCTCCCATACCTTGAAAAACAGGACACTCCTCTCCCCCAGAGTCAACCTCCCAACACCACCTCCCAGAATTCCTCAGCCCCTCCCCCTCGTAGCTGCAAGCCCCAGCTCCCCCACTCCATGCACGATGCCAGTGCACTAACGTCCTCAGAGACCCTGGACCTGTCTTCCACCATCTTTTCTTCTCAAATAACCGGTTTCTACCTCTCTGGAACTTGTCTTGGACTCCCTGCCCAGACAGTATTGGCCCCACCACATGTATCAATGCCACCTCTGCTTGAGCACTGGATGAAGCTGGCCAGACTCAGAACCTTACCCTGATCACAGTTGTAAATGGGGGAAATGGGCATAGCAGGAAGAAGGATGAGGAGATGACGATGTGTCAAGGTAGAAACTGAGACTTAGGAAACCAACCATGGGCCCCCTAAAAGCAGGCAGAGCTCCCACCCACATTCTCTTTTGTCTATGCTGGTGGTCTTTAAATTGCACTTGTGACTGTGCATGTTGGTCAGGGTGAGGGTGGAGGGTTACCCTTGACAAGAGAGGTGAAATCAGAGATGGAAATATGTAAGAAAAGAGTTTTTGTGTCCCAGATAGCAGACTGACGTTGCTACACCTGTGTGTCTGTGCACACTGATACTGACATCCCAGAGCCCAGGATGTGGGACACACTGGCTCACGACTCTCGGGTCCTTCTACCTGGGCAGGGAAATCTCCACCAAGCATCAGGTCTCTAACTTTAAACCCATCAGCGACTTGTACCCCTTGGTCTCATTTCAGAAAGAACTCTTTATCCATGAATTATTCAGAGCTGACAGCTCCTGCTGTTGCTCGGCTCAAGCTTCTCAGGAAGGCACCTCCGTCAGGACGATCTCCCAGTCCCAGGATCATAGTCTGTATGCTGACAGGTGCCTCAACCTTCAGGGTAAAGCCTGAAAGCACAGTTCCTTGCAAGCCCCTTTCCTCTGTCCTGAGAGACAGATGGCCATCATGAACTTACCTGGGATGTATATTTTAAAAGCCAGACCAGGGCAAAAGAATGGAATACAGTGAATTAAAAAGAAAAAAGTCCATAGTGCTAAAACCTCTGCCTTGAGTGTCTGGAGCTTTCTGTAACCAAGGTACAAGTACTTCTTTGGAACTACAACTAGCTTTTGTTTAATTGCTATAGATTACAGGCACATACCCCGTTTTCCTTGTAGAGCTTCAAAAATCAGTTATGTAAATGTTTGTAGAAGTTATGCAAATAACACTATGATACATGTTCAATGTAAGAAACAGATGTATGCACAATAGAAGACCCTGTTCACATCTTTTATTCCTCTACCTCAACAAACACACACATATACATTCTCACTCATTCTCCAAAGTATAGTAATACATAGGGACACAGGGTATGTATAAAACCTAAATAGGATCATACTACAATATTCCTATCTGCAAGTTTTTTTTCTAACTTAGTGTCACAGACAATTTTCCTTGCCAAGGCGGTTATAATTCACCCTATAAAATTCCTGAGAGTAGAGCCTGTGTCTTATTTAGCTTTGCAGCCCCAGGGTCGCAGTAACTGCCACAAGGCAGGCATTCAACAAACGAAGAGTGTGGAGGGAAAGTGGCTTGCAGTGGGTACAATGAGGACGTGGGGAGCTGGCTGGGTTAGCCGCAGCCTTCCCTTTCTGTGGCTGCCCTCCAAGCTCTTCCCCAACCCCCTCTCCTGGCCTGGTTCCTCTTAATCTCTCCTCTTCCTCCCAGCATCTCTCTTTCCACCCTCTCCTCCAATCAAGTTCATTTGGGAGGGGAGAGATCTATCAGTCAATTAATTACTGCAAGCAAATCGGTGGTCCTAATTGATGCTTTGTCTTTTATTGAATCAACTGCTAACATTGAAATCAGATTTCAAATGTTCACATTTCCAGTTCCTCTTGAAAAATGACTCTGGGGTGTGCCCCCTGTGCTTGGGCCCAGGCTGTCCAATTTGCCACAGCCCTAGGAGGCCTGCTCCCGTCATTACCTAACCTGTCAGGCATCTTTTAAAATAATCCCTGCCTTGCGTCTTAGTGTGATTTTTGTTTGTCTCCCTGGGAGATTTAGCTTCTCTCTTATTAAGGAGCAAAGGATGCTGTCTCCAATTAGTGGGATTTCCCAGTCAGCCTGTCCTACCTGGAGAGCTGCAGAGATGTGATCCAGGTCTATAGGCGGGTGCTCGTTGTGGCTGGGTGGTCAGGACAGACGGGCCCTTTAAAGGGAAGTGGTGCAGGCTGGAGTAGGTGATGTGGTGTAGCTGTCTGCCTGTCACCACCACACCCGGAGATACTGTCTTCTAGGAATTTTAAGAGAGAAAATTGACATCAGAAACTCAGAAAATAATACAACCAAGGAGAGCTAAGATTTGCTGAGTATCTTATATGTTCTGGGCACAATTCCCAGCTTTCTGGGAGCCTGCAAAGGACATGATTCCCAGGCGAGTTACCATGGTCTCGAATCTAGTCCTAGACTTAGGAACTTCAGCAGAGAGCTGACGTCTTGTGTCACCCAGCAGTTTACCAAGGGGGAAATCAGAAACTTACCTCGTTCATTCCAAAACTACGGATTCAATGTATATTTGTTGAATACTTACAACATGTCCAGGTACTGTTCTAGGTCCAAGGAACATAGTCAAGTTTAAAATGGACACAGTCCTGCCTTCATGGCTCTTATGGTCTAGTCGGTGGAGAGAAACAATCAATAAAATAAATTCTAGACTTTGGAGGGTCATAATAAAACAATCCTTTGTTTCTGTGGAGAAGGTTAATATGACTTTAGGTGGCATTCAAATCTAAGCTGAGGGAAATATTCCACATCTTCTATTGCTCCAAGGTCTGATAAACGTGCTGCAGAGGAAGCCAAGCATTTTCCTCCCTGCAGAAGGAACCTTTGTCTTCTCTGTAGGTTCTTTTTTGTTTGTTTTTGAGGTAGGGTATCATTCTATTGCCCAGGCTGGAGTGCAGTGGTGCCATCTTGGCTCATTGCAACCTCTGCCTCCTGGGTTCAAGCGATTCTCTTGCTTCAGCCTCCCAGGTAGCTGGGATTACAGACACGTACCACACACCTGGCTAATTTTTGTATTTTTTTAAGTAGAGATGGGGTTTTGTCATATTGGCAAGCTGGTCTCAAACTCCTGACCTCAAGGGATCCTCGAGCCTCAGCCTCCCAAAGAGCTGGGATTACAGGCATGAGCCACCGAGCCTGGCTTTGTAGGTTCCCTCTGTTTGGCAGGAGTGGGAGTTCTGACAGGCAGCTTGGGGTCTCACTATAAGATGTTCTGCCGCCTCCCCTGGCTGGGTGTTAACACTGAAGATCTTTTCCAGCCTCCAGACCCAGACCCAGGGATGGGCGATCTGGAGAAGCAACAATGGTAACTATCCTGAAACCACAGAGGGCAGAAAGGAGCCTGGAGATGCTCCCATCTAATCTCCTTGCTTTATTGATGGGAAAGATTGGGGTCCAGGGAGGCTCAGTGCCTTGTTCCAGGCTGCCCTCTGAGAAGGTGGCAGAGAAGCTCCCAGAACCCAGCCTCCTGGTTCAACCTTCCCTGTGCCTGAGAATCCAGTGGGTCCTTGGGTGAATGAGGAGAAGTGGGAAAGGCTAATAGATGGAGTTCTTGTTTCTCCCCCACCAGGTCTCCTTGCCCTGCTCTTGGGGAACCATGCAGGGTTGGGGCCAGGCTCAGTCTCATTCTACCCTGGGGTCAGCCTCTCCTTCCAGCTTTGGGCCAGATGAGAGTGGGTTGGAGGAGCAGAGAAGGGTCCAGAGAGCTGTTTTCCCCCATTTTGGCTACTCCATGGCCTCTTGAGCTATGCCTCTAACCCCAGGAAGAATAATCCCAGAATCAGAGCAAGGCTAGGCCAAAGACTGCTATGAAATAGACCACAGCCAAGGGGAAGGGCTGTCAGCAGGTGACAAATGCAGCCTGACGCTCACATGCCTGCTTCTACCTGCAGGACTGAAGAAAGGTCACAGCAGGTGTGCATGGGAGTTGTGACAGGTGAGTTCTGGTTTTCATGGCCAGATTTCAGAATGCCCCCTCCCTCCCAACCCAGCAGCATCCTCTTTCATAAGGAGAATGGACTTTACCAGCCACTTTATCACCGGAGCCCAGGAGAAAGGGGAGGGTGTCCTGAGAGGACAGATGAGGGAGCCAGGATGTGAAAAGTCACATATCCTGAATGGAAGGTGTGAGAAATGGATCCAGAGTCTCTGGGCAAAGAGAAGCCCGTGGGCATTGGGTTAAGATATGAGAATGTAGGAGAGGGGTTAGGGACCAGCTATAGTGAGTGTCTGGGCCAGAGTCCTGAGGTTCCTGTCCCCCCAGACCCAGAGCTAGACTTCATCCAGGGAAAACGTCCATGGTTCACTCCTCTCACCCAAGGAGAGGACCCAGCCGAATTTTCAGTCTATCTTATTCTGTAATATCTCCCTTGCTTGTAAAAATACAAGACATCAATTGAGTTCAGGCAAATGAAATAAAAATAAAAGTCAACTACAATCCCGCTATCTAGAGATAATTATTGTTAGTATTTTGGCCTTTTGATTTACAAATGTGCTTGTGAATAAACAATCATAATTGAGTTTTTTTAAATTTAATATCAGAGATTTCTTATAATTCTATCAAGTCATACTGAATCCCCTTAACGGCAGCTGGGTCAGCTTAGTGGGATGTTAGTCTCCTATGCTTGACGCTCCTAAATCAAGAATAAGGGAAACCACTTCACCTACCATATTAGAGCAAGAGACGTAGCCTGCAATGCAGGCGCTCTGCTGAGCTGAACGAACAAGTGGCGCAGCTAGTGCTTCAATTCAGCCTGTGAATTTAAAGGAGGGGCTTGTGAACTTGTTAGGTTCCCTGGAAAGCAGAGGGGTGAACAGGACGCTGGCCCTGCCTTCAGAACTCATGGTCCAGCAGAGAAGGTTGAGCCTGGTGGTTCAGCCCTCCCAGATCTGATTGACAGGTGAGAGGATGTTGGTGGCCAAAGCCATAGGCAGGAGGGTCCCCTTGGAGAGAATCAAAGGGCTCTGAAAGAGGAGTCCTGTTACCAACTCCGTGGTATCACACCTGTGCCTGGGCTTGGCCCTGTTTGTCTTTAAGTGGTAGGAAAAAAGAAGTGGCGTGTTTGGGGATGTCTGGGAAGACGGGATATAGTTTAGACCCTGAAACCACACATGCAGCTGCTGCTTTGCCCAATTTCTCAGTTTGTCTCAAATTTTCCTGCCAATTTGCTCTATAACAAGTCTGCCTGCCCCTCTCTAAGCAGAGGGGCCAGGAATCCCAGCAGGCGAGAGGTGCCATAGAAAGCAAGCGTGAGGGCAGATCTCGCTTCTGAAGCCCTCCGAGGCAGGCTTACTCCAGCCTACCCAATGGGGAAGGAGGGAGGAGGGCAAACCACAGCCGCAAGCTCGGCTGGGTGGCTGGACCAGCAGGAGGAGCAGGTCTTCCCAGAAGAAAGTGCTCTGGGGACATCCAGACCTGAGCATCGTGAGATGGGGCTGGCTCAGGCTAGCCCCGCCTGACCGTCAGTCTCAGAACTTTAGAGCCCTCCTGATCTTTGAGATCTCCAAACCTAGCCATGTCCTCACCCACCTTGGCCATTTTGCAGGTGGGAAACCTAGTTATCAGGGAGGTAAGTGGACTTTCCTGAGGCTATGTGTTCAGTAAGTAGCAGGGTCTCTGTGAACCCAGGTGGTCCAGCTCCGTGGGCTGTGCCCTTTGTTCTCACCTCACTGCTGCCAGGGAACTCAGAGACAGTGAGGATACCAAGTACACAGCAGACTTAAAACAAAATGAATGGCAAATTTATGTGAAAAGATCCAAGGTCGGCCGGGCGCAGTGGCTCACGCCTGTAATCCCAGCACTTTGTGGGGCCAAGGTGGGAGAATCACGAGGGCAAGAGATGGATACCATCCTGGCCAACATGGTGAAACCCCGTCTCTACTAAAAATACAAAAATTAGCTGGGCGTGGTGGCACATGGCTGTAGTCCCAGCTACTTGGGAGGCTGAGGCAGGAGAATCACTTGAACATGGAAGGCAGAGGTTGCAGTGAGCCGAGATCGTACCACTGCACTCCAGCCTGGGAGACAGGCGAGACTGTCTTACAAAAAAAAAAAAAGAAAAAAGATCCAAGGTCATGTTTGATCACAAAGCATGGATAGGTACCTTTCATTCGGAAAGCAATCTCTTTTTCAGGCCTGTCACCAAATATTTGTGTTTTGTCATTGATCCTTACAGACTACCTTCAGATGAGGGAGCAGGAGTACCCCTCCCCCATGCACACGTTCACGCTGTCGCTATAAATTGAACCCGGCCCAGAACTTTCCCCGCTTTCCCCCACAGGTGGAAATGGGTTTCTCTGCAAGCCAATTAGGGGTTAGAGAATGAAGTTCATTATTTTTGGAGTAAGGGTGGGGAAAATGGAATCATACCAGTTAGGAGGCTGCCCAAGATCGCAAAGCCGAGTGACCAGTCTCCTGACTTCCAGGCCCACTCTCCCCACCCCAGCCTGCCTGCTGCTTGCACAATGTGAGCTTTCTTTACAGGGAGCGCCTTTAAAGCCACCTTCTGGATCCTGCTCCCATGAAGCCCTGAGGCACTTCTGGATGGGGGCAAAATGAAAGGGGGAGTTGCGTGGAGAAGTGGAGACATCACCCTCCCATGACACTCTCTCCCCGCTCTGCCCTGTTCCCTCTCTGGAGCAAGACACAACTACTCCTGACAGCACTATTTTTAGCGGTCCTCTGGCTGTCAGCTCTGGGATGTGTTCTCTGTGTGTTCCCTGGAGCTTTCTCACCCTGCTGTCACTCTCAGGAGGAGGGAGGGGGCGCTGGAAGGCAGCCTGAGTCCCTGTCCCAGCATTACTTTCTCTAATGAGACAGTAGCACATGACAGTGAAAAGCCTTGGTGTTCCAGAACTCTGGTTCAAACCCCAGCAACTAGTTCGCTGTGAGACCCTGGGGCAGCTGGCTTGACTTTTCTCAGTCTCAGTTTCCCCTTCTCTGTCTTGGAGATAATACTGCCATGGGTTTGTTACTGAGGATTAAGTGAGATAACACACGTAAAGTGCTTAGCACTGGGCCTGGCCTCACACTTGACAGATGTTCATTTTTAGCTACTTCACTTCCAGGGGCCTGGTGCAGGGGTACAGATAGCCTCACAGAGGCTACAGGGTTGTCCTCACAGCCCCAGGCAGGGTGTGAGGAAGGACCATGCCTTGGAATAGGGCGGCCACCCTGGCAGCTCACCCAAGAGGAAAGGGGTCAGTCTTTTTTTTTTTTTTGAAATGGGGTCTTGCTCTGTTGCCCAGGCTATAGTGCAGTGGCAGAAACAGCTCACTACAGCCTTGACCTCCTGGGCTCAAGCGATCCTCCTGCCTCAGCCTCCCAAGTAGCTGTGACCACAGGTGAGCACCACCACACCCAGCAAATTTTTGTTTTCATAGAGACAGGGTTTCGCTATGTTGCCCCGGCTGGTCTCAAACTCCTGGGCTCAAGTGATCCTCCTGCTTCAGCCTCCCAAGGTATTGAGATTATAGGCATGAGCCACCACTCCCGGCAGTAGGTAGGTCAGTCTTCAGAGGTGACCATCAGCTGGTAAAGGCCAGGGCCTCAAACCAGTTCTCTCTTTAGTCCTTTCAGATATCATCAGACATTTCAATCCTTCTGTTCCAATGCCCGTGTGCTCCACTGGGAAGAGAGTCATACCCCACGATGGTGCTAAGTAAGTCCCCTTACTGTCTCTCTCTGGGGTTATATATTCCTACTGGTCTTCAACACATAGGCAGGAGGATTTGGGGAGCTGGCAAAATCAAAGAGGCTTAAAAATTGAAGTATTTAAGCCAAAGCCAAAATACCCCCTCAAGCTGATCTCGGTCTGCCCGAGGAGCCTCATTTTGAAAAGCAGGTCAAAGCCCACCCTTCAGAAGCCAGGGGTTGTTCAGGCTCAGAGACTGGCACCTGAGCTATGGCAAGGGGCAAGCTTCCAGCCCTTGACAAAATAATGTTTAGCTGATTTTTCTCTGTTTCCCTCACTCTGCACAGGGACTTGTGGATTCAGGCTCGAGAACTGGTGAGAAACATGAAAGAGAACCCGGTAAGCCTCCCTCCAACTCCGGCATGGCTGGGCTGCCTGGGTTTGCTGCAAGGCAGGCAGAACAAAGTGATGATGGCCCTGGCACCATTTTACCATGAACTTGGCAACTACTGTGGCCTGGGTTCTTCAAAGATGTCTTTGTCATTCTCTGGCAGTCATTAAAGGAAAGGACCAGTTCTTCTTTGTTGTTAATTTTTATCTATTTAGTCCGAGACCAGTTATGAGACTGGCTACTTTTTATATTTTTGGTAGAGATGGGGTTTTGCCATGTTGCCCAGACTGGTCTCAAACTCCTGGGCTCAAGCAATCTGCCGGCCTTGGTCTCCTAAAGTGCTGAGATTATAGGGTGAGCCATAATGCTCAGCCAAAAGGACCAATTCTGTTCAGAACAGTTTTCTGTGTGGTCCTGCTGAAAGTCAACAGATGGAATAAATGACTTCTCCCAAAGGGAGGCGGTGGAGAGCTTCAGTTCCAGGTGAGACTGGTTTGAATTTGAATTCTGAATTCTCCACCTATTAGCTATATGATGTTGGGTAAGGCACTTACCTCCCTAAACCTCAGTTTTCCTGTTTATGAAATGGGATAATAAAAGAGCTGCAGCGTAGGGTTTGGGGAGGATTAAACGAGGTATTAGATGTGCCTGGCACAGACTCCATTCTCAATAAAAGCCTGTAGCTTGCATTGTGTATTATAGTGGTGAGTGCTGTCATTAATAATTACCATATTAATTTTAGTTCTGAGGGTAGAGGCCTCTGTCACATACATGCTGGGTGCCTTGGTACCACTGTGCTAACAGTTCAGATACTATTTACTCAATAACCTATATAAGTTTGTAATAAGCATCCTTCCATCTTTTCTGTTGCCCTCATGGGCAAGTATGAAACCAAGGCAAGCCTTGATAGCAAACTGGATCTAACTAAGCACTGAGCCTGGACTGCTGGAACCAAGGGAACCTGCTGTTTCAGCCAGCCATGCATACATTAAAGAGTTCAGGAATTGAAGTGAAGGTCATTCTAAGTCATGTAAGGGCAGGGACTAAAGCGGGAGGTGCACCAAAAAGTTTGTGCTCGTCTAACAGGAGAATTCCAGAATTTCTGAAATCATGCTTATTCTATAAAATAGAGAAGAGATCCTGTGTCTAACCCTGTAATTTTCCAGATGAGGAAACTGAAGTTCCCAGAAGTCATGTGACCTGGGCAAGTTCACACTACTAGTTAGAGCCACAATCTAAAGTGTCTGCTTCACAGTCCGATGTTCTTCAGCTACACCACGCTGCCAGTTTGTTTTTGGTTACACAAGAGATGCATGTTCATTACTGAAAAACTCAGAAAACAAAGATAAGCAAAAAGAAAAGTAAAATCATCCTTAAGCCTAATAACCCAAAGATAATTATGGTTAATAACTTGGCGTATATTCCCTTCCATATTTTTCCAAGCATATATATCTTTATATATTTTATAAAACAGGGATGTTACTGAATAGAGATACGTTTTAATAACCTACTTTTTCTCAGTAGGTTAGTTCCCATGATAATTACATTTTTCAGCATCATTTTAATAGCTACATAGTGTTTCATCTCATGAGTATTCCACAGTTCACACAGCAATCTACTGTTTTCGACATTTATGTTGTTTCCAGTTTTTCCTTCTTATGCATAAGGCCTCATCATTGTAGCTGAATCATTCATGTATCCTTGTTTCCTTAAAATATATTTGAAGAAATGAAATGATTGGATCAAAAGGTGTGTCTTCTAATTTTTAAAAGTTCCGGATATATTTGGTCAGTCTAGAGCGGTTATACCACTTTAAACTTCTGCCATATACTATTAAAAATTCATAAATGTGTTTTCAGGGATGGCCATATGACATTGAAAGACACGAAAAGAAAGACATTATTTTGATTCAAGGTCTTACTGCTTGGATTTCTAAACTACCCTTTACACTGTTGCCCTTTTTTCAGCAACTTGACTTTGAACTTGACTGGAAGCTCATCAATGTGTTCTTCAGCAACACAAGCCAGTGTTACCTGTGCCCCTCTGCTCAACAGGTAAATGGCAGCCTAGGGGGCTGAGGGATTGCAGATGCTGGGGTGGAGAGGGAGTAAACTAAACCGGCCTGATTACCTCATCCCCAGCTGTCAGGCTGGGGCTGATGCCACTTATTTTAGAACTGAATAAATGAATGGATGAATGGATAGATGGATGAATAGATGGATAGGTGGATGGATAGATGGATGGATAGATGGATGGATTGATGGATGGATGGACAGATAGATGGATGGATAGATAAATGGATAGACACAGTCAGATACTCAAACATACACCTGGACAGGTGTTTTATGGGTTTTTTCTGTTTCAACTTTTTTTATTGTGATAAAATACACATAACATAAATTTGATCGTCTTAATCATTTTAAGTGCACAGTTAGTGACATTAGATAATTCATAATGTACATATGGCATGCATTCATAACTGTCACAAGGAACAGGTGTTTTTTACTTACTATCCCTCATATCATGAAAAGGAAATAGAAGCATAGATAAGCTGAGTCAACAGTCATTCCGCAACTGAGAAAATTAGCATCCTGGTTGGTTAAAAACCATCTTGCCTCTTTTAATTCTGATTTCACGCAAGTTCTGAATTTAGGAAATAAAGCAGGGTGCATACTATCCTCACCCCTTGGCCCATGAATTATACCTGTAGTGGGAAGGGTGCTGTTTATCAAAGTAGACTATATCTTCCAAGTGCTTTGGCTTTCCTAGGAAGAGGACATGAAACATGCGGTCTTATTTATTATTTATGTAGGTGAATATCAATGACTTATGTCTTTACTGAAGATCATTCAGAATAGGATCAGTTGAAAGTGTAAGGAATGGTTTAGTAATCTAAGCCATTGTGAAATAAATGACACGTGGACTCTTGTTCAGTATGCTGAAGCCAGGCTGCTACCACACTGGCCCTGCCACTTGTAGGACCAGCTTGTCCTCTTCGCCACCCTCCAGGCCAAGGCACAGGCATGGTGGAGCTTCTTGAACTGGTGATCTCTTTTCTGTGCCCCTTTCCTACTATAGATACTCTTGCTTCCCTTCAAGTGCCCCACACTCCTGCTGACTACTGGCTCACCATCAAAACTCCCTTTCTTTTAGTAATGTCAGTCTTGAGATGGACATCCACCTTCCTGACTAGCTCTCAATGTTAATGGACATCCACCTTCCTGACTAGCTCTCACTGGTCAGTATTCCTGCAGCCTTCCCGGGTTTCTAGCATGTAGATGGTGAAGATTTATTGTTCCAGTTTACCCTCTGTTTTCTCCAGTGCCAAGTGAAATTTACATGCCTGGTTTGTTCTCTGCACAGTCTCCCATTTTGGTCATTATGCATTACTTCATGAATGTATACATTCATGCATTGACATGTTCAAGCATTTAGACATTGCTGCATTCCTCTATATATTCATTAATTCATGACATTAACTCTTGCATTTACGCATTCAGGTACTGAAATGTTCAAACAAGCATTTAGACATGGCTGCATTCTTCTATATATTCACTAATGCATTTATTCATCTATAAGTTACCATATTCATGTATACATTCATTTCCTCATGAAATGAGAAACACAGACACATGCTATTGTATTCGTGATTACTTTGTTCATGTTAGCATTTGATTTTTTAAAATGTATGAATGCATTCATGAATACTTAAACTCATTGATGATTTTTTCATATACTTTGTCTTGTGTTTAAACATTCCTACATAAATTCTTACATGCTTTTATGTATTTATGTCTTCAAGCATTCATGAATACATGTTGTATTCTTGTGCACATGTATTTATTTACATATTACTTATTCGTATTTTTAGTTATGCAAGCAGTACACAAATATTTTCCTTCTAAAAACTAAAACATCAGTTAAAGCTAAAATACGTATCCTTTTGGCCACCTCCTAATCCTCTCTCTTTTTCTTTGCAAACCTCTTACATATCTATAAATGCAAGCAATATTTTGCATGCATGTATGTATGAGAGAGACTTAACATAAATAGTATTATATTGTATGTACTATTGAACAATTTTTTTCACAAACCAAGTATTGTTGAAATCTAGTTATGTTGATACATATGGAATGAGTTTGTTTCTCTTACATGAGTATTTTGTTGTGTGAATTTACTACATTTTATTTCACTATTTTCCTATACTGATGGCCATTTAGGTGTTTTCAGTTTTTCACTATTATAAACAATCCTACAATAAACAGAGTCTTGCTCATTTACTTGAATATGTGGAAGAGTTTTTCTAGATACAGTGATTTTCAAATTGTGGACTGAAGTATATTAGTGAGTCAAAAAATCAGTTTAAAGGATTGCAACTAAAATTGTAAAAAAAAGTAGAATAAACTCTAAAATCTTTGAGTTCATTGCATGTAGTAAGGGAAGTGTTGATTCATGAGACTTTGCATTTTTTTTTCTGGTTTAAGTAAAGACTTTTCATTACTATTATTATTATGCTTTAAGTTCTAGGGTACATGTGCAGGACGTGCAGGTTTGTTACATAGGTATACATGTGCCATGGTGGTTTGCTGCATCCATCACCCCATCATCTACGTTAGGTACTTCTTTCTATATGGATACTTGTACTGGATTGAGGTGTGGAACACATCTCATACTGTGGGTCAAGATAAAAGCAGTCTCAAGAAAAGCGCCCAGAGTAGATTCTTACACCAGTCTTTAGGTGTGCACACTTTGGGTTTTAATAGGCTCTGCCTAATTGCCCTCCAAAGTGGCTGACCTCTCCTGTTTCCCACCAGTGGCAGTGAGCACCCGTTCTCTACAACCTTTCCAACACTTGTTCTCAGACTTAATGATTTTTGTCCACATGAGAAATTCACTCAAACTCTAGTCATGTTGATTACATATGAATTGAGTTTATTCACACTTAGAAGCCCACACTTTTAATTGGTTGCAAACATATGACAAAAGTAATCATGCCTCACTCCTCGTTTTTAAACAGCTGTAAACCAGTAACCTGAGGTCCATAAATTTAGCTAATTATAGCAACACTGGCTGGCATCCGCTCCAATTCCCTCTTTATTCCGTTTCTTTTTCTATCTTGATTTTTCCTGTTGCACAAAAACCACCAAGGCTTTGGAGCCTGGAATAAATCCCTCCTCCTGGACCTGGCTCTTTTGGCCTCCTGACACTGCCCTCCTCGCAGCCCCAGACCCCCACTCGCCTCCTAGTGGTACCTCTGGCCACACCTGCCTGTCTACGCTAATCCTGTGAAGCTCAGCATCCTCGTTCTTACGTGGCAGTTTTATTTTTCTCAAAGCACATCTTTAGTATAAGCTCTCCCTCAGTGGTTGTCAAAACGTGCTCTGTAGATGGCCAGGCACAATGGCTCACACCTGTAATCTCAGAACTTTGGGAGGCCGAGGCATGTGGATCACTTGAGGTCAGGAGTTCAAGACCAGCCTGGCCAGCATAGTGAAACCCCATCTCTATCAATAACACAAAAATTAGCAGGGCATGGTGGTGCATGCCTGTAGTCCCAGCTACTCGGGAAGCTAAGGCAGGAGAATCACCTGAACCCAGGAAGCGGAGGCGGCAGTGAGCCAAGATCATGCCACTGCACTCCAGCCTGGGCAACAGAGTAAGACTCTGTCTTTAAAAAAAAAACAACAAAAAACATAAGTGCTCTGTAGAAACCCAGGGGCCACTGGAGATCCCTCCACAGGCAAATGCTGAGGTGGGCAGCAGCTGCCACCTGACTTCACAGAGCAGGTGTCAAGGGTTTCCCAAAAGTTCACATGAAAGGCCAGGCGTGATGGCTCACGCCTGTAATCCCAGCACTTAGGGAGGCTCAGGCGGGCAGATCACCTGAGGTCAAGAGTTCGAGACCAGCCTGGCCAACATGGTGAAACCGCGTCTCTACTAAAAATACAAAAATTAGCCAGGCTTGGTGGCAGGTACCTGTAATCCCAGCTACTCGGGAGGTTGAGACAGGAGAATTATTTGAACCTGGAAGGCAGAAAAAGAAAAGTTCACACGAGAAAAACATGTTTTATCATTAAGAAGGAATGTTGAGCTACTGTCCTGCCCCTACCTTAGGACCTGGAAGTCTCTTCCCCTGTGGAGACCTCTGGGCTCCTTTAATGGGAAATAAACAAGGGCCTGTGTCCACAGTTGTTCCTTAGGAGTTTCTTAAGACCAAAGTCAGAGAGAGTCAAGTCAGGAACTATCCATTAGGTGTGACAGTGGCTCTGAAGGCAGATGCTTCAGAAGGAAATAAGAACCTGGCTCACAGCAGTGACCTGAGGATGCTTTTTGGGTTTGGACATTTGCTTACTGCTCTCTAGTTAAAGCCTTTAGTTTTATGAATGAGTAAGATGTTAAAAATCAGAAGAAAAAATTCAAAAAAGCACAAAGCTGATGACAAGAAAACAGACACATTTATTCATTGCCAATGTCTTTAGCGACAGGTGAGGCGGCAGCCTTTTGGAGGGTACACTGGCAGTGTGATTCAAGAAACCTAAATGTGTTTCTAACTTTTGACTGAATAATCCCATTTCTTGGAATAAATCCCAAGAAAATAATTTATTAGCGTTAAGTCAGGTCTCAGGCACATATTTGATAATAGACATTCTTCCAAACCAGGGGGCAAATGATACAAATGGGAATGTGAAAGTTCATTTGAAGAAATCAGCTTTTTCCTGACTTTGAGTTCCAGGAGTTTACTATGTGTGACGTTATAGAGGAGGGACATCTTACAGGCGTATAATGTCTTCTACTGAGAAATGGGGGCAGTTGGTGCCCTGAGTGACAACCATGCAGTGCCGGGAATGACTGGGTGGGCCCTGATTCCCTCTACAGCTGTGAGGTTGACCAGGGGTTTCTACCACAAGATTCACACTCTAGGGAGTGCCACGCAGGGTCCCCCACGTCTACAGGGACAATGGATGTGGTACAGATGGTCAGCGAGGATGCTTCTAGACAGAGTTCCCCTGGGCTCTTCAGGAAAGAGAGGGTGATGTTTGATGTCACGGTCAGGGAGCGGCTCACTTAGAGAAAACTAGGCAGAAGGCTTTATGGCAACAGACCTGGCTGAATGGGCCTCTCAGAGGCCAGCCTCGCACCAAAGCAGGGACAGCCGGTGAAGGGGCAGAGAGACAGGGACACTGCATTTCCTCCTGTGTGGTGCCAGCCTGGGTGATTGACAGTTATCTCCAGAGTCACTGCCTGTGTCCCCCTCCGGGGAAACAGCACAGCTCGTTGGCCCTCCTTGTCTTCTTGTCTGAGCCAGCTTGCCTTAGGGGACAGCCAGTCTGCAGGCAACTTAGGAGTTTGTCTTGTAATTTTTATTAATTTATTTTTCACATTGAAAAAGTAAAGCAGGCATGAGCCGCCATGCCCAGCCCTATAATCCCACCTCTTTGGGAGGCTGAGGTAGGTGGGTCAGTTGAGGTCAGGAGTTCGAGACTAACCTGGCCAACATGGTGAAACCTCACATCTACTAAAAATACAAAAATTAGCTGGGCATGGTGCTGGGTGCCTGTAATACCAGCTACTTGAGAGGCTGAGGCAGGAGAATCCCTTGAACCCGGGAGGCAGAGGTTGCAGTGAGCCAAGATTGCACCATTGCACTCCAGCCCGGACGACAGAGCGAGACTCCATCTCAAAAAAAAAAAAAAAAAAAAGGAAAAAAAACATAAAGCGGGGTCCACTTTGAGGCCCTTCATTTGTTGATTTTCATTACGTGCAGGAAGGGGAGTGGTGTGTGTATTGTGTGGGGTGGGAGAGGTTTTTAAATCCTCAGGTGGCGGGGCCCACTCGTACTCTTTCTCTAGCAGCCCTTCTCTTAGGGCAAATATGGCAGGAGAAAGGCTGATAAAATAGGACCATGTGAAGGTTCCGAGGCCCATCTGGGATCTTAAACCCAGGGGTAATTGTATTTCCCTGTTGGACCTGATTTTCTTTGGAAAAAAGTGATTACTCAGTCTTTGGGAGTAAGTCTCCCCGTCCCTCAGTGTGAGCTTCAGAATTTCACCAGGTATTTCTGACCTTGCTCTGACCCTGAGTTTGCCCTTTCCTGATGGAACGTGTCACCTGGGGGGGGAGTTTGGTTTCTCCCTGGTGGATGACGGGTTGGGGAGAAAACAGATGAACAAAACAAAGACAAAACTAGGAAGCTCCAGGAATGCTCTCGTTTGTGGAATGCCAGGTCTAGATGGGGCCTTTGCCCGTGGCCTTGCCTGCCCGGGACAGGCCTGTTGTGAGTCTGGGTATCCTCTCCTCGTGGTCCTCCTGCTGACACCCTCACTTATTAGGTTCTCCTCTCACAGAACGGGCTCGGGGCAGGTGGCCTGGACAAGCTGAAGGGGGTGCTGGATTACCTGCAGCAGGAGGTGAGGTCGCGAGCTCAGGGCTTCCCAGAGGGCGGTGGGACCCGTTTACCCTCATATGGCCTCCACCAGGTGGGGAAATGGACCCTGGGAGGGAGACTGGGACCCTCAGGAAAGGGTAAACTTTAGAGGACCCCATCTTCTCATCCTCTCAAATGAGAACATGGGTCAGGAGAGCGCACTCCACTCCCGCAAAGGAAACTTCAGAGAGAAACTCAGCTGTTCCTTGAGTCCTCGGTGGCCCTGCTCTTCCCCAAGGCCACTCTCTACCTGAGTCAGGGGCGAGGATGGGATGGAGGGGGCCTGAGGACCTTCAAGGCCTTTCTGCTCAGTGACTGTGATGCTGCTGCAGGGTCTGAGCACGGGGGGTGGGGGGGTTGCCGCGGCTCAGCCTCTCGCTTTGCTCCCCGGGGGGGGTGGGGGCAGCTTTCTGCTGGAGGAGCCTGCAGGCCCATAGCCCCAGTGGTCTCACTGCCCTGTGGACACTGGCGGGGAGGTGCCACCATGATGAACAGAGTCCCGTTTCTGGATGGCACAGATGCAGGGCTGGCAGTGCCGACCGACCCCGACCAAACATCTCCCAAAGGGTCATGCCCAGTTAACCAAAGGGAGGCCCATCACACTCAACCACACCCCAAATGGGGCCCAAGCAGGAGTTCCACAGAACCTGGCAGCTGGGGCAACTTGGCAAATGCTCACCTTCCTGTCTGTGTCCTTCTAGGTCCCCAGAGCATTTGTAAACCTGGTGGACCTCTCCGAGGTTGCAGAGGTCTCTGGCCAGCATCAGGGCACTTGGCTCAGGTAAAAGGGGAAGTGGAATGAGACGAGCATCTGTGACTCGGCTGTCATGTGTGCAGCCTGCGGGGGCCCTTTATGTGCCTTAATCTGTGAGGGGCCCTAAAGAACAGAGGCCGAGGGAGGCCGAGGGACATGTGCAAACTCACGCGCCAGTGAGTGGCAGAGTCGGGTGGGCCGGGCCCTCTGCCAAGCATTGTTTTGGGGACTGAGTCAAAGAAAAAACACTCCGTCTGGTTGATGTCACGCCAGAGGCTCTCCTCCGTGCCAGTGATTTGAGAGTTCGCCTTGGCAAGACATCCATAAGCTAAGAAGTGTTACTTCTGGAAATTGGATAGAAAATCATGTAGCCTAAATGTAGTTTAACTTCACAGAACTCAATTCCTATATATTTCTGAAAATGTTCGTAGACTTTAAACTTTTTGGAGCCAAATCCTAAGAATTCTGGCTCTGAACCTGGAAAAGAAGTTCATGTGGAAAAAGTCAGGGCAAGAGGGGTGGAGAAAGAGGGTGCTGGAAAAGGAGAGAAGGGGGTGCCGAGGGGAAGGAGGGCTCTGAAGAGGACAAGAGACAGAGAAGGCACAGGGGAGGGAAAGGAGAATGGGATGTGGGTGTCTGCTGTGAGGAGCAATGAGGGGGAGGAGGAGGTCTAGAGAAGAAGGGGGAGGAAGAGCATCCCTCCATCCCATACTCACCCCCATCCCGTGCCCACCCCATCCCGTGCCTATCCTCCATCCCATGCCCACCCCTATCCTGTACCCACGCCCCCCCCCCCAGAAAGAGCTTCCCTCTATCCTATATTTACCCCCCATCCCAAACCCACTCCCCAGGAAGAGGTTTTCCCCATCCCATACCCACCCCCCAGGAAGGGACCACCCACCCTCTATTCTTCCCAACATTTGTATCCCCTAAGACTTAAACTTCTTGGTCCCTACTCCTTAAGCAACTCCTAGGCCCCTTCTTCCATAAGAGGCAGCCTGGATCACCACTTCCCCCACCCTGCCTCCTCTCTCATTCCTGGTGTGTTTTAACCTGCAGCCCTGCCCCAGAGGCCTGCAGTTGCTCCGAGGAGATCTCCAGGCTGGCCAAGGTGGTGATGCAGTGGTCCTATCAGGTGAGCCCACCCTGGGTGCCCAAGCTGCTGGCTCACAGGGGAGGGGTGGTTGCCAAGGAGAATAGAATGATAGGGACAATTAGTTGAGTTTGCTAATGTTAGGACTTCTCCAGCTGAATTCAGGACTAAGTCAGGAGCAAAGAGCTACTCTCAGTTGGCGTCGCGGTAGTGATTTCAGTATTCCTGCGTGTAAAATGGGGACTGCAGTACTGGCAGGGGTGCGCGTGGGGGGGATGGCACTGGTGCTTTAGGCAAAAGATAGTGAGGAGCTTGGAAGATTCATTCATGGCTTTTGGTCATCAGTGCCACTTGTAGTACCACATCTGGAGCGGGTAACCTGGTTTTGCCCGGTGTGCCTGTCCCCAGCCTACAGCCCAAAGGCAAACTAGGGCTCCTGAAGACGCACATTCCAGTACACAGACCCTAGAGAGGGTGAACGGGCTGGGCGTGCTGGCTCACACCTGTAATTGCAGCATTTTGGGAGGCTGAGGCAGGCAGATCACTTGAGGTTAGGAGTTCAAGACCAGCTTGGCCAACAGTGAGCCGAGATCGCACCACTGCACTCCAGCCTGGACAAGGCAATGAGACTCATCTCCAAAAAAAAAAAAAAAAAAAAGTGGGTGAGGGGCTTAGTGAAAGCCATCATCCCTCTCCGCAAACAGCTCAAAGCATGATTCCTTCCTGTTAGCGTGTGTTAACGCGATGACTTTTGCTTAAGAAGAAAATTACATTTGAAGTTGCATGGCATTTCTCTCGCTCTGGAAATGACAACACTTTTTGAGTGGTTAATGGCACCTGCCTTGACTTAGCTTACTTTTGAAGAGGGCAGGGGCCCTGCCATGTGCTGGGCTGTCTTGTCATTCCTAAGCTTCCAGAGAATATATTTTAGGTCTGTCTCTGGTATTACCTAATGCCGGCATTTCAGAGGCAAATGAACACTCAGCTTAGCTATGAAAGAGCCCTGAAGGGTGAGACAAGAGGGAGCTTCAGAATAGCACTTGAGAACAATGCGACCGGGAGGTTCTGTCCCGGGGCTGCTGAGAACGACCTGGGCCGGCTCTGCCTCACTCATGCTCCTGGATGGGCACCTCTCTGCTCTCTTCTCCAGGAAGCCTGGAACAACCTCCTGGCCTCCAGTAGGTACAGTGAGCAGGAGTCCTTCACGGTGGTTTTCCAGCCTTTCTTCTCACGAGACCACCCCATCTCCACCCTCAGTAAGTGGGGGCTTCGTGGCACATCAAGAGTGCGGTGGGGGTCAGGTGTGCTGTAATCCCAGCAATTTGGGAGGCCGAGGCGGGTGGATCACTTGAGGTCAGGAGTTGGAGACCAGCCTGGCCAACATGGTGAAATCTCATCTCTACTAAAAACCAAAAATTAGCTGGGCATGATGGTGGGTGCCTGTAATCCCAGCAACTCAGGAGGCTGAGACACCAGAATCACTTGAACCTGGGAGGTGGACGCTGTATTGAGCCAAGACTGCACCACTGCACTCCAGCCTGGGCAATAGAACGAGACTCAGTCTCAGGAAAAAAAAAAAAACAAAGTGTGGTGGGGAGGAGGCCGGGGCCATACATCTGCTCCTGCCCCTTCCCCTCACCCTTACCCCAACAAGCCTCAATCCAGGTCAGCTCTCCTGAACCCAGGATGCATAGCCTTGGGGGAAATACCACCATAGTCTCTTATACTTTCCTATACAATTTCCCCCACAGGGTTGAAGAGCCCACATGAGACAGGCTCTTAGAGGCAGGGCAGCCCAGGGGTGAGTGGCCCAGCTTCCCCTCCTGGCTCTGAGATAGCCGGCTATGTGACCTTGGACAAGGTGTCTACCTCTCTGTTCTGTAAAATCAGGGCCATTTATAAACATCGTCCTCCCTCTTGGTGGCCATCACAGCCACATGAGTTAATACTTGGGAGGACGTAGAGCGGCTTCTGGTGCTGCGGAAGCGCTTGCACCTCTTGGCCATCGTGGTTATTCCAAAGAGAATCTCCGGGGGATGCTAGCTCTTGCCCCTCCCCCTGCATGCTCCTCTCCATCCATCTCTGGGAGGAGAATTTGAGTTGCCCTTGCCCCTCCCCCAAGCCACTGGGCAAGTGGCCACCAAGACCATGTAGCACTTGGTCCACACTTGCTGGCCGAAGTCTCTGCAGCCTCTAGGGCCTCAGTCCCATGTTTGGGAACAGTCTCCACCTCCTGGCTCCTGGCTCCTGCCTGTCAGAATCCTTGTGCCATCTCCAGGCTGTAAACAGTGTTGAAAGTGATGGTTTAAGAGGATGAGGAGAAATACTAGCTTCACATGCCCTTCCTTCATCCTCCTAGGCAGACCACACCCGAATCACGTGCCTGCCACCCCCTCTTCCCACTGTTTAGTTCAGCGACAGAGAATCCCATGACCACATGGAGCTGCCTGATGTGCCACCTGCTCCTGCAGGCCCTGACCTCGGGGCCTTCGCCCCAGACAGGGGTCCCATAGATGCCCCTGTTGTTGATGAGAGGAGGGGCTGAGGGGAAAGGACCTGGACAGATCAGGCCACCCCAACTGTATGCCAGAGAGAACCTCAAAGTGTGCAGCAGGTCCGTTGCATTCTTGGGGAGACAAGTTCCTTCTCTCATCTGGTTCTCTTTCAGGGCGATCCCCTGCTCCAGAATTCTACCACGCTGGCCTGGCATCTCTGGAACAAGATGGTGAGTAGGCGGGACCCACAGAGGAGGGGCAGGGTCTCCACCGCCACTGAGCCCACCCTGCCCACTCTGCTGGGGAGGGACTGCAGGGTGCCTGAGGATCCCAGGACAATGGTTGTGGGCCCCCAGGGATGTTTCTCTCTCCTGGTGACGCCCGTCTCTGACTGCATGGGAGTTTGCCTTATGGCAGACGCTGGGCTGAGGCCAGGCCGGCAAACAGCGAGGGTCTCGGGGGAGCCTCAGCCCTGGTTTTGCAGATGTAGGGCCGTTATTCAGAGTCTGTATGGAAGACCTGCTTGAGTTGAGTTCCCGTCCCACTTGCCCTCACACTTAGGCAGTGTGTGTGGTTGTTAGGGCCCAGGGCACTGCCTGAGACAAGCATGGACTTCAGCGTGATGAAGGCCTGGGTGGGAATTCTCATTCCACCGCTCACTCTGTGAACTCAGGTCTCCATTCTGTTTCTGCAAAACGCAGGTCAGTCTCTGGCCCAACCTGTCTAGCGCACAGCTCACCCCCGGCCTGTAGTAAGCACTCCACATGGACTGGCCTTTTTACTGTGACTGTAACAGGATTTCCCCAGATTCCAGAGGTCCCCCTGGGAGATCTGGGATTAGTCAGGGGGGTGGAATGTGACGTCAAGGCTTTGAACCTTTCCAGGGCATCAGACAGAGACCTGATTTTGCCATTTATTTTCTTCCCATCCAAGCTGTCTTATTTTTAGGATTCTAGTGACAGAAATTTGTTTTTCTTCTTTTGTGGATCCATCTCCACAACTGACATTGGGTGCTAAGTGCCAGGGCCAGCTGCATTTCAGCACACAAGAGCCAGCATGAGACGGAGTGGAGGGAGGGAAGGGGGCGGCCTACAGCAGTTCCTGATACTGGAAACATACTGTCCTTTGAAGAAAGCCTTTGATTTCTCTGAACAGGGACGTTTGTCAGTGTGCCTGGCCCTTGCGGGGGAATAGGTCCCCAGAAACCCACTTTGCTGCTAATCTCCCATTATGGGCAGGGAAGAGGAACCTGACCCTTCCAGCAGGGACTGTTCTCCCAAGCCCTCCTCAGATTCCTCTGGAATCTGGGGAAATCCTCCTATAGTTTCAGTAAAAAGGTCAGCTCAGCGAATCTCTCCCCCTCCTGCCGTCTTTCTCCCAACCAACAAAAGGACACCTGCAACGTGGCCCGCCCTTGGAGGTGCCATACCCTCCATGGTTCCAAGGAGGATACAAGAGACCCACCAAACGTGGCCTCTGTCCTCACCAAGCTTCAGGTATAGCTGGGAAGGGCCAGGCAGCCCAGAGGAACAAGAGTCAGCAGGGACTCAGCAGTGACGTGCTGTGCTACACACCAGGAAGCAGTGTGAACGATGAGGCCAGGAGTGGCCATGAGGAGGGGATTTGAATGGCCTCTGCAGAATGTGTTGGCAGAGGTCAGGGAGGGTGTTCCCAGGCAAAGTGACCTTTGTGAGCAAAGAGCATGGAGAGAAGAATGCGTCAGAGGCAGCAGCAAGGGCAGGAAGAGGCCTGTCTGATAAGAGAAGAGATACGGAGATAATGAGGCTCTCAGCATGAAAGAAGCCCTTGAGCACCAGACAGAGAGGCTGGAGAGGGCAGGTCCAGGGACAGGGCTGGATTCCTTTCTTTTTCTCCTTTCATCATGCTATTTGTCCTTGATGTTGGTGGCAACAGCAATAATAACCCCCTTTACACCAGGTGATGGTCCCATGCATACAGATAAGGTCCACTGCCTCTCTTAAAACCACTCGAGGGTCAGGACAGGCAGGTACACAGGAATGGAAGGTCTCACCCTCAAGGCCAAAGACCTTCAACACAGAGAGTGTCACAAGGGCTTAGAAGAGGAGGAGGATGTGGCTTTCCTAGGTAAGCAGTGACCTCACTCTCTCCAGACCCATGCAACAAGTCCAGTTTCCCAGTGCAAGTCCCGAGGTTCCTGCAGCCTCAGCCAGCAGGGATGTGGGGACGGGGGAGAGACAGGATAGGAGGGGTTCCCCCAAGGATCCCCAGTCCCTAGTTTCCTCACAAGCAAAATGCCAGACCATCCCACAGTTCCCAGATCCAGCACAACCACTGAAACCCATCAGAAGCTCCTGCAGACCTGAAGTCAGCCATGAGAAGCAATGGGGGTAACAGTTAGGGCAAAAGGCACTGCACGGGAGCCAGAAAACCTGGGCTCTGGTTTCAGTCCCATTTTCGGTGGTTTCTTGAGGCAAGTCAAATGGTCTTTCTGGGCATCCATTTTCTCTACCTGCCAAAATGGTCTAAGCACCCTTAGCCAGCACCTGAGGGCTTGTGAAAATACAGGAGGGCATTGGGCTCTTTCTACCCTTGGTTTTGCTAATTGCATCCTCCGGGTGCGGGGGGAGGGCAGGGGTCTCTGCCGCCACATCTGTGATTCTTTGCTGGGCTGGGCTGGGACACTGAGGTGGAAGGCATGTGTGGCTGTTCTGTGTCCACTCCTGCAGACACACAGGTAAGGGCTGCCCTCTGTGTGGGGGAGCAGAGAGGGACCAGCAGAATCGCCATGACCACAGGGAGTCCAGGTCCACCACTCTGTCCTCAGCCACCCCCAGGACACAACTATGGGGAAGAAGGGGAGCTCTCCACAAAGCCCCATCCTCAGGCCATGTCAGTATCCTCCCTCCCTCATCCTCCAAGCCCTAGCATAGGCAAGCTTTGAGGACCAGCAAAGGAAAAGCTCCACACGCCAGCATGGGAGGTGACAGCACCCCATCTAAGCATGCCTGGAACCATCCGGGCTTGGGCGCTGGCCTGGGATTACAGGCATGAGCCACCACACCCACCCTTCCCCAACCTTTCAAAAATTTAATCCATAATGGAATCTGGAAAGAAACCTTAAAAGAGCCATATCTAAATGATTCTGGTAAAGTAGATCTGGCCCTCATCCAGGCCTGCTGAACACTTCCTTCGTCTCGAATGTTCCAGGTGGGACCTTGTTTCTAGGAGTAGCTGAGACTACAGGTGTGTGCCACCATGCCAAGCTAATTTTTTGTATTTTAGTAAAGACAGGGTTTTGCCATGTCACCCAGGCTGGTCTCAAACTCCTGGGCTTAAGCGTTCTTCCCACCTCAGAATCCACCATCAGAATAAACAGAAAGAAGCATGGAGTCCAGTTCCTCCCCCTAGGCCTTGAACTAGAGAGTTGCCACTCCTTTTCCAAATGTTCAGCTAATTATATCTCCTTATCTGATGCTCCTTCAGTTTGGGTGAAGAGCCAGTTCCATGAAGTGTAAAGTTCTTTACTTGTTTCTTGTTTACTGGGGCACAGATGCCGGGGTAAGATATCACTGAGGAATCTGAAATCCTCATGGAGGTTGGTGGAAGCTGTGACTGAGCCAGACAGGCTGCCCCTTCCCTTCCCCTTCCCTTGGCAGAGTCATTGCAAGGGGAGGTGAGGGCCAGAGCTACCACCAGAGCCCAGCAGCTGTGGGCAGCCAGATGATAGTAAAACCTGTTCTCAAACAGTAGGAAATAGCACATGCAGAAGGAAATCTACAATCCCTCCAAGCCACTGCATTTTTCTTTTGAAGTGTTTATATATGTATAATGAACATTTTAAAACAACAAAAAGAACTTTTTAACTTTTATTTTTATTTATTTATTTTTTTCCTCCACCCCCCACCCAACTCAGAACTTTTTAACTTAAAAAAAAAAAACCCTCCTGGCCGGCGCAGTGGCTCACGCTTGTAATCCCCTTTGGGAGGCTGGGGCAGGCAGATCATGAGGTCAGGAGTAGAGACCATCCTGGCCAACATGGTGAAACCCCATCTCTATTAAAAATACAAAACTTAGCTGGGCATGGTGGTGGGCACCTGTAATCCCAGTTACTCAAGAGGCTGAGGCAGAAGAATCGACTGAACCCGGGAGGTGGAGGCTGCAGTGAGCCGAGATCATGCCACTGCACTCCAGCCTGGGCAACAGAGTGAGACTCCGTCTCAAAAGAAAAAAAAAAAAATCCCTTTCTCCTCTAATCACTTGCCTATCTCTAATGCGTTTACTAAGCTGATAATCTGCTGGTTTCTCCTGTTGTTATACCATAAAGGTTTTATCTGTGGTATTAGATGTCATTTGATGGCCTTCGTGGTTGTCACTATTTCAGAGCAGATAGCACACCACCCACTCCTGACTCACTAGATGCTGTAGCAGTTTGTGAGTGGAGGCTGTGCTGTGTTCCATGTCACTGTATCTGTGAGCCCGTGAAAGGAGACTTGACCCAGGCCCCATAACTTGCTTCACTCAAAGCTGTGAAGGCAGTTCTCGGGGGAACAGAGGGTCTCTGTGGTGCGCCGACTTCCATACATTTGGGTTGTGGACACAGGCTGCGGGGAAGACTTGGGAGGGAACACATGCTTTATGCAAAGCGATGCACTTGCCCTTCCTTCCCACACCACCTCTCCTCTGTAAGGGCACTTTAATCAGTGAGCCAGACAGAAGCTGGGCAGCAAAGAGGGACAAGAAGCCATGCTGGGTACGACCCCACGTGATCAGAAAGCTGCATGACCTATTGCGAGATGTTTGATTGGATCCAGGACACCAGTGTCGGAGTCCCAGCTCTGCCCTGGCTGGCTGGGCGCCACCTCAACCTGTCGTGCAGTTTCTCCTTCTAGGAGAGGTAGGCTAGGAAGTCCCTTCAATATCAAATAAAAAACGATGCTTCCTCTCATGCTGTGGTTCTCCAACCTGGGTGTGCATCAGAATCACCTGGAGAGCTCGTTACAACACACACTGCTGTGCCCCAGCCCCAGAGTTTCAGACTCAGTAGATTGGGGATGGGGTCTTGACATAACGCGTCTCTAATTCATTCCCTGGTGCTGCTGCTGGTCTCATGAGTCTTTCTCAATGGTGCCTTGGCAGGCTGCTCCCTGCACAAAGCTTCCCTGTTCTAAAGCCCCCGTTCCTTTCTAGATGGAGCCAGCAGGAGAGAAAGATGAGCCATTGAATACAAAACACAGGAGGCCAATGAAGTGTCCCTCTCAGGTAGGAGAGACTGGGCAGGGGAGGGAACTCTTATTGAATCGAGAGCATAGGTGGGGTGGCCAAGTGAGCTTTGCTTTGAGGTGGGCCTTACCTGGGATATGAGCCCCAAGACAGTCCTGGCTCAGTTCTTCCGGGCCTGCACACAGTTTTGCATACATAGCAGCCCTAATGCTTACACCTGGGGCAGGACAGCTTTGCTGTTGTTGTTGAGATGGAATCTCGCCTCTGTCACCCAGGCTGGAGTGCAATGGTACAGATTCTCAGCTCACTGCAACTTCCACCTCCTGGTTTCAAGCAATTCTCCTGCCTCAGCCTCCTGAACAGCTGGGATTACAGGCACGTGCCACCACGGCTAATTTTTTTTTTTTCTATTTTTAGTAGAGATGGGGTTTCACCATGTTGGCCAGGCTGGTCTTGAACGCCTGACCTCATGATCTGCCCACGTTGTCCTCCCAAAGTGCTGGGATTACACTCGTGAGCCACCGTGCCAGGCTGCCATGAGAGCTGTTTTTGCAAAACGGCAGCCCCCTCCATGCCTATGGAAGGCACAGGAACAAGCCACAGCTCACCTGGCCCCAAATGCTGCCCGATGCATCTCCTGGGGGTCCTGGCCCTCGGTCCCAGATGCCATTTTCAGACCTGCCTCTACCTCAGAGTGGGAAAGAAGGGAGGGATGATAAGAATCTAAGAGCCTAGGGGTGGGTCATTTTGACTGCATCTTAAATATATGTCTAATATGTAGTAGGCTTATAATTAATGTTTCCAAATAAGTGGATGAGAAAATAACTGGACATAAATGAATGGGACTCTATCATTGTTCCCAATAGTCAAGTATTTGACTTTCTTGATGAATTAGTAAGTTTTTTGTTACTATTAATAAGAAGTACACAATTCACCTTGTTTTCCTTTTTGCTTTGCCTGCCAAGAAGCTTAAAATTACATTTCCTTGTCATCAAAATGTATGTACTTAGCCTGGTAGCATGAACCCCCAGGGAGCAGGAGAGACTGGCTATCACAAATGGGAAATTCGAAAGCATTAGGAAGGGTGATGTGAATGTTCTGAGTTGGCCAAAAGCATTGCTGGATGCTCAAGCCTGATAATTAAGGGATACAGACTTCTGGGTCACGATTCCAACATGTCACCTTTCCCTGCAGGAGAGCCCCTATTTGTTCACCTACAGGAACAGTAACTACCTGACGAGACTGCAGAAAGCTGAAGGGAAGCCTGAGGTAAGGAAAGAGTTTCTGTAACTGACAAACATGCAGATGAACCAGGGGCTGCACTCCTTGCCAAGTCTTTGAAACCTTCCACGTGGTTCTTTTTTTTTTCTTCTTCTTCTTCTTTTTTCTTTGAGACAGAGTCTCACTCCGTTGCCTCATCTGGAGTACAGTGGTGTGATCTCAGCTCACTGCAACCTCTACCTCCTGGGTTCAAGCAATTCTCCTGCCTCAGCCTCCTAAGTAGCTGGGACTACAGGCACACACCACCATGCCCAGCTAATTTTTGTATTTTGTTAGTAGAGATGGGGTTTCACCATGTTGGCCAGGCTGGTGTCGAAATCCTGACCTCAAGTGATCCACCTGCCTCAGCCTCCCAAAGTGCTGGGATTATAGGCGTGAGCCACCTCGCCCAGCCTGGATTATTATAGAGCAGATCAACTGGCCAGATTTGCAACCTCAATACAAAACATACTTCCTTACTTATTTATTTAGAGGGGGACAGTGTCTCGCTATGCCACCCAGGCTGGAGTGCAATGGTGTGATCTCAGCTCACTGCAACCTCTGCCTCCTGGGTTCAAGTGATTCTCCTGCCTCAGCCTCATGAGTAGCTGAGATTTTAGGTGCGCACCACCATGCCCAACTAATTTTTTGTATTTGTAGTAGAGATGGGGTTTCACCATGTTGGCCAGGCTGGTCTCAAACTCCTGACCTTGTGATCCACCTACCTCGGCCTCCCAAAGTGCTGGGATTACAGGCGTGAGCCACTGCGCCCGGCCATTCCATGTGGTTCTTAACATCCTAGAACTTCAGCTGCCTCTGGGCATGTGGAGGGCTGCCACAGACGGTTGAGGTTCAGTCAAGACGGGCTGGGGGGAGGGCAGAGGATCCAGCATGTGACTGACTCCTGGGTGCCTGGAAGCAGGTCTCCCCCACAGTTCATCCTCAGAACTGCCTCCGCAACCAGCATGGGAGGCTTTACAGTGTGCTGCCCAGCACCTCCTGTTCCCAGTGTGTTGTGATGTAAGACAAATTCTTCTGACCCCTCCCCCAAATCTCTGACCAGTTCTTCTAAACTCATCTGAGACCTTCATCTGAAGAGCAAGTTAAGAAAGAGCAGAGAAATGTGGTGAGATCTGGATCCAGAGTGGAGCTCGAAAGCCTTTGAGTCGGTCCACACTTGTGGGGGCCCCCTGACAGGCACTCAGGCCTTGCTCACTGCTTTTCTCAGGAGTCTCCCCCCGAGACTTCCCATGGAGATTAGGCAGGGTACCCTGCGCTCCTCTGGGGAAGCAAGGAACAGTCAAGGTTGATGTTCTTCTTTCTCAGAGAACAGAGGACTGAGGTGTGCTGAGACCAATTTGATCCTAGTGACATCCTTGCCTCCCTATTTTATGGAAAAGGGTGAGATTGACTCTAAGTACTGGAGGCAGAGTTGATGGTCTGGGCCTCCACCCTAGAGACACAGTGTGAAAGATTCCATTTATCAACTTGACTCACACTAACCTGTATAGCAATGAGGGCACACCTGACACGCAGCATGGCACAATGAGGTAAAGTAACCAGCTCTGGGTTCAAATCCAGACTCTTCCACTTATGGGCTCTGTGTCAATGCGGAAGATACTTAACCTCTCTGTGCCTTAGTTTTTTAATCTGGGAAATAATGACAGTAATAGTCCTACCTTGCAGAATTATTATTAATAAATTGTCATAAGTCAGTAAGTATAAAGACTTATAATAGAATCTAGCATATCACGAGTTTTATGTAAGTATTGCTATTATTACCATCTGATGAAAGCAGTGATACATTTCTTCAGGACACATTTATTGACTGTGTACTACTAGAGTATAAGCTTAGTGAGGCAGGAACTCAGGGTCGGCACCAATAACTATTTGTCGAATGAAAAAAATGGATGGATAGGTGGATGGATGGATACCAGGTATGAGAGATTAAAATGTAAATAAAAAATATGACTTGTCCCAAGGAACTCAGTCTGGTAGAGAAATAGACAGGTCAACAGGCAATTACAGTACAATGTAATAAGTACTGTGATGCTTGTTTTTGTGGGGTATTCTGGGAACACAGAGGAAGAGAAACTAGCTCAGACAGGAGAAAGTTGAAGAAGGCTTTCCAAAGGAAACCCATGACCTCAGTCTTGAAGGGTGACTAAGCCTGAGGAAGGAAGGGTGAGCAAATGGAAGGGAGGAAAGGGAAAGGGGAGAGGTAACTGCTTGGGCAAAGACCTGGACGCAGGGAAATATGGAGACTTGGGGCAAGGGCTGGTAGTTTAGAATGTTTAGGGGCCTCTTAGGCCATGCTAGAGAGATTGGACTTTTGCCAAAGTTAATACAGAGTAGTAATTTATTTGTTCAGCTAACAAATATTTGTTGAGCATCTACTATGCCAGGCAGTGTTCCAGGCTCTGGGGACACAATAATAAACACCACAGATAAAAATCCCTTCATCACTGAGACCTTGGGCAGAGGAGTGACACATCAGATCGTGCTGAGAATGACCACTCTGGACAGATTCAGAAGGGTGGGGGAGCAAGTCTGGGCCACGATGCTGGTGAATCATTGCAGTATCCCGGACAGAAATAACAAGGTCCTGATCTTTGGTGGAGGCAGAGGCTCTGGAGACGAGGGAACAGATTTGGGAGCACTTGGAAAAGATGTGGACAATTGGCTGTGAGTGTTGAAGGAGAGGGAGAAATCTTAAAAGACATCAACATTTTACTTTATCTTAAATGATATTTTCCAAAATAGAGGCCTCACTTCTCACCCATTTCCAATTTAGCAAAATCCATTTTCCTTATTTCCCTGTGTCTCATTTCAGGTAAGAGAAGGAACGGAAATCAGATGTCCTGACAGGGAACCCTCCGACACAGTTCCCACCTCAGGTACACAGCTTGCATCCGGTGACTTTCAAATTCATTTGAGGCCTGAAATCAGCCAAGTAAGGGGCTTTTCACTTAATCTGAAATACTCCCGAGTGGTTTCTCAGGGACAACGGAAACACCTCTGTATGAATATTTGTAAGGTCATGCCTATGTTTATTACTCTTTAACTGAAATATGATAACATCATTATCAGAAAGCATTTATTGAGCAGTAACGCTGTACCAGGCCATGTTCTACAGAGAACCCAATGTTAGTTGTGTGAGTTGTCATTGTCCCTGCCTTGAAGCCTTGATGGGTGAATTTGTTTTCCAAAAGAGCAAAACTACCTTTAAGCAGAAAGCAGTCCCTGTCTGAGTTGCATGCAGAGTCACTCACAAACAGAATGCACTGGAACACCACGCAGAGCAGGAAAGCATCTTGTGAACATGCCATCTTCACTGCCTCTCGGGTTTTCTAAAATATCTGTTGCTGGACCATAAAAACGAGACCCATGGGACATTCCAGGCAGTCATCAGCAACCTTCCCAAAGATGGTCTGCCTGAGGGCTGTACCTTTTCCTCCAGGCCAGGCAGCTTGGGGGTGATAGCTACGGGCATGCAACCTTGGGAAGTTATGGCCATCTGGAGACCTGAGTGACTCAAAACATCAGTCCAGGCGCATCTGTAGCAGTGCTGTAGATTCCCATGCCTGGTCCTAAAGGGGGACTCATTATGTCCATTTATTTGTTCATTTATTTACTCGTTTGTGTATTAGAGGATTGTCAAGTGCCTCCTTGCATTCTAATTCATCTATTGCCTCTCATGGCCTCAGGACTATCAAAAAAGACAGAAAATTAAGTTTGGGGATGTCATAGTGCCTAGCAAGAATCTTCAGGGGGATGCAAATCTTTGTAGTCAGATTGTCTCCTTGCGCTGAGCATCAGGAGAGCAAATAAATGCTTGGCTGCCCTTCACACATGCCGTAGCTCTCCACACTTCAAGTATGCCACGTGACCAGCAGGGAAGTTAAAAATATCCTAACCAAAACCTTGGCATGTAACGGACTCTTGTTCTAAGTTGCAGAAGAATGGAATAGGGATATAGATCTTACATATACACATTGAGTCTTTATTTCCCCCTATACATGGTGACAAGTCATTCCTATTAGTTTACCAGCAGGACATTATCAGCAGAAATAAATTATCAGCTTTATATGTGGACCCCCCCCATAGTAAACACTCTTACTCAAAAATAGGTAGATTAGGTATAGATACAGATAAATAGATGGGTGTTTATATAGATAGAGATAGATAGATGTGTGTGTGGCTTTTTTTGTTTGTTATTTTGAGACGGAGTTTGCTCTCGTTGCCTGGGCTGGAGTGCAATGGCACGATCTCAGCTCACTACAACCTCTGCCTCCCGGGTTCAAGCAATTCTCCTGCCTCAGCCTCCTGAGTAGCTGGGATTACAGGCATGTGCCACCATGCCTGGCTAATTTTGTATTTTTAGTAGAAACAGGGTTTCTCTACATTGATCAAGCTGATCTCGAACTCCCAACCTCAGGTGATCCACCTGCCTCAGCCTCCCAAAGTTCTGGGATTACAGGTGTGAGCCACCATGCCCAGCTGATAGATGTGTGTTTTTATAGATGCAGATAGATAGATATATGTATATACAGGTATATGTCTACAGACATATAGAGAGAGAATATTTTTTGAGACAAGGTCTCACTCTGTTGCTCAGGTTGGAGAAGAGTGACATGATTGTGGCTCACTGTAGCCTCAACCTCCTGGGCTTAAGTGATCCTCCTGCCTCAGCCTCCCAAGTAGGTGGGACTATAGGCATGTGCCACCACACCTGGCTTTTTTTTTTTTTTTTTTTTTTTTTTTAAGAGATAGGGTCTTACTGTTGCCCAGGCTGGTCCTGAACTCCCAAGCTCAGGAGATCCTCCAGTGCCAGGATTACAGGCATAAACCAGCTTACCTGGTCTAGAGAGAACGTTTAGATGTTTTGCTAGCCACACACATTTACAGCAAAGTAATATCCATTCCCTTTCTAATCTTATCATTCTGAAAGAATGTTCTCTAAAGCATTTTGTAATCTGTCTAGATGATGTTTCTGTCATGACAGTGATAACCAGCCAACCCATTAGAGCATATCTCAGCATCTAAAAGCTAGGAAAATGTAAACCTGTTCCTTATTCCCTGACCCTGAAGATTATTGTGTTTATCAGCACTTGAAGATTGAAGATCACGAAATCTCAAGGTCTTAAGATCTGAGATACTCTGGTGATAGGAGCCACTTATATAATAACAAGATGGATAGACTTAGGCTCCCTGATCTGACCATGGTGGGCCTGGGACCCAAACTCTCTCTCTCCACCTGGGGTCAGCACTCAGAGATGCTCTTCTGAGTCTCACCTGGAAAGTATCATTCAGAAAAATGGCCACAGTTAACTGACCAATAGTAAAAAATGCATTTCATTCTTGTGCCAGTGATCTTTTTTTTTTTTTTTTTGAGACAGGGTTTTGCTGTCACCCAGGCTGGAGTGCAGTGGCGTGATCTTGGCTCACTGAAACCTCCACTCCACCCCCCTAACCCCTGGTTCAAGTGATTATCCTGCCTCAGCCTCCCAAGCAGCTGGGATTCTGGGTGCCTGCCACCATGCCTGGCTAATTTTTGTGTTTTTAGTAGAGATGGGATTTTGCCATGTTGGCCAGGCTGGTCTTGAACTCCTGACCTCAGGTAATCCACCCACCTTGACCTCCCAAAGTGCTGGGATTACAGGCGCGAGCCACCACGCCCGGCCATGTGCCAGTGATCTTGACTGAACATTCTAACCATCCCTGTGACTAATGGGGTAGGCAAAAAGACTTAGCACAGGCCCATATTATTATTTTCCTTTGATATTAATAATATATTTCTGGTGAGGTCATCCACTCTTCTGGAGATTATGTTTCTAATCAAAATAATCTGATAAATGTCTCATAAGAGCAGATCATCTTATCTTTATACCTCCAGTGACTCAAGCACATGGTAGAAGCCCAAGAAATGTTTGCTGAACTAATCAAATGTGTATTTCTAAATCATCAGATCAACAATGCCTAGGATTGTAAAAGATATTGAAAAATCAACTAGAGCAAAATGCCTTTCATTAAAACAATTTTTCACTAAGAATATCTTTTACAATAACTGCTTGGCCTTCAAAGTTACTTTCCTTTTTTTTTTTCCCTTGTTCGAGATCTCACCCCATTGCCCAGGCTGGAGTGCAGTGGTGCAATCTCAGCTCACTGCAGCCTTGACCTCCGTGGCTCAAAAGATCCTCCCACTTTAGCCTCCCAAGTAGCTGGGATTATAGGCCCATGCCACCATGCCCAGCTAATTTTGTTTATTTTTGTAGATACAGTGTCTCACTATGTTGCCCAGGCTGGTCTTGAACTCCTGGGCTCAAATGATCCTCCCACCTCAGCCTCCCAAAGTGCTGAGATTATAGGCATAAGCTACCATGCTGGTCCAAAGTTATTTTCCAAAACCTTCTTTATAGTCTCATTTTCGAGTGCTTCTCCAAACTGACCACAGATACATGGATCTAAACATCATTAAAAGTGACGTCTCAAAACGGGATGCTACCTGTCATCAGCAGGCCATGGCCCTGGCCACTCGGGTGCCTCATTTTGAGTGCACTTCAGAGTTCATGAGTGATGTGCTTTATCCACTGACCTAGGAGGCCTTGGGATGAAATGCATAGAGTTAATGTAGGTGATTTTTTATAACCAATTGGTATTGGGTAGCCAATAAAAACTAAAAACTTGCAACGTTTTCCTCCTAGTCAGTGCCTGCATGCAATTTGCCATGTGCTCTCTCCTATGGACTTTACAACTTTGTAAACACTCACGTCAAGTTCTGTTTCTAGATGGCCCACTCCCTAACATAGTTAGCATAACCAAGAAAAATATATTGGACCTATTAGTTGGCTTAGGATTTTCCCAGTGAGAAAAGGAGTCACTTTTTGCAAATAAAAGAGTGACAATGAGGAATCAGAGGGAACGTGGCTTGTTGACTTTCTGTTGAAGGTGGCTATCTTAACTGTGAATTCCACACAGTGGGAAAAATTTAGAGCTTTTGCAAGTAGGGATCCACAAAGCTAATTGCATGCTGCTGTCACCAATAGTATAAACCAGATCGGTTCATTCATTTATTTTAAGCCATCAATTTCTTGCTAAGTCTCTGATGTCATTGGCTTGACCCATTCGGCTAAAATTAGCTCTTCAAAAGCCAATATGAAAAATGGCCAGGTTACGGCACTGGGTGGTCATTCACTAGGGGCATCACATCGTCATGAGCCAGCAGTGCAATGTTCACTGTAGGTCCTGAGGCTGTTACTCAGGGGTCTTGTGACTTGACCTACCTTGTCATTAGGAAGGAATGATGCCCTGTGGAAAATAACAGCCTGCTTGTCTCTGGGCACAATCAGCCTGCTGAGCAAGTTCACGCTCCCCCAAGACACTTAGAGGAGAGTTTCCCTGCCCTATGGTTTTCATCATCTAAAACTCTGAGATCTGTAAAGTCCCGTCACAGAGTCACTTAGCCTTTAATTCCAGTTAACGCAGTTAGTGAGCTCTCACACGCAAGGCACACATTGGTTCATATAAAGTCACACTGAAGACTCCAAAGGCAAAACATGGTTCCAATCTTGAGGCAGCTGCTTCCCGCCGTTGTGGAAGTCTTTGCATAAGTCCCTAAAATCAGACGGCAAATAGGCTGGGCAACACATGGTGACAATGGAGAGAAAGTATGTTTTTCAGATTAGGGCCCCAGGTGGTTTAAGTTGCTGGGTTACACAAGACAAAGCACCAGAATGCCAAGCCTGTCTCCTGCGTTTAACCTTTGTGGACAGTGGGCAGTGTCCCCATTCTGTAGTCTAATGTGCAATTTCCTTGCTATTCATGATACTTCATCATGGCTTGGATGGCCTTTAGATAAGAGGCCCCCTCTGTGGAAATCGTGATGAGTTAATGATGTGTTTATCAATTTCTCTCAAGGTGGTGGACAATTTGTACCAGATAATGTTTAGTTAATCAGTCCACACAAATTTAATCTTATCACTAAATAGTTTTTTTTTCCAGGGAGAGCAACCGCTAAAGTGCTTTGCTGTATTTCTAAGCTGTGTTTGTCATTGATGATGACATTAACAAACCTCAAATCAAGGTCTATGGAAAATTAGGCCAATGAAATGTGATGTGCTCTATCTTAACCATAAAATGCCAGATTAAGTCAACTCCTCCCACCTAGGCTTGCTTCATCTGGTTTATTACCGTATCTCTTACTGAGACTCCTTCAGAATGGCCAACTGGAGAACTACCCCCACCATCAACCAGTCTATCACGTGAGATCAGGCGGGTTCAGGATAGCATGACCATAGACCAATCAGTCTATCTATACAAATGTACATACACATAGACATAAACATAGGTGTGTGTGTGTGTGTGTGTGTGTGTGTGTGTGTGTATGTATGTGTGCTGCCTGCTACAAATTTAGACAGGAATGGTAGGTTTCAGCTGCCTCTTTAGCAAACTGTAATGAAAATACTTTTGAAGCAAATTTTTCCATCTCTTCCATATTTTACCAGCCCCAAAGATTTCCCCTATCCTTTCCACACTAGCTAGCGTTCACAGAATTCACTGTACGCATTCACTGCTACGTTATGGCAGTAAGAATATAGTGCTTGACTGTCATCACCAGGAGCAGAAATAAACTACTCGAGTTGGAGGGAGAGGGTCTTGTTTTTTCTTTTGTTGTCTTTTTAACTCCATAGCCTGATTTCTTTGAGAAGAGCTGTTTTTAAAGTTCTCCCGCCCAGCCTGGTGGACATGCGCTAATGTGTGCAGCTGGCTTTGTGATTTGATATTGTTCTTCTAACCACATGGTGTAACTGTGGACAGCTGGGAAGAGCCAAGCAGGCTACAATCATATGGAAGCGTGCGTGTGCACATGATGCGTGTGTGTATGTATGCATGATGCACGTGTATGTATGTGTGCATGATGTATGTGTGAATGTGTGTATGTATGTGTACATGATGTGTATTGTGCATGTGTGTGTGTGCATTTGTATGTATGTGTGCATGTGTGTATGTGTGCATTTGTGTATGTATGTGTGCATGTGTGTGTATGTGTGCATGTGTGTGCATGGTGTGTATGTGTGTGTGCATGTGTGTGCATGTGTGTATGTGTGCATGGCGTCTGTGTGCATGGCGTGCATGTGCATGATGTGTGTGTCTGTGTGCATGATGTGTGTGTCTGTGTGCATGATGTGTGTATGTATGTGTGCATGTGTGTATCTGCATGATGCATGTGTGTGCATGTGTGTGTACCTGATGCATATGTGTGTGTGTGTGTATGTGTGAGGTAAGGGTGGATTCAAGGCATGGCGAGGTGGAGGAGAAAGAACACTGAGGAAAGACACTCAGTGGCTCTTGAATCTAAGAGGCAGAGCTGTCATCAGGCTTTGCAGTGGCAGCTACAGTTGTGAGAGCCACAAGACAATTTATACGTATACATGGGAGAAACAGCTCTAGTCTTTCTTTCTTTCTTGGTAAAGGAGTCTCACTGTATTGCCCAGGCTGGTCTCGAACTTCTGGGCTCAAGTGATCCTCCCAACTTGGCCTCCCTAAGTGCTGGGATTACAGGCGTGAGCCGTCACATGCAGCCATATATTTACTTTTTATATTTTTTTAGAGATGGGCTCACTTTGTTGCCCAGGCTGGAGTGCAGTGGTGTGACCATAGCTCACTGCAGCATCTGCCTCCTGGGCTTCATTCCAGGCTTTCCAAGTCCAAGCTCAGTACTTGACTGCAGTCAACGGCTTTGATAATCAAGTGTCTCTGTCAGTGGTTCTCAAAATGTGGTACCCAGACTGGACTGGCAGCATCAGCATTACCTGGAAACTTGTTAGAAATGCAAATCCTTGGGCCCACCCTATTAAGCCAAAAATTCTGAAGGTGGGGCCCAGCCATCTATTTTCACAGGCTCTCCAGGTGATTCTGATGCAGGCTCAAGTTTGAGGGCCACTGAGCTATATATTTTGCAGACATACATTTACAACTATGTATGTGTGGGTTTGTATTCTTTCACAGAAAGAGGCAAGAACTTTTACATTTCGAATGAGAGCAAATCCTCATTGGGAGTGGCTAGTCCCCATTGGCAGACAGTATTGAAGAAGGTGGACAAGACCTGGAAGTCCCCTTGAGTATGCTTTCCACTCAATGCTAATCCGGCTTCCTGCATGGGTATAATTTCACAGCCATGATTTCGATGTTGATGGGTGCTGTGGGTTGTATGTAGTCCAGCTGTGTCAAAATCATCTCGTCCCAAATCATCTCATCCTGTGTTTCAAGCCTTTTTTTTTTTTTTTTTTTTTTTGAGACAGAGTCTAGCTCTACCACCCAGGCTGGAGTGCAGTGGCTGAATCTCGGCTCACTGCAGCCCCCTCCTCCCAGGTTCAAGCAATTCTCAGGCTTAGCCTCCCAAGTAGCTGGGATTACAGGCGCACATGTCCATGCCTGGCTAATTTTTGTATTTTTAGTAGAGATGGGGTTTCACCATTTTGGACAGGCTGGTCTCGAACTCCTGACCTCAGGTGATCTGCCCATTTTGGCCTCCCAAAGTGCTGGGATTACAGGCAGAGCCACCATGCCCAGCTATGCTGCAGGTTTTATAAACTGTCTTTGGCAAAGAAGACTGTTGAGAAAGGCTCCTGCAGATGACTTTTAGTTTATCCCTCGTAAGCAATGGCCCACTGAAATGACGGCCTTCTTCCCGCCAGGGTGGGCCACTCCCTGGTACAAACTCTGTACCAGGCTTCTTCCAAACCACAAGAGCTATTTCAACAATTTAGTGCAGCATTGCACCATGAGACAGGACAGAAGTGCATTGGCAAGGGCAGACCTGTGGCCAAGTCAGGGTGACATTGGGAGTGAGGTCACTGGGGGAGTGGGAGGTGAGCTTGGGACTTGAGAGATTAAGCTATGCATAGCTTAAGGAATTCAGGTGTGGTCCCTCAAATTCTTATGTGTATAAGGTAAAGGGGTAGGTAGATATAGTACCTGTGTGTGTATGTGGGTAATTACATATGTAGCAATATCTATGTAAAACTCCTAACTTGTTAGCCATGCATAAAAGGCCTGTGGCCCTAACCTACCTTTCCGAGGTGGTTTTCTCTTAGCTCTCTCATATATGCTTCATGCAAGCCGAACTGTGTGACTAGCTGGGCTTTCGAGACATCCAAGCTTGACCATACCACAACCATCTATCATCACACTTTCCCTCCCTCACCCAAACTCACTCTCCCTCCTCCTCCTCTTATTTCCTGAGGCTTACTTCAAATGTGACCTTCTCCATGAAGTCTGCTGTGACCCCCTCGTCAGCTCCCTGGGGGAGATTATCCCTCCAGCTCTATAACCTCACATCACTTCACACCCCTCTTAGTGTTTTTCAGTCTTACATTATAATAACTATGGCTATTTCTGGGTTTGTCCTTAGTTCGTGAGCTTTTTGAAGGCATTCTGCATTTCTTATCCCTGTGTAGTCTCCAAAGCACCCAGCCAGTGCTTGGTGTTCAGTACATTTGTCCTGTGAGTTAATAGCTGCCTCATCACACAGTATGCTTAAACTCAAAAGATAAAAAATATATGTAATCAAGCTGTGGAAAACAACTTGATGGTTCCTCAAAAAGCTGACCATAGGATTACCATGTAACCCACAAATTCCACTCTCAAGTGTATACCAAAATAATTAAAAACAGGCATTCAAACAAACACTTGTACACAGGTATTTAGAGCAATACCAGTCACAATAGCCAAAAAGTGGAAATAGCCCAAATGCCTATCAATGGATGAATGGATAAACAGAAGTGTGGTATATCCGTACAATGGAATATCATTCAACAATGAAAAGGAATGAAGTGGCAGAGTCCAGTGGCTCATGCCTGTAATCCCAGTATTTTGGGAGGCTGAGGCAGGAGGATCACCTGAGGCCAGGAGTTGGGCAACACAGGGAGACTTTCTCTCTACAAAAAAATAAAAAATATTGGCTGGGCATGGTGGTGCACACCTATAATCCCAGCTACTCAGGAGGCTGAGGTAGGAGGATCACTTGAGCCCAGGAGGTCGAGGCTGCAGTGAGCTGTGATCATGTGCCACTGCATTCCAGCCTAGAGGACAGAGTGAGACCTTGTCTCAAAAAATAAAATGAGTGTATTGATGCATGCTGTAACATAAATGAAACTTGAAAACATTATGCAAAGTAGAAGCCAGACATAAAGTCACATATGGTTGTGTTTATATGAAATATCCAGAATAGATAAATCCATAGAGGCAGAAAGCAGATTATTGGTTACCAGGGACTGAGAGGAGGGGAAAATGGGGAGGGACCACTTAATGATGTAGAGTCTCCTTCTGGAGTAATGAAAATGTTTCAAAACTAGATAGCGGGGATAGTTGCACAGCATTGTGAATGTACCAAATACCACAGAAACGTTCACCTTTAAATGGTTAATTTTAGTTATGTGAATTTCCTCTCAATTAAAAAAAATAGTCAATGGTATAAAAGTATTCCTGTTTCGCTTTAGAGAAACTGAACTGATATTTATGGAATGATGCAATATTTTATCCCAAATATCATCAGATCCTAGAATAGATTAAGTATTGGTTGCATTTTCATGGCAATTCCTTCCCCACTCCCAAATCACCTTGCCAGGGGCCTGCCACTGCTCACCCTGCAGCATCAGGTCTCACTAAATGCAAGCACAGCTCCCCGCTTAAAGCAGGATCTACCTTTCAGCTTCCTGTTCCTGTGTCCAGGTGCCCCAGAGAAGAAGCCGGCACTCGGGCTCCATGATTGGCGTTGCAGAGCCCATTGACAAGGATGGGGTTTTTCTGTCTTTTATCCAAGGTGTCTTGCTGGTAAAAACTGACATTTTCTTTGTTATCCTGGAAGATGTTCCTTTGTTTCAAAGTAGATAGGTCCAGTGCTTTCCTGGATGCCTCCCTCCCCATTTTCCACTCACTCCTGCTTATATTCTCAGTTCACAGGCTAAAGCCGGCTGACATCAGCGTCATTGGAGCCCTGGGTGACTCTCTCACAGTAAGTGACCCTGATGCAGAAGGAGCAGGAGGGGAAAAGATCTTGAGTAATATGAGAACCTGGAGAGGAAAATGGAGAGAGGAGTTTTCACTGCTGTCTCTTAGACATTGCCGTCTCGGGTCCTGATCTCCAGCTCCTCTCCATCGCCCGGCCCACCTGGCATTCAGCAGCATTCCCTAACTATCATGGATTCCCCACCTCCATTCTGGTCTCATCTTCCTCCCGCAATGCTGAGATGAAGGAGAGAGCAGGAAGTGGAGGGACCCCAGAGGGAATGTGGGTGACAGGAGTGACCCACCCCAAGTCACCCAGCTGGTCAGTAGTGGGGCAGGATTGGACGAGGTCTCCAGACCATGGTGTAGAACTCCTTCAAGGACCCAGTGCTTTGTTTTGTCCGTGTAGAAAAGCTAAGGGAAGGTACCAAGAAGAGGGACGGAGAGATGTTGAGACAGGAGCAAGTGCTAATGGGGCAGGGAGGTGGGGGAGGGTGGGAAGACGGGAGTCTGTGGGAGAGGTGGTTAGCCCAAAGATGCTCCAAACCCGCCCCCTGCATCTGCCCCACGGTGACACCCCAGATCCTGCAAAGCACTATCCATGAAAAGCAGAACCAGGCCCTTTAAGAGCCTGGGGACTAGGGGTCCCAGAGCTTTCTAGACACAGCTTCCATTCAGTAGCCACTCATTAGAGTCCAGCTGCTATTCCCTGGGCCAATAGAATACAGAGTCTCCAGCTGAATCCTCCCCAAGAATGAGCAGACACCTCTCATGTCTATGGCCTGTCACAGTGATGCCATCCCACACAGTGGGGGTATATCCTCATGACAAAATCCTGTGAGGTATGACTTTCTTTAAATTCAACCAATAAAGGCTGGGCCCATGGCTCACATCTATAATCCCAGCACTTTAGGAGGCCAGGGTAGGAGGATCACTTGAGGCCAAGAGGTTGAGACCAGCCTGGGCAACACAGCAGACTCCATCTTTACAAAAGTGAAAAAAAAAAAAAAATCTGGGCATAGCAGCTTATATCTGTAATCCTAGCACTTTAGAAGTCCAGGGCAGAAGGAGACCAGGAGGTCAAGGTGATCCTGGGCAACATAGCAAGACCCCATCTTTACAAAAGTAAAAAAAAAAAAAAAAAATAGTTGGGCATAGTGGCTTATATCTGTAATCCCAGCACTTTAGAAGGCCAGGGCAGAAGGAGACCGGAAGGTCAAGGTGAGCCTGGGCAACATAGCAAGACCCTATCTCTACAAAAAAAAAAAAAAGAAAGAAAACTAACCAAGAATGGTGGTGAATGCCTACAGTCCCAGCTACTGGAAAGGCTGGGGCTGGAAGATCACTGGAGCCTAGGATTTCAAGACTGCAGTGAGCCACGATGGTGCCATTGCACTCCAGGCTGGGCAACAGAGCAAGGCCCTGTCTCTAAATAATAAGGTGAATGAAGCTGGGCAAGGTGAAGTGCCTAAGGCCGCACAGCTTGTAAGTGCTTCAGCCAGGATCAGAACCCAGGGATCCTGACCCTGAGTCCAGGGCCCTGTCCCTCCATGGCCCCTCCACCACTCTTCACCCCAAAGACCTGACTGTTCATAACCTCCCAGGAAGGGCTGGCAGGCTGGGCCTTAGCAGCTTATACGCTGCTTATCCCAACCTCTTCCTGCCCGGCGGGGCCTGACATCACCTCCTCCCAATTCCCTGGTCTCCTTGAAGATACTCTCAGAACAGGGGTCATCACATCTCGGCACAGCTGCTCAGGGATTCCTAGGGAGGTAGCACATTGGGTATGAAACTGCCTGGCAGGTAGCAAAGGAACTGGGCACCAGAAAGCAAGGATCACACCTGGGCGGCCTCTCGTGGAGGCTAACCTTCACCCCCCCACTGCCCGAGAGGCTGGTCTCGGCACGCCCTTCAAAACGCTCTGCTCAGAAACAGCGTGCTTTAGGCAAGGGGCACGCACCTAGAGAGTGCCCACATTGTGCTTTCTCCAGCTGATGGTGGGCATGTGAGGTTTCATATTACTACATTTCAAGCTGTGCATAGGTGAGATATATTGGTATAAAAGGATAATGATATATTTTCTTTTATGACATACTTCATAACTTTTTTAAAAATGAGAAAAACAGGACCCTGAAATGTATCCTTTTGAGAAGTTACAGTCTAATTTCAAGAGCACTTTTGCTAGACAAGTTTCGCTTGGTCTTGGTCTAGACAGGGTTTCTTAGAATGAAGCAGAGCTGTGAATGGCACCAGGCATTCCCAGGGGGCGCTTTTCTGAAAAGGCAGGATGCATATGGAGACTTGGTGCCATCTAGACCCTAGAGCCTAGAGAGCGCCCAGGCGGTCCCGGCCAATGTAAGAACGTAGACTTTCTGGCAGGCAAGCTGAGGGGGGGCCACTGGGGAAAGCAGAGAAACTCACCCTCTCCTTGTTCCCTCTCAGGCAGGCAATGGGGCTGGGTCCACACCTGGAAACATCTTGGACGTCTTGACTCAGTACCGAGGCCTGTCCTGGAGGTGAGTGACGGTGTGGCAAGACCCCAAAGACCCCTTCATTGCAGAGCAAGGGAAACCCCCTGAGCATCCTAGAAAACAACGCCTCAAGCAGAGGGATGGGCTGCTTTGTTCTTTACTATGACAAACTTCTAGGTTTCATTTGAAAAAGATATTCACCAGCCTCCTCAAACCACTACATTGCCCAAAACAGTAGCTGAGCCCTGAGCCAGGAGTCTAGGAGAGAAGCTATATAAATGGGTTGGAAATGCTTCTCTGGCTTTCATTTCTCCTTGTGTGATGTGATCTCAGAAGGAGGCAGTGGCCTGAGTGATGCACAGATCATTCCCTTTGGAACCAGAGTTGTAACTGAGCCCTAGCTGCCCAGCTGTATGCCCAGCTTCTCTCTTCATGTCTGGTGCAGAAATAACGTTACTACCTGAGCACTGTCTGAGGACTAGAAAGAATTTAAGTGGCCAGCACAGTGCTTGACACAAAGTAAATATCTGGTAGCTGGCATTGTTATTATAGGGCCTTTATTTGACAGATGAGGAAACAAGGCTCAGAGAGGGCAAGTAACCTGACCAAGATCACACAGCCAGATGGTAAAAGATCACAAAGCAGAGCAGATGTTTCCTGGCCCCTACCAGTGCATTCCCTTATCATGTCTCGCTTTGGGCAGGCTTATTTTTGCTCTGCATGTGAGCAAACCTCTGCCGCAAGCCCGGGCAGGTTCGGTGTTTCTGCACCTGGAATCTGGCATCTCCATCTGACACCTGCTTTAACCTGAGTGCCAAGTGTCTGGCGTCCTTCCTCATGTTGCTGCAGTTAAAACCCAAACATCTGGGAAACCTTTTAGATGCTCCTAGACACCCTTGTGGAAAACAGAAATCCAGTCCACTCTGGAATGCTGCATATTTTCATGCCTAGAGACCCATCTAACTTTGATCACCTTGGAATTTTCGTATTGGTTTAGAAGATGGCTGACTCTCTAGAAGACACCTTTAAAAAAGACTTTTCCAAGCCAAGCAGGAAAAGAAAAAAGAATAAATAGAGCAACTTTTTAAAAACGACATTTACACCAATAATAATAACACCCGCCGCAGTGGCTAGCTGGAAAGGGGCTGACAGAAGAGGGACTACTTCCCCCTTTGAAAGCAGGGGTACAAGGAACCAACCTAGCTCCCCCGCCCCAACATCTGCAAAAATCAACCCCGGTTTAAAGCTGGCTTTTTGTTTGGCTGTTCTGGCCTACGGGGTGCGGAGTCGTATTCTGGTTTGCTTTTCCATTTTTCTACTGAACTGATGGGGGAGAAGGGCAAGCTCCAAGGCCCCAGGCTGTTTCTCGGGAGACGGGCGTTTCTGCTAGTGTCTGAGGGTCTCGGCATGGCTGGCATTTAAACCTTTCATTTTCTTTCTTGGGCCCACGATGCAGCGTCGGCGGAGATGAGAGCATCAGCACGGTCACCACCCTGGCCAGTGAGTACGCGGCGCCGGCCGGGCGGGCAGTTTGGTTTGGGGCGGCCCCTGCGCTCTTCCCGCTCCCCCTGCAGGTGGCGCGGGCCTTGGGAGGAGCCCCGGCTGCGGGAGAGCGCTAAATACAGCAGGGGGCGCTGCCTCCCGAGACTGCCGGCCCGCTCCGCTCCGCTCCAGTGATGAAAATCTTGGAGTTGCGGGCGGAGCGGGGGTTTGGGGCGGGGCCCGGGGGCGGGGGAAGTGTCAAAAAGACGCTGTCTCTACCAAGGAAGGAATAAAGTAAAGCGTGGGAGAAAAAGAGCTCAGATCACATCTTAGTGCAAGTCATTAAAAAGTGATTCAATAATCTGGCATGAGATTAGCGAAAATAAAGAAAAGTGATTCAGGAAGAAGAAAACCCGGGTCTGCGGCGCCTGCCTTTCCGAGCGGATCGCCCCTGGGAGAGACATCGATCCAGGCACCTGGGGCGCAGGCACCGCTGCGTGCAGAAAGTGAATTGCAGGGTTGCTGCAGGAACCGCTGCTTTTGCCGCAGGAGGCGTTGAAGTTACCGTGTGCAGGCTGTGCGGACGCAGCCATCTTTGGAGCTCAACACTTTCCTTAATTTACTTCCCTACCAACCTGCTCGGAATGCTTTTTTTTTTTTTTTTTTTTTAAGGCAGAGTCTCGTTCTGTTGCCAGGCTGGAGGCTGGAGTGCAGTGTCGCGATCTCTGCTCACTGCAACCTCTGCCTCCCGGGTTCAAGCGGTTCTCCTGCCTCAGCCTCCCGAATAGCTGGGATTGCAGGCATGTACCACCACACCCCGCTAATTTTTGTATTTTTAGTAGAGACGGGGTTTCACCATGTTAGCCAGGATTGTCTTGATCTCCTGACCTCGAGGATCTGCCCGCCTCGGCCTCCCAGAGTGCTGGAACTACAGGTGGAATGATTTTTTAAAGCCTGACTATAGTCTCTGACTATATTCTTGTTTTAAATTCTCCCCAGTGCATACATGTCTCTGTGCTTGTTCTTAAAGTACGTAAGCGATAAATGTTTAAACTGAATTCTTCTCCTGGAATCTTCTGGCTGATAATTTTGCCTGAGAGGTATTTGATTGATCCCATTCTCCTTTACTTTCCTGGTACATATCCCTTTGTAATATATCTTTAGAAGCTAACAACTTGAACTTGAAGCCACCGAGACTTGGATGATGGGGACATCATAGCTTAATCTCCACGTAGGCAGAGCTGAGCTGGGCAGACTTCACTTACCTGTTTTGGTTATTTGTAATCCTGTTGAATTCACATAGACACAGTTCTGTGCCACAGGCACTCCCTGCCTTCTTTATATCTAGATCTACCCACGTGAGCTGTAAGTCAGTTCCTCTGTTGCTAGGAGATAGTTCAGGGTGCTTCTGTGAGTGTGATTAACTTGGCTGTGGGATGGCCCAATGTATACAACAGCTTTCTGGGCTCTCTAATTCCCATGCTCGTATCGTGGACACGATGATTGGATATTATTTGGCTTCACCTCTTTTACCAAAGTAATTTACAAAGAATCGAGACTTTGTCACCCCTCAGGTGGATGACTCCCCAGAAATGGAATAGCAGCTGTTTAGATTCTTCTTGCTAGACATGTGAAGACTATTTGATTCTAGGGAGAAATAACTATATGGAAATGTGTTAGAAAACTCATAAGAATGTAAGGGCAGAACAGAATCCCTGTTCATCCCCCTGTTCAATTTAATCCAGCAAATACTCCAGTGGTGGTGCTTGGGAAATAGGAGAACAGTGTCCCGATGATATCACCCAAGTCTCTTTGGCTGCATGTCTTCCTAAAGATGGACACATGACTAATATTTATAAATGTGTACAAAGCTTAGGGGAAAATTAACATAGAGGCTGTTGACCCTGTCTTCTGAAAAGGAGCTTCAAGAATTAGAATTCAGGTAAGGAAAGGGGAGAGAATGTTCCTGGCAGAGGTATCTGCCTGCGCCAGCAAGCTGCTGCCCAATCCAACGTGCATTTCCTCCCTATGACATTCCTGCTAAGTAGCTGGGTAAGCTGTGCTGAGTTCCATCTACCTCCTAGGGAACCTACCACGTCCTAGGACAAATTATTCCACTTTCAAATCGCTCGGGTGATTTCACAGTTCTTCTGTTGAGTAGAAATCGGAGCAATTTCCATTTATTAGCATCATGTCCGCAAAGCCTGAAGGAATGAGTCCAGTCCATCTGTGTTGGTAAACCTGCAGCAGGGCTGGGTTCTAGAAGCACTCTGCTGGTTGCCATGGAGCCCTTAAGTCCTGGCTGCTACCCGGCCAATTTCTTTCTCACATCCTAGTAGACTGTGAGATGGGGGGCAAGCGTCCCATGTTGGAGCTGAGAAACCAGCCATCCTCAGCAGCTACGTGACTTTGAACAATTCTCCAAGCTTGTGTGAACTTTGTTTTATTTCTAATTCAGTCCATAAACATTTATTGAGCATTTTATGAGGCCCTGGGGTATATATAGACCCTGCTCTCAGGAAGGCTCAGTCAAGTTGGAAGGATGAAAAGTGAAAATTGCGGATCCAGTTGAGTAAAGGCAATTAGAATGCATGAGATTGCAAAGTTAAACAAAACTGACAGAACTTTAACTAGACTGGCAAAAGGGAGGAGGACTCAAAATCAAGAATGAAAGAGGAGATACTTCCAACCATACGGAAATGAAAAGGATTATAAGAGGATAGTATGAACAATTGTATGCCAATAAATCAGATAACTGAGATGAAAAGGACAAATTCCTCCAAAGGCACAAACTACTGAAATTGACTCAATAAAAAGTAGAAAATCTGAATAGATTTATAACAAGCAAAGAGATTGAATTAATAATTTAAAACTTCCAACCAAAAACAGCAAAGACTTTTTCTGGCTTCACTGGTGAATTCTATCAAACACTGGTATCAATTACCAGTTCTTCACAAACTCCTCTCAAAGATAGAAGAGGAAGGGATGCTTCACAACTCATTCTGTGAGTTTTACCCTGATAACAAAATAAGACAGAGTCATCACAAGGGAAGAAAACTATGACCAGTAATATTATGAATGTAGACCGAGAAATCCTATGCAAAATACTAGCAAACAAAATCCAGAACATAACACAGTTATACCTCGTGACTAAGTGGAATTAGCCCAGGAATACATGGTTAGTTTTAAACCTCAAAATCAATTAATGTAATATTCTATGTCAATAGAATAAAAGACAAAAACCACATATCATGATCGTCTCAATGGATCAAAAAGGTATTCAACAAAAATATAACACCACTTCACAATAGAAACATTCGACAAAGGTTGGGTGCAGTGGCTCACGCCTGTAATCCCAGCACTTTGTGAGGCCTAGGCGGGTAGATCACTTGAGGTCAGGAGTTCGAGAATAGCCTGGCCAACATGGTAAAACCCCGTCTCCACTAAAAACACAAAAATTAGCCGGGTGTGGTGGTTGCGCCTGTAGTCTCAGCTACTTGGGAGGCTAAGGCAATGAGAATCTGTTGAGCTTGGGAGCCAGAGGTTGCAGTGAGCCGAGATTGTGCCAATTCACTCCAGCCTGGGCAACAGAGTAAGACTCTGTCTCAAACAAACAAACAAAAAATTTAAAAAAACACTCAACAAATTAGGAATAGAAGGAAAATTCCTCACTCTGATAAAGCCCACGGCTGACATCATAGGCGATGGTGAAAGAAGGAATGCTGCCCCCTCTCTCTGGTTTCGGGAGTAAGACAAGGATGCATGCCCTTGCCACTTTCATTCAACATCATACTGGCCATGGCAGTTAGGCAAGAACATGAAAGAACAAGTACCATGACTGGAAATAAAGAAATAAACCACTTCTATTTAAAGATGATACAGAGACTATCCCAAGAAATCCACTAAAAAAATTAGCGCTAATAAATGAGTTCAGTGATTGTAAGGTACAAAGCAATATACAAAAATCAATTATAATTCTTTATACTAGCAGTTAGCATTGCTAAAATCTTGAACAATTCCATTTACAATAGCATCAAAAATAATAAAATACTTAGGAATAAATTTAACCAAAAAAAGCATCTATTTTATTCTTAAGATCACAAAACATTGCTGAAAGAAATGAAAGACCTAAATAAATAGGAAAACATTTGATGTTCATGAATTGGAAGATTTAATATTCTTAAAATGATAATACTCCCCCAAATCAATCTACCGATTCAGTGTGATCCCTATCAAAACTCCAGCTAGCTCCTTTGCAGAAATTTGCAAACTGACCCTAAAATTCATGTGGAAATTTAAGGGACTCAAAATATCCCAAGAAATCTGTAAAAAGGACAGATTCAGAGGATTCATACTTCCCAATTTCAAAATTTATATATAAAACTATTATATAGTTTTTTAATATATATTTATATATATATAACTATTATAAAGCTATAGTAATCAAGATATGTGGTACTAGCATAAGGATAGACATATCAACCAATGGACTAAGATTGAAAGAAATTAAACTCTCATATTCATGGTTAACTCATTTTCAGCAAGGATGCCAAAACTATTCAATGGGGAAAGAGTAATCTTTTCAATAAATTGTGCTGAGGCAACTAGATAGTTACATGCAAAAAAATGAGGCTGGGCACCTACCTCACACCTTATACAAAAAATTCACTAAATGTAAGCACTAAAACCATAAGAAGAAAATATAAGAGCAAATATTTATGATCTTGAGCTGAACAAAGTCTTCTTAGATATACCACTAAGGGCACAAGTGGCAAAAGAAAAAAAAATGGATATTTTGTGCTTCAAAGGATATCAAATCATATATCAAAGTAAGTAAAGATGACCCAAAGAATGGAAGAAAATACTTGCCAATCCTATATCTAATAAGAAACTTGTATCTGGAAATTGTAAAGAACTTACAACTCAATAATAAAAAGACAACCCAATTAAAAATGGGCAAGGCATCTGAATAAGCATTTCCCCACAGAAGATATACAAATGGCTAGCAAGCACAGAAAAAGATACTCAGCATCAGTAGCTATCAGTGCAAATCAAAACCAAAATGAGTTACCAATTTACATCTACTAGCATGGCTATAATTAAAAAACAATAAGTGTTTATAAGAATGTGGAAAAATTGAAGCCCTCATAAACTGCTGGTGGGAATGAAAAAATGGTGCTGCTGCTTTGGGAAAAGTCCTGGCAGTTCCTCAAAAGGTTAAACTCTGTTTAACCTTTTCCATTCTTAGATATATATCCAAGAGAAATCCACACAAAAATTTGTACACAAATGTTCATAGAAGCATTTTTCATAATAGCCAAAATGTGTAAACCCCAAAGCCCCATCAACTGAAGAATGAATAAATAAAATGTGGTCTATTCATACAATGGAATATTAATCAACAGTAAGAAGGAATACAGTATGATGCATGCTACAACATGGGTGAGTGTTGAAAACAGTATGCTAAGTGAAAGAGGCCAGTCACAAAAGGTATGTTGGAGTATATGGTTTCATTCATATGAAATGGCCTGAATAAGCAAGACTACAGAGGCAGCATAGATCTGTGATTGCCAGGAAGTTGGAGGGAATGGGGGAGTGACTGCCAGTGGGTACTGGGTTTCTTTCTAGGGTGATGAAAATGTTCTCAAGTTGATTATGTAGTGATGACTGTACAGCTGTGTGAATATACTAAAAGTTACTGAACCGTATACTTTAAATTGGTGAGTTTTATGGTAAGTGAATTATATCTCAAGCCACTATATATTTAGAAAAAAACAAAAATACGTGAAGAAAGCATGTAACCCAGACTCACATTTCTTCAACAATAATTGATGAGACACCTGTCATGTACTGCTTGTGGTTAAGGCAGCTGAACACTTTCTTCCCATGCTGAGTGAAGGTTGGGGTAAGAGTAGGGGCTGTAGAGTGGGGACTCTGCTCCCCAACACCCACCGCTGCTTATCAAAGGAACTTGAAGATTGCTTTGCAGTAGTCATTAAGCATGTCTTTTCCTTATATTTGCAGACATCTTCCGTGAATTCAACCCATCCCTGAAGGGCTTCTCTGTTGGCACTGGGAAGGAAACCAGTTCTAATGCCTTCTTAAACCAGGCTGTGGCAGGAGACCGAGCTGAGTGAGTAGGGGTGACCAGGGCAGTGAACAGCACACGTCCTCTGGGGACCAGGAGTGGGCGTGGCCTAAACTGAGTTTATGGCTCTCTTGGAGGTGTTCCAGAAATCTATGAGCCTACCCCTAGCACCTACCCCCAGAAACAAGTCACAGTGGACTCTGGTGCCCGGCATAGGCTCTGAGCAGATTACTTTGCCTGTCTGTAAATCTCTCGTAAGACATGGGTCATAATTGGGCTCACTCTGCGTCCCAGTTGTCACTGCTATGTCACTGCTGTTTCAGAGTCCTGCTCTCCCTCACTTCCTCAGCTGTGCCTTTCAGGCTCTAGACTCTGTACCCTTCCTGTGTCCAGGGAAGAGCACCAGCCCTGGGAGGGGGAAGCCCTGGGTGGGAGCGGGGTTTCCTCCCTGGCCTCTCTAAGCCTCAGACTCTTAGAGGTGGGGCTGATTAGGAACCTCTCCCACAGGGCGGTTGTGAAGCTCAAATGCCGTATTAGATATGAAAGTTCTGGCGAGCTGTAAATAGTGAACACATGACACATGTTGGTCAGAATGGTGATCCTGGCAGTCATGCAATAAAGTGGCAGGCCCACCTGAGGGAAACATCAGTGGGCACAGCCATCACGGTCATTGTCCCTGGGCACAGCCAAGTCAGTCCTCAAGAGCTGGCAGGTCAGCTTTCCTAGGTCCCATCCCTCCACTGCACTCCAAAGCCTTGAGTGTTTCTTGGGGTTTGCTGCCTGCTCAGAGAGCAAGTGAATGTTATACCTAATCAAGGAAAAATAAATGGGAAGGCCCTTTCTTTTTAATACTATTTGTATTTATAATTTTTATTTCAACACTTTTTGGGGTACAGGTAGTTTTTGGTTACATGAGTAAGTTCTTCGGTGGTAATTTCTGAGATTTTTGGTGTACCTGTCACCTGAGCAGAGTACAATGTACCCAATATACAGTCTTTAATCCCTCACATGACCCTTCCCCTCTGAGTCCCCAGAGTCCGTTATATCATTCCTGCTGCTGTTGTTGTTGTTGTTGAGACAGGGTCTTGCTCTGTTGCCCAGGCAGGGGTACAGTGGCACGACCTCAGCTCACTGCAGCCTCCACCTCCCAGGTTCAAGCGATTCTCCCACCTCATCCTCCCAAGTAGCTGGGATCACAGGCACATACTACCATGCCAGGCTAATTTTTTTTGTATTTTTTGGTAGAGATGAGGTTTCACCATGTTGGCCAGGCTGGTCTTGAACTCCTGACCTCACCATATCCAGGCCAACATCTATTATTTTTTGACCTTTTAATTATGGCCATTCTTGCAGGAGTGAAGCGGCATCTCGTTGTGGTTTTAATTTGCATTTTCCTGATAATTGGTTATGTTGAGCACTGTTTCATGTTTGTTGGCTGTTTGTATATCTTTTTTTAGAATTGACCATGCATGTCCTTTGCCCACTTTTCGATGGGATTATTTGTTTTTTCCTAATCCTATTTTTAATCACAAACATCACACTCCCATGTAGCCTAGGCTCGTGTGGTTTGGTTCCTAGATTTCCTGACATCCTTCCAGCTGTCAGCACCATCCTGAAACCATGAGCCACCTAAGGAGCTTTCTCATTCATCGCCAGTGGGAAAGGGGGCACAGTATCCAAAGTAACAGCTAACACAAAGCCCAGTAGGTCTTACGATGAATTCTGGGGCTTTCTTTTCCTTTTGTTGGGGACAGAGTTAAAAGGCTACAGATTTACTGCGTTAATTTCTTGGCTTACTTTCATAGTACCATACTCTTGCTTTTTCCAAGCATAAGTGGGCTGGTAATATGAGAGGAAAAACAGTGGTAAGTATGATTAGGTCAGGGAGGCATCCAAGAATGAAGCCTTAGAGTCAAGAGCATAAAAGTAACCAAAATGAGTGTGATTCATTTGGCCCTGGGTTTCTGTCCTTGCACTGCCAGAGGCCTTGGGGCTCTTTCATGCAAGCAATCCAAGCACATCCTGGGTGGCAGGGAAAAGTTGGGGGTTATTCTTGTATTAGAATTGAAGAAACTATAGCACAAAGAAGCCACATGGCCTGAACAAATGCATCAACTTGACCACATAGTCTGGCCTTGTGCCCTGCAGGCTTTATTCCAGGTTTGACAATGGCCCTCATGCAGATACATCAGTGCACCATTTACAAGGCACCTGTGTTCTGCACAATAACCATGAGATGAACAGAGCAGAGGGTGACTCCCATGTTTTACTGATGATAAAATTGAGCTTCGGCAGGGTGCAGTGGCTCACACCTGTAATCCCAGCACTTTGGGAGGCCAAGGTGGGTGGTTTACTTGAGGTCAGGAGTTCCACAGCAGCCTGGCCAACATGGTGAAACCCAGTCTCTACTAAAAATACAAAAATTAGCCGGGCGTGGTGGTGGACGCCTGTAATCCCAGCTACTCGGGAGGCTGAGGCACGATAATCGGTTGAGCCCAGGAGGCAAAGTTTGCAGTGAGCTGAGATCATGCCATTGCACTCCAGCCTGGGTGATAGAGCAAGACTCAGTCTCAATCCCCAAACTCTGTTCCACAGACAGAGCAGCTGCTCTGATACCTTCAGATTAACAAATGAGGAAATCAAGGCTCAAAAAGGTTACATGACTTACCTAAAGTCCCCACCCAGGTGATCAAATACCTAGTGTACTGTGACTCACATCAGGCCAGTTGGGCTAACAGATAAGAGGGGAAGAGGCTGACCACTAATGTTTCCTGCTAAGCCCTGTGCAGGGACTTTATCAATGATGATGGTGGTAATGTTGGCAGAAATAATTCAGTGGTTGCATACCACGTGCCAAGCACTGCTGTAAGTTCTTTATACGGCACCTCATTTAATTTCCCCAACAACTCTATGAAGAAAGTGTGCTACTATCCCGATTTCCCAAAGGGAAAAACTGAGAGTTTGTGGGATCCAGGCATCAGCCAAGGTCTCAGAGCTAGTCAGTTCCACAACTGTCTTATACAGAGCCAGGATTCAAAAACCCTGGCTCTCTGGCACCAGCAGTGAGCCTCTGAGATCAGTGAGTTTGTCTCCATTTTGCAGTCGTTTTGAACTAAGAATTTAAGTCACTTTCACACAGTTACCGAGAGGTGCCTAGGTGTCCAACCCAGATGCGTCTGACTAGACTATGTTATCTTAAGCGTACGAGGGCTTTGGCCATGGCACCTGCCAAAATGGGAGGTGCCATGACATGTGCAAGATGTGAAATACTCACAGGCAGACCTTCCATGTGCCCTGAACAAGCCTGGCTTGGAAGGAAAAGAAAAGTAAACCATCAAATATGCCAATCAGAAAATAGTCACGCTGGCCAGGCGCGGTGGCTCACGCCTGTAATCCCAGCACTTCGGGAGGCCAAGGCAGGTGGATCATGAGGTCAGGAGTTTGAGATCAGCCTGGCCAACATGGCGAAACCCCATCTCTACTAAAAATACAACAATTAGCTGGGCATGGTGGCACGCACCTGTAATCTCAGCTACTCAGGAGACTGAGGCAGGGTAGTCGCTTGGACTCGGAAAGTGGAGGTTGCAGTTAGCAGAGATCACACCACTGCGCTTCAACCCGGGCAACAGAGCGAGACTCCAGCTCAGGAAAAAGAAAAAAAGGAAAATAGTCACACTGAGAGTGACCCCCTCCTATGGGCAGTGCTCTGGCCTTCCCAAGCACAGCCACCATCCCACCCCCCATCCCACAGTGGAGCCTGAATGGGGAAGGAGCTCTGTGATATGGTCTTCAGTCCATTTTCCTGCAGGAGGCCCACACTGGGCCTTCCTCCACCATACATTCGATTGTTGTTCTCTCTGCTAAGTGCCCCTGCCAGTCCCCACTCCTCACAGCACTTCCTCTGGTGTGTCGCTGCAGGGATTTACCTGTCCAGGCCAGGAGGCTGGTGGACCTGATGAAGAATGACACGGTGGGTGTCGGGGGGCTCCAGGTGGGACTCCCTGGGATGGGAAGTAGGCAGGAAAAATCCATGGATACAGAAATCAGCTGCAGATTGAGGGGTGGTGGGGGAGCCCAGCTTGGGTTTCCAGCAGACACATCTGAAGCCTGAAATGCTGCTCCTCTGGAAGGGGGGATTCCTATTCATTTTTTTAGTCGGTTAGCTGTTGGAATTATGCATCTATTGTGAGTCAGGCATCAGGCTGGGGCTGGAGATATATAAAAGAATCAGCACAGTACTGTCCTCAAAGAGCTTGGAAGGGGGAGACCAATGTGAAGAATCAAATTAGAAAACAGTTGGCCTCTGCTCCATCAAAAGGGCTCTGTATAAGACGGGGTCGGGTACAGAAGGGACAGCCCCCTCTGCTTAGGAGAGTCAGGGAAGGCTTGAAAAGGAGATGTTTGGCTGTTATTCTAGGCACATGGCCTATGAGACAGCCCTGCTCTGCAAGGAGCAGTACCAAAAAATAAAAGTAGAGGAGATGTTTGAGCTGCATTCTGAAAGACGAATATGAGGTTCTCCCTTAAATGAAAGCAAGTGTCTCAATTCAGAGGCTTTTTACAGCAGTTTCCAGGTGGGTAAAATAATTTAAAAAGGAAGATTAGGATGAGTTACATAAAATCTAATGTATACCAAAGCCTATTATTACAGGTTTTCAGGGTATTTCTACCCTTAATGTCAAACTTTTCTGGATCTTGTTCTCACCTTTCTGTTTCCACCCCGTTTTGGAAGTGTAGATCACAGAAGCAAAGCTATGTGAGCCTGGGGCAATATAAGAGGCCGTGAGGGCCACGGCTGCCCTGGGGCCATGGTTTATGGACTGTGTATAGCTGCACCCCTCCACACAGCCCTGTAACTTCACATACTTCTCCAGGTTCCCCTTGGAGGAGACAGATCCCAGAGGTGGCAAAATCTTTTCAGAGCATATGCTTAGAGCTGCCACCTTGCGCTCTACCCAGCCTCTCTGGCTTGACTAGTTCATGGGCAGAACTAGTCACCAGTGTGAGTACTCCAAATTTGGAGAGCTCTCTCTTTATGAAAAAGGTGGTTCTTTCTCCCTTAAGGCAAAATTAGAATTCAGGATTTCTAGAAGATTTTGGAACACACATTCCTTTCCCATGGCCAGGACCAGCTTCCTTATCCCCCTCCCCCACTTCCTTGCTGTGCTGGAGATGGAGGAACAGAGCTCAGAGGGCATCTGTATGCACTCCACCAGCACACATGGAAACTGTGACCTGTGTGCTTCTGTGTGTGGACAGAGTTCAGTAATTCCACCTAAAATAAACAAACCATTAGCACCTATGATCTCAGGACACCAGAACCAAGGAATGGAGAATACCGAAGTCCACGAGACACTTGGGTGTGTGAGGACCCATGTCTTCTACTGTCAAGCACTTTGTGTTTAGCTTGACTTGACTCTGGGACAGGGTGCTTACTTGTGTGTTTCCTATTCGTTTCAGAGGATACACTTTCAGGAAGATTGGAAGATAATAACCCTGTTTATAGGTGGCAATGACCTCTGTGATTTCTGCAATGATCTGGTAAGTCTCTCAGGCCCCTTACTCAAGACTCACCCCTAGAGAAGGATTTTCATAGCCCAGTCACTTGCTCCACCCAGGAGCAGTGTAGCTAACTTGGGACTCAGGCTCATGGTTTGTCTTGGATCCAGCCTGGGATGAACCCTGAGATGGAGAAAGCATTCACCTCCAGGGAGCAATCCCACTGGACAAGAAGGATTGGTTACAAGATTAATCCTGATTCAGCTTCCTATCAAGGGAGCCTGATCATATCATTCTAGAAGCCAAGATAACACCCAATGACCTAGAAAAATCTTGCCTATGTTCACAGAGAGTCACAGGTTAGTTCCTTTCTAGCAGACACATCTGAAGCCTGTTCCTAGAGAGACTGGGTGACAAACGGTGTTCAAGGGATACTTCCTCTTCCTGCAGGTCCACTATTCTCCCCAGAACTTCACAGACAACATTGGGAAGGCCCTGGATATCCTCCATGCCGAGGTACGGAGGCTGTATCTAAGACCTCAGGCCTAGCCTGGGGGAAGCTGTGGTGTCCTGCGTCCTGGGGAGACCTGTAGGTCACCTTTGTTGTGGATCTCAGCCCAAATGCCTAGATGGGGGAGCAGGGGAGGGTGGGGGAAGTGAATGCGGGTGGACGGAAGTCCCTAGATCTGAAACTTGAGCAGGAAGAGCAGGCCCCACACCCAGGTGAGAGCCTGGAGCTGCCCAGCCTCATCCTCTTGGTGACTAATTTTGCCTTTTCTCAGGTTCCTCGGGCATTTGTGAACCTGGTGACGGTGCTTGAGATTGTCAGCCTGAGGGAGCTGTACCAGGAGAAAAAGTCTACTGCCCAAGGATGATTCTCAGGTCAGACAGACACTTCTCCCCCCATTCCCAAAAGGGCAGTGACACCCTTAGCAAGTTCCGTAGAAAACCCAAGGGCAGAAGTGTGAAAGGGCTATGGCCACTGCATCTTCTAGCCTGGAAAGGCCTAAGGGGAAGATATCCCAGGATTTTCAACCCTGGTATAGGCCTCAGCCTACCTCTGGGTGGCATGGGGAACTACCCCTGGACCCCTCCTCTGTTGCCATGGCTGCCACAAGGCACCCTCCAGGCCTCCAGAGAAAAGAGCAAAACGCTAGGAATGGAGCCAAGCTGTGTGGCTAAGACCCAGGGAGCACCCAGGCCACTGCTGGGACCTACTTCCAAGTGTGTCCACAGCTGCCCTGCCCCCTCCTAGAGGCCCATCTCTAGGACAGGGGCGCCTCTGGTTGTTATGGGTGTTTGGTGTAAGGCATTCGAGCCACTGTCACTTGCCAGAGAAGGAGGTCAGACCAGAATCAGCAGAGTCCAGAGGACAGAGTTCTCCCCCAGAGAGTAGAGCCCTGGTCCTGAGAGGACGTCTCACCCCTCAGCCTCCAGAGCCGGACAGCTCTGGCTTCCCCGTCTAGTACAGGCTGAGCGTCCCTCATCCAAAAATCTGAAGTCTCAAATGCTCCAAAATCCAAAACTTTTTTTTTTTTTTTTGAGATGGAGTCTCGCTCTGTCACCAGGCTGGAGGGCAATGGTGCAATCTCAGCTCACTGCAGCCTCCGCCTCCCAGGTTCAAGCAATTCTTCCACCTCAGCCTCCTGAGCAGCTGGGATTACAGGCGCACCACCATGCCCAAGTAATTTTTGTATTTTTAGTGGAGACAAGGTTTCACCATGTTGGCCAGCCTGGTCAACATGGTGAAACCTCAGGTGATCCACCTCCTTGGTCTTCCAAAGTGCTGGGATTACAGGCGTGAGCCTCCATGCCTGGCCCCAAATCCAAAACTTTTAAAGTACTGACATGAAGCCACAAGGGGAAAATTCCACACCTGACCTCACGTGACAGGTGGCAGTCAAAACACAGGTACACAGCATGCACTTTATTCAGCCTCCCCAAAAAGCCTCCTTCAGCTGTGATCACTGTCTTTCCTGTGAATGCCCAGATCCTGCAGCTCAAGCATGCCCACAGAGGGTAGCAGAATGGCCCATGTGCAGGCTGGATGCTCCAACAACAGGCTCCCCATGATTCCTCACGTGGGGCCAGACCTGCATGCGTTACTCACCGTAGTTTTGCTCATTCTCTGTGTCGTAAAGATGTGGCTGAAAATGATAGTCATAGGGTAATGCAAATATTCCAAAATCCAAAAAAATCTGAAATCTGAAATGCTTCTGGCTAAAAGCATTTCAGATAAGGGAGACGCAGCCTGTATGACACATCTCCAGGACCCTCAGGAATAAGACCTTCTTCTAAGTGAAGCATGAACGTTTCCCGTAGCCTTCCTTCCTGCAAGTTCTCTTCTGGACTGTTAACCAAGGTCACTGAGGCTGTGCTCCCCTGCCCTGCCCCCTGAGTTCTGTCACTCTGTACAGGTCCCCCACCCCAGACCTGAGCACATCACATGGTAATGATTCATGTGCCTCCCTCCCACAGCCTGTGAACTGAGTCTGAGTCACTGCTAGCACGGTGTAGGGGCTCAGCTGCTGTTTGTTGAATGACTGAATGATTCACAAGGGCCAGACTCACCCTTGGAAGTTAAGGGGTATCTTGGCTGCTCCTCTGCAGATCCATGCCAAGCCTCACCTGGGAGACCCAAACTGCACAGGTCCCCTGGAGAAGGCATCGCCGTGCTGTGAGCAGACAGGACGGCTGCTGGGTGACACGTGCCTATGAATACTGCTGGTGTCAGGCATGCTATTTCCAACTGCTGACTCATCCCCTGGCTCCCACTTTCTCCAGTCACTGGGCCACACAGGGGATCGTGTCTTCACTCCATTTCAAAGCAGCTTATCAGAAAGCCTCTTGCTACCCATCCCGGCAGGGTTTTTTTAGATCATTCAACTAAAGGTTCGGTATAGGCATTTGCCAGGTCCATTCACAGATCCGAGGTGGCCAACTCACTGAATGTCAAGGTTGGATAGACTCAGGTCACCTTGTCCTGCCACCTCTGCGGTGCTCTGCACTCCCCCGCCTCTCCACTGTTCCATCGAGTGGCTGTGCTTTCCTCTGCAGTGCTGAGTCTACGTGGAGCCATCCCTGCTGTTATCACCTCATCCCCCTGGACTAAAAGCCCAGATGTGCCAGATAGCTGGCCAGGTCAGAGCTGCAGACTGGATGGAAGCAGTTTGATACAGAGAGTTAAGATAGAGATTCAGAGCTCAGGTTCAGAGCCAGACAGACTTGAGTTCAAGTCCTGGCTTCCACATTCAGCATCCATGTGACCTTGAGAAAGTTACTCAACCCCTCTGAGTCTCGGTTTCTCATGTCTGCAACAGGGATAATGAGAATACCATTTCTAGAATGGCTGAGGACTAAACAGGTTAATACACATGAAGTTATTATTTCAGTGCTTGGTACAGGAGTCACTGTTAATTATTCAATATTGCTAAGACAAATTCAAATTAGTGTGTCTTAGCAATTATTGTTGTCACTAATATTATGTAGAAGGTAGCATGCCTCATCCACACAGCACTGTCCTCAGACAGCCACAAGGTAACTCGGCTCCATCAAAGTCACTCCTACAGATATCAGAAGAAGTCTATTTCATTTTCAAGAGCAAATCCAGGTCTAAGAAAACTTTTTTTCTTTTCTTTTTTTTTTTTTTTCTTGAGAGAGTCTTGCCCTGTCACCCAGGCTGGAGTGTAGTGGTGCAATCTCAGCTCACTGCAACCTCCACCTCCCAGGTTCAAGCGATCCTCATGCCTCAGCTTCCCGAGTAGCTGGGACCACAGGCATGCACCAGCACACCCGGCTAACTTTTTCATATTTTTCATAGAGACAGGGTTTCGCCATGTCGACCAGCCTGGTTTCAAACTCCTGACCTCAAGTGATCTGCCCTCCTTGGCCTCCCAAAGTCCTGGGATTACAGACGTGAGCCACCGCACCTGGCCTGGAAATTTTCTTTAGCTTCATTTAGTATGGTCAGCAGGCCAGACAGCCGGACTCCTCATTAGCACAGCTCTCTGAACTCCAAGTTAAAAGAAATATATTGAGTCTCAAACCAACATTTCTCCATCACTGATTCAGGATGGTGATCTTGGTGGGTGAAGGTTTCTCTTTGGTTTGATCCGCAGGTCTCTGTGTCCCTGTGTCCTGAAGTTCGATGATAACTCAACAGAACTTGCCATGCTCATCGAATTCAACAAGAAGTTTCAGGTAAGCGGGGAAGGGGTTCTAAGACTTCCCAGAACTGCTGTGTGATTTGATTGCTCTGTCTAGAGAACAAGTCAATGCTTAGGTAATTTTGACCCTGTATGGGCGACGACCATGGACTAGTTTGCTGATTTTAAAATGCCCTGAGACACAGCAGGGCTGCAATTTGGTTTGCTTGACTTGCACCACAGAGCCAAGTGCCTGAACGTGCCACTGAATCTCAGCTCCCGGTCTTTACATGAAACAAATGTTTCCACTTGTTCGTAGACGAACATGGATCATTGAAAGAAGTTTCAGAGTGGATCTATCCAGATCCAAACCCCGACTCTGCTCGCTGGTTGTGGAACATTAGACACGTGGGCAGTGAAACTTCTCCGAGCTTCCAGCTCCTGGGTGGGAAACGGATACTGAAACACCTCCCTCCCTGGAGGGTCTCCAGGGTTCAGTGAGATGAGGTGCATTCCCTCTGCCCTCCCCCTCCGATAGAGCAGATGTTCTTGGGGAGCACAAGGAGAAAGGAAGTCAGGAGATGATCTCCATCTTGTGGGTGGTTCATTTTAGTCCTTTCTCTACCACATCTTTGAGAGTAACAACTGACTCCCTTAATGATCATGAGTCTTTCCCCCTACAAAAAAATTGTCCAGTCACTCGGAGAGGACGATGGTAGGCCTTTCTTCCAGACTAGGCTGCAAACAGCTACCAGAGTAGATCCATCCTTCAAGGAGTCCATGGACTCCATGGGGGCAGCACCACTTCCCCTGAAGACCCTTTTGGGGGGCAGCTATACCTGCCAGGTGTATCAGGGGTGCGGGGAAATGAACCTGTATTTATTATCCTCTGTGACCACCGTCTAGCACTCAGGATGACTCCCCAGCTGGACTTCCTTTATTTCATTTATTTATAATGAGACAGGGTCTCACTTTGTCACCCAGGCTGGAGTGCAGTGGCACAATCTTGGCTCACTGCAGCCTTGACCTCCAAGGCTCAAGCTATCCTCCAGCCTCAGTCCCCAAGTAACTGGGACTACAGGTGTGTGCCACCACGCCCAGCTACTTTTTGTATTTTTAGTAGATACAGGGTTTCGCTATATTACCCAGGCTGGTTTTGGACTCCTGCACACAAGCATTCCACCCGCCTCAGCCTCCCAAAGTGCTGGGATTGCAGGCATGAGGCACTGTGCCCGGCTGTACTTCTTTCTGCTGTGAGCAGGCACCTGTGACTGGGGAGGAAGTCCCCCACCCACACCAGAACAGGGAAGGCAGCTGAGGTTATGGCCGTGAGAGCAATCCTATTTCAATTGGGGTTATTTGGTGCACGCAACTAAAGTTCATGGAGTTTCCAGCTAATTTAAAAAGATTTAATATTTACACAGAATCTCTGGCAGAGCTAGAGAGCTAGGGTCAGGAGCTAAGCTATCAGGAATCGTGGAATGATCAAATTCTAGGGGCCCACCCATAAGAATCAAAATCAGGGCTGGGTGTGGTGGCTCATGCCTATAATCCCAGCACTGTGGGAGGCTGAGGCAGATGGATCAGGTTAGGAGTTCAAGACCAGCCTGGCCAACTAGTGAAACCCTGCAAAAAATACAAAAATTAGCCAGGCATGGTAGCACACACCTGTAGTCTCAGCTACTTAGGAGGCCGAGGTAGGAGGATCACTTGAGCCCAGAAAGCAGAGGTTGCAGTGAGCCAAGATTGCACCATTGCATTCCAGCCTGGGCAACATAGTGAGACTTTGTCTCAAAAAAAAAAAAAAAAAAAAAGAATCAAAATCAGGCCACAGACCTGGTCCAGGGAAGACATCACAGACTCCACTGTCACTGCCGTTTCTAGGAACTGGATGCAGCGGCCACCTTCAGTAGAATGCGTGCTTTGCCATCCCTGATACAGGCAATGATTGGTGAAGCCTCAGTCGCGTGCCCACGCCCTGGCTGCAGGCAGGGTTGGGAAAGCAGCCATTGTCTTTTTCAGCCTCCACAGTGGGAGGCAGGCTGCTCTCTGTGCAGTGGGGTCTTCAAAATTGGAAGTGGGTTCAGATGCTGAGCAGCCAAAACGGAGGAGATTCACCGACATCACCTTCCCAGCCTCTGCAGACAGGACAGTGGTTCCCACAGCTGATCCTGCCCACCACTGAGGCCCTGCCTGATCTAGTGTTTTGGAGATCCCACATGCTAGCCACGTGTGGCCATCGTGCCCTCTCTGAAAATCATCTCACACCCTACTTCCCACAAAAGCTACAGCTCTCATCACTCTCCCTGGAGATGATCATTCCTATCAATAACCACAGTCAGTTACTTACCACTTGCCATGTGCCAGGAACTCTTCACACTATTTCTTTCCACTGCCAAAAGGTGTGTGGTTCCACTGTGAGCCCATCTGGCTATCCCCAAAGTAACCAGTAGCACTGGAAGGGATTTAAGAGATGGCCCAGGACTCACCCAACATCCTCCATTTACTAAAGGGGAAACAGAGAAAGAGAAGGAGCGTGCTGGAAGTCACACTGCTACTTCGCAGTACCTCACTTCCTTCCCTTCTGAGAGACTACTTTCTCTCCTTCCCTCATGCCTTACTCAAGGCAGACACTGGCTTGGGAGGTCAGACTTGAGACATTCCTGGCCTGGGAATTGACCCTGGGAAAAGACTGTGTGTGGTATTTTCTGAAGTGAGGCCATTAATGTTCCCAGGTATGTAAGCCTGACTTCCCTCTCCAGCCAGAGTAATGGCCCCAGGTGGCAGAAACCCTGGTGAGCAGTGGAATGGCTGAATCAGCCTACAGTGGGAGCCAGAACTGGGGTAACAGGTTTTCCTAGAAGTGACCCCAAGCAGAAGCTGTGAGGGTTACACAGATCTGAGAGCCTCAAGCATGCACACACCCTGCACAGGCAATATAAATATATATTCAATTTTGATGCACCTTTGATTTTCCTGGACAAATGTAGGACAGAAATAAATTGTTTGGATTATTCAAAATGTCATTTAACTAAAAACCACCCCTCAAATCTTTAATCAAAATAGCTTTAAAAGAAGTCAAGCTGGCTGGGCACGGTAGCTCACACCTGTAATCCCAGCATTTTGGGAGGCCAAGGCGGGCGAATCACCTGAGGTCGGGAGTTCGAGACCAGCCTGACTAACATGGAGAAATCCCGTCTCTACTAAAAATACAAAATTAGCTGGGCGTGGTGGCACATGCCTGAAATCCCAGCTATTCGGGAGGCTGAGGCAGGAGAATCACTTGAACCCGGGAGGTGGAGGTTGCAGTGAGCCAAGATCGCGCCATTGCATTCCAGCCTGGACAACAAGAGTGAAACTCCATCTTAGGAAAAAAAAAAAGAAGTCAAGCTGATAGACTTTTCTTACCTATCCTTTTTCACAGCCTAGTTCAAATAGATGCAATTGCAGCAGAGTCTGGGGTCAGGGGTAAAGATAAAGGCTGATCTAAAACGTAAATGATCTAAAATGTAAAATCTCAGTTGCAATTTTGCTCCAGGTTGATTTCACTCAACAGTCAGATTCTGTTTAGTTCTGTGTTGGGGAAAGAGATCGATCAAGGACTGAGCAGATGCACAGAGGACCGCCTGACCTCTGTCCCCTTTTCCTCCTGCAGGAGGGGACCCACCAACTGATTGAGAGCGGCCGATACGACACAAGGGAAGATTTTACAGTGGTTGTGCAACCGTTCTTTGAAAACGTGGACATGCCAAAGACCTCGGTAAAGAAAGCAAGCATCATGGATAAATAGAATCCACAGAGTGTGTGGCTCTTTCTGAGTGTCATTTATACAATCCAGCATGTCTATAACAGCCTCTCTTTTCTGCCTGGTGAGCAGGAGGGATTGCCTGACAACTCTTTCTTCGCTCCTGACTGTTTCCACTTCAGCAGCAAGTCTCACGCCCGTGCAGGCAGTGCCCTCTGGAACAACATGGTAAGGTGGCTGCGAGGAAAATACATCCTCTCTCTGGTAAGAAAAAGACTCAAAAGCCTTTGGAGGACCTAGGAGGCCCATGGTGCAGGCTGTGTGATTCTGTGCACAGCAATGATAAATAAACCCCATCTCCTTCGTCCTTCCCTGCCTCCCACACCCCTGACCTGCATCCTGAGCTTTCCATCTGGTCACCTCTTCCTCACTCCCCATCTCCCTGCTTCTTGGTTTAGCTGGAACCTGTTGGCCAGAAGACGACATATCATAACTTTGAAAACCAGATCATTATCACATGTCCGAACCAGGTAGGGTGGAAAGCGTGTCCTTCCAGGCTCCGGCTCCCGTTGGGCTTCTTGGTTCATTTCATCCCAGACCCTCACCCTCACCCCCAGCTCTGCCTGCCTACCCAACCCACTTTATACTCTGGGGTTAACTGCCCCAAATGCCCCATCTGGTTGTACTGACAGGGACGACCACTTGATCTCTGCATGGCCGGGAGCACTCACACACGTCTGCGCTGGAGACAACTCTTTGGGGCAGGCGAGATGAGCGTGGCAGCCACATCTACCTGTCATTCTGAAAGCTGGGGGCAGTGGAGAACTTCAAAGGCAGACAGGGCAGAAGGATTCCTTGTCTTCATATAGCCCTTGCCTCTATGGCAGAGGAGCAGAGCGAGGAACTGGTGACCTAGAAGGATATCTAGTTGGTGGCAGGGGGTGGGGGGTGTAAATTGGAAGCTGGAGCTAGGGAAGGAAAAGCAGAACAAGCCCCCCATTTTTACTCACAAGTTCTCAGAAAGATTTTCTTGGAGCTCTGCAGCGGCTGCCCCCAAGAATTCCTCTGTCTACCCAGAGGGCTCCTAGGCTGACACTGGGAACCACTGTACGGGGCTTCTGTGAGACAGGACCAAGATCATCTGACTTTTTTTGCCTGGGCAGGAAGGGGCCATGGCCACTGCAGGGTGGGGTATGCATGGAGTGGCAAGGGAGCCCGGGGAACAGAGACAAGGGCTTTTTCCAGAAGAAAGAGGAGCATGGTTGGAAGAGGGCAGGGTGGAAAAGAGAGGCTGCATAGCCATCCTCAGCCAGCCACGCAGGAGCTGGAGGAAGGCAAGCACATTCCTGGAAGCATGAGTTTATGCTCATTCTTTGTGCTGGGTTCAGGTTGCAGAGAAGGCCCCCCTACATCCCGGGACAGAGTCACCCTGGCAGAGAGAGGCCAGGCTTGGGATACAGGACAGGGAGGCTGCAGCTGTTTATGCCAGGCCGACACTTCTTGAGTGCTGGCAAGCAGAGAAGCAAGCAGAATTTGCTGCCATTTGCTTACCCCCTGTCCCCGCAGGTCCAGCCGTTTCTGAAGACCTACAAGAACAGCATGCAGGTACCTGCGTCTTGCTTCCTCTTGGCTCACCAGGCAATGCAATGGGCAACCCCTGGGCTGGGACAGGCCCAACAGGGCAGGGTAGGAAAGCAGGCAAGAGTTCCAGATGGCCATGAAGGCCACCCACGTGACCTTCAGATGGAGTAGCGGGCAGAGTAAATGCTGTGGATAGCAGCTGGAAGGTGTCTAGCCAACCCAATCACAGCTTTACCGAGACATAAGTGAAGAGAAACCCTCTTCCTCATAAAGCTTGTGCAGAAGCAGGGGCTGGTGTGGGGTGGGGTCATTTGTTTCTGCCCTGAGTCTTGCACTGGATGGTGAAGGGGTCTGAACTGGATGAGTGGACCTGACCTGGCTGATACGCAAGATTACCTAGGGAGGCTTCTTCAAAAGCCTCATTGAGGCCCCCCGCCCCCCAGGAGTAGGACCCAGGAATCAGGAATCTGTATTTTTCTTTTCTTTCTTTCTTTTTATTTATTTATTTTTTTGAGATGGAGTTTCACTCTTGTTGCCCAGGCTGGAGTGCAATGGTGCAATCTTGGCTCACCACAACCTCTGCCTCCCGAGTTCAAGTGATTCTCCTACCTCAGCCTCCAGGTAGCTGGGATTACAAGCATGTGCCACCACACCTGGCTAATTTTTTGTATTTTTAGTAGAGATGGGGTTTCTCCATGTTGGTCAGGCTGGTCTCAAACTCCCAACCTCAGGTGATCCATCTGCCTCGGCCTCCCAAAGTGCTGGGGTTACAGGCTTGAGCCACCGCGCCCGGCCAGGAATCTGTATTTTTCGAAGCTCTTGGGATACATCTGATGGCCAGTTTTTCTGGTCCCTTTCAACCCTGAGATTCTGGGATTCGTTCTGTGCCCTTAGGGTCATGGGAGCTGGCTACCATGCAGGGACAGAGCCCCTTCTGCCTCGCCCCCTACCTCAGGTAAGCCCCCGACGGCAAGCAAGACCCAGGCCCCTCCACAGGGGCTTCTGTGCCCGTGAGTCCTCTCACCTGACTTTGCACACTCACTCCATGGCACAGTGACGGCCAATGCTTGCCGCCTGTCTGGGTGGTTACCTGGGATGAGTCCCTGTTTTGTGCCACTCTAGCTGGTGGTGACAGCATGCTCAGCAGGCACCAAGGCACCTAGGGCCAGGAGCTATCTCCTGCCCACCTGCTTCAGCCTCTTAGAGGGAGCACAGGCGGAGGAGCCCTGTGAGCACACCCTTGGGTGGCTCACTCCAGAGGTGGGCCCAAGTCCCCAGAGGAAGCTGGCTCTGTGGCCCCAGGCTCTGCAATTACCGCAGCCTACAGTAGGGCCTGGAAGATTCCCTAAGCTCTTCAGAAGAGATCTAGGGGCAGGGAAAGGCCCAACATGATTATTCTCAGACTCTTGGTGGAAAATTCAGACCCCACCACTGAAAGGCTGCACATCAGCTCCTGCACCTCTTCTTACATGGTTTGATGCCCATCCAGTTGTGCACTCAGACAATGGCTGGCATCTCCATGACTCCCCTCCCCTCCCGCCTTTCCCTCCTTCCTCCCCTCCTTCCTTTTCCCTTTCCCCTCTCCTTCTCCCTTTCCCCCCTTTTCCTCTTCTTCTCCCTCTCTGCACCTCTCTTTCCCTGTAGGTCCAGAATTGGTTGTGTCTTAAGGGAAAACTGTCCTTATATAACTTCCTCCTCCGTGGTACTGTGCACGTGCAGCCCTGCATGGCCCAGTGCACATGCAGATTGCATATCAGATCTTGCCTGAAGCCAGAGGCACTAGACTGAACTGCAGCTTCCTTCCTGCAGCCCTGAGTGTGTCCACTTCTTTCCAGTGCATGCCCTGAGACCTGCAGACATCCAAGTTGTGGCTGCTCTGGGGGGATTCTCTGACTGTAAGGACTCTTGGGCCCTGGGTGGTTTGGGGGACACCTAGGCCAGCTCCAAGTCCCAGTCCTCTTAAGGGCCTGCATGCCTCTCCTCTTATCTCTTATCTTGCCCCTCTACCTGGCTTTGTCAATCCTAGAGCATGCCAATGACTCGATTTGTGGCCACCTTCTCAGGCAGGTGTGCAGAGGAAATCTTTTTCGGGACTGAGCTGAATTGTCTCAGAGGGCAGAAGTTTTGAATACCCAATAACACTTTTTTAATGTATGTAAAACTATGTGATTTTGACTCAAGATTCTCCTAAACCTCCCTGTGTGGGTGCTCTTTTTCCTTTGAATTATGCTTTATAATGAGCTGAGACCTCACATCTGTTTCCTTTTTGCATCTGCACGGAAGGCAGCAAGGACTCCTTAGTTGTGGATAAAGCTCTGCTCCTAACTTCCAAGAAAAGGGGCTATTTTACTATCCCCAATCATCATTTCCAGCAGCACGTCTAAGGCCTTGAGAATACCTTACATGATGCCCCAGAGGGAACGAGGAGAAATGTGAGACTTAGGAGAAATCACCGCAGTCGCTTAAGTCAATGAGCGCTCTCATCATGCTGATAAAGAACTTAGTGGCATAAGGCTGGGAACGATTATTAACATTCTCTCACATTTGTAAAGCACTTGAGGGTTTTCAAAGTGGTTTTTACCACTATAATCCAATTTAGTCCCCAAAACACCCCCTGTGAGATGAGCAGGGCCTGTCCTCAGCTTGGTGAGGAGGCAGCTGAGATTTGGGGAAGTCACACGGCCGGGAAGGAGAATGGAGACTTAGAGCTGGGGCTCCTGGTCCGGTGTCTGCTCCCCACCACATGAGTGCATGGGGAAGCCGTCTTTGGAAGCCCTGCATGGTCACAGCCTCCCTGTTCTCTGACTCGCTAATTTCCTGTGGACTCTGGTATGTTTTCAAAGGCTGGCAACGGAATTGGCTCCAAAGCGGACGACCTCCCCGATGTCACCACACAGTATCGAGGACTGTCATACAGGTAATGTTAACCTTTGACCTCTCTCAGGGCTCCTCCAACAACAGAGATTGGATGTGGCTTTGTCTCCTATAAATATGTGAATTCCAGAGGTCAGAGACTTGGTCTGGAAGGGGCTTTCAGAAAGAAAAACCTATATATTTCTGCAAAATGTGAACATTGGGTGAGTGGAGAGGATATTTTACTGTTGATAATCTTTTTATTTTTTGATCGTACAGAGAAAGTAAACCAGGGTTCTATCAGACTCCTGGGTCAGCAAATCCAACATGAAATGCACCAGAAAAGCACCAAATCCCTGAATCTTCACCTGCCTGCTTGCATGTATACGTGTACACGTGGTGTTCCCACATCTCTGTTTACCGTCTTTATGTGTTTATTCATGTTGTCTTGTAGTCATATGGCTGCCTTTACGTACATGTACACATCTGCACAGAAAACCTCTGAAACCCAGTGCACACTTCAAGAGGGCGTAACCAAGACACAATCACAATCAGCCAGGTCTTGAGATATTAGCAAATAGACAAGAGGAAAGGGTGAGAAGGGCATCCCGAACACACAAGTGGAGAAGGTCAGGGTGTGCCAGGCGAGCGGTTGCGAGTGGGTATTCTCAAATTTCTTTCTTTTCTAATAAAGTTCTCATTCTCAAAGTATAAGTGGCCAGTACCTCAGAATTTACCTGGGAAAACAACTAGAATGAAGCTGGCCACGAGGGGGCAGCGTGCTAATGAGCGGTGGAGCCAGGAGAACACCTTTGCAGCGGCCTCCCTTTTCTTTTTTTTCTTTTCCTTTTTTTTTTTTAACTGTCTGAATCAAAGATTTTTATTTATTCTTCTGCCAAACACAACTGATTTCCATCTACGATTATTTTTTAAGGTAAGAAACAGTAAGTCAACTGAACAAAGAGCTGGGGCTCTGGGCTCTGGCACGTTATTACACAATGAGAAATGCAGGCCCTCAGGGTGGGGTCTGGTCAGGCTGGCCGCAGCAGGGCGGGAACGTGCCTCAGTGGGCCTTCCCCAAGAACGCGCTGCAGCACCTGACACACTGCTGGTACACCGCCTCAAAGTCAGAGTCATTCCCATAATAGGGATCTTCAATAGTAAGTTGTGATTGTGGATCATAGCTCCCAAGTAGTTCAATTTTAGCTCTGCAGGGTTTTTTTGTTTTTTTTTCCCTAGCTCTGCAGGTTTTAACTCGATTACTTTTTCTATTCGAATCTCTCAGATTGCTCTCATCCATACACATTATATAATCAAATGTGGCAAAATCTTCTTTGGTGATCTGCCGGGCAGCGTGGCTCATGGGACTGCCTTGCCTCTTCGTGCAGCTCTGCCTTCGGTAGTCAGGGGGGTGGGGTCCCCGCCCTCATACCCGGAAGTCGCCACGCTGTCTACCCTCCAATTCTCTGAGATGTTTTGATCAGTTACAAGTTTCCTGAAAACTGCTTCTGCAATGGGTGATTGACAATTGTTACTCGGACACACAAACAGCACGGACTTGGTAGCCGGCTCTGCCATCTTCCCGCGTGCAGAGGGGCCAAGAGACCGCGTTGTGCTGCACAGTGTCGCGGCGCGTGCGCACTTTTTCTTTTGAATGAATTTGCTTCTCGGGGGAAGTGACAGGGAGCAGGGAGAGCGTGATCAGGACCGTGACGCTTCTCTGGCCAGACCTGAGCAGAGTCCCAGAGAGAATGGGTTTCCAGGGGAGGGAGGAAGGTGCCATTACTCAGCCTGTAGCACCCACAGCAAGGACCTAGGATGTCCTTAGCGTGAGAATATCAACCCCTGAAGAAGAGAATATCAACCCCTGAAGAACAGAATATCAACCCCTGTCTTCCTGTGCCAAGGTCCCTGCGTTTCCACAAGTCCTTGGCCAGGTACCTGGTCCTAACAGGCTGCCAGGGACAAATCAGAGCCTCACTGATTCACCACTCTGCTTCTAATGAGGCTGCAGGAAAAGAAAAACCAGAGGAGAGAGAGCAGAGCTTGTTGCAATCAAGAAAGAGCATGAGATTATGGCAGCGGCACTTGGCCGCAGCTAGAGAAGGCAGTGACCTCACTCCATAGCATGGGAAAATCGAAAATAAAGCAGACAAACCACATTGCGGGTGACAGATATGTGACATGCACCAGGTGGGGCAACCTGGGGAAGTGAGGCGATGAGCCCAACTTTACAAACAGATCGATCAGCCGAGCTCCTGGGATTCAGATATGAACAGGCAATCCTCTACTAAAAGTTTCTCTCTGCAACGATGGGAAAATTCAGCCATTGCTCTGTTTCTTCCTACAAGTGAAGTCCATTAGAGCCTAATGTCTCAATTGTCTAGTTCCAAGGCCTCAGGTTCAATGGCTGCTGTCCCTTTAAACCCTTCATTTGTCCTAAATGTTTCAGATAGCCCCCAAATGCATGTGTGTTAAAGATGGAAGCTCGCTGGGCGCGGTGGCTCACGCCTGTAATCCCAGTACTTTAGGAGGCCAAGGTGAGTGGATCAGCTGAGGTCAGGAGTTCAAGACCACACTGGTCAACATAGTGAAATCCCATCTCTCCTAAAAATACAAAAAATTAGTCGGGCATGGTGGCACGTGCCTGTAATCCCAGCTACTTGGGAGGCTTAAGCAGGAGAGTCGCTTGAACCAGGGAGGCAGAGGTTGAAGTGAGCCAAGATGGTGCCATTGCCCTCCAGCCTGGGCGACAAGAGCAAAACTTCATCTCAAAAAAAAAGATGGAAGCTCCAGGTCAGGGTCTGAGAGACAGTTTGACAGTTGGTAGAATACATATTGTGTCTCAAGTGTTCCATGGAACATTATTAACTCCAGACATGTTCCTGAAGAAGGGAAAATCCTTTGTATTTGAGGGGGAACTTCCTCTGGGGAATTCATGAGCATATTAGTATATTAAAGGCTCTGATAAGCCCTGCAATACAGAAATCTGTTTAAGTTTTATCTGTTTAATCCAATGTTTCCTTTAATTCCAGAACTTTTTCTTCATTCATAACACCTGTTAACATCTCCTGGAAAGTGTTCGTGTAGTAGACTGATCTGAGGAAAGCAATTTTAGAGCCACTAAAGCTTCTAGATTGGAAAAACTAGGCAATTAAATGTTACTAGATCAATCAAGAAAGGAATCTGAGCCTCTTCCCCCATAGGAAACAAAGTGAAAAGAGTGGATCTCATGGGGTTAGAGGAAAAGTAGACCCAGAATTCATGGGTGGCTGTGGACAGGACCTGCAGAAGAGGCTTGGCTGTGAATATTTCCAAGGCCCCTTGACCCGTGAGATTCTGTAGTGAAAGGTTCCAGCTTTGGCCAGCTTAACAATGTGGCGGGGCCAGAGGTCTTGAGAACATTGCCTTGTCTTCCATTGAAATAAGTTTTCTTGTTTGGGACCATTCAGAGGACCAAAATAAAATTTACTTACCAAAAACTGCCTTTGTTGTATTAACTAGGGGTTCATTCTCACATGACTGAAACTCCTTCAACAAATGTTATTGAGCATCTACTCTATTTTTCTGTACACTTTAGGTGACAACAGATGACCAGAGCCCAGCCATGGAGCTCATAGTGTAACGTAAATGATATTCATCTGAAGGGTCTAAGGTGGACTAGCTGTTTGATATGGGTCTATTTCCTTTCATGTTTCACATAGTTCTGATCAAAATGAGAGTTGGAATATTTTCTGCGCTTTTGTGTGCATCTGTTATAATCCTTTTCTTCCGGAAGTTTTCACTCTAAAATAAAGTCAGGGGCAGATTTTCATAGCCTGTTGGTCTTGATCAGCCACCATACTTGTTTTAAAATGAAGATATCTTTAAACAAGAAATTACAGTAGGAAGTGTTTGATGTGTGTGTGTTTGCATGTCTATGTTTATATCTTTATTGAAGGAGAAAAGGAGGCAGAATTAGAACACAGTGATTGGCAGAGGTATATAGACTTCTAATTTCTTTTTCAATGTAAAACATTCTGATTAGGTGCCTTTAGTCCAGAGAAAGAAGGATCACAAAGCAGCAGCTTCATGCAGAGCTGGAAAATAATCAGACGCTCATACAGACGCCCATTCACTGGGCAAGTTAGGCTCAGACATCTAATGGGAAGGTGGGGGAGAGAGAACTGAGTGAAGGAGAAGGGCAAGATTTCCGGCATCTGCCTTCTCTCCACCACCCGGATTGCTTGCAGAGCCGCTGACTTAAGCCCTTGATCACGCTGGCATGCAACAGTCCACTTCATTCCAAGCATTCCTTGAATGAAGAACGAGGACTCATGGCCTGTCCCTTAGAAGTCTCTGCTGGTGGGCTGGATGCTAAAGCCATGTTCTAAAAATCCATTGGCCTGGAATAACATGCTAGGATTCAAAAAAGAGACACAGAAGAAAACAGTAAATACTATATATATGAATATCAGATTTTGTTAAAATAGAAATACTATCTTTTCTCCTGTGTGTCGTACTCAATTTATTAATAAATGCATGAAAGAAAACAAAATACTTAGTGTGGACCTTGAAGTTAGATTAAATGAAAATTAGATGGGGCATTGAAAGGTAGTGAGCGGCCACCCTTTTGAACCGTCCATTGGAATTTACCTGACTGCTGAGCAGAGAAGAGCTTATCTATTTTCCAAAGGTTTCCCACTCAAGCTGGGTTTCAGTGACCTTTAGCAAGTTAAGTAACCTCTGCGCACCTCAGTTTCTTACTCGGTAAAATGGACATAGTCACCTTTACATCATTGGCTTGTTGGGAGATGTGGAATAACAGATATAGAGAATCTAGCGCATGTCTGGGCACAAAGTATATACTCAGCTAAGCATTCTCCTCCTGCCTTGGTAAAGAAGCAGCTCTCTCATCTTCAAATCCCCAGTGGGGGAACCAATATGTTAGGGAATTCAAAATGTTCTCAGAATCTTTCAAACACAAAAAGATAGGTCTGGCCCATCTCAAAGGTGCTGACGGGCACTGAGAAGGGTGAGGTTGCTGTTTTGTAAAGTTTCTACATTGATTCAACCAGTCTCTCTCTCCCTCTCATTCACTGGCCTGCTCACTCCCTACAGTTCAGGAGGGGACGGCTCCCTGGAGAATGTGACCACCTTACCTAGTAAGTAGCCACCAAGGGCTTGAATCTGTCTACCGTTCCATCAGTCTGGCCCCTCGGCTTCCTGAGAGTGCCTCCCAGCTAAGGCACAAATGGCATTCCCTTATGGCCCACCATTTAAGTAGGAGGGAGGAGGCAATGAACAAGCAGCAGAAGTGGGTAGAATAAACACCGGATTTAAAGCCTGAAGATCTGGTTCAATGCCTGGCTCTCCAATGTACTGTCAGGTGACCTAGGGCAAGTTACCCAATATTCTTAGCCTCAGGTTTCCCCAACAGGCCCAGGAAGTGCTGAGACAAATTAGGTAGTGACCCTTCAATGCACTGTGAATTGTATTAAAAAATGTGTGTTTTTTAAGTGAGAAGCTCTTGCCACCGTGGCCCACCTAGTCATCAGGTCATTAGGCCATTTCAACTTAGGGAGGCCCCAGCTTATGTCCGGGACACACACTGCCTCCTTGCCTCTCCCCAGGAAGCATGAGGATGATAATGCAGCCCACTTTGGGGACCTAGGTCCCACGGGACCAGAGAAGCTATCCTGGCTTTCTGTTCTGAGCTGTCTCCTGTTCACCCTCTTCTCTTCCAGATATCCTTCGGGAGTTTAACAGAAACCTCACAGGCTATGCCATGGGCACGGGTGATGCCAATGACTCGAATGCGTTCCTCAATCAAGCTGTTCCCGGAGCAAAGGCTGAGTACGCATTTGGGGAGGGAGGGAGCCTTCGGCGTAGGGAGTGAAATGCTCATAGTACCCTTGAAGATCATAGCACTGGCCACCCTGTGCAAAGGGGACACTTGTGAGGCTCAGGCCACCCTCTTCCCTGCTGCCCCTGTGATGAAGGTCGTAACAGGATAGAGACCTTGTGGCCTTGGAGAGATGTGATGCCCCTGTGGGTGCAGCTCCTGGCCTTGCCTTCATGTGCATCATGTTCTAATAATTGGACAAATCTACTAACGTTATCCAGTGTTTAAAACTCACCAAGGCACAACAGTGCTAGAGAGATCCACTCTCCCCAGAACTTCACAAGTGGCAATTCCCCCAGAACAGAGATGGCCAACCAAATGGATGGGGCAAGGCTCTGGCCCTAGAGGCATCTGGAGCAATGAGTCATGTCCCCTCCCCTCCCTACCCCTATTATGGAGCTAACAAGAAATGGAATGGAGAAGCCCAGAGGCAGCCAAAGAAGAGCAGCTGCCCAGCCTCCTGGGAGGGTCTCCAAAGGGGCTCTGGAGGCCCCAGCAACCTAGGTCTTCTTCTTCTGTGCAGCTCCTGGCTCAGCCATCTGAGCCTCTGTCACATGTCATCTTCCTGCTCAGGCCCACACTTTCTGGTTGAGGGCTGTGGCCCCCAGACCCACTCACTCAGCCTGGAAAGATTCTTGGTAATAGAAACAGCTGGGGACAGACGGTCCCACTACCATGTCCTGGGAGGTCACCTTGCTGTGGAGCCATCCCACTCAGGTCTATAACAAGGTCCTGAATAAGTGGAAGTGGGGAGCTCAGGTGCCTGAAATCTATTCCTTCCAGAAATTATAATTTTTTTTTTTTTTTTTTGAGACAGAGTCTCATTCCATCACCCAGGCTGGAGTGCAGTGGCACACAATCTCTGCTCACTGTAAACTCCGTCTCGCAGGTTCAAGTGATTCTCCTGCCTCAGCCTCCCAAGTAGCTGGGATTACAGGCTCCTACCATCATGCCCAGCTAATTTTTGTATTTTTAGTAGAGACAGGGTTTCACCATGTTGGCCAGGCTGGTCTCAAACTCCTGACCTCAAATGATCCTCCCGCCCAGCCTCCGAAAGTACTCGAATTACAGGTGTGAGCCACTGCACCCGGCCATTTTGTTTGTTTATTTTTGAGATGGGATTTCACTCTGTCACCTAGGCTGGAGTGCCGTGGCATGATCTCGGTTCACTGTAACCTTCACCTCCCAGGCTCAAGCAATCCTCCCACCTTAGCCTCCCTAGTAGCTGGGACTACAGGCATGTACCACCATATCTGGCTAAGTTGTTTGTATTTTTTGTAGAGATGGGTTTTACCATGTTGCCAGGGTGGTCTCAACCTCCTGGACTCAAGCAATCCACCCACCTCAGCTTCCCAAAGTGCTGGGATTACAGGTGTGAGCCACCAGGCTTGTCACCTTCAGTAAATTATAACCCAGGCACGTGGAGAGCACATGTGACTCCCCCACCTCTTTCTGAAAGAAGCATTTAGATAAGTTTACCAAAAAAAAATAACATACATGTAAGAGAGCAAAATCACAGCTATTGGAGGAAACAAAGAGGAAGCGACTGGTCAATATGAACATTTTTACAGTTATTATGTTGGAGCATCAAACTCAGCTTCCTAGCAGCCAGTGTGAAAAGAGGAAGCATGCTAAAAGTTTCATGGTTCAATTTTAGGATCTAAACTAGTCTTCCAGAAGAGATGAATGCTTTCTTAGCATGGAATCCTAAAAGCCCTTTTGCATGTGGAGTCCCAGAAAGGAGATCATGAACAGCAAATATACTTGGCAGTACCTTTGACTAGAGCTGCAGGACAGACACATCATTCACTTCTCAAATGGTTATCTGTCATAATAACTTTCCAGAAGAGGCAAGTAGCTCCTGGTCTCTGAGCCTCAGGATCTCCACCAGCTCATGCAGTGAGGACGATACTGTAGAAGCTTCTAGTTCAGGCCCTCTAGGAGGAAAAACTATGGTCACTGTTCCTCAACAGACAGATGGGTTCTCTCTCTTTCTCAGGGATCTTATGAGCCAAGTCCAAGCTCTGATGCAGAAGATGAAAGAAGACCATGTGAGTCAGATTTACGGTTATTTCTAAACATGAATTTTCTAACCCACTAAAGTTGTCTCCAAATGGAGTGGCCTGCCATGAAAAGCAGTGAGCCCCATGTTCTTAGAGGCATTCAAGCAGTGGTGGGACAGCCCCCGACAGAGGTCCTATGGAGGAGATTGTGTCAATGGGGAGAGATGTGTTGCTGGGTACAGTGACACTGCAAATTCCTCCTGTTGCTAAGATTCTGTGGTCTAGAAATAATCCTCTGAAATTCCTTCAGTTCAGAGATGCTGATTGCATTATTTCAAGTGGGCAAGGAGGTTTTAAAGAGTTGAATGGGTTTCCTAGGGCAGGGATATTTTCATTTCCTTGTTGGAAATTATCAAGCCTTTTCCTCCCTCCATATAGAGAGTAAATTTCCATGAAGACTGGAAGGTCATCACAGTGATGATTGGAGGCAGCGATTTATGTGACTACTGCACAGATTCGGTAATGGAGGCCGGGTCCAGGCCGACTTGCTGTCCCTAACCTCGCCCAGTGTGTGTTGGAGATCTTCTCTGAGAACAGTTCCTAAAACCAATCCTAGGATTATCCAGCTACACCTATGTCAGCACATATACACATCCCCCCCCCACCTCACACACACACACACACACACACACACACACACACACACACACACATACACACACACACTTCTTGCCCCACCACCCTCCAGGTTCTTGGCACCAACCATCTCCATGTCCCAGGTGGTGAGGTAGCAGGTAGCAAATATATGGTATTTCTACTCCTCTCTCTTATAACTTCCGAGAATTCAGAAAGAGGAAACTGTAGACCCTAAGCAGTTGGAAGGAGGAGTCTCTACTTTCTGCTCCTGAACCAAAGCTCTGGCTGAAGGTTCCGGTCTTCCCACTGGCCCATCTTTGACAAAAGCAAGGAGTCAATTGTTCATCTCAGATTTTGAAATGGTGAGCTGGTCACAGCTGGAGGCCAAAGGGGAACACGTCCTTAGGGCTGGAGCCAGAAGGGAAGTTTAGAACTGTCCCACTGTCCTCGCACCCTAACCAACTCCTCCTCTCTCTCCTTCCTACCTTTTTCTAGAACCTGTATTCTGCAGCCAACTTTGTTGACCATCTCCGCAATGCCTTGGACATCCTGCATAGAGAGGTGGGTGAGGGGCTCCCACAAGCTGGTGACAGCTCAAGCAGGGTGAGGGTGAAGGTGGATGAGGGGAGAGAATGGGAGAAGAGCCCCCTCCTCTTAAGAAGACAGCCAGGGACAGGGACTCCTTCCCTTTTCAGAGGTTGGGGTCTAACCCCAAGGAAACCTTATTTTATGTGGAATCAGCCCAGAAGGGTCTCAGTCTGAAGAAGGGAAGGCTAATGTCCCCCACCACTACCTGGGACATTCCTTGGTGGAATTGTCTAATGTCTCCCCACTACTATGTGGGACTTTTTTAGTGGTAGCGGCCAGGTGGCCCCCAGGCTGGGCCCTGCGTTCTGAGCCACAGGGTGTGTCTAGATCAAGCCCCTGTCTGGTCCTCCACCCAGAAGCACGTTCCCCTCCACCACCACCATCCCTGGCAAGGACAAGCTGTCCTGGCTGCCTGAGACAGGGCACTCTGACCACCAGATGCTCCCCTAGGGGGCTGAGTCCTCGTGTCCACTCAGCAGAGTTAGGCCAGGTTGGGCTGGAGGGAACAGGTCGCCTATCTCACTGAAGGTAAGGCTAGTATATCTGGGCTCACTACATGATGGTCGAACAGGGATGATCTCTTAGCCCACTCCAGGAGGTATCATTGCTGCAGGCCCTTTGGGTGGCAACCATGGAGTTGTGTGATGTATGGCCTGTAAGGCCATATGAGGTAGCCCTGTATAGACTACTTCCCAGAACTCAACTCCAGAAAGACCAAGCTGGATTGCTAAAGGACCCCATTCCTCAGGGCCCTGAGACAGCCCCAGGAAGAGGCCCCCAGAGCCCCCCTCTCATCCGCAGCTCTTCTCCTAGGTGCCCAGAGCCCTGGTCAACCTCGTGGACTTCCTGAACCCCAGTGTCATGCGGCAGGTGTTCCTGAAAAACCCAGACAAGTGCCCAGTGCAGAAGGCCAGGTAGGCAGGTCCTGGCTGTCCCCAGGCTGGAGACACCCTCACCCCCTGGTCTGGGCCATGTGCAGCAGTGATGCCTCACAAAGACCTCAGGGTCTTTGTGAATTTCTCTGTCCATGTATCCAAGTCTGCAAAGGAGGACTTGTACCAGAACAATCCCCTTCTGGGAGGCTGGAGCCATGACTCCCCTATTACCCCACCCTCAGGTGCCCAGCAGGAATGTCTATGATACCAGGGAGCCACAGAGAGGAGAGATCAAAGTTGGGACAGAGGCTGGTGTTGGAGAGACAGGCTAGCCCAGGCTGTGAACATGGGCAGTGGTTAGGGATGTAGACCTATGTGGTCAAACTATAACAGAAAGCAAGGAAAAGGTATGGACACCTCAGTTACCTTTAGGGGGAAGAAGAGAATTGGAATGGGCACAGGGAACTTCAAATTAGGGAAATGTTTGGGTGTGTGTTTTATCATTCTTCGTATCTTATGCATCCATTTACTTAGCAAATCTTACAGAACTTCCTGTGTGCCAGGCATTGTTCCAAGTGCTTTAGAAATCTCTCTTTTAAGCTGGGCATGGTGGCTCATACCTGTAATCCCAGCATTTTGGGAGGCCAAGGTGGGCGGATCACCTGAGGTCAGGAGTTCAAGACCAGCCTGGCCAACATGGTGAAACTTCGTCTCTACTAAAAATACAAAAATTAGCTGGGCATGGTGGTGTATGTCTGTAATCCTAGCTACCTGGGAGGCTGAGGCAGGAGAATCGCTTGAACCCAGAAGGCGGAGGTTGCAGTGAGCCAAGACCGCACCATTGCACTCCAGCCTGGGCGGCAGAGTGAAACTCTGTCTCAAAAAAAAAAAAAAAAAAAGAAGTATCTCTTTTAACATTAAGTACATTTTATGGGTGTGAAATAATTCATAATAAAACCAAAGGGTCACAGTAGGACCCTCATGTGAATGAAGGAGAGGTCTGAGGGTGTGAGCATCAGAGGCCCCAAAATACCAGCTCCAATACCAGAGGATGCATTTCTTTTCAATTAAACACTAAATTTTCACCCAAATTCATTTGCTCCGCTGAATCATTGGTTGCAGCCCCAGCACCTGCAGCCCTATGCTTGTGCTCTGTTTGTATGAGAGGGTGCTCATTCCCACACCGGCTCCCTCCCCTGGGCCTTCTCCAGTGTGCATGTCAGGCCTGAAGCCTGCCCCTGAGCACGTGCACCAGAGCCTCGAGGCTTGACTGCTCCTAAACCAGGGCGGGAGGGAGCCTCCCCACCCATCCCCTGCACCTGGGCAATCAGAACCAGCCCCTGATGGAAGCCTGGGCTCTGGGGCCTCGTGCCTCCCCGTCTTTGTGCAGCATTTTGTGTAACTGCGTTCTGACCCTGCGGGAGAACTCCCAAGAGCTGGCCAGGCTGGAGGTCTTCACCAGAGCCTACCAGGTAAGACCGAGAAGGGCACCATCCTGTATCCTCTCCCCCATGCTCACTCTGACACACACCCTAGACCCCCCCCCAGCAGAGAGGCACACAGGGAAGGAAGAGCTGGTTAGGGCTTGCGGGGGACACAGGGAGCACCCTGGGTCCCTTCCTCTGTCTCACGTGACTGGTGTCTCAGGCACCCTGGTTGGAATCATCCCAGTAGGATCCAGGTGGAAAAGCCCCCATGGCCCAGCTACCCTTGAGGGCTTCACCCCAACTCCTGGCCGTAGCCCTGGATACCCCATGAGACCGCCTTTCCCTCTCCCCACGTTCCCACTCCAAAGGCAGGTCCCAAGCCTCTGGAGGTTCTTCCCAGAAGTCCCTTTTGGGACTTCCTGCCTAGCCCTTCAGAGATAGCAGTCCACTTACAACCAAAACAAAAAGGTGACCCAACCTGTTTCCAAATTCTCTGGAAAGGGACTTGCCATCAGGTGCGTTTGTGTTCTCAAGGGACGGGCTGAGTCAGCTTCTCCATCCAAGGAGATGGGCTGCCCGCCACCCCTGCTCTTGCCTCACTGGGCACTGGGCCCACCCAGATCCTGTGCTGAAGAGCCTGTGTGTGTGTCCCCAGAGCAGCATGCGCGAGCTGGTGGAGTCAGGCCGCTATGACACGCGGGAGGACTTCTCCGTGGTGCTGCAGCCCTTCTTCCGCAACATCCAGCTTCCCTGTCCTGGCGGTATGTCCCCTGCCCTCACGCATGGCGCTGTTTTAGAGGAGGAGATTCAAGGCAGAAATGCCAGGTGCTTCCATGAGCATGTGCAGAAAATGGGAAGGACACAGGTCTCCAGAGGCCATGCTGGCAGGTGCCAGGCTCCCTGAACGCCTAAGGGGCATCCTTATGTGCAAGGCTCCTGTGACTCCTGGAACAGCCTCCATTGTGCTGAGCACCTACTGGTGCCAGGCACTATGCTTCCCACAGATAAAATTGCCACCTCTGCCTTTGGAGATGAGCGTGATCATCCGCATGGAACAGAGGTGCAGAGACGTGAAGCGTCCTTCCTAAGATACTTAGAAAATAAGGGGCAGGGAGGCCGACATGAACATGGTCAGCTGCAGGTGATTAGCCTGCTGCCATGCACGTGGTCTCTCTTATGTGCAACACTGCAGTTCTAAGGCAGCGTTCTGGGGCTTCTCTGTTTCCACCCGGGGGCAGAAGAGATCTGTGACTGGGCCAGGTGAGGACTGAGGTCTGTTTCCCTGGGCCGCCATCCCAAGAGCCTCGCCTAACAGGAGGGAAACTGGAAGGAGAGCAGCTCTATGCACCCCCCAGCACCTCCAGACGAAGAGGCTGGAGTCAGGGCACCCAGCTAAATAGGCCCTTCCCAAGGCTTTGTTCCCTTCTCCCCCACCAAGACCACCAGGACCAGCAGACCAAAAGCTGGGAAGCAGCTTTTCCCAGCTGGCCGGCCAAGACTCTCCCTGGAACCCACTCCTTCATCCACAGCATGGCCTTGGGCATTATACGAATGTGCCTAAAAATAAATATGACACTTTTCTAATTAAGTAAGGGGCACTTGTAGGGTCAAAAAGGAAGGTTGGGGGTTGGGGTCACCCAAAAGTATTCTTTGTGGGATTGCTCTGACCTCTCTCTTAAGGTGAGTGGGCGCTGTAGGGGCCAGTGACCTGGAGCACTCCCAGGGGGAAGGAAGGCGTTGAGTGGGCAGTGCAGGGGCCAGGCCTGCTGGCAGTGGCTCCCTCTGAACCCACAGGATCTTGAGGGGTTATGTTGATCTCTTTCAGGATGGGCTCCCAGACACGTCCTTCTTCGCCCCAGACTGCATCCACCCAAATCAGAAATTCCACTCCCAGCTCTCCAGAGCCCTTGGACAAATATGGTAAAATAAGTAGGGTGTCCCTTGTTCCCTGGGGTTCTAGTCTAGGGCAGAGCGCGAGCCCCTGTAGAATGGAGCCTGCACGTGAGGCCGAGGGGGCAGTGGCTGGCACATCTGTAGATGTCTATGCAGTTGGGAATGTGAAGTTCAACTGCACCCTCTCCTCAGAGCTTTAAACTCTAAGGAAGGACCTCTCCGCAGAAATGCAAGGCAAAAACCCTGCATTCATTCAGCTCTCCCTGTGTGCCAGCCACCATGTTAGGCAGGTTAAGCCATGTTATCTCATTGAAGCCTTTCCACATCCTTGCTAGAAAAGCATTGTGAGTTTCCGAGGAAGCTACTCCCAGAGAAGCTTAGCAACTGGCCCAAAACCCCACGGCTGGCAACTGGCAGAGCTAGAAGCGAGAGCCAAGCCCCCTGAAAGCAAGTTCTGAGCTTTCCCCACCACAGGATGCTGCCAGGGAATGTTCACTTCTATGGAAACAAATTACTACACCCATGTTTCTCTTTCTTCCCTGATCAGCTTGAACCACTTGGAAGCAAAACAGAGACCCTGGACCTGAGGGCCGAGATCCCCATCACCTGCCCCACTCAGGTAAGAGGGGGAGGACCTGCCTGGCTCCCCTCCACAAACCAGGGCACACAGCTCACCCTCCCCACTTCATCCTCCACCACGACTTCCTCAGTAACCGTCTCACCCCTTTACCAAGGCCTGGGAGATTTGGAGGACATAGGGGAGTCCGTGAGAATGGACAGGGGAGGAGAGAAGGGAGACGAGAGTGTGGCCGCCGTTGGGAATGAGAGAGGCAGGGAGAAGAGGCCTGGGAGAGGATCCCGTGAGAAAAGCGGGCTCTTGAGAGAGGCAATGGGGATGCCAGGAAAATGGCAGGAAGGCTTCTTTTAGCCGTGGTATCTGGGGCAGATGGAAAAGTCTGACTGCAGGTTAGAGGGCCCAGGCAGGAGCAGGCAGGCTCAGGAGCTGTGGCTAGAGACAGGAGAGCCTGGACTGGGGAGATTCCACAAGGAGAGCATCACAGAGGAGAGCAGCAAAGGGCAGAGCCCAGAGCTGGATGGAGGAGGGACGAGGATGGGCCTGCAAGGACCCAGCAGCTCCAGACTCCTTTTAAGGAGGAATCTGTAAGTGGTTGTTAAGCTTGACTTCAGACCTGGGGTGGGGCAGGTTCTCGGCCACATTGTCTTCAGCTCCTGTTTCTAGGCCCTGTCTTATGGCTTTTTAACCAAATAAGGCCAAGGCTGGAGAGCCTTCAGCAGCAGTAAAAGCAGAAGGCCCGACCCAATCTGGGAGGCTGCGCTTCCCTCCTAGGTTGGCCACACAACCCTCTCCCACCCTCCCCCGCTGGGGAATGGAGCTGCAGCCCCCTGCATGTCTGCTGGGAATCCTGAGAGAGCGGGCACCCCCTGTTCACATCCATGCTCCCTGTCTGCTGCCTGCCCTCCCCCAGTCTGGGGCTCAGGCTCAGCCTGTGTGCCATCAGCCCCATCAGGAGAACAAGACCGGCAGGCAGAGGGATGAGAAGTGGAGATAGTCGTAGCAGAGGACTCAGTTGCTGGATCTTGTGCTTGGACCTGAGGAGATTGTCAGATTCTGCAACAACACAGATGCGTCCAGTACAGATGGTCAGATGCTGGGCAAAGGGCTGGAGCAAAACCCTAGAGGCCCCTACTGTGCCAGGTGTAAACTCTTTACCTGCTTTCCTAAGGATGTCCAGGGGGTTCCAGGAGAGAAGCCAGGGAACTTGGATAGAGGGAGCATTTGGGGACTCAGAAATACCCACAATAAGCCATACTGTAGGTATTTCAGTATTTTAACAGCTGATATAGCCATACTGAACATCAGCCATGGAGGGCCCTTTCCAAACTGTCCATTCCCCTTCCATTACATAACAAAAGCAGCCATCATTTGCTCTTTCTTTCAACAAACATGTATTGAGTACTGAGTTGGAGCCTAGGCACTGGGTCAGGGAGAGGTCTGTCACCACGGGCTTCAAGGCAACCACTTCCGGGCTCTGCCCCAGATCAGGCAGAGACCCCCGAAAAGGACGCTGCTCCACCCAGCAGCATCTTAAGCCACAGTGGGCTCAGTGCCTCCCTTCTAGATAGAGCCCGATTGAGCCACTGCAGGACGTGCAGAGGTGAGCAGATCCAGCCTCGTGGAACCCGAAGAAGCCCAGCCTGGGTGAGGCTGTTGCTAAGCAACCTCGGAGCCCATTCTGAAAGGGTCCATCTGTTGGCCAGCCCAACTTCACTGCGTTCTGAGCATTCTGCGTTCCCCGGGTCCCATCTGCTCCCCTCTCATGTGCCTTGGAGCGATAATAAAAGTCCACCAGCATCTCGGTGTGAGCTGACAGGGGCCAGGCAGCACATATTTTTGTCCTAGATGTGTCTAAACATAGACGCAACAGGCGACAGGCAGAACGCAGTGGGGGGCGGGAGGCAGGAGGCCGAGATGATTGTGAGCATGAGCTTTCCCGGCCTCCTCCCTTCTCCTCCCATCCCCAGTCTAACTGCTCAGACATTCTGCGTGCCAGGTAGCACGACTTCACAGCACTCCACGGATTTCTGTGGTACTTTCCAGCTGGACAAATTCTTTCACAGCCATTCTGTGGACTGAGCCTATACCCTTCCTGCCTTCATGGGCTCTCTGCCCACTCCTTTCCTAACCCCAGGGCAGCTGGCTGAACGCCTGGTCCTTTTTGCAGCTTTCATTCTTCTTGGCCTCTCTGAAGTACTTGTCAAAGGTCACCACCTCCCCCTTAAAGTCCACTCCTTCCTGGGTTTGTGGACGCTAAATCACCTTGATTTTTCTGGTCTTCTGGTCGCTGCCTTTAATGGCCCTCCTTCTCCCTTTTCTCAGTCTTGAAAATGGAGACATTCTTCAATTTTCATGTCTCCGTTCCATTTTCTTTCCTTTTTTACTCTCTTTTTGAAACAGGATCTTGCTCTGTCTCCCAGGCTGTAAGTGCAGTGGTGCAATCACAGCTCACTGCAGCCTTGAACCCCTAGGCTCAAGCCATCCTCCCACTTCAGCCTCCCGAGTAGCTGGGACTACAGGCATGTATCACCATACCCAACTAATTTTGGGGTGGTGGTGGTGGTTGTTGTTGTTTTAGTGTAGAGGTGGGGTTTTGCCATGTTGCCCAGGCTGGTTTTGAACTCTGGACTCATGTGATCCACCAGCCTTGGCCTTCCAGAGTGTAGGGATTACAGGTGTGGGCCACTGTGCCTGGCCTCTGTTTTCTTTTCTCTGTCTCCACATCCTCTCACTCTGAGACTTATCCATTTCCAGGATTTCCTGTGAAATGTTTTTGTGCTGGATTCCTCAGTCTCTTAGGCTGTGTCTTCATTTCTTCTTTCCCAACTCCAATTCTATATTTCCGACCTTTAAAATACGTTTCCCCTTGGATGCTCTATAGGGTATGAAGTTACCCAAAAGGCAGATTAATGTATGATCAAGCAGGAGCGGGGCTGAAATAAGCTCATGGATCGCACCCAATCTTTTCTCATGAGAAAAAGCAGGAGTTTGTTCAATTCCCTTAAGCATCGTTTGTGGTTTAGCAGTGTTTCTACACTGTATTACATATAAGGGACATTGCTATCTTTTTGATGCTCAGAGCTTCTAAATCCAATCCTGCCATGACCCCACCACCATCTCAAGCTTAATATTCATTCAAAAAATAATTTTCTGAGCAAGGAATGTCTAGATAGGAACTAATTCTTTGTCTTTCCAAACTCTCTGCTCCTTAGGAGTTCTATTTCTGTCAATGTTATTGGGGTTTTCAAGCTCTACAGGCATGAAATGTCAGGGACCCTATCTAATAGGAATCCTCCTAGTGCCCCAGAATCTAATAGGATTCTTCCCACCTTCCCATTCCCACTGCTGCTGCAGGGGCTCAGATCCTCATCACTTTGTCGTTAAAGGCGAACTAGTCCCACCTCCCCCACCATGAAACAATAGACTTACATAACCTTAGGTTCTCAGTGGGGAGGGCCTTAATCTTCTGTGGATGCAATCTCTCATAGAATAATGGAATTCTACCACATCCCCTCCCAAGGCATCCCTATGGCCTCTGATTAAATGTTCACTTTTTTTTTTAAGTTCCTGGATACATGTACAGAATGTGCAGGTTTGTTACATAGGTATTCATGTGCCATGGTGGTTTGCTGCACCTATCGACCCGTCATCTAGATTTTAAGCCTTGCATGTATTGGGTATTTGTCCTAATGTTCTCCATCCCCAAATGTTCACACTTTTTTAAGGTGAGCTTTCAAACCACCTGAAATCAGTATAGGTAAAGAATCAGCACTTTTTTTTTTTTAAATAGTGATGGGGTCTCACTCTACTGCCCAGGCTGGTCTCAAACTCCTGAGCTCAAGCAATCCTCCCACATTGGCCTCCCAAAGTGCTGGGATTACAGGTGTGAACCACCACGCCCGGCCAGAACTAGCACTTTTTGAATGGAATAGGATAGAAAAGCTCATAGGACATCCCATGAAACACCATTATATCCTCCTGCCTCTGACTGCCACCACCCAGCTGAGAGTCTTCTCAGTTCCAACCATTCATTGCACACAGCTGCCAACACCTGCCTCACATGCATATTTCTCCTTGGAATGCGGCCCCTTTAAGGTGGTGACTGTACATCTGGTTTGATCCAACCAGACACAAGAGAAAAAAATCACCCCTCCTTCCCCATGGAATGTTACACCTAGTAATGCAGCCAGGATGTTAATGGCCTTGTCCCATGGCCACTGACTCACGTTGCTGACTCACATCAGGCGGCTGTCTGGGCTGTGCCTCCCCCGCCCGCCCCCTGCCCCAGGCAGCCCACACCATCTTTGCACAGCTGGAACTACTAGACCGGTTCCTCGTGCTACGGTTCAGTCGGCCCTCCCTTCTACGGGGGCTCCAAACCCAGCCTTCAAGAGCCAGTCAGGCTCAATCGAACCTTTCTCTCACGTCATCTGCTTGACTCCAGGCTTTAAACCACTCTGACTCATGCCTGCACCAAGTGGTTAATAGTCAATAAACCCAGCTAAAAACAAACAAGCCCAATAAAACCCAATAATAAAAACAAGACCAATAAAATGCAGTAAAAGCCCATTAGACAAGAGGATAGGAGTTGGGGGAAAAAAAAGAAAAGAAGGAATTAAAAAAACAACAATGAAACAAGCCCTGGGGCCCCCCCACGGCTGCCTGTCTGCCACCACCCTGGGCTGTTACTGTACCTGCCCTGGCCTCAGTCTGTACCACATTCTAACGTCTCCTTGACCTCTGGCCCTTTAGCTCTGTCTCCCTTTCCCCAATCTGTAGAGCTTATGATCAAATAGATTCAATGAAATACATTCTGCAGTTGCACTCACAGCACTTCCAAAAAGGTCAGGTCTGTCTTTCCCTTAGTGTCTCCCACACTGGTCATGGTAGGAGCAGCTCCAGGCCCTGGACCCTAAGCCCAGTGTGGGCTCCTTTGAAGTGCGGGGAGAACGCCACTGAGTCTTGTCTCTGAGGACCCTCCATCTCCAAATCTTGCCGCAGTTCCTCAGCAGGTGCTGCACTTAGTGGCCACGCCGTTCTCTGATGCGTCACTGCCTCAGCTTCTCAAGTCTGTCTCCCCACCTGAGCCAGTGGTGAGTCTTTTTCTCTCCTCCCCCTCATCCTGGCACCTAGAAACACTCTCTAACGCTTGAGCTGCTCAACCAGCATGGGTCAGTTATTTATAGAATGTTCCCAGATCATCTTCCTCTGTTGGTGAATGTTAGGGAATGCTTACTGTTAACCCGAGACAAGCCCAAGTAGCTACACAGACCTGCAACCATAAGCCCTCTTCTGTCTCACACTGTTGTAGACGGTCCAGGGCTCACTTCTCCCCCTTGGCCCTGAGTGCCTCTCCTTAAAAGGATGTCAGTTACCAGCCCATGTTTCAGACATGAATGCTGAGACCAGAGGAAAGGGGAGACTTGTCGGGTGCCTCTGGGAGCCAGGATTTGAGCTGGGGGCTGAGAGCTTTTTGTGTGGGTGGACTCTGACCTCCCAGTCGCTGCTGAGTCCCTCTCTTCCTTTCCCACGTATGACCAACAGGGTCTTTGTTGACCTGACCTCCAGTGTGAGGAGTGGAACCAGGCAAGAGGCCTGTCCAAGCAGCTCTCTGCCCAGTTCTGCACTCACTACTTGCTCCCTAACCTGGAACCAGGCCCTTCCTCACTCTGGGCCTCGGCTGCTCCTCAGCTATAAAGTGGGGCATTTGGGGGTTGCAAAGTCAGTTATCTACAATGCCAGGCAAGAACATGGTTGTGTACACATGGTCAGGGATGAGACAAGATCACTTTTCCAACATTCTAGTTTTCCCTTTCTTTTTTCTGAAACGGAGTCTTGCTCTGTCACGATCTCTGGAGTGCACTGGCAAGATCTCAGCTTACAGCAACCCCTGCCTCCCAGGTTCAAGCAATTCTCATGCCTCAGCCTTCCAAGTAGCTGGGATTATAGGCATGCGCCACCATAGCTGGCTAATGTTTTTGTATTTTTAGTAGAGACAGGGTTTCACCAGGTTGTCTAGGCTGGTCTCAAACTCTTGGCCTCATGTGATCAACCCGCCTTGGCCTCCCAAAGGGCTGGGGTTACAGGTATGAGCCAATGCGCCCAGCCTAATTTTTTTTTTATTGAATCAGAGTCTCACTCTGTTGCTCAGGCTGGAGTGCACTGGTACAATTATAGCTCACTGTAACCACAAACTCCTGGATTCAAGCAATCCTTCTGCCTCGGCCTCTTGAGTAGCTAGGACTACTACCTAGCTAGTAGTACATGCCACATGCCACCATGTCAAGCTAATTTTTTTTTAATTTGTTGTAGAGATGGGGTCTTGCCCAGTTTTACCTAGATGCCAAAGGAAGAATTAAACTGCTGTTACTGTTTGATATGCCTTTTTTTTAAAAATGGAGATAAGGTCTTAACTCTGTTGCCCAGGCTGGAGGAGTACAGTGGTACAGTCATGGCTCACTGCGGCCTTGACCCCCCTGCCTCAGCCTTCCAAATAACTGGGGCCACAGGTGTGCACTCTCACCTAATCACCACCACTCTCAGCTAATTTTTAAAACTTTTTATAGAGACGGGGTTTTACTATGTTGCCCAGACCGGTCTTAAACTTCTGGGCTCAAGTGATTCTCCTGCCTTGGCCTCCCAAACTGGTGAGATTACAGGCGTGAGCCACCACACCTGGCCTGAAATTCTTAAGGGATGAGAGTGTTGATGACAGAGCACCTTGGCATCATGGTGCCTAACTTGGGAGACAGGGAAGACGCACGCCGTGGGAAGTGTTTACACGTGGGGACAACTGTGCTGAGTACTGTGGAGCCCAGAACCTTGAGGTAGACAGTGACTTGGCCTTTTTCTTGAACTGTCTTGCAGAATGTAGATTGGGGGGTAAGTGGTCTTGAAGCACCATTTAGTCACCCTCAAATTAAGATTTCTCTGTCTTTCTTGGGCCTGCACCTCCAAGATGACAAAAGAAGAAACAATGGCAGTGCCAAAGAGGGCTGCAGCCAGGTGTACACTATTCACTGCAGCCAATTTGCTGCACGAGCCGTGTCTGTTGTGTGCCCAATGACAAGGCTATTATTTATTTATTTATTTATTTAGAGACGGAGTTTCGCTCTTGTTGCCCAGGCTGGAGTACAGTGGCGCAATCTTGGCTCACTGCAACCTCAGCCTCCCGGATTCAAGCGATTCTCTTGCCTCAGCCTCCCGAGCAGCTGGAATTACAGGCACGCGCCACCACGCCTGGCTAATTTTGTATTTTTAGTAGAGACAGAGTTTCTCTCTGTTGGTCAGGCTGGTCTCGAACTCCCAACCTCAGGGGCTCCACCTGCCTTAGCCTCCCTAAGTGCTGGATTACAGGCGTGAGCCACTACGCCCAGCCCAGAGAAATATTAAGAGCAAGAACTGACAGCTGACAGCAAGAGCCAAACATTTTGAGGGATCCAGTCTAAGGCCCTGGCTTGCTACTTAGCAATAGGCATTCTATGACGGGCTGACTCGGAAGGAGGGAGTCAGCCACTCTTGAACCACTGCAGCAAAGTCACTTGGTCTCAGTCTGGGGGGGAGCACTTTAATAGCTAAACATTCTAGCTTTGATTTTTCTGAAGGGAATATACCTGTTTTCAATGCTGGGGTTTTTCTTGGGGGCACTTGCTTGACTGCATGTGAACTTGCGATCCAAGGAGAAAGAACAGTGTTGGCTTTCAAAGTGACGATAGTTTTCTGTTTGCTACTAGATAAGGCAAAAAGAAAACATTCTTATTTTTATAAATTCAATTTCCGAAATGACATGATTTCTAAATAACAAATATTCTTGATCAATGTTTGAAGGAAATAATCTTTTTATCTTAGAGCAACTTCACTTCTTTGAGCCTCATCTATGTTCTCAATTATGAAACGTGGATAATAATAGATCTGTCCCATGGATATTTTGAGAAAGTTGAATGAAGAGGAAATTATTATAAAGAACCAGCTGGGCGTGGTGGCTCACACCTGTAATCCCAGCAGTTTGGGAGGCCGAGGCGGGCAGATTGCCTGAGGTCAGGAGTTTGAGATCAGTCTGGCCAACATGGTGAAACCCTGTCTCTACTAAAAATACAAAAAAAAATTAGCCAGGCGTGGTGGTGTGTGCCTGTAATTCCAGCTACTCAAGAGGCTGAGGCAGGGGAATTTCTTGAACCAGGGAGGTGGAGGTTGCAGTGAACTGAGATGGAGTCACTGCACTCCAGCTGGATGACAGAGCAAGATTCCATCTCAAAAAAAAAAGCCTAGAGGTGTCTGACATATAGTATGTTCCAGTGAATGTTCACTATTCTTAGCATCTCAGGCAGATGAGCTAGTACAGATATATGATTAAGTCAGCTTTCTTCACAGAAATTAGTGTGAGTTTGGGAGCATATCAACTGATAGTATCAGACTTTGAAAATAAATGAAATTGCTTACTCCTTAAAAAAAACAAAAAAGGGCCAAGCTGGGCATGGTGGCTCATGCCTGTAATCTCAGCACTTTGGGAGGCTAAGGCAGGTGGATCACCTGAGGTCAGGAGTTCGAGACCAGCCTGACCAATATGGTGAAACCCCGTCTTAAAAAAATATATATGAAAAAAAAAAAAGGGCCGGGTGTGGTGGCTCACCCCTGTAATCCCAGCACTTTGGGAGGCTAAGGCAGGTTGATCACGAGGTCAGGAGTTCAAGACCAGCCTGGCCAACATGGTGAAACCCCGTCTCTACTAAAAATACAAAAAAAATTAGCTGGGCATGGTAGCGGGCACCTGTAATCCCAGCTACTCAGGAGGCTGAGGCAGGGAATTGCTTGAACCTGGGAGGTAGAGGTTGCAGTGAGCTGAGATTCACACCACTGCACTCCAGCCTGGGTGACAGAGCAAGACTCTGTCTCAAAAAAAAAAAAAAAAAGAAAGAAAGAAAGAAATGGGGTCTCACTGTGTTTCCCAGGCTAGTCTTAACCTCTTGGCCCCGAGCAATCCTCCTACCCTAGCCTCTCAGACGCTGGGAATACAGGCATGAGCCAGTGTGCCCAGCCTGTTTTTTTTTTTCTTATTCCCATTTTATTCCCAAATTTTCAGACCATGGGCTTGCTACTCCACTGAGCACATTTTGTGAGAGTGTTCACAGCCCTGGGCCCAGCTGCTAATTTCCTGAGCTCAGTCTTATCAACTCGATCTTGCTTCACTGGCGTTTTTACATTTTCTCATTAGCTTTCTCCCCCAGTTCTCCTTTGCCTGCTTCCTTCTTCCTTCTTTAATTAACCCCTCACCTGCAACAGGGTGGGCTTGGGTTCTTGACTGAGCTTGTGTGAAAACTGACTGTGAAACAGGTAAGTAGGGAATGAGGATGTTTTACAAGAAAAATGACTGTAATACAGGAAGCCAACTTAAAGAGGATAAGACATATCGTTCAAAGGAGGCAGAAAGAAAATCCTAACAGATACTCAAATCTATTGATAATCATACCACTTTCTGGAAGAGGAAAAAAATGCTGAAACACAAATCCCTTGCTAGAGAAATTACAAAGCCAAGAAAATAGATAAGCCTGAGGATTAGGGAGATGTTCATTTGCTAGGAGGAACACAAAAGCGCAGACCCCAGACTAGAATGTGTACGAAACCCTCTGCAGGCCTTTTATTGTCCATCTTCACCGAAGCTGTTATGTAAAACCCTCTGGGGAATGGATGAAATTATGTTTACACAGTTCTTTAAGTGCAGAAGAATCATGTTAAATGAATCTACAGGGCAGGATTGTTAGTTTTTCTCCTTCTCAAGCAAACTTCAATGCTGTCAGATAACCTCTGTGTGTCATCTCTCCTGTTCTCTTAGAGTGAGCCCTTCCTGAGAACCCCTCGGAACAGTAACTACACGTACCCCACCAAGCCAGCCACTGAGGTAACCACTGACTCACATCTCCCTCTCAGACACAAACCATCTCCACCTGCCAGGGGCTTGGGTGTGGTGCAGGTTTCAGAGTGTTCATTGAAGCAGAAATGTACTTCTTACATACTGAGGATTGGAATGCACAGAAAAGGCTCCCGAACCATGAAGCCCCAGGATTGCCCTAACATGTTCTCAAGTTGCTTACCTGACGTCAGCCCCCAAGCAGAGGAAGTGGCTGTGGATCGACTTTCTTTGACCTTTGCAATCCCGGGCTCACAGACATGGTTACTGCTTAGGCAGCTCAGCCTCTCAAGAGAGAGGGGCAGTGGGTGTGATATGGCGTTGACTTCCTGAAAGGTGGAAGCTGAGTGGGGAGGGAACTGCAGTTCCAGGGGTGAGGCCCAAAAGGAAGTGGAGGTATGTTCACGTGGGCCCCTATGCCTTGTCTGGTTCAAGTTGATCATTCTAGTGCTGAGGATTCACAGCCCTTGGCTTTAGGGACGGCCACTCCAAAGATAGCCTAGATGACCCCGGACTACACCATGCCTTGCAGTCAGGCCTGGTCCAGATGAGGTCTGTTGGTCACCAGGATGGGGTTCAACCAGCAGTTTCAGTTTCACACCTGTATTTTATCCAGTCTCATGCTAGGGGCTAGAAGACAGGCAGAGAAGTATCGAACATGGTCCTGACCAGGGGAAGTGAGAGCCCAATAGAGTTTCACGATTATTGAGCACATACCATGTGCCAGACACCATTCCAGGAAGACAGAGTGTTAACTAAACAGATCCCAGCTCTCACGTAGCTTACAGTCTACTGAGAAAGGCATCTGATATACATGGCTAGGCGTGGTCATGTCAGATAGTGATGACAGCTTTGAGGAGGGTGATGGGTTGTAAGGGAGGCAAATTCAGGTGCACTGTGCAGGCAAGGCCTCCCTAAGTGGAGACTTGAACTGAGACATGCATAATGAAGAGATACCTGCTACACAGAGAGCCGGAAACACAGTCCTAGGCAGAAGAACCGTGGACCACACAGGCTCAGAAGTGGGACTGAGTTGGGTGTATTTGGGGAAAAGAAGGAAGGTTAGAGTGGCTGGGGGCATCAGAATGAGGTGGAGAGTGAGGGAAAGGAGATCAGGAGTGCCTTGGAGCCAGATCACACAAAGCCTGAATTCCTGAGTGAAAATGGTGGATTTCAGGTGGAGAAAGGTGGGAAGCCATTGGCAGTCTCAGGACAGAGTGACATGATCTGGTTCACATCTTTCAAAGTTCTCCCCTGGGGAAAGACGTTTTATAAGCCAGCCAAAGAAACTAACCCATATGAAATTATTGAAGAACTGTTGGCTGCTAAGCTCTGGGGTAGGAGCAATACTAGCTTCCCGGCTGTGGGTTATGCCGTCTCCAGCCTCTCTTAATTTTCTCAGGCTCGTGTTAGCCCAGTGGAGGCTTGTCCTCATTGAACCAGTGACCAAATTCCATGAGAACTAAAAATGTCAGCTGCATCTTGTGAATCAGGCATTTATTCATTTTTTCAGCATTTGCCTACTGGATGCCTAAGTGGAGCGGGCACTGTGCTAAGCACTGGGTAGACAGTGGTGAGCCGAGTGGGTGTGGATCTGCCCTCTTGGTTCTGCAGTCTCATGCATCTTTGCTTTTGCTGCTGGAAGAGCTAAAAATCCCAGAGCTAGAAGGGTGTTGGTTTTAATAGCTTTCCACTCTAAGTAGCCACAGAAACAAAATTCTGTCATCTGAGGTAACACGAATGAGTCTAGAGGACATTATGTTGAGGGAAATAAGTCAGGCACAGAAAGACAAATACTACATGTTCTCACCATATGTGGAAGCTAAAGAAGTTGACCTCACAGAAGTAAAGTGTAAATAGCAGTTGTTAGAGGCTGGGAAGGGCGGATGGGGGTTGGGGAGTAGGGATAGCAGAAGCTTATTAACAGAAAATTACAGCTAGAGAGGAAGGATAATTTCTAGTGTTCTACAGCATAGTAGGGTGACTGTGGTTAACAATAGTTTATCATATATATTCAAATAGCTAGAACAGCAAATTATGAATGTTCCCAACACAAAGAAATAATAAATATTTGAAGTGAGGGATATGCTCATTACCCTGATTTGATCATTGCATGCTGTAGAGGTGTATCAAAATATCACAATATGCTTCATAAATTTGTACACTTATGTGTCAAATTAAAATAATAAAAGCTCTCCTTCCAAAGTGCACAAAATATAAATATATAGTGAGCAAATGTATATATATAAATATAAAGTGAGCAAAAAATATATAAATAAATAAAATAATAAAAGCAAAACTAATAAAGTAGCCACATAGAGGCTTTACCTGGGAGCTTATTAGAAATGCAGAGTCCTGGGCACCACCCCAGACCTGCTGAATCAGAATCTGCAACTTAAGATCTGCAGGGAATTTGGATGCGCTGATTTTGGGATGCGGCACATGGTTCTTCCCTTGCGACAGATGAGCACGCTTAAATTCCAAACAGGATCTGTTAATCCACATGCAATATGTTTATCTCTGGTTCACCAACTATCTGAGACATATCTCATGTGCTGATGGTTGTATACCTTTTCTCTCAGTATTTATCATCTGCACACAAGCGTGTTCTTGATTTCAGTAAAACTTCCAAACAGAAGAGATCCATCAGTATGATGAACTGAGCAATCCCTTAGAAAAAAACTGAATTCCGCTGGGTTAAGCAAATAATACTTAAAAGAAGTTCCACTTTTGCTCCCCTCATGATAGGAATATTTCAACAAGGCTTATCTTCATCACCATGTGACTGAACAGATGAGATAAGCTTTCATAGCGTCTGGCAGTCTCCTGGAGAATCAGTCAACCTGCTGGTCAAGCCCTACTCCACACTCAGCATGCATGTATTTGGGACTTTGGGAAGATATTCAGTTCTCCCCCAGATTTCTGGTACTAATCACTTCTGTGCCCTCTGCTTCCCATCCCACTGCTTCCCCCAACACCTGGAAAATATGCTCTGTATTAGAGACAACGAAAGCTGAGTAAAAGCATCCAGGTTTGCTTTCATAACTTTACAAATATGTAAGGAATAAGGCTATTAAGTTAAATATGCAAAACAATATACAGGTATCCAGAAAAGATATGCAGAAACCAGGAGCTTTGCAATTGTAAAATATTTTGTGGTATTATTCTAAAAATATTTTAATTATTGTTTAGGTTCTAGCATTATAATTAGTGTCAGTTAGCTTAATTTTATAAAACACACATACCTATAATCTTATATTAGGCATCCAAATCCTGTGTTCCTTTGGGAGACCACCTGTGTATGACTTCATGGTTTTCTTCCCTGCTTGGGGCAGCTCCTGGCTCCATTCAAAGCATAGATATATTGGGATAGGAAAGGCTGTGCGTGGGTGTGCGTGTGGGAGATGTGCACTATGGGTTGTGCAGAGGGGTAGGTAGACACACCCACTTCTCCCCCCTCTAGTTTCCCTCCTAGCCCACCTACAACCCACAGTTCTTTCCCTCACATGATCCTCTATGGTGATGTATTTCTAGCCTCCATCAAAAATCCCTTAGCTGGTTTTTCTTGGGCTGAAGCTTATCTCCCTCCGCAATGAGTGTTGGGCACTGAATCTTTTCTCTTGTTGATTTAGAACTGGGGCAGCGACTTCCTGTGTACAGAGTGGAATGCTTCCAATAGTGTTCCAACCTCTGGTGAGTGAAAATATCATCATCCCCTTCAATAAGGGCCTTGCTGAATATCAGGATGTTGTGAGGGGCCCCTGCAAATAGACCTTGGAGCTTTTTAAGCAGGGCTTGCTAACTCCCATGCAGTGCAGACCTAGATCCTGTGGCCTGCAGCCACAGCTGGGCTTCCACGTGGAGGAACACAGACCTCTCCACTGAATGCTACTTCTTGTCTCCTTATAGTCCCAACGGCAGTCCGTTATGCCTCCCTGCCCAGTGAGGCAGGTGGAGTCAGGGACTGGGATTCTGCCTTCCTGTGCTACATGATCCTGCAGCTGGAACTTTCCTGGACCACCCAGTGTGAATCAGGCTCCTCTGAGGCTAGGACGATAGCCATGAAACCCATTCCCTTCCGTGCTTTAGTTGCTCTAAACGAATGGAGGACGCAAAATTGCTAAGGCCTTAAGCTGAAAATAAGTACAATGGGTAGCTGTGGGACAGAGTTACAGACTCCTGGTAAAATGTATACTTGAAAAGGTAGATGCTCCCAGCCCCCACAACCATCTCTCTGCTTGTCTCCTCTAGTCCACGAGCTCCAACCAGCAGACATCAAAGTGGTGGCTGCCCTGGGTGACTCGCTGACTGTGAGTACTGAGCTGTGAACCAGGGTGGGCACCTCAGAGTCCAGCCAGGCCCTGTGCAGTATCCGTTCTTCCCCAGCACTGGCTCTGCATTCAGCACTGAGCCCATGTTACTGAGGGGGCCTGCCTGTGTCAGGCACTGAAACACAGCCAGGCGATGTAGAATGCCCTGTCTTGCCACCTTCCCAGTTCTGCTCGAAGCCCTCTCCTCCATGAGGCCTCCCCTCAATCTCCAGGGGGAAGCAATTCCTGCTTCCTCACTGTTCGCAGGTGTTTTGTGGGTGTGTGATGGCACTATGATGGCACTCATCCAAGTCTGCCTGCCTTTATCAGGGGACTCGTCTCCATCTACTCAGACTCAGAGTGGTAGGTCTTACACACACACTGCCCCATGCTCCCTACTCCATTTACGGACATGTGCTTTGGGACAGAGAGAGCCCAGTTCCTCGCACATAGCACAGTCTTGCTAAATGAATTGTGTTCGCCAGTTATTAAGCCATTGCTGTGCACACCAACACTCTATGAACAATTCTAAGGGAAATGAAGTGTGAAACACAGTCATAGGCCCCCAGCAACCTGTCTGGCTGGAAAAACAAGAAACTTACACAGAAAGAAATGCAGTATCACACAGGTGATATACAGGACTTGGATTTTTTTTTAACTTTTAAGTTTGGGGGTACATGTGCAGGTTATATAAGTAAACTTGTGTTATGGGATTTGTTGTACAGATTATTTCATCACCCAGGTATTAAATCTAGTACCCATTAGTTATTTTTCCTGATCCTCTCCCTCCTCCCCATCCTCCACCTTCTGATAGGCCCCAGTGTGGGTTCCCTTCCACACAGGATTTTTAAAATAGGGTATTTATTTCAGTAGAAACACCAGCTCCACATGTGTGTGAATGTGTTTCCATTTTGGCATGAACATGGAAAAAGATGTGGAAAGGCACACAGAGTCTGTTCACCACTGACGAGCTCTGGTGGTATTTGCATGTAGGTGAGGGGTGAGGAGGGAGTGTGGAGGCTGTGGCAGAGGGCAGGATTCTTAAGATAGGGGTAGATTATTCATTTGTTTAAATCTTTGTATCATTTCACATATGTTACTTTTGTAAATTTCAAAGTTTTTTTTTTTTTTTTAAGACAGGGCATTTAGAGAAAGCTTTAGAGAGGAGATAGGAACTGATGAGGATCTTGGAGAAGGAATTTAGAGATGTAAGGTACTGGAAAGGAGGGAGTTTCAGTGATCCAGGAAGGGATGGGGAGTGGGTGGTAATGGGGTAGACCAGCCCAAGGCCCTCAGGTTTCCCAAATAGTGCTAGGTAATTAGCTTAGGCCTGAAGGTTTGTGTGGACTGGGAAGGAGGGGAGCAAACAAGGGGAAGGAAAGAAGAAACCAGATTATGGTGAGCTCAGAAGATCAGTGAAGTGATTTGGCTTTGATCCTGAAGGTAAGGGAGACTCATTGAAGGGTCAGGCCGGGGTTGGGGAACGTAAAGAAAGAGGCACACACAGGAGGAACAGAAAATAGAGTTGGTTCACTCAGGCAGGAAGGAGGCCAGGGTGTTGCCCGTGTCAGAGGAGGTGAGTGTCTCAATTAGGAACACAGCAAAGGGAATGAAAAGACAGGGGTGGGTGCTAGGGAGGGCGGAAGGAGGGACCAACAGGACTTGGTTACTGGTTGTAGGTAGAGAAGTGGGGGAGAAGACTGTATCAGTACCACTCCAAGTTTAAGGTGGCCTGGAGAAAAGCCAGTACCATTTTTAGAAAAGGAAAATCTAGGTCCCAGCTGCTACCCCAGGGCCAGAGGAGGTTCTCCCAGTGCCCTCAGCCTGTACCCCAGCCCAGCCCTGAACTTTCTTTTTGCTTTTTACAGACAGCAGTGGGAGCTCGACCAAACAATTCCAGTGACCTGCCCACATCTTGGAGGGGACTTTCTTGGAGGTGAGGATGTTCTTGACTCACGCTCTGTTGATGATACCCTCTCAAAGAGGCCTGGGTAGTGTTTCCCCTGTCACCCCTCCAGGGATGCAGTTGGGTCCCCAGGGCCCAGCGCTGAGACAGGAGACTGTGGTGCTTGTGTTACCCCTGAGGATGATGGGAGAGACGCCCCAGGGGCAGAATCTCTGGTTCTGGTTCTGACTTATGCATATGTTGACTCATGGAGTAGCACGTTGGGGTGATTTTAACAAATATGCTTTCTCCTCCCCAGCATCGGCGGGGATGGGAACTTGGAGACTCACACCACACTGCCCAGTAAGTAGCAGCCTGGAGAGGCACCATCACTGTGGCCATGCTCCCTGGGGCCAGGGCCTTCCCGCTGGAGGAGGGGAAGAGAAGGTTATCTGCAAGGAGGGCAGTCAGCCAGCCCTGAAAAGCCCCAGAACCCCTGCGTCCCACCCCTGCGTCCCCCACCCTGCATGCTCATCTCAGTTAATGTGAGGGTCCTGCAGGCTCTCACCTGTGCTCTTCACCTCCTCCCTCCTCCTCTAAAGACATTCTGAAGAAGTTCAACCCTTATCTCCTTGGCTTCTCCACCGGCACCTGGGAGGGGGACAGCAGGACTAAACGTAGCCGCGGAAGGGGCCAGAGCTAGGTGAGTAGACGACATACAAGAGGGCGAGTGGAAGGCAAGGCTGAGACATCAGGGTGGGAAACCGGAGGAGAGAAGAGTGGTGTCCAGGAGCCTGGTCCCGGGGGCAATAGCAGCTGTGCAGGGCCTTCCATGTGAATTATCTCCTGAAATCCTCACACCCTTGGACAGGGGCACTGAGGCTTATAAGCTTTCCAGAACCACCAAGATTACCCAGCAAGTTATCAGAGGAGGCAGGATCAGGCCGTACCTGAATCAGGAGGCTTTGCTCTGACCACTGTGCTATTACCGCCTCTCCAGGGCAGCAGGAGGAGCACATCTGCCGTGGACCCAGGCACTGTCCCTGCCGGCTCCAGCTCCACCTCCTGCCCAGCAGGGCAAACATGCAGGGTGGCTCTCAGCACCCCGAGAACTGAGTGCATGACCCTGAGGATGGCTGCCCTTTCTCTCTTCCCCGCTCACTTCAGTCTTTGACTCTGAAAAAGCTGTATTCTGACACTAGGGAGTTAGATGGGTCAGGGCCCCCAAAACAGCGTAGCAGCTGTTTGTTTTCACTGGGATTTCTGTTGTTGACAACAACCCAGATAATTAAAGCTGAAATGCCTGACCGGGCTCATTGATTTGTGCACGGAGCGTGCTGGGTGTATGCTCTGTAGAAGGATCGCTATGCTCCAATCACCAGGGAAACGACGCGGGCTTGACTCAGTCTGTTTACAGGGAATGTTCCTTTCAGAAGTGGTAACGTGGGCCCCATGCTCTGTTTGAGTCTCTAAGCCACAGGAAGCAATGTCAGTTCCACAACGTCATGAGCAGGAAGAACTTATTTTTCTGCAAAAACTGGGCTTCATTATAGCAACATCTAATTACTGTTATTATGATTGCTATCATCACTGTCACTACCATCGTCATTTTATTGTTCTTGTACTGTACAGGCTTCATTTTCCCGGGGTTGATTTCTCACTCTGTTGACATTCAAGCCCCTTCCTCCTTTCTCACTTCACTTCTCTTACTGCCGTTTCTATTTCACTGCTGCTCAGCACCTCTGCCAGATGAAGTCAGTGGCCAGGGAAGCAGGTGAGACATGTAGCTCCTATGGGTATCTCTGCTATCCAATGTTAGGGGAAAGGAAAGTAATCCATTGACTGAAGAAAGGAAGGTTGGATAACTGCTCTGTAAATTGGGTCGTCATAAGGATTAAATGAGATAAATAGTCCATGAAAAGAATGTAGTACATTACATAATACACACCAAAAAAGTAGCGCAGCACAAATAACGCATTACAAGTTTGCTATTTAATAATGGATCTTTAGTTTCAAAGTGTTTTTCATCTAACTTTTCTTCCATCAATCAATAAGAATTCATTAAACACCTGCAAAGCACTGAACCCCAAAGTGGTTACTAAAAGATACAAAGGGCCAGGCACAGTGGCTCACACCTGTAATCCCAGCACTTGGGGAGGCCGAGGCTGGTAGATCACCTGAGGTCAGGAGTTTGAGACCAGCTCCGCCAACATGGTGAAACCCCATCTCTAATGAAAATACAAAAATTAGCCAGTCGTGTGGGCGGGTGCCTGTAATCCCAGCTTCTGGGGAGGCTAAGGCAGGAGAATCTCTTGAACCTGGGAAGTGGAGGTTGCAGTGAGCCAAGATCGCGCCATTACACTCCAGCTTGAGTGACAAGAATGAAACTCCATCTCCAGTAATAATAATAAAAAATAAAAGATACAAAGGAATCAAAAAGGTAAACTCCATGCCCACAAAGAGCTTGCACTCTAGGTAAGGAGACTAAACAAATGGGAAGTAACTTTCTGAAAAAGACAATCCTGGGTATGGCAACATTGCAGTGCTTCGCCATGGAGTGCAATTAAGAGAACAGGAGAGCATGCGGTGTGCACTGCACTGTCTAAACACAGATGCAGACCCAGAAGGGACCCCTGAAATCATCCAGCCCAACCTCTTCCTTTAAAAAATGGAAAAAGTCAACCCTAACGAGATCCAGCAACTTGAACAAGCTCATACAGCAAGTCGGTAGCAGAGCTGAAAGGAGAACCTCTGGTCCCTGGGGTAAAGAAGGAAATGCCGGATATGGATCAATGAGCCTGGAAAGGAGGCTCGAGGGGAAGCAGGACTTGGTCTGGGCCTGAAGACTGGGAAGACGATGGCTAGGAAGAGGAGAAGCAGCAGCGTTTGTAACTCCCCCTCCTACCCATGAGGGCTTATTGCCCATGGAACATTTTGAACCTATTAAAAGTTTAAAGGCACTTCTGTGGTCACCTTTGACCAAGAAAGTCTTTCTTTATAGCTTTCAGATATACTCATCAATGGCAATAATGTATGAGATACAATCCTAGATCTGTAAATCTTAATGAGAAGGGTGGGGATGGTACCACGTGTATTTGGCCACGTACCCAGCTTACTGGGGACACTCAAAGATTTTCAATGACCAGCCCATACCAATTACTGCTTTTATGGCTTCTTCCATGGAAGCTTTCATTGGCTGTATCCCCTTTGCTGACCTAACTTCTCATAGACATATCTTTTCTTTAAACGCAGCTTTATTGAGGTATAAATGACATGCAATAAACTTCACATGTTAAAAGGATACAATTTGGCTGGGTGCTGTGGCTCACGCCTCTAATCCCAGCACTTTGGAGGCTGAGTGAGATAGGCAGATTGCCCAGGAGTTGGAGACCAGCCTGAGCAACATGGTGAAACCCTGTCTTTACCAAAAATACAAAAAATGAGCCAGGCATGATGGCACGTGCCTGTAGTCCCAGCTACTCAGAAGGCTGAGATGGGGGGGGATCACTTGAGCTCAGGGGGGTTGAGGCTGCAGTAAGTCATGATCACACCATTACACTCCAGCCTGGATAACGGAGTAAGACCCTGTCTCAAAAAGGATACAATTTAACATTGTACCTGTGAAATCACCACCACAATCAAGATGAAAAACGTCACCCAAGGGAGTTTTCTCGGGCCTTGGTAATCTCTCCCCTCCTGCCCCTGCCTGTCCCTATCCCACACCCCAGGCAACCACTAACCTTCTTTCCATCACTATAGATTAGTTTGCATTTTTAGAAATTTTATATAAATGAAATCAAAGAGTATATACTTTTTATCTGACTTATTTAGCAAAATGATTTTGAGATGCATCCGTGTTATTGGGTATATCAATAGTTCATCCCTTTTTATGGCTGAGTAGTGTTCCATTGGCATTCATATCGCTTATACAGAACACCAAATGGCATTGTTTTATTTACGGCAGACATCAGGGCATGGAGGGAGAACTCATCCTGTCCATCCTGTTTTATTGGAGAGGGGGGTGAAAAGCAAGGAGATGAGGAATGGTGTGGAAATCTCAGTAACCACAGAGAAGAGAAACAAAAGGATTAAAGGAGCAGAGAGCAGGGCTTAGAAGTAAAGGTTAAAGGAGTCATTAAGCCTGGAAAGGAGAAAACTGAGGGATAATTTAGAGCTGTGACTTTTCTCAAATATACAAAAGGTTATTTTTAAAACAGGCAACTGAAGAAGAAATGAACAGGCTTGGCTTACAAAGAAAGAGCTTGAGGAAATATAAGGGAAAGTCCCTGATGAGAGGATTGATGGGATCCCAACCAAAGGGGCCGGTTAGACAATCGGGTGGCAGGGGCTAGATCAGTGTGGCTCCAGGGTCCATGGCAGCGCTGTGATTGTTACTGAGATTTCTTGAGAATGGAATGAACTTTGTACTGGATAACATCATTTTTCCTGAAATACCTCTCTTCCCAGGCCAAAGTCCCACGTCTTGAGTCCTGGCCCCTGAGCCAGCACTAACGCTTCTCTCTCTTCCCTCTGCCTAGGGATATGCCAGCCCAGGCCCGGGACCTGGTAGAGCGAATGAAAAACAGCCCTGTGAGTACAGGTCCCCAGGCCACCCCCAAAAGGTGCCAATCTCCTGCTGGCTGGGGGAGAGGACAGCCCCATAAGGGTCCCTCTGCACCACAGCACTGCATACCCAGGCTGTCCTCTTTAGAGAAGCAGCCCTTACCAAGGAGCCTCCCCCTTTGGCCACACCCCTAGATGCAGGCTCTGGCACCCTCCACCCCAGGGCCAGCTGCAGGAGGGCGAGGTGGAACAGGGAACTGGCTGAGGTGGTGGCCTTGACCTCTGACAGCTGCCCGCTTTAACCAAGAGGTGGCTTCCCAGAGCCCTATTACGTAAACGCAGGGTTCTAAAAATAGGCTTCTCATTCCAATCCAGTGCTCCCTCCTTCCTGTCACCCTGCCCCTCTGAAACTTTTCACTAGCAGTTTTTTTTTCACTGTTCAGTGTTTATGCCTAGGAATTCAGCTCCCAGGGGGACTCCTATTACGGAGGTGGCCGAGTGGAAAGCCAACTGCTTAGAGGGCCTCCCAGCCCCCACCCCACCTCTCAGTCCACCCTGCGCTCCTCCTCCAGTCTCCTTTCCCCAACCCTAAGAACTCTTCCCAGGGGCAGCTCTCGGCCTTTGCTTCTAGCTGCATCCTTGGAAGGCCTTTATTTGGGGGGCAAGGTAGTCCCCCTTGGTGTTTACTAGGCCAAGGACATATGGGACACATCCACCTTCTACTTCTCCAGGGACACAACTTTCTTAAGATTTCAAGGGGAAGATAGCCCTTCTCCCTTGTGTGAGCAGACCCCTCCCCCACCCAAAATAAATCCTCTCTGTGGAGTGCCTTATCCCAGCACCAAGGGCTGGAGAGCCCCACTTTGTAGCTTTTCTTCTTTTTGGGACGAAGTCTCGCTCTGTCACCCAGCCCAGAGTGCAGTGGCATGATCTTGGGTCACTGCAGCCTCCGCCTCCCGGGTTCAAGCAATTGTGCTGTCTCAGCCTCCCAAGTAACTGGGATTACAGGCACCTGCCACCATGCCTGGCTACTTTTTGTATTTTCAGTAGAGACGGGGTTTTACCATGTTGGCCAGGCTAGTCTCAGGTGATCTGCCCACCTCGGCCTCCCAAAGTGCTGGGATTACAGGCGTGCACCATCACGCCCAGTTAATTTTTGTATTTTTAGTAGAGACAGGGTTTCACTGTGTTGGCCAGGCTGGTCTCAAACTCCTGACCTCAGGTGATCCACCTGCCTTGGCCTCCCAAAGTGCTGGGATTACAGGTGTGAACCACTGCGCCTGGCCCACTTTGCTGCTTTTCTCTGTTTTGATACAAAGAAGACAAAAGGCACATGGAGGGCAGGCAGGCCCAGTAGCGACATCGGCATGTGCCTCCCACCAAGGCCTAAACTCAGGATCTTCTGTCCCCTCAGGACATCAACCTGGAGAAGAGACTGGAAGCTGATCACACTCTTCATTGGGAGCAACGACTTGTGTCGTTACTGTGAGAATCCGGTAAGCCCCCAACCCACCCCATGGGGACTGAAAAGGAAGTTGCTGACCTCTGGCACCATCTTTGCCCATCCCTGCTGGCCCTACCCCAAGCTCCTTGCTCATGGGAGCCACATTGCCTGCTGCCCCAGGCCGTCCCTGGTTTACACATGGCAGGTGAGGCCCAGCCTTTTCTACTGCCTCAGTGGCCTACATTTGTTCCCCAGTTCCAGAGTCAGGTCTAGGTGGACCCGCTGTGGGCACTGCTGAGGCACGGCCTCTCTTATCCACATACATATGACCTTTGGTACCAGATAGGGGAGTAGCCATCCTCACCCCATCTCTGCCCCGTTTCATCATGAGAAAAGATAAAACAATGTTCTAGATGGGACTGGTTGGGCTATCAGGGGTTAACCAAACCTCAGCGGTGGCCCCGGGAGCCCAACCCTGTTCCTGTTTCCATGGGGAAATAGATCCAGACTCACAAACTTCTGGAAGTTGTAACTTCCAAGTTTTTATTTTGGAATACATCTTGTTCTAAGTTGGGGACATTCCGTATTTTATTTGGCCAGAAAAAGGCAGCTGCCTAGCCTCAGAGGTTGTGGTTGAATGTTTGACAGTCACAGTTGGTGGCGGGGGAGAAGGCATTTATCACTTCTTGTGGCTCACAGAGACTAACTACCAAAGGCTTGATGAGAAGTATCCTCCCACACACAGGAACCTCTCCCCCTCAGTTCTCTCCCTGACCGCCCAGCCTCTAGAGGCAGAAGTGACCCAACCTCATGAGGATTTAAGTATTGCTGTGTCCTAGACTCCAGGGATACCTGGACCCCAGAGCTGCCCATGGATGCTGGCATAGGGAAATCCCCCTCTACTAGCCACAGAATGTGTGTTCGTGGAAACAGTCAGGTTTATACTCCTGAGAGCATAGTTTAGCTGAAAGGACTGGGATGCCACCACCAGGATTAACTCAGACTGTTTTAAAAAGAAGAAAGGGGGAAGGGCAGAAACTCTGAGAGACATGAGGCCCCCCTCCTCTATTTTAACTCTTTAGTGTGGACTATCTTCTTGTTCCTTTCCCCCTCCTTCCCAACTCCCAGTACCCCTTCTGGTAGCTGTGGGCAGAAACTCAGCGAGCAGCACTTTTCCGTGCCATGAGTGTGCTGGAATTCAGTGCACAGTATTTCACCTGGCCTCAGCTCTTTGTCTCCAGAAAAAATAATGGGCTGCCTGAGCTCTCCCCTCTTGCCTGAGTGGCGCTGCTTTGTGGGTGCCTCCGCTCCCACTTCCTGCAGACATGCGTTCTTCCATGAGTATAAGAGCTTCAGGTCACCACTCGAACCCCCCGCTGGTATCAGCCTCTGACACCTTCTAAGGAACCCGGAGCCACATCTAAAAATATAGGACCATCTCCCTCTGCTATAAAGCAAAGCCCTGAGGTTCATTCAGTCTGCAAGGATTTATTGAGCACCTACTATGTACCTCGCATGCATCACCCAGGATGCCAGGGGCACGCCTCTAACTTAGCCTCCTGTCGGTGGGGTGGAGGAGATGAGTCAGAGGAAGAGAACCTTACACTGAGTCCCAGGGGATAGAAGTTAGGGGAACACAGGAGAGCAAAACATTCCAGGCAATGGGGCTGGCATAGACCAAAGCCCAAAGGAAAAAGAAAGCATGGCTACCCAGGGCACAGCAAGTGGCTGGAGAGGACAGAGGTCAGATGATGGATGGGACTGCCAAGAGCCAAGGCCGAAAAGTGGCTGGACCCAGCACTGGCCGAGTCCACTGTTGGGTCTGAGATTACGTAGAGCAGAGTAGGGGGTTGGGATTATTCATGGCGTCTAGTAGGAGACAAGGGATATTTCTTACAAGACTCACCAGCAACAAGGACTGGGCTTCCCAGGACCACCAAAGCCCCTCTGTACCCACTCAGTCATAGCCCAGGCCCCAGAGCCCTCCTGCGTTCTTGCCATTCTCTCAGGAGGGGGGGCACCAGAGGCTAAAGCAAGTTTCCTTTTTTCCTTACAGGAGGCCCAGTTGGCCACAGAGTACGTCCAGCATATTCGACAGGCCCTGGACATCCTCTCTGCGGAGGTAGGAGAGAGGCTGCATGTTCCTGGGTCCCACCAGCTGCCTCCCTGGGATGTATCTAGGCAGGTTGTGTTCAGTGAGATGCTCACTGAGCAAAGACCCGCCCTGAGTGGGCACCTGGATGGCAGGGAGGGAGGAGCTGCGAAGCTCCTCGGCTGGGGAAATTCTCACTTGGCCAGAGCCAGGGTTGTGCAGTAGGAATGAGCTTGCCTCTCAAGCAGCTGGCCCAGGTTTGCAGCCAAGTGACTTCTCTGTGTCTCAGCTTCTCTATCGACAAAGCGGGGCTGCTCAAGAAGATTCAGTGAGATAGTACAAGTCACATCCCCCCTCTTGGCCTCAGTATCTTCACTGGTGAAATCGGGGGGTGGGAATTGGATTGTAGATGATCACCAAGTTCCTCCCAGCAGTAGCCAGTGCCCTCCCCCGACAACTGCCTGGGGCCTAACAACGCCATCTCTCCACTCCCGGCAGCTCCCAAGGGCTTTCGTCAACGTCGTGGAGGTCATGGAGTTGGCCAGCCTGCACCAGGGCCAAGGCGGGAAATGTGCCATGCTGGCAGCTCAGTAAGTGGACGGGTTGCTGTCCCAAGGCAAGGGCACCTGGGGTGAGGAGGGCTTATAGGTACCAAAGGAGGAGACCAGCTTAGGCAGAGCCAGCCAGGCCTGTCGGAGGATAGACAGGGCTCAGGGACTTGGAAAACAGCAGGAAGTACCTCCACATCTGCGAATGTCTACTCCATGCAAGGCGCTTCATTTCATTTCTCTAGACCCTAGTTTGCTTTTCTGTAAAAGGAGACAGAACAAAGGCTGTTCTGATCCTTAAGGCTCCCTGGCATTGTCAGTGATTGCCAAGTTCAACCTTGGCGAGTTGCCCCCTGTGGAGAGGCAGCCTGGGGCCATGAGCTTTCAAGGCTGCTACACCCGGCCTCAACTCCTGCTCTGCCATTTAGGAGTTGTGTTTCCTTGAACAAACCACATAACCTCCATGAGCCTCTATCCTCCTCATCTGTAAAGTGGGGGTGATGACACCTTCCCTGCAAGGAAGATGTGAGGTCAAGAGGAAGCAATGAAGGTACCTGGCCTACGGAGAGCAGGGTCTTAGGAAATAGCTCTTATTCCATCCTTGATGGGACCTGTCCTTAAAACTGGGCTGGGAGGCAAGGTGCCAATGGGCAAGACAGGAACTCCTGTCGGTCTGGAGTCATTAAAGCTCTGGAACCCTGGCGGGGAGTTGCCATGCTCTGAGGGCAGAGGGCTCCCAAAGTTTGAGTGACTGTTGCTATGAGAGAGGAGATTCTCCAGGGAGCTGAGGAGTCCCGCACCTGGGCTCAAATGGATTTGCTGCAAAGGTCACCAGCTGGTTCCCATTCTTGTAAGGAACCCTGCTCTCTTGCAGGGAACGGCTCTTCCAGAGTCTGCCTGTATCGTGCTCCATGTTATCAGGGTGGCTTCCAGGCCGTGGGCCCTCCCCAGCTTTCCCCACAGACTTCCCCACACTGGAGCCCTAAGCAGTTGCAGGAAGAGCTGAGAGGCCCCAGGAACATGAGCAGCGGTTGCATACCCAGGGACAGAGCCATTGTGGCTGGTTTCCAACACTCCAATCTCCTGTCCACCCAGTCCTGCTCTGGAGAAGTCCCAGGGACCACAGGCTCAGGAAGGAGGAGTGAAGGAGCTAGGGGAGTAGGAGCTCTGTCCACAAGGAGGCCCCAGCACCAGGGCCAGGTCTCCCACTTTCTTTATGAACAAGCATCCTCTGGACCTCATGGCTCCTGAGTTAGGGTTCTGTGACCTGGGTCTGGGAGTCAGACAAAGGTGTGCGTTCACCCCCCTGACCCCAGGTAAGGCAGTACAGGCACCTGGGGTAGCCTGTGTGTCAGAGCCAGCCTCCCAGGGGGACAGAGCCACCAAGCCCCGGGGGAGCCTCAATCCAAGATTCCCCTGTCTCACAGGAACAACTGCACTTGCCTCAGACCCTCTCGAAGCTCCCTGGAGAAGCAAGAACTGAAGAAAGTGAACTGGAATCTCCAGGTAAGCCCTGTGGCCCTTCTCTTACTGGCCCAGCTGCGGGGCCCTGTACTCCCCAAGCAAGGATTCGGAAATGGAATGTCGAGCAGGATGTGGCCGAGACAAGCCACTCCCTGACAGCAGATCACAGCCCCTGAAATACTTACCCCTGCAAATTGAACACCACAGCCAGAAAAGGGAGTAAGAGACCCCAAAGTGGAGGCTGAGAGAATCCCCTCCTCCCAGTGGGTAGGCAGCAAGAGAATTGCAGAGTAGATTCCATGTGGTGGGACCATTCCCCGCCCAGAACCATGTGTAATAATTACTACTCACTTCCGCCCCTCCCTTCATTAAAAACAAAAGGCTTAGGCCTGGCACAGTGGTTCACGCCTGATGTCTCAGCTACTCAGGAGGCTGAGGAGGGAGGACAGCTTGGGCCCAGGAGTTGGAGGCTGCAGTTAGCTATGATCATGCCATTGTACTGCTGCCTAGGCAACAGAGTAAGATCCTATCTCAAAAAAAGAAAGGCCTTAGCCCTGCCCTACTTACCACTACCCCCAAATTCTCCTCGCCCTCTCTCTACCCCTCCCCCATCTCCCCCACCTCCACTCCTGCTTATGTTTCTACCTCTGTTGTTCCCTCTCTGGAAATACTACCTGAGCCTTTCTGCAAACTGACCTGTCCTCATTCACAAGGCAAGTCTGCTTCCCTCCTCTAAGGAGCTTCCCCTGCCTGAACTTCACCCTCAGACATCTCCCATATCACATTCAGTCTGTACTTGATGGGCCCTCAAAGCCCTGTAGGGTTCTCATGTTTTCACATCTTGTCTCATTTTGCTAGATGGATGATAAACTCCTTGAAGATAAGTACATCTAGTCTGTTCCTTTTACATTCCATGCTTGGGCACTTAAGAAATCCAACAACCATGGACTCTCCTCCTACAAAGTTCACGGGCATTTGGGGAGCTGGTGTTGAGATGCTCCCCATCTGACCCGCAGCCCCATGTTCTAATTGACCTATTCATGCAGTGAGAGCAGGGGGAGGCCTTGACCCAGGCCATCTGGTCAGTGGCTCAGACCCAGTCTTGCAGAGGCTTTGGAATGGGACTGGGTGGAGCTATGCAGATAGGGAGCTTTTCCCACCAGGAGCCGCTGGGTTCAACTCATCTCTGATCCTGAGAACCAGCATTAGGCCTTGAAATGCAGGTTCCATGAATGGGTGGAGAATAAAAGCATGCATCCAGCCCACTAGAGTAGCCCCTTCAAGTCACTTTCGTCTAAGGTGAGTTGACTCCTGTCACAGCCAATCCAAGGCAGCAGGGCTTGGCCCCGTCTGTGCAGCCTTGCCAGGAGGGTTGAGTAGCTTCTCTCCATCCCCAGGATGGCATCTCCAGGTTCTCCTACTGGCACCAATACATGCAGCGTGAGGACTTCACGGTTGTGGTGCAGCCTTCTTCCAAAACACACTCATCCCACTGAATGAGGTGAGCTGTGGGCATTTCAGGGAGGCTCAGGTATGGAGCCTTATCACAGACAATGGATGTATTTCTTTCTCTAAGCGGGCATTTTTTTTTAAAACCATCTCTTTCCAAGAGGGCTCTAAGAGTCGCTTTTTCTGCATCACCTCCTTTTTGTGGGGGCTGTGCTGTGACTGGAACTCAGAAGTCTGTGGAAAGAAAAAAAGGAAATCAATAGTGACTAAGCTCCCCTGATATTTTCTGGATTGGGATAAAATGTTACTCTTTTCAACTATTGGGATAGGGGTGCCTAAATAAAAGGGAGAGACTATGGGTCACTCCAATTCATGTCTGTTTAGAAAGAAAATTCTGGCCAGGCACAGTGGCTCACGCCTGTAATCCCGGCACTTTGGGAGGCCGAGGCAGGCAGATCACGAGGTCAGGAGTTCGAGACCAGCCTGACCAGCATGGTGAAACCCTGTCTCTACTAAAATACAAAAAGTTAGCTGGGTGTGGTGGCAGGCACCTGTAATCCCAGCTACTCGGGAGGCTGAGGCAGGAGAATCTCTTGAACCTGGGAGGCGGAGCTTGCAGTAAGCCAAGATCGTGCCATTGCACTCCAGCAACAGTGCGAGACTCCATCTCAAAAAAAAAGAAAATTCCAAATTCTGGGAGTTTTTCCATCAGTATCTGAGCCAGTTGGCAGGAGAATTGAAAGGATGAAAGGAGACCTGCCCGGGGCACCTGCTGGGAGCAGGGCTCAGGGAGTGGAGCCCTTTCCCAGGATGGTAACCTACTTGCCTTTGGTCACAGAGAGGGGACGCTGACCTCACCTTCTTCTCCGAGGACTGCTTCCACTTCTCGGAACGTGGGCATGCTGAGATGGCCATCGCACTCTGGAACAACATGGTGAGCAGCCAAGGGCCTGGTGGGCCTTGTCAAGGGGGGAATCCAAGCACGTTGACTGTGTGTCTCACAATGGCAAACCTACTGGAGACATGGCTCCTTTCTCCCCCAAAGCCCAAAATGGCAGCACACCTTACTGGTCCTGATTATTTCCAAAGAGAAAATACCCTATATTATCCAAACACTCTTTAAAAATTATACACACACACACACACACACCACACACACACTCACACTCTTTATTCTTTGTTCCTTCAGCAATGCCCAGGTACTGTGAGGAGATCCCTTTGTAATCAGATAGATTGGCTGGATGGAAATACCAACTTCCACCTCTTACTGTGTGACCTTGAGCAAACAATCTCTCTGGCCATCTGTATCAACATCTATAAAACAGTGAAAACAACACAGGTCTCAGAAAACGAATAGTTGGCACTCAGCAAATGTCAGCACCATCAGCTTTCCAAGCACTCTGGGCTCAACTCATACCCAATTCATTTCTTTAAACATTGAAAAGTGGAGATCCACACAGCCTGTTTTCCCAGACTGATACCTATTCCAGTCCTTTCTGATGGGAAGAAAGGACCTTATGAAATGAACATACAGTCCAGGGGTCTCAGGGACACCTGGCTGGTGCATCAGCTCTGCCCTCTGTGGCTGGCCACCAACAGCAGAACGGTGTCTGCACAGCACTTGACCTGTCACCCTCAACAACTGGTCCTCTTGCACGGAGCAAACGAAATGCTTTCCCAATCCAATGGTTTCTTTTAATCTAAGCTCTGTGGGTAACACAATCCCCACCCCAACCTGTGTGTTCTCTCCTTTGTCCTGTGACAACTAAACAGGCTACATTCCAGCTCCTTTATCACAGTTTCAGGCCCATAGTGTCTCTGCCAACCACCGCTGTGCAAACATTCCCACCCCTGTCAGCTCACCCAGTGTGCTCAGCGTCTCACTCGGCCAACTCACAACACTGACTTTCTCCTTAGCTACACCACCTCTTCCTCTCTAGTGACCTCTTCTTTTCGGAACAGCATGTAAACTGGCTTTATCCTTGGCCTAGTTAATTACAGACTCAGCTTATGTCTACTGTCATTGTCCTGGGGTTTTCCTCCTGTGGACGTCACATATCTGCCCACTCCAAGAACGTCTGTTGTACTCTTCAGCCTAAGACTGGATTGCAACCAAACCAAAATATCTTTGAGTTTCCCCTACAATTTTTAAAGCATAGTTTATATGGTATAATTCCTGCTTCTTTTGTGGATTTTGTTTTGAAGGCTAGTTGTCCTTCAGTGGCTGAATCATGTGACTTTACTCCTTTGTAAAAATTCTCCCAAAGGAAGGGTACCTATTCCCTGTTCCTTTTCCCCTGAGACCTCAAGGGAAGCCACAGATTCCAAAAAGAGTTAAAGAGAGCTAAGCCCTTGGCCCTTCCTTCCCAGTTTTTTCATCAGGGTATGGCTTTCCTACCTGGGTGGCACTCCAGGTCTGCGTAAAGCTGGGACCAACCAGGAATCTCCTGGGTCTGGACGGTCGTAGTGACGGCTGGAACATGAAAAAGAATCCACTGGTTTCTTTTTGTGTGGATTCACAATGTAGCTCTGGCCAGGCATGGTGGCTCATGCCTGTAATCCCAGCACTTTAGGAGGCCAAGGCAGGTGGATCGCTTGAGCCCAGGAATTAGACGCCAGCCTGGGCAACACAGGGGAGACCCTGTCTCTATAAAAAAAAAATCAAAAAATTAGCCAGGTGTGGTGGTGCATGCCTGTAGTCAGCTTTTCGGAGGGCTGAGGTGAGATCACTTGAGCATGGGAGGTCGAGGCTGCAGTGAGCCGAGATGTTGCCACTGCACTCCAGCCTGGGCAACAGAGTGAGACCCTATCTCAAAAAACAAAAAGCAAAATAATCTATGTAGCTCTGGCCTTCTCTTCCAAAGCAGTTCAGTAGCTCTTCCCATTCACCCAGGTAAGAGGCCTTTATTTGATAAAGATAGGTGGGAGGAGTTTAGATATGGAAACAGAAGATAAACACTGCCCTGGAGCTATTGTGGAAACAAAATAAGACTGTCTACAGTTCCCGGGCCACATGATCTCAGCCATACCCTAAACTTCAAAATTACAAAAACACAGCAAAACTGAAGCCATCCAAGGGTTTCTTATCCCAGGCTATATAATTTGGGGAAATAATTACACAGTCCAGTGTTTTTATCCAAAGCCAATCTTAGACACAAAGCTGTAGCATCACGCCAACTTTTCAGATCTACTTCTGACGGGAATTTCACCCCTAGAGTAACATAAAATAAATCATAGACCATTAGAGCTAGAACAGACTGAGAGGTCATCAAGCCAGAACATTCTGTAACTAAAGTATAGAGACATGAAGCAGTTTGCCCAACATAACACAGACTGTTTGTGGCACAAGGGGCATTAGAGTCCAGGTTTTCCTAGTCCTTTCCTGGTGACCTGGCCACACCACCCCCCTCCCTGCCGCTCCCAAAATGATAAGCACATATATACGTGGTGAATTCATGTCTCACAATCAGAGTCCTATGACATAGTGTCTGCAGGCTTTGGCTGATGTTCCCAGGGTTCCCTACTAGGGAAACAAAAAGCACTTTAAACTGTTTCATCTCCTGCCCCCTCCTGTCACGTCCTTCTCCAGAGACCTTTGCAAAGGCAAAGCCAGAAACACCAGCGGCACCAGAGGATGTTTTCCTCTTCCTCTGCCTTCTTTTGCCTTCTTATCAAGCGTTTCTCTTTGCCGAGGCCTAGTCCTCTACTGCTGCCTGCTCCCTCTGCTGCCGAAATCCTACTCTCAGCCAGTGTTTGTATCTCCCCAGGTGCTGGGTGACAGCTCCAGCCTCCTAACTGACATCCCTGTCTTCATACTTACAGCCCTTAGAATAGCAATTCTCAGCTATGACGGCATATTACAATCATCCCGGGGATTTGTATTTTATTTATTTATTTTTGTGGCAGAGTCTCACTCTGTTACCCAGGCCGGAGTGCCATAGCGTGATGTTGGCCCACTGCAACCTCTGTCTCCTAGATTCAAGCGATTCTCTTGCCTCAGCCTCCCAAGTAGTTGGGATTACAGTTGCCCACCAGCATGCCAAGCTAATTTTTGTATTTTTATTAGAGACAGGGTTTTGCCATGTTGGCCAGGCTGGTCTTGAACTACTGACCTCAGGTGATCCACCCTCTTCAGCCTCCCAAAGTGCTGGAATTACAGGTGTGAGCCACCGCGCCTGGCCATCCAGGGTCTTTTAAAAGGAGTTAGTGCCTACAGCCACTCTGGAAAACTCTGGTATATTTAATAATGCTGAACACATGTATTTCCTGTGATCCAGCAATTTCACTTCTAGGTATATCCCCAAAAGAAAGGTATACACGTGTCCACCAGAAGATACACATAAGAATATTCATAGCAGCACTATTTATAAATAGCCCCAAATATCCACTGACAGTAGGATGGATGCATAAACTGTGGCACATTCACTCTAAGGAATACCATACAGGTCTGACGGCGCCTGTGGCTTAAAAAAATATATCAAGCAGGGTGAAGTGACACAGAGTAATGGCCGGGAAGAGGGCAGCCTCACTGAAGAAGTGACAGTTGAACAAACTTCAACAGCATACAATAATACCTATAAAGTTCGAAAGCCAGCAGCTTGGCATATGGGGTTAGGGGTCAGCATGACGATGTCTCGCTGGGGGATGAATCGTCCTGGAAGAAGGTGGAAAGGGGCTTCTCAGTACTTGCAATAGTCTATTGCCTGATTGGATGCTGGTATGTTCATTTTATAGAAACTTATCTGTTGCTCACTTACGATTTGTACTAGTTTCTATGTGTATGTGACCTTCAATTAAAAGTTTCCTTGAGGCCAGGTGCAGTGGTTCATGCCTGTAATCCCAGCACTTTGGGAGGCCAAGGCAGGTGGATCACCTGAGGTCAGGAGTTCAAGACCAGCCTGACAAACATGGTGAAACCCCATCTCTACTAAAAATACAAAATTAGCTGGGCATGATGGCACGTGCCTGTCATTCCAGCTACTCGGGAGGCTGAGGCAGGAGAATCGCTTGAACCCGGGACGCGGAGGCTGCAGTGAGCTGAGATCGCCTCATTGTACTCTAGCCTGGGTGACAAGAGTGAAGCTCTGTCTCAAATTTTTAAAAAAAGTTTACTTAAAAACAATACCAGTGCCTGACTGGGCTTGTCCCCAGAGATTCTGACTTAATTGGTCTGGAGTATGAGCTGGATTCAGTACTTTGTGAAAGCTCCTGAGATTATTTTAATGTGCAGATATGAACCACTGCCGTAGATCTGGTCCCCACAGAGAAATCAAGTAATCTGTATAAAGAAAACCTTGACCAAGTTCCTCCCCCTCTTTCAAACTTCCAGAGCCCCCCACCTCTAAAGGAGGCAGGCCAGGCCCCATAGCACAGCACTCCAGGCCTCGGGGGGTCGGCCTGATTCCCCTGACTAACCTCTCTGGCTACTGCTCCAACCAGCCTCTGCCTCTCATGCCGCAGTCCAGTGACTCCAGCAGCGTCCTGCACCACCCGTGGCGTTCCACCCCTCTGTTCACTCTTGCTCATCTCCTTCTCCTGGACTGCCCTTCTCTCTCATCTCCTTGCCCACCCCACCACTCAACTCAGGTGCCACCTCCTACAGGAAGCCACCTCTGAATCTCCAGAACAGGCCAGTGGCCCACCCAGGTCCATTATACCCTGCCCAGTCCTATCATTTGCTATGTGGTTGGTAGCCACAGTGCCTGGCATAGGAAAGGTTGGTTCTAGGAAAAACAGTTTCATTCCCTGTGACCAGCTCCAAGCCTTCCCCTGCCAAGCTTCTCCACTCAGGTCTTTGTGACTTCAATTAATTCATCCCTCCATCCATCCAACAAGTATTTGCTGAGCACTGCTATGTGCCAGGTACTGCTCCCGGTGCCGAGGACTCAGCAGTGAAAAAAAGGACTCCTGCTCTCATGGAGCATTCGGTATAGCAGGGAAAAGACAGATAATCAACAAGGTCATTTCTGACCACATCTGTGGCTTAAGAAAAAGTCAGGCAGGGTGATGTGACATAGGGTAATGGCTGAGGGGGAGAGAGAGGCCTCCCTGAAGAAGCGACAGTGAATGGAGATTTGCATGTCAAGAGGTTGTCAGGCAGAGGAAATAGGACCCAGGTGGGCCCAGAGTCAGGAATGAGCTTGAATTGTCTGAGGAACTTAAAGGCCAGCGTGACCAGAGGGAAGTGAACAAAGTCAAAGAGTTGGGCAAGGTTCTAAGCAGGAGAGTGGTATGCTCTGGCTTACCCCTGGCTCTGTGTACCCCTGGACTGGAAGAAAGCAACGGTGGACCGGGAGAGACCACTAGGAGGCTGCTGGTGACAGGTGAGAGACGAAGGGGCCTGAGACTCGAGTCATGGCAGAGGAGGAGAGAAGCGGTCAGATTTAGGATGTGTCATGGGCTGGCAGATGGATGGGGGGAAGAGGAACTAAGGATGACTTTTTGGTTTGGGGTCTAAGAAACTGGGTGGATAGTTGAGCAGGTAGAGAAAAATCAAGACTTCTGTTTTGGACATGGTGTGAACTGCCTTCCAGACATCCACACAGGGGTATCAGGAAACAGAAGTCTGGAGCTCAGAGAGGAAGTCAAGGCTGGAGATTGGGGGAAGAAATGGGGTTATTAGCATAGCAGGCCAAAACGGTGAAATCCTGTCTCTACTAAAAATATAAAAACTAGCCAGTGTGGCAGTGGGCATCTGTAATCCCAGCTACTCAGGGAGGCTGAGGCAGGATAATTGCTTAAACCCAGAGGCAGAGGTTGCAGTAAGCCAAGATCGCACCATTGCATTCCAGCCTGGGTAACAGAGCAAGACTCCATCTCAAAACAAACAAACAAACAAACAAACAAACAAACAAACTACAGGATCAACTAAGAGCTACTAGAGAAAGAATAGTTAGAAAAGAGTATAAGGCCGGGCGCGGTGGCTCACACCTGTAATCCCAGCACCTTGGGAGGCTGAGGTGGGCGGATCACCTGAAGTCAGGAGTTCAAGACCAGCCTGGCCAACATGGTGAAACCCTGTCTCTATTTAAAAAAAAAAAAAAAAAAAAAACAGTGTAAAGGCCAATTACCCAGCCTTGGGCATTCATTCCAGCTTTCGACTCCAGTAAGAGGTGAGAAGGAGACAGTGTGAAGGTAGAAGGGAAACAAGAAACAATGCTGTGTCCAGAGAGCCAAGAGAAGTCAGTGTTTCAAGAGAGAGACAGCTGTCAACTTTGATGAATGCTCCTGAGAAGCCAAGCAAGATGAAGACCAAAAAAATCACCTTTGAGCCAGGCGCGGTGACTCAGGTGTAGTCCCAGCACCATGGGAGTCCAAGGCAGGCAGATCACAAGGTTGGGAGTTCAAGACCAGCCTGGCCAACATGGGGAAACCCCATTTCTATGAAAAAATACAAAAATTAGCCAGCATAGTGGCGGGCGCTTGTAATTCAGCTGCTTGAGAGGTTGAGGCAGGAGAATCACTTGAGCCTGGGAGGTGGAGGTTGCAGTAAGCCGAGATCACACCATTGCACTCCAGCCTAGGCGACAGAGCAAGACTCCATCCCGGAAAAAAAAAAAAAGCCTTGGCTCTGCCCACATGGAGATCTTTGGTGGCCTTTGCCAGAGCGTCCATCCAGCGATGGAGACTGCAGACTGCCTGGAGTGAGCAGCAGAGAATGAGATCAGGAAGTGCTGCCGGCACCTATCGACAGCTCTTTCAGGAACTTATGAGAAGTAACAGCCAAGGTCACTGGAGGGAATGTGGATCTAGAAGGCGAAGGAGGGGGAGATGTCGGAGCAGGGTGCGTACTGATGGGAAGGAACCAGTAGAAAGGAGAAAAGGATGCACTCATCAAACTCTTGGAATCATGATCATCATCTGTGCAAGTTCATTCCTGGGTTCCTGGAATAGCATCGGGAGTCACCTGCCCTGACCTTCAGCATGTATTCTGTCACTGTTATGAGAGACTTGAGTTTCCTCAGCTCTTAAGCAAGTGGAAATAATACTACCTTATGTATGGAAGCCACCCCAATCACGCATGCTTTCAGGCCATCTTCTCATTTGTCAGGTGTCAGGACAGGATGTCATGCCTGGACCTAGCCTCAGGGAAGCAGCCTGCCCAGCACTGCACAGCTCGTTACCAGCAGAGCCAGGACCAGCCATCTGCCTGTCACGCCCAGTCTAGTCACCCTGGCATCTCTCCCAGGACCAGCACTGCCCTCCCTCCCCCAGTTGTGTTACTAAGGAACAGGTGTAAAAGGCATTCAGACAACAGAAAGTGAGACCAGGGGCCAGGTATGGTCATTAGCTCAGAGAGTGAACTTTCACCTCCCTCCCTGGCAATACCCTGTGGTCAGGAGCAGGCAGGGAAGCAAATTACACAATGAGTGGAGGCTAGACATTCCAGACAGACTCTGAATAGGTGACAGTGCCAGGGGCCCATTCCTCTCAGTGCTGGCCACATGTCGGGCCTGGCTACTGGCTAAAGACGCTGGTGAGGGGATGCGGCAGCTTGCAGCTCATCCTCAGAGGTCCTGGGATCAAAGGTATTTACACCCAGAGATATTTGAAGCAAATCTTTTCATCTATGTGGAAAACATACAAAGCGGCTCAAGTGGGAAAGTCTAATTTCCTAAGGTTGATAAGCCAAGTGTAGTAATGGTGTCATGGTAATCAATATGCTTCCAAACTTTCCTGAAGTTGACTAGCCCCACGCACTTTGAGAAGTTGGTAAATAGGATTGTCATCGTTTTATAAAATTGAAAACACGGTGTCTTGCAATCACAGCCACTTGCAAGGGAAGCCAGAGATGGTCCCAGCCCTTCCACAGACTTGCTGTGGACTCAGGACCAGTGGTCTCTCCTGGGCCTTGGTGTACCCAGCAAATCCAGGGGCACAGACTCAGGGTCCTGCCTGACAGACTCTGCCTAGTCCCTCTGTGCATCATAAGTCAGCTCCTGCTCAGCCCCAGGCTGCTGGGTCCCTGCTGTGGGCCCAAAACCAGCCACTTTGCTGGTTTCTACCCACCACTTCCCGAGGGAGGGGCTCTGCTGTGAGGTGCACCCTCAGAGAGGAATGTCTCTCCCAGCTTTGGAGAGAATCAAGGTGTCCTTTCTCTCTCTCCAGCTGGAGCCAGTGGGCCTCAAGACGACCTCCAACAACTTCACCCACAGCCGAGCCAAACTCAAGTGCCCCTCTCCTGTGAGTAAACGTCCCCGCCTGCCCCAGGTGGAACATATGCCTGGGGTGGGGGCTGTCCTGTCCCCTGGAAGCACAGAGAAGTCCCCGGGGGAGGCTCCCTCAAATGAGGCTTCACTCACTGCCATCTTGTCAAATCCCACCTGTCCTCACTGCCACGGAAAATTCTCAGGGTGTGGGCAGCCATGGAGCGTGGGGGAGAGGTTGGGGAGAGGACATTAACAGCTCCAACCAAAGTGACGACAGTCACTCAGGGAGGCAGATGAGCACTGTTGGGTGTCTCGGGTCACCCTTTACTTCCAATAGCTCTGATGCATCCTATCTTAAAAGTGCATTAAGGCCGGGCGCAGTGGCTCATACCTGTAATCCCAGCCCTTTGGGAGGCTGAGGTGGGTGGATCACCTGAGGTCTGGAGTACGAGACCAGCCTGGCCAACATGGTGAAACCCCGTCTCTACTAAAAATACAAAAATAGCCAGGCATGGTGTCACGCATCTATAGTCCCAGCTACTTGGGAGGCTGAGACAGGAGAATCACTTGAACCCAGGAGGTGGAGGTTGCAGTGAGCCAAGATTATGCCATCACACTTCAGACCAAGTGACAGGTCGAGACTCTGTCTCATGAATGAACGAATGAATGAGTGTGCATGCCAGGCGGTGTACTAGGATCTGGGGATCCAGAGACAAACTAAAAAAGACTCGGTGTCTGTTTCTGGAGCCTGCAATAGTCTTCCTCCCTCGCCACCACCACCACCCTCTCCTGGCCCACCCACAAAGCCTGTGACTTGTCTCCCCAGCTCTCCTCTCCCTCTTCTCCATCCACCCTACACTTGCTGCCTAACACAGATAGAACTTCCTGAAAATAACTTGTCCCATCAAGGCTGCTTGAAATCCTTGCCTGGTCCCTACTGCCCATTGACCAGAGTCCGGAGGGGAGGGTCACCTCCCTCCATTATACACACGCTACACTCCTGGCCGTGGATCCATCTCCCAGGAAGCCCACAACTGCCCGTGTCCAGGCCTTTCCTTCACCATGTGCTCCTGGAGGTTCATCCTCCATCTGCCTATGAGAACATCCACCTCCCTCCAGACCCAGAGGTTGCCTTCGCTAAGCTACAGTTTCACCTTCTGACCTACCATTCCTATTTCCTGACAGTCACCCATGTGGGTCTCCTTTTCTGTTTGTACCTCTCACAAGACACTGACCCAGTCTCCTTTATAATGTGATTGTTTCTGCACGTCTCACCTTCCTCCTGGGCCCCAAGAAAGATATGATATCTTAATCCTCAGGTCTCATCACAGCCCCCAGCATGGGGGGCTCAACACAGCAGGCAATCAGTTCACATTCACTGAAAGAAAGGATCACGGCGAGCTAGCGGGGAGGAACGCATGCAGGCTGCCCAAATGCCTCCCCCTCCCAGCCCTTCTCCTGTTGGGATCTTTTGTCTACTACACAACCAGCTGTCCTTCCATGCTGACCTTCCCTGATTTCTGGGTGCTCCTGGGATGGGAGAATGGGAACAGTTGTGACCAAGAGGAAACAGAAGTGGGAGTTCTACAGGCTCCCTGGGTCTCTCTGCCACTGGTCACCTATCAGTTCCCAACCTTTCAAAATCAGGTTTGACAGTGAAGGAGATGCTGGTGAGAAACCAGAAGAAGGTTCTAGCTGGGTGTTGACCTCTTTAGAGGCCCATCCTGCTAAAGAGCACAGCATAAATGAGGGAGCTTTACAAACGGGAAGTGCTATGAAAACGTGCAGGGTTATTGCAGCATCTCAGGGATGGGGACTAGGCAAGTCTTGGCAATGGATGGTTCTCGAAGGTCCTTTCCCACTGACCCCCATCTCCTCCGCAGGAGAACCCTTACCTCTACACCCTGCGGAATAGCCGGCTGATCCCAGACCACGCTGAAGAAGTCCCTGAGGTGCTCTACTGGGCCGTGCCAGTGGCGGCAGGAGTCGGCCTTGTGGTCGGTGTCATCGGGGCAGTGGTCTGGAGGTGCAGGAGAGGTGGCCAGAGGGAAGATCCTCCCATGCGCCTGCGCACTGTGGCCCTCTAGGCCAGGGGGGGTGGGTCCTCACCCTAAACTCCCTAGCCACTCTCCTCACTCACCACCCTCCGCCCCAGCCACTCCCGGCCACCAGGACATGCTTCAACACCTGGTGCCACAGGAAGCCCAGGGGGCAGTCATGACTTCTCAGGGCCTGGGCTTCTTCCAGGGCGATGCTCTTGGAATGGATACGTTTAAATAAAGTCCAAAGCTGTTGTATTCTTGGGTTTGCCTGCGTGAAGCACTCACCTTTCACCTGTTGTTCGGCCCAGGTGTGGGAGCTGCTGCCTTCTGTGGCCTGCCCCCAGCACGGCTGCCCGAGCCATGGCCACCCAGAGCCCAGACTGCCTGCCTGCACCACAAGCATATCCTCAGGTCACCAAACCCGCTATTTCAAAGGCAGGAAAACACAGGTCATCAAGTGATGGCTAGAATTTTGGAGTTGGCCAGCTGCCACCATTCAGTCCAATCCAACACATGCCTATGAAACAACTCTTTAGTACCCAGGACAATCCAGAGCACTGCGGTGCCTCCTAGGCTGTGCCTGTCACCACCTAGCCGAGAAGTCAGATTCCTTTAATAACCAAGAAACCATATGACAATGTGTAACTACTGGGGCATGAGTAGGTGAATGTATCTGATTGTTTTAAAGAATAGAAAGGGTTCCTTGGGGAAGGTTTCTTGGAAGAGAACAATCATCACATGTCATTTTTGGGAAAGGGGGAAAAAGTGATTGGGACACATACACCCCCTATATCCTCAACCTGATTTTCTCAAGGTGCTAAATTTAGGAAAGAATTCCTATTTCTAAATGACCAGGTTTCTGAGAGAAAGCTAGAGAGAGTCTGAAAATATAGGCTGCATTCCCTGAGCCCTGCGAAGAGCAAGGCCCCAAGCTGGAGGCCTTCCACAGATGGTCTCTTTTATTCTGCACAAAGGCCCGGGGGAGGGGGTCATGAAAAGCTTTGAAAATAGAAGTGGTGGTTGTGCAACATTGTGAATGCACTAAAGGCCACGAATTGTTCCATTTAAAATGATTAGTTGTATATCATGTGAATTTCACCTAAAAAGAATCCAGGGAGGTAGAGAGCATCTGCATTTTAAACCTCTCTCTGATCCTGAAGTCCGGCATGACAAAGAGGCTGAGTCAGAATCCCGGATGCACCATTGACACGCGGTGCCCTGTAGCCACCTTCGTCAGCCTGAGCCCAGTTTCTCAGGCTCCGCATCTGTAAAAACTGGAGAAGAATACACATTTCGCTTATCTCATGGCGCTGCTGAAAAATAAGGAACTGTATGTAAACCTCTAACTCTAAAATGCTGCACACATGAAAGTGGCCTTTTTCCTCTGGGAAGAGTTGGGATAAGGCCCAGACAGTTGGGGAAGATGTGAGACCCAGAGATGAGTTTGGGGAAATGGGGTAATAACATATGTGTGGACGCTGCCTGCCTTCCTCTCAGGGAGGTTCATCATCTTATCTCTTTCTGGCACCACCGAGAACCCAGAGGACCTACCCCCCCCAGCTCCGTGTTCTTCTGGGTTTCAACGTCCGTTTCTTATACAATGGGAACAGCATGCATTCCCATACTTCTCCCTATTGACTGGAAAAGGCAGTGACTGAGTCACACATCTCAGCTTATGCTCCTGGCTTAAGACAATGTAACGACAAAGGTAACCCATGGAGTCTAGGAGCTCACTTCACCCCCCCACCCCTTTTCTTTCCTGCAAGTTTCTATTATTCCAGTAGATGCTACTTCAAAGCAGCATGGATTCATAACCACAGGCTCCTCACACGTGGGTGTGTGTGGTGGAGGGGTGCGGTGTTGGAACTCGAACTGCCAGAGTAAGGCAGACTGAAACATCAACAAATGGTCCCAGATGGTTCATCAGGGAAACAAAGAAATCCTGTCTGGAGGGGACACGGACACAACCAGAAACGAGACACCAAATTCCCAGCAAGTATGTGCTAAGAAGCCAAAAATTAAAACTATGTGAGAAACACCTACTTGAAATTGGCAGAATTACATACATACACTGGGCATGTGCCATGTTGTTTTTCTGTAGGAAAATGTCCAGTCTAGTTAGGATGGCACCCACAGCCACACCGTGAACAAAGCCACCACATCCTAAGGAAGCCACAGTCCACATGGCACTCCCCATGGAGGCTTCTGAATTCAGAAAAGATATGTGTGGCTTAAACCTGGTCCAGGCCTTCCTGAAAGACATGGAACTTTGAGCTCTGAAAAGATGGAAAATGGTTACCAAAAGGAATGGGGTTGTCGAGACCAGGAAAACTCCATGTAGGTGGAAAGATGAGTATACTGAATATGGGGGACCAGGAGGCGGCCAGGAAAAACAAGGATGGATGAGCCAGGTATGGGTTAGGGGACGTAATGGGAAGGACGAGGAGTTAACAGCAATTACGTCGTTACGATGGCTGTAACATCAGGCTACACTTGACTAGGGAATATATGTTAGTGAGAAAAGATTAGTACAAAGCAAAGGCTAATAAAAGTTGACATAAAGTGCCTGTGCTGTGGTAAGCACCGTGGTGCACAATAATGAAACTTCACCCATCCCTGTTACCATTCCCTTTCTACAGAGAAGGAAACCAAGACTCAGAGAAGAAGGAATTGGCCCAGAGTTATACTTTCATTACGTAAGCCCAGAGTAGGGGGGGGTAACCCAGAAAAATAAACCCACCGCCATTTCCAGCAGTGAATTGGGCCAAATTGCAACTAAATGTAGTATAAAATAAAGACCTAGAATGTCAAGATGGCACCATTGTTCCTCTGCTTCCAACTGGTCTGAAAAACTCACTATCTCTAGTTAATAATCTACGATTTTTTTTTTCTTTTTTTTGAGATGGAGTCCCGCTCTGTCACCCAGGCTGGAGTACAGTGGTACAATCTCAGCTCACTGTAAACTCCTCCTCCCGGGTTCAAGCAATTCTCCTGCCTCAGCCTCCCAAGTAGCTTGGATTATGGGCATGTGCCACCTCACCCAGCTAATTTTCGTATTTTTAGTAGATATCGGGTTTTGCCATGTTGGCCAGACTGACCTCAAACCCCTGACCTCTGTTGATCCACCCACCTTGGCCTCCCAAACTGCTAGGATTACAGGCGTGAGCCACCGCGCCCAGCCAATAATCTATTATTTAACACATTAACTATGGGGACTAAGATTTCTTTTCCTAGTGTATGTGTGAAGTGATAGCACAAGCTTGTCCAACCTGCAGCCCGCATGCGGCCCAGGACTGCTTTGAATGTTACCCAACACAAATTTGTAAACTTTCTTAAAACATTATGAGATTTATGTGTGTGTGTGATTTTGTTTTTTAGCTCATCACGTGTCTTTGGTGTTAGTGTATTTTATGTGTGACCAACAACAATTCTTCTTCCAGTGTGGCCCAGAGAAGCCAAAAGATGGGATACCCCTGTACTAGCAGCTAATAAATCATTTAATTAGAAAAAAGCAAAGAATCCCTGTGAGAATCAAATGTAACAACTAGCAAGGTTAGACCGGCACCTTTTACACAGCAACAGCATTGAGAAAAAGATTGTATGTATGTTTAGAAAGATAGAAGACAAAAGGAATTTAAAACATGAGGCAAGAACACTATGTTATTTTTTTTTTTTAATAAAGGCAGATTTGTGAAAGAACTAAGAAGCAGATAAAACTTCAGAAATGAAATACATTGTTACTAGATAAAAATAAACCTCAGTAAATGTGTTTAAATAACAGGCTAGGCACTTAGTGAACCAACATTTATGTGTTTACTGCATACCAGGTACTGTTTTTAGCAGTAAGTCTGTATTTTTTTTTATTAATTCTCACAATAGCCCCTTGAAGTAGGTACTATTATAATCCTTACAGAGAAAATGAATCATGTTCGTGTCTTTTCAGTCTTTTTGTAATTAAATGAGATAAAAACAATAGTCAAAAAATAGATATTCAATAATTAGCTCTTTCTCTCCTTCCATATCAGTATTAATTCCAGTACAATATGATTCAGGGACTTTGTAGAATAATCACGCCTGTAATCCCAGCACTTTGGGAGGCCAAGGCAGGCAGATCACAAGGTCAGAAGTTCGAGACCAGCCTGGCCAACATGGTGAAACCCCGTCTCTACTAAAAATGCAAAAATTAGTTGGGCGTGGTGGCATGCGCCTGTAGTCCCAGCTACTCGGGAGGCTGAGGCAGGAGAATCGCTTGAACCTGGGAGGTGGAGGTTGCAGTGAGCCAAGATCTCACCACTGTACTTCAGTCTGGGCAACAGAGCAAGACACCATCTCAAAAAAAAAAAAATAAAATAATAAATAAAAATAATTAATATATATATATATATGGCACCTTACAGTTTACAAAACATTTTAATACGTTCTCATTTGATCCACACCACAAACTTGTAAGATAAGCAAAGTACAATACAGTGGTGCCCCCCCCCCCCCCCCCGCCCCATTAGTGGGTGATACATTCTCTTATTTTTTTGAGGCTAGAGTGCAGTGGCACAGTATCAGCTCACTGTAGTCCCCCACCTCCCAGGCTCGAGCGATCCTCCCGCCTCAACATCCCAAGGAGCTGAGACTACCAGCTAAAGCCACCATGACTGGCTAATTTTTGCATTTTTTGTAGAGTCGGGGTTTTGACATGTTGCCTAGGCTGGTTTTGAATTCCTGAGTTCAGGTGATCCACCAGCCTCAGCCTCCCAAAGTGCTGGGATCACAGGTGTGAGCCACCATGGCTGGCCTATTAGAGGTTACATTCTGAGACCCTCCTCCCCCGGCTCAGTGGATACCTGAAACCATGGATAGTGCTGAACCCTATATGCACTATGCTTTTTCGTATACGTACATGCCTATGATAAGGTTTCATTTGTAAATTAAACAAAGTGAGATGAACAACAATAATATACAATAAAAATTATGGGAATGTGGTCTCCGTGGCCTACTCGCCCTTCTTGTGTTGATGTTGGTGTGCGATGGTACCATGCCTGGGATGAGGTGACGTAAATGAGCTTAGGCTACTGTTGACTTTCTGACCTTGAGTAACCACAGAAAGCAAAATCAAGGATAGGGAGGGGACGACTATATCGTTAAGAAAATGTATCTCAAACTTAGAAATAAGTGACCGTATGTCCTGTCAATGTTGTTTAATAATAATATTCTAAGAAATATTTAGTTATCTGGACTGCACCTGCGTTTGACTTTGCCATTTATAACTATTTGATTAGAACCTGAACGCTATGAAGTTATGTTGACTTGTGGATTTCTTGATTGGTAAAAAGGTAACCTCAAGGTTATGGTTTTATAGCCCTATAGGACATTAACCAGTTTTGTATCTATTAGCAAAAGCACCGTAGCTTGCCAGGGCTTAGCGAAAGCATGACACTCAATTGCTCTGCTACCCCTACTCCCATCTTCGTGCCATGCTCAGAAGACACTGAACAAGTCATCTAAACTCGATCCACTGTTCTGGCAAAGGGCACTGTGACATAGCAAGGGTCTCTCTGCCCCCTTGGAGAGGCCTAGAGTCTACTGCGATTGGACCCTGGTGAAGTCATCCAGCAAGAAATATGCTGCTGTCAGAACAGTTTCAAACAGTGCTGGGGGAGAGTAGACACAGAAAAGAAAGTGAGGAGGACGAAAGGAGAGGAAATTAAGGAATCCCCTAAATATTCCAGTGTTTTAGTCATTTGGATTTTATTTTTTATGATCGACTAAAATCTGAAATACAATCAGCCTCAATGATTGAAGAATCCACACTGGCCAGGGAGTAGAGGATTTGATGGGAGTGAGAAAAGGATTCTAATCCTGAGTAATTAGGAATGACAGTCTTCCTTCAACCGTAACAAAATGAGATCATGCCTCCCCTAAAGGCTGTCTGTGGATTAAATGAGAACATGCGTGAAAGGGTCTGGCATGGAGCAGGTACTTGATAAGTGAAGCTGTGATTATTCTCATTCCCTGTGTGCAAGCCAGGGCTGGAACTGTGTCCATTAGACCTGCCACCCCTACCCCACCTCCACCATGCATCACCCACCCTGGTTCTCCAGACATTTTCATCCAAAGCCTGGAGGAAAAGTATTGGCCTTATGCTACTGCCTACAGGGAGGTCCCTCTGTTGGATGTAATGACTGAGGCTACAGCCCTGGGCCCCACACTCCAGGGTGGGCCCAGCACCCCCACAGCATGCCTCTGACTGCTCTTTTGAGCACTGTGAACATTCTATTTTGAGTTGTCCATCTTCACCCACGTCCCAAAAAGCCAATGAAAGCAGCTGATGGTGCAGCCTCCATGTGCTGGCATCTTGGTTGGGGCCTAAACTTGAACATCTCAGTGTCCAGGAATAAAGGAAGGGCAGGCTCCTAACTCCCCAAACCCCAAATCACCCCGGGAGGCAAATACCTTCTCTGCCACTTCGGCCAGGGGACTTTGTAACACAATGATTCAGTCTGGTCTGAGATTAAATTCATTTCTAGACTGATTTCAAAGGTGGCAATGGGCCTGAGGTCTGCTACCAGCTGGAGCAAGTCCCCCAAGCCGGCCCCTGTCAGGACTACCCCATCCTGACCTAGATCTAAAACCCGTTATGTAAATTGTGGGGTCTACTGCAAAGTAAAATATAAGGCCCTTTGTTGAAAGATGATTAATTTTAAGACAGCAACAGCAGAGCATTAAACCAAGCATGAGGCCGTCCTAAACACGGGGACCTGTGTGACTCAACGGGTCACACACCCACGAAGCTGGCCCTGCCTAAACCATTTGGTTCTCTGTGCTCTTCCAAAGCTGGAATGACAAGCCATCACAGCACCACTGTCTTCTCTCTGTGGGCAGAAAAAGGGAGGAGACCAAGAGGTCTCAACCACCTAGAGAGGAAGGTGGGATGGCCCCATGGCAGAGGCAGGATGCCTACAGGGTGACTTGGTTTTTTCCACTTGCTGGGAAAACAGCTCAGAGCACGTCTCCTGTGACTAGAGGATCAATGATAATGTCATTATATATGGAGGCTCAATTACGACCTTTCTTTTCCAGTTCTAATTTTGCAACTCATTTTACACAGCAGGGCACGTGATCAGGATCTCTTTGGGTCTAAAATCCCCTAGGGAAAAAAATGAACACAGTTTCCCAAATTGTCCCCAGGGCAGCCTTCCTTCAAGAAGGCATCACAGGCACCTGAGAAACCAACCCCTCTGGCATCCTCAGGCTGACTTGTAACTCACAAGGCAGGTGTGAGAATTTGGTGAGGTCCTGAGTATAGAGCCCAGAGCACTGCCTGGCTCATAATCAGCACTCAGTAAGTTTAGATATTATTAATCATAAACGATTCCCTCCGTTTTTCTATTTTTTTATTGCTTTTGTTGCTCTGCTAAATGCATTTGTTTATTCAGTATTTCCCCACCCAAAACTGATATTTATGTTGTATTTCCTATGCCAGAAATACCTCTTCCCATATATGCCTCCATTCCTTCAGTCAGCCTCCTGATGTGTCACATGCAGGCCATGAGGAAACCTGGAAGAGGAAGGCATGGGTCTGCCTCCAAGGTCTCACAGTGTGCTGTAGGGATTGCCACTTCGACAATGTATCTGTACCCACAAAAAATATGAGCATGTGCACACCAATATAGAGATGTATTCATAAGTTTTAGACACAGTTGTCCCTCCATGTCCATGGGGATTAATTCTATGATCCTCTCTGGGTACCAAAATTCATAGATGCTCAAGTCCCTGATATAAAATAGCATAGTCTTTGCATACAACCTATGCACATCCTCCTGTATCCTTTTTTTTTTCTTTTTTTCTTTTTTGAGATGGAGTCTTTGCTCTTGTCGCCCAGGCTGGAGTATAATGGCACAATCTCAGCTCCCAGGTTCAAGTAATTCTCCTGCCTCAGCCTCCTGAGTAGCTGGGATTACAGGCACACACCACCACATCTGGCTAATCTTTGTAGTTTTAGTAGCAATGGGGGTTTCACCATGTTGGTCACGCTGGTCTTGAACTCCTGACCTCAGGTGATCCACCCACCCAGACCTCCCAAAGTGCTGAGATTACAGGTGTGAGCCACCCCCGCACCCGGCCAATGTCAATCATTTTTGAGGAGGATGACAACCTAATTGAGACATGTTCTTTTTAATTTACTTTAATACTTTATGTTTTGGGTTTGTTTTTTTTTTAATTTGTATTCTTTCTCTGGAAGAGAAGCTGTTACATTTTTTGCAAACAAGTTCAAACCCCACTGATACTCTTGATTTTGAAATTTTTAGAGTTTAAATAATCTACTTCCAGACTTTTTTAATGTACATAGATAAGAGATGTGATACAGTTGGAGCTCATTTTCACCAACAGCATCACATTACAGTCACAACATTTCCAAACATTTGTTTTCAAAAATCAGCTTTTTCCCCGGACCTATTTTTTAAATTACCATTACGTCCACACTGCATGTCACTTTCAAAAAGCGATTATTTCCTCTCCTTTTACTATGAAGTCAGTTTATTTTCTCTAAAATATTTGCTAGGTAACATATTACTGACAACCAATTGTCATCACAGAACAGTTCAAGTTTGAACAGTTGTCTATCAATTTAAAATGCAGAATTCACCTTCAAGCTTGACAGCTCTTAAGCATATGGCCAAAATACGTTTATGGTGACTCCCCATCTCATTACAAAACAAGAATTCTGTACTTGTAGGCCCTGTTTTGGTAATACTTAGCTCATTGATGGTAAACCATCACAGATCGTGCACTTCTGTATTTGCTACAACAACTCACCAGTAAGTGATACAGTGAGGGAATTTCATTTATGGTACTATGTATGTATTTTTACCCAGTAATCTTTTTATTCTAGTCGAGGCAGTAACTTATTAGTGAGGACACATCCATGGTTTTTTTTCAAAACGTTATTTTTACCAAAGAATTAATTTTCTGTTGAGAATATCTTCACTGGTACATTTTTCTTTCTATGCTACATATACACGCACTGCAACTATGTATATTTCATAACTGAAACAATCTAATAAATAGGCTAAGATGTGTTTTTTAAAAAATCTATATTGTATCCAGTTGCCCAAGGCTTCAAAATTTGTTCTAACACTTGGCAGTGTTTTCTATCCATCTTCCAACAGTGTGTGCAGAGAATTACCTATGCTTTTCGTTGCTGTGTGATTTTCCTGGTTTTATTTTAGTCATTTATGGCATGTGGCTCTTCACTAGTAAGAAACCAAAAAAAAAAAAAAAGAAGAAGAAGAGGAAAATCTGTAAATATTTATCATCACATTTACTGAAGTTTTGAGAGGTGTTGAATTCAGAACAACAGAATTCAGAACAATAATTCAAGGTGTTGAATTATTTCAAACTTTGCTTTTAAAGAGTATAGTAAGGCTGGGCACAGTGGGTCATACCTATAATTGCAGCACTTTGGGAGGCCAAGGTGGGCAGATCACCTGAGGTCAGGAGTTTGAGACTAGCCTGGCCTACATGGTGAAATCCCGTCCCTATTAAAAGTACAAAAAAAAAAACAGACGGGGATGGTGGTGAGCGCCTGTAATCTCAGCTACTCGGGAAGCTGAGGCAGGAGAATGGCTTGAACCTGGGACGGGGAGGTGGAGGTTGCAGTGAGCCAAGATCACACCACTGCACTCTAGCCTGGGTGACAGAGCGGGACTCCGTCTTAAAAAAAAAAAAAAAAAAAAAAAAGTGTAGTACTTTGTCACTATGGACTGAATGCTTAGTTTTTAAATGTCTTGCTAATCCGTATGGCCTCATCAGCTTATATCGGAATGTACCACTGCACCTGGGGGTGGGGGTAATTATTACTAGAAGAGGTCCATATAAATCCATATTCGATATGGACTTCTTGATCATTTCAATGGTGTGTCTTGTCAGATCCAATTAGATTGTCATTATTTTTCTCTCACAGTGGAGCTATGAAGAGTCCTTACTGTCTAGAGACTTGACTTTATCTGACAACCTGTTGTCAGGCAGATTTCAAAGTCTGGTTTTGTTACTCGCTAGCTCCGTGAACTTAGAGGACGATCATGACAGCACATTAGAAGGCAACAAGCAAGCAAAGGGCCCCTTTCAACCCCCTGTGCAGGGTCTACCCTGTCAACTCTCAGGAGACCGCCCATACAGTATGTGACAGGTGACACATTAGTGAGAGGACTAATTCCTTGAGTGGTAGAATTTTATCCCATCCATGAATAAAATATTAGGAAGGCTAACTTCTTATTTTTAGGTTTAAAAAATCCACCTAAGTAGAACATTTAATATTTTCTTCTTACATCCTAATGAATCATCCCACATACTCCAGATTGAAGATGTCTTCTCTACTAAAATGTCCAGGGAGCAATTTATCAAAGTAGATTGTAGAGTTATCAGTACAATCAATCATTTTAACCCTGTTGCAATCCAATGCATTTTCCTAAATGAGAGAGTATGGCCTGAAGTTAAAGCTGGCCCCTGGACTCCAGCTTCACTGGGCATGACCAGGGGGAATGTCCCATGGGGGAGGAGAAAGCAGATGTCATCTGTCCTGGGTAGTGGCGACAAAATACTTGAGAACTTCTGGGCTAGACAGAGAAACTTAACACATAAACAAACATAGAGAATGTTATGGTAAAGATACATACAAGGGCCTGCATGAGGCAGAATAAGGGAAAATTCAAGAAGGCTTCCGAGCAGAGGTGATGGGACCTTTGAGCCGAGCTTTGAAAGAAGGTTGGAATGTCAACGAGAGAGAAAGCAGCCGTGCCACAGATTACAGCATCTGCCTCGGCACAGAGCTAGGGAGTGAATGGTGAAATGTTTGGGGAATGTCAAGATTTTCAGAGCTGATCAGAAGGAATGGAGTGAAACTGGCTTCTATTAACCTGGGAGATGCCTGCCTCCAGTTAGCACTGTGCAGTGTTTCCATAAGACAGAATTGGGGATGTTTTATTTCTCTGGTGAGAAACAGTATCTCCTACTGTTATCCTCCTTAGTACTTGGGTCTGGAAAATTGTGAAGAAACTTGAAAGCCATGTTAGAGAGTTGAACTTAGTCCAGGATGCATTTGACAGTATCTTACAGGCAGGGATGTGGCATGATTAGATATCTCCCACAGCACTGCTGAGGATATGCTGAAATACAGTCCAAATTCCACTGGCATCGAATCACCTGGAAAGCTTGTTAAAAAGCCAGATTACTGAGTCCCACACCAGATCTTCAGAATCTGGTTTTGGCCAGGGGTTGCATATAGACAATAATTTGTATTTCAACAAACTCTCCAGCTAAATTTTTTCCTTATCTATCACCCAACTGCCTCCTCCCCCACTCCTAAACAACTCAGGCACACATTAAAATTTGAGAACATTAAAATTGAGTTCAGGTTCCTCTGGGCTGGAAGGGCAGCCCCTTCAGGAGATGCGCTCACCTTGCTCCTCCCCAGAACCTGCCAAGTAACCTTCCAGTGGGAGCCTAAGCCAGGAATAATGGCCAAGCCGTCGCCTTCCCCCACCTCCTCCTAAAGTCCTCCTATACTGGGGACAGGCCTCTGGAGGACCCAAGGAGGGCCACATTCTCTGCTCCCTGGAACACAACATGTTTTCAGCCATCCAGACCCAACTTCAAATAGCACCTCTCAGCAGGGTGTGGTGGCTCACCCCTGTAATCCCAGCATTTAGAGAAGCCAAGGTGGGAGGGTTGCTTGAGGCCAGGAGCTCAAGACAAGCCTGGGCAACATAGTGAGACCCTATCTCTACCAAAAATCTACATATATACACACAATAGCACCTTCTCCTTGATTCCTCCTCCAACTTCTACCAGCCAAGGCCACTGCTTCCTTTCTAGCCTTGGAATTCATTTATTACCATGACTGTATATGAGAAACTTAATAACACTGCATATGAGTTTCTTTTCTTTTTTTTTTTTTTTTTTGAAATGGAGTCTTGCTCCTTTGCCTGGGCTGGAGTCCAGCGGTGCAATCTCAGCTCACTGCAACTTCCACCTCCCAGGTTCAAGTGATTCTCCCTCCTGAGAGGTTGGGATTATAAGCATGTGCCACTATATCCTGCTAATTTTTGATTTTTTAATTTTTTTTTTTTTTTTTTTTTTTTTGAGACAAAGTCTTGCTCTTGTAGCCCAGGCTGGAGTCCAGTGGCGCAAACTCGGCTCACTGCAACCTCCGCCTCCCTGGTTCAAGTGATTCTCCTGTCTCATCTTCCTGAATAGCTGGGACTACAGGCACCCGCCACCACGCCTGGCTAATTTTTGCATTTTTAGTAGAGATGGGGTTTTACCATACTAGCCAGGCTTGTCTTGAATTCCTGACCTTGTGATCCTCCTGCCTTGGCCTCCCAAACTGCTGGGATTACAGGCATGAGCCACTGCACCGGGCCGGTTTTATTTTTTATTTTAAATTTCCTTATTGTTTAAGACACTTTATTTTTTATAATAGATACAGGGTTTCGCCATATTACCCAGGCTGGCCTTGAATATCTAGCCTCAAGCAATCTGCCCGCCTTGGCCTCCCAAAGTGCTGGGATTACAGGCATGAGCCACCACACCTGACCTGGTTTAACAAAAGTGGATTCCTGGGGCTCATCTCAGACCAAATGAATCAAAATTGCCAGGGGTCAACATCCTCCTGCCTCTCCCAGGCCTTGCCTCTGCTGGCCTGTTTCCTCTCTCCTATGCCCAATAGAGATGCTGGGATAAAGGCCCCTCAATTGCCTGTGTTCATGAAAACCCATCACTGCAACTGGGCTGCAAAAGTTCAAAAGACTACGTATTTGCCATTTTATTAGTTTTAAGATGGTCCCTACCTGGGCATATTGTTCTCTCTAGTGGAAGTAAAAACAATCACTTGTAGTTTGTCAAATGTTGATTTTTTTTCCAACAATAATCCTATGGGATATCATTAGCACCATTTTATATGTGAAAATACTGTGGCTCAGAAGGGTTTAAGAAATTTACTTGTGATTCTAAGTCCCATGAGTTTCCTATTCTCCAGTCCTTGGAGGCCAGGTTCCAGATGAATGTAAAAACCTTGATCTGGAGATTAAAACCTCTCCTTTCTACCTGGGGGACAGGTGTGCAGGAAGAACCGATGGCTCCACCTGATGCTGGGCAACACTAGTGAGCCCACGAGCATCAGCCTGCATTTTATTTCAGGTAGTTTTTATACAAAAACATCTTGATGAGGCTTTTTTTTTTTTAGATGGAGTTTTACTCTTGTCACCCAGGCTGGATTACAGTGGGGCAATCTTGGCTTACTACAACCTCTGCTTCCTGGGTTCAAGTGATTCTCCTGCCTCAGCCTCCCGAGTAGCTGGAATTACAGGCACCCCCATCATGCCGGCTATTTTTTTTGTATTTTTAGTAGAAACGGGGTTTCACCATGTTAGCCAGGCTGGTTTCGAACTCCTGACCTCAGGTGATCCACCACCTCGGCCTCCCAAGGCTTTATATTAGAACTTCAGACAAAGGAATGGAGATGAACTGAATATATATGGAATATATACAATATGTACTGAATACATATAATGTAGATGTAATTACATATGTTAATTGAACAGTTCTCATTTTCACTTGTTGCATAAAATTCCCTTGCCTGAAAATTGTTATTCTCATTTTTAAAATAAGGAAACTGGACTCACTAAGATCAGATGACTTATCTATGGTCATGGAGTTAGTAAGTGGCAGAACTAGAATTTAAAGCCTGATTATTAATCCTGTACTTTTGAAATAAAAAGACTAACAATAACAAGTGTTGGTGAGAGGACTGGAGAACTGAAGTTCTATGGGAGAAGTGGAAACCTTATTATCTTGTTGATGGGCATGCAAAATATCATAACCACCTTGTAAAACAGTGTGGCAGTTTCTCCTAGAGTTAAATGTATTCTTATCATATGATTTAGCAATCTTATTCATAGATGTGTATCTAATAGAAATGAAACATATATCTAACACAAAGACTATATTCTATGTTGATAGCAGTTTTGTTCCCAATAGTCCAACACGGGAAACTACAAAAATGTCTAACAATAGGTGAATAAAATAAACTGAGGTATATCTGTACAGTGGAATACTACTCAGCAACAAAAAAACACAATGAAAAAGACTCACAATGTGGATGAATCTCAGAAATGTTAAGGAAGCCAAACATCAAAGAGTACATATTCTGATTCCATTTACTGAAAGTTTTAGAAAAGATAAATCTGTAGCGATACATGTGCAAGAATTACATTATAAAACAGGCTGTTTTTAAATCTCCATTTGACAGCTGAGAAACTGAAAGGTCAAATAGCTTGTCCAGGTTTACACAGCCAGAAAACAGTGTACCGGGGACAGGCAAGCTTGTACTGGAGCTTGTCCACCCTAATCTCCAGTCCGTGCTGAATCCAGACCTACCCTTCTCCTCTTGATCTTGTGCTGTCCTGTTTGACTCTGCTGATCTTTCTGTCTCCCCTCTTCCCTTTGAGAAGGCATCCACTTACTTTGCCCAGAGTCTAAGCCTGGGCTTACTGTTTCCTTCTGCGAGTAACTTGATGTCCTGTAGGGCTGACGTCATTTGGAGTTTTCTGCTTTTGCTCTACATCTTTAATTTCACTTGATACTCCCTTTTCCCATCTTTGCTGTTTTCTCTCCAATCTCCTAATTCTCCTGCTTGCTCTCCTCCAGTCTTCTCTCTTGCTTCCTCCTGGTCTCACTCTGTCTACATCTGTACCTTGCTGCTTGAGTGGGAAATTTTTTTTTTTTTTTTTTTTTTTGAGACCCAAGTCTCACTCTGTCACTCAGGCTAGAGTGCAGTGGTGCAATCTCAGCTCACTTCAACCTCTGCCTCCCAGGTTCAAGCGATTCTCATGTCTCAGCCTCATGAGTAGCTGGGACTATAGGTGCGCACCACAATACGTGGCTAATTTTTGTATTTTTGGTAGAGACAGGGTTTCACCACATTAGCCAGGCTGGCCTTGAACTCCTGGCCTCAAGTGATCCTCCTGCTTCGGCCTCCCAAAGTGCTGGGATTACAGGCATGAGGCACTGTGCCCGGCCATTGGGTGGGAACTTCCTGTTAGGCTGAGATTCTCACACAAACATACTCTTTGATAAGGAAGCTCTGCCCCCTCCTAAGGTTGGCAGATTTAGGGTGACAAGATGACCAGTTAACTGTCAGTTTCAGGTAAACAACAATTTTTTAGTATAAGTAAGTCCCAAATATTGCATAGGACACATTTATACTAAAAAATATGGTTGTTTATCTGAAATTCAAGTTTAACCAAATGTCCATGTTTTGTCTGGAAACTCTAGGCCCTCCCGATATGCCATCATTTTGGTAAAAAAAGGAGAGGGTTTTGACAGAAACTCCAAGAAAACAATCTCCCTGGGGGAGGAAAGTAGGCTGGCCCTTCAGGATTTCTTCACTCACCTGCCTCTCACGGTGCTGATCTGGTTTCAGCCTTGATCCCTAAGTGTTTCCTCTTGGTCTCCCTGGAGCTCTGCCCTGTCCTTCATCTCCTTAACTCCTGCCACCTTTCCTGGTCTCCTACCCACTCATGTTGCTCCAAGCAGGTGGCTTGATCCACTTTCTCTAGCCTTACACATAGTATACCTTCTCAACTCCAGCTTGCCTTTGCTCTACGTATATAGCCTGCCCAATCTGGGAAGGCCCTGGGACTCACCATGCCGAGATCAAAGCCCTAGTCCACAAGACATCAGTGCATTCCACTAATCCAGAGGCTTTCACTCTTCCTTGTTACTACCTACCATGTGTGAGTCACATGAATAGACCCAAATTCATTGCCAGGTTGGAAGCTGAACAGGTTTCTGATCTACTAGGTGGTTTTCAAGTGGTCACTGGACAAAAGGACTTAGAAATATATCCTCAGTTGGCAAAGGGCAAAAAGGGCCTGTGTTTAGTTTATGTCAATAAGATTCTGGTAATTGTTCCCGGCAAGGAACAAAGGAAATCTTCTATTAAGCTACCTGGTGAGAGATTTTGCAATTCTATTTCCTCTAAGATTTCCAGGCACAAAACGTGCGTAAATGAGTTGGTCCTTGGAAAGCTAAGCAAAAAGTAGTTTGTGGGCACAGTTGGCTAGTTTATAGCCACAATACTTTAGAGGGAACAAAGCAAGCATTTAAGTTTGTTTTGGACATTGGTCCAGAAATAAAGGTGGGCTCAATCAGTCAGTCCATCAATATAGCACCATTTCCCTGTAGGAACAGCAGTAAAAAACCTATCTACCCAGTTTTAGGGAAGACATACAAAACAAACAAGAAAATCTTGTATAAGCCTGGGCTCAGTGGCTCATGCCTATAATCCCAGTACTTCGGGAGGCGGAGGCGTGCGGATCACTTGAGGTCAGGAGTTTGAGACCAACCTAGGCAACATGGTGAAACCTGGTCTCTAATAAAAATACAAAAATTAGCCAGACATGGTGGCAGGTGCCTGTAATCCCAGCTACTTGGGAAGCTGAGGGAGGACAATCACTTGAACCCAGAGACAGAAGTTTCAGTGAGCCAAGATCGTATCACTGCACTCCAGCCTGGGCAACAGAGTGAGACTCCATCTCAAAAAAAAAAAAAAAAAAAAGAAGAAGAAGACGACGATTGGAAGAAAACACACCAAATCCCAAATCAGAGGTGAAAGAGTGAACTAATCTTAAAATCACAGTACTATTTTATTCACGTGTCTACCCTAATCCCTTCTCAACCCTTTCTTCCAGGATTGTCATGTTAAGAAAAAAGGCCAGGGGTCATGTATAGAAAGCCGGTAGTGTTTCAGGTGTGACCACTGGCCCAGCTAAAGAAGAGTTGGACTGACTTTCCCAAACTGTGTTCCAGATGTTAACATGTGTGCCAAGGTCAAAAAAGATTGGAAAATTCTGCTTTCAATAGCTTTCCCCTAGAAACACACACTGCATTTCTTAAAGATGCAGAGAAATGTTGAAATAAAGGAACTTGTTGAACTTCACCGGGTCCCATATTTCCCATCTTTATTGAGCACAGCTCCTTCTTGACACAGAGCATCCTACAAAGATGCTCTGTTCTGCATTCTGCATTCTACGGAGACATTCTGTGCTGTGGAGTGTCAGCTTGGGAAACACAGACTGCAAAAACCATCTGTCAGGAACTTCCCTGGCCTCTCACTACCGTCCACTGACCAGCTTGCCTCCCTCCATGGACTCGGGCCAACTTAAACACTTAAATCTAGTTCGTTTTGGACAGGAAGCCTAAAAACAGCCTCTGCTGTATGCAAGGCTTAGTATCAGGCTCCATTCTTGGTATTCTTGGTCTCTTGTCTAGACTCCTTCTGGTTTTTCTGCCCAGTCTCTGTTTGTTGCTAGATATGAGTCCCTGACCATTTTTCCTATAGAATTCTGAGCCTGGCTTCTTAAAACCTGGACTCTGGAACTGACCTGCTTCTTCCAGGCCTGCCAGTTGGCACACCTCTACCTGCTGCTCCCTCCCTTTCTGGGTGTGACCTCTGATCTGCTGGTTTCCAGTACCTGTGCCCCTCCCGCATAGAAACATCCCTGCCCCTCTCCTGGGCGTAATGTCTCCTCCCTCCAAGGCCAGCTCAGCTCTCTGCACACTATTGTTGGTTAATCTTCAGACGTTTTTCTAAAGAGTTGCATTTTTTGGTAATAAAATAGGCAATGACAAATTGCTGGTAATAAATCTGTCAGGGCTCAGGTGGAGTCTCTGCTGGATAGCAACACTGTCTCCAAGGCAGGGGACAACTCCAGCGTGCACAGTGGCATCAAAAGAATTGGAGGCAGACTATTTACATGCTGCTCCTAGACCTGTGACCTTTAACCTCTCTGAGCCTCAATTTTCCCATCTATAAAGTGAGGATACTACCTGTCCCTGGCTACCGTAAAGGAGGCACTCAGAGGATTAAGATGAAATAAAGTACTATGGGCTCTTTAAAAGTGCACATCGCCAAAACAATGCAAGGTGCTTATTATCAGTGCTTTACGACTTGGTATCTTTCTGTCCACATCACAAGCTCAGAATGGGGCCAGAGTGAGGCAGTTGTTGATTTATTTAAAGACACAAATACATGTTTTTCAAAGGTTGACTCTACAATTTAAGCTGTGAAGTGATGGTGACATCACTGGCCACACACCCGTCCATTCTAGTGAAATGAGAGTGTGTGTGAGTGAAGTGACCCATTCAGTTGCTGCTTTGGCACAGAAGCATGACCATAAACCAGCCGGGGGGTGACTGCTGTGCCTAGGGAGGTTTAGTTCCCTCTCTGGCTGAGATCAGCACCATGCCCAGGGTAGGAGGAGTCTGCCCCCCAGCCCCCCACCAGAGTACAAGCCACAGACAGGGTGATGAGACAGCAGAGTGGGAGGGACATAGCACCCCTCCGAGTCAACATTGGGAGAGGGAGTGACAGCATTTGCTCTGAAGTCAGAGGAGCTGCCTGCCACTCACCAGCTGTGAGACCTCAGACATAGGACTTAGTTTCTCGGGCTCATCTATTTCTTTCAAATGGTGATAATGGTGCCTACTTCATAGGCTGAAGTGGCAGCAGTGTCAAAACTGCCGAAGCACTGTACGAATGCAAGCTGGAGGTGGTGCCGGTGAGGCCGCAGAAGTGGTCGAGGCAGCAGCAGTACTAAAATGCAGGTGGAGATGGAGGTGTTGTTGGTAATTTTTTATAGCTAGGATTCCAGAATAGAATAAGTGAGTCTGTCCCAAACCACCAGAATTAATATCTAAGCTAGACAAGAACCTTGAACCTCAAAAGAGCCCAGAAGATGGCAGAGACCCTACAGCAAAATGATCATTGTCCTCCTAGGTCCATGGGACTCTCTTGCCCACCTCCCTGGAGTTTAGGAAGGCTTTCATCACAGCGGGCGCAGTACAGGCTGCAGGAAAACCTCTTTACTGCAGGAATGTCCCAGGGAACCAGCAGAGGGAGGAGGGAAAATGCTCGCTTTCTTTCTGTCTGGTGCTGGGTCACTGGACCACAGAGCTCAGGAGGCTACAGACGAGGCTGGGATCTGAACTTGAGTTCCAACCTACAATCTTCCACTTTCTGGTGAAGCCACCTTCAGCCTTTCTAACAGCCCCTCTCAAGTGAGGCCCAGGAGGGACTTTAACAAGATCCTTAGGAGATTAATATGCACATTAAAATTTAAGAGGCAGTGATACCAAGTGCTGTGTCTGGGCTTAAAGTCCCTTATTGGTCTCTGGTGTTCTTTTTCCACAGTATTTAACTGAATATTCATTCCTGTTCATTCAATAGATATTTACTATGCACCTGCCTCGTGCTAGACACTGGAGATACAGCAGTAAATAACACTGACAGTCTAGGTCCTCAATAGAGCTTATGGTAATGTTGTCAAAAGAAGTGAAAACCAAGATCCTGGTCACAGCCCATCTTCTGGGGCAGATGCTTACCTGGCTGAACTCTGAGATGCCCAGAGCACTGGACATTCATCATGACACCTTCCCCTGAAGACACCTCACCTTGTTGAACAGCAGAGCACAGAAAGGTGTTTAGGCTGCAGATGCTGGAATACAGTGAGGACACACTATGTGGAGCTGAATTGCCGTAAGGAACATGGCTGTGCTTTGGTGAAGGACAGCCCGAAGTAAGCATCCAGAGTGATTCAGCAAGTTTCGAGTGCAGGCATATAACTCCACCTGTTATCACAACCATGTAGCCATAACATGGGAAGGCTCATCATTTGGCTGTAAGCCACTATTGTCTGTAAAGGCATAATTGCCCTGCTGACTCTGTACAGGCATACTCGCACCCAGAGAAAGAGAGAGAGAGCCAGAGCTGTCTGTCTTTGCAGATGGATGGAGGGGGAGCCAGACATAACTCAGCCTGCTGGTGCCCACGGAGAGTTAAGCTGCTGACCCTGAAGGCAAGGAAGAGCCAGCCAGGCAGCTCTGCGTGGGAGCAGCCGGAATAAGCAACCTAGACAGAGCCGACAGTGTGAGAGAGCTGCTGATGAGAGAGCTGCTGATGAGAGAGCTGCTGAATAAAGTCACGTCTTATTTAGATGCTGTCTCTGAGTGTCTTCCAGCTCCCTGCCATCCCCCACCCTCCTCGGACCTCAGCTGGGGCTGGAACTTGACAATTGCTGAGCTGGGGCTAAGTGCTTCTCCGCCTGGCCACTGCCCTCCTCCTCCTGGCCCTCTCTCTTCTCTACTTTTTCTCTCCCCCTCCACTTCTTTCTCCTCTTCCAGAATTGTCTGACCCCAAAAAGGCCTCCTATGTACTTTCCTACCAGTTTTTCCCATTTCTTCCAGAAACCTCCACATGCATTTTACCAGTCTACGCAGCAGAAACAACTGGGCATGCAACAGCTCTCAAGAGTTTCTGTTTAAAGCCAGGACGACACACACCCCTCACACACAGCACTTAGGAACAGCTATAGTTTTGCAACATTGACTTTTCCTTTTGAACACTCTAGCTCAGATGCATAGCTGGGGCAAGCCAATCATCCACCCACAGGCGCCAGGACGCTGGGAGGCCTCCAGCTTCTCTGCTCTAGGAAGATTAAGTACAGCTGTGATGCTCTGCTGTGCCAGGCAACCCTGCAGCTGAATTACGTTTTGAAGGTCCAAAGGCCCTCCCCTTCCTCTGGCAGATTCTGCCAACAGCAGCAAATGCAGCTCAAACTCCTGTGGGGACAGGGGGAGAACACGGAGCAAGCAGGGCTGTTTGAAGCAGCAGAATCCAAATTCATGCCTTGGCTATGAGGCAGAAATTTTAGAAACGGATTCCTACAGAGGATAATATATCATTGAGTTGTCTCGAACTTGTGGTACAAGAGTGGAGGCTGCCCGAGTGCCTGGGCCCACAGTCCACCTCGGCTCCTCCCAGCATGAAACCAGAGCTCGACTCTTTATCCATGATCAATGTTGTGGATAAAGCCCAGATTCCAACCTCTCCTGTAATTGCGATGGATATTGCGTGACCAGACTCTGTGCCCAGAGGACTGAACTTGATCTCCAGGATAGAATATCTGACATCGATTCTCTCTTACCAAGAGGAAAGAAAGAAAATTGCCTCTAGTGTTCCAAGTGAAAGAAACCTAGCTGGACTCCCTCTTTCTAAGCCCCCGTTTATAACAAAGCTAACATGAATGGACTAATACACATATACCTCAAGGCATTAGGGGTTTTAAGTTCTGGGGTATGAGTGCAGGATGTGCACGTTTGTTACACAGGAAAATGTGTGCCATGGTGGTTTGCCACACCTATGAACTGATCACCTAAGTATTAAGTCAAGCATGCATTAGCTATTTTTCCTGCTGCTCTCCCCTCTTCCATTCCCCACACAGGCCCCAGTGTATGTTGTTCCCTCCCTGTGTCTATGTGTTCTCATTGTTCAGCTCCCACTCATAAATGAGAACATGCAGTGTTTGGTTTTCTGTCCCTGCGTTAGTTGGTTAAAAATAACAGCTTCCAGCTCCATCCATGGCCCTGCAATGGACATGATCTCGTTCCTTTTTATGGCTGCGTAGTATTCCATGGTGTATATGTACCACATTTTCTTTATCCAGTCTATCATGGATGGACATTTGGGTTGATTCCCATGTCTCTGCTATTGTGAATAGTGCTGCAATGAACATATGCATGCATGTGTCTTTATAATCTGCTCCCTCCTCCCAGTCCACATGCATTATAGAGGGCTGGAGTCCCTCTCTTACTTTGAAAACACAAATTCCAGAGGCTCTGTATTGCATGATTCCAGCCCTATAATGCAAGTGAACTGGAAAGAGGGAGCAGAGAGAATGAGAGGGGACTGACGTTGACTCCCAGTCTTCTCCATGACGCTGCAAGCACACACTCTCCTTCATCCTCATTACTGAAATAATATTTGTGAGTAACACGTGATAATCCCATTTTATAGATGAGGAAAGTGAAGGTGAGCAAGATGAAAAGACATTCTCTTGAAAGAGCCGAATTTACATAGCAAAGTCAGGATTCAGAGCTTAGTTGGCCTGATTCCAAAGTGCTTTCCACTACAACTCACCGTGTTCGAGAAGCCAGCAAAGTTTCAGAAACCTCCTCCAGGGAGAGCATGGGCAGGGCCAGGGACAGGAGAGGTAGGTGTGTAAGTAAAGCTTGGAAAATCCATGACATCTCTGGAAACTATCCGACTGATCATTCACCCCACGTTGTTTCCCAGCAGTGGAACCGGGGCTCAGGCGCTGGCAGTCCTGCCTCCTGCAGGCCCCGACACCTTTCATCATCCGGAGCCAATTCTGGGCAAGAGCGTGGCCAGTCTTGGATGCTGGCGCTACCCCTTCCAGCCACACATCTATTGCAACAGATGCCACATGTCCTCCAACTGCCTTTACACCACCCCGGTCATCACCCTAGGTCCTGGGTAGCTGCTTTTTTGAGGCCTGGAGTCACTGTGTATTTGGCTGGTCTCCAGTCTGAAGCCTTGCCCTCACCTCCCCCAGCAACAAGTCTTGTGGGAAGAAAGTTGCCCAGGTGCCACGGCAAGAGACTGAAGGCACAATCTGTCCCAGTACCATAAATAACTAATTACTTAGATATAGCAATGATACCAAATATAAATAATTGATTACTTAGTTATAGCAATGACATATCTGGTTACTTAGTTATAGAAATGACACCAAATAGATATTAGATTCAATCACATAATCAATTATATAATCAATCTTATTACATCATTCTCTATTAAACTTTAGTATTACAGCGTAGGAACACTTTAGTCTTATAGTATAGACATAATCGGGTGAAATATAATTAGGAACTGAAGGGACATTATGAGAAGTGATCGGGAGGTGAGAATAAATGCCTTGGGTAGCGTCAGCGCCTGGGAAGGCACCTGTTACTTAGCAGGTCATGACGGGAAGTTTCCCTTTCACTGGGGGAAGTTCAGAGAAAACTCCGCTTTGCCCAACTCTTGAGGAAGGCCTGACATTAGCCAGGCCGGCCCGCAGACATCCAGGGGCTTAAACACCTCTCCGTGGTGCTGTGCTCCGATGGTCACCATCCTTATCCACTTTCATGTTCCACTTGCCCACCCAATGTTCCCTTGTAAATTCTTAGAGGTTGTGAGAAGAATCAAGGAATCCTAAAAGCCTTTGAGCTCTCTGATAAATGCATAGAAAGATACCGACATATGTGCCTCCCCCTCCTTGCAGCAGCTACCTGAGAGGGAGGGGCCCTCTGTACTGTACCCACGTGACCCTCTGTACTGTACCCATGTGGACCCCTGTATTGTAAGAATGTGATTTGCTTGACCCCTACCAATCACATCAGATGAGTCACTCTCCTGAACCTGCCCCCCTGCCTTGTATACAATAAATATCAGCACGTCCAGGCATTCGGGGCCACTGCTGGACTCTGCCCCTTGGTAGCAGTGGTGCCCCGGCCCCAGCTGAATTCTTTTCTTATCTCTATGTCTTGTGTCTTTTCTGCAATCTACCATCTCGCACACAAAAGAACACCCACTAGACCCTGCGGGGCTGGACCCTGCGAAGTCTGACCGGCTTTCAGATAGTTACTTGACTACCGTTGTTTCTCACCAATGCAAGAGACTGTCTCTCCTGTGTCCCACAGCTGGACCCCGAAAAACCCACATCATTTTTCAAACTGATGTAGACATAGTGATTTTTTGGCTACCTCCCTCAGAATCCAGCTCCACATATGGGTCGCTCCTCCTCCCCCAGTGCCTTCCTCCTGTTGCCCTTCTATTTCCAACCTCGTCCCTGCCTCCCCTGCCACGATGCCTTCCAGCCCAGCCTATCTGAGCTATTCCTGTTCACAGGTACCGACACGGTGACTATGACGCACTAACAGAGGACTGATGCATGATTTAGCATAAATGTGCAAAATAGACGTGTAGAACGGAACATTCCCTGCCCGACAGCAAGAATGGAGTTACAGGATTTAATCACAGCATTGGGACAATTTATGATTTCTCATCAATAACTTTCCATAAAGTGACTTACTGACTTTAACGGGACACATCTAATAACTCAGGCATTCCTGACCACATGTCATCTCAATATCTCATTCACCTTCCCATCGCTGGAATCACACAGCTCTAGGAGGGGAAGTTGTGAAATGAAAGCCTAAAACCCAATCAAGTGGACGGTGCTTGTATCATAACATCCAACTGCACCACCTTGGAAAGATGTACTGTCCCACGTGACCACGGCAAGCCACTGGTGGAAGATGAGTTATAAGAGGTGTGAGAGGCCGGGCACGGTGGTTCACACCTATAATCCCAGCACGTTGGAAGGCCAAGGCAGGTGGATCACGGAGGTCAGGAGTTTGAGACCAACCTCGCCAACATATTGAAAACCCGTCTCCATTAAAAATACAAACATTAGCCAGGCATGGTGACGCACACCTGTAATCCCAGCTACTTGGGAGGCTGATGCAGGAGAATTGCTTGAACCCAGGAGGCAGAGGTTGCAGTGAGCTGAGATCGTGCCACCTCACTCCAGCCTGGGTGACAGAGCAAGACTCCATCTCAAAAAAAAAAAAAAAAAAGGTGTGAAAGGTGTCCAGTGCACTGTGAAATCTGGAGAACCTGAATTGCTCATTGAACATGTTTGCTCATGCAAGGCAGCTGTGAAGGGCATTACCCAATAACCAGGCAGCAATCAATAACTCTCTGTCAGCAGGGTGGCTGGAATCTGTGGCAGGTACCCAAGAGCATAAAAGAAAACTGGCCAAGAGACCAGTATCTACCCTGGCCCCGCCTGCACATGAGACATTGAGGAGCCTAAACAGGCCTGCCTGACCCGTTGCCTCTCAACACCCCATCCTCTCAGTTTCCTACCTGTTTTCTGTCCTTTGCTCCTCCTTCTAGATGAGCTTTTTCTTCCCAGGAATCAGGGTGCAGTGGAAAGACGCCTTTACGCTCACAAAGCCAGCACCCCAGAGACGCCAGGACACACCTCACCAGCCTCCCCATGGCCCTCAGGCAGCCCAGAGAGGCTGCCAACTCTTGCTTACTACCCTTTTCAACTTTCACCTGGGCGGTGAAGAGCGTGTTTCTACGAATCACCTGGAAAGCTTGTTAAAACACAGATGACTGGGCTCCATCTAATTTAGCAGGACTGGAGGGAGTCTATGAATTTGCATTTCTAACAAGTTCCCAGGTGATGCTGACACTGGTGCTGGGACCACACTAGGAGCACCACCCTGCAAGACAGTGCCCGAGCCTGCATTGAATCTGTTGGGGGCAGGGGACCCCTTCACCATCCTACAAAACTTGATTGTCTTGAGCCCAAGAAGGAGCTAGACAGGAGAATGCATCAACAGCTCTGCTGTGTCACCTAATCCAAAATATCATTCACCCTGAGCAGAGGCCTGGCTAGAGTACTGTCCTTGGATTCCTGTGTTGGGGCAATCAACGGTTAAATGAGACCTTTATGGCCCTTTAATAACACACCATGTAGGACTGCCCCGGAGAAACTTCCTGTGAAATCCGGGGCAGCAGCAGATTCCAGGTTCTTGGCCTCCTGTGGATTACAAGGCTGGTGATTGCTGGGGGCCTGATAGGGGCAGCCCCACCTGGGGGAAGGCATGCCCTGAATTTCCTTCTGGGGCCTTTTGGATAGTTGCTGTTTCCTCCTGAACCTGAAGCAGGCCTCCAGGCCTCCGTCTGTTTACAAAGCAAAAGGATTAAGGCGTGTCAGGCACTGGAGGTAGAGCAATTCTGCAGCCTGATCTGGCCTCCGACTTTCTAGGGAAGAGAGATCTGGGCTTGGAGTGAAGGAACACAGATTCCAGGCCTGCCCACCACTAACTAGGTATGTGACCTCAAGGAGTCTCTCAACAGCACTGTCTGTTTTTTCTGCTGTCAAAGCAAAAAATAAATCTGCCCTGTCAAATTTAATAAGTTGTCACAATTGGCATAATCCTGAGGTGTGTCATTATTTATTTTTGTTAGTATTCTTGTTTCCTAGGACAGGATTATTTATCGAAAAGCAGCCTCTCCTGGATTCTGGAATACTTTCTTGAGTCCCCTCCATTCTCAACATTTTTTCAGTGGTATTTGTTTATTCATCAATCACTGGTTAAGCCCCTTCTCCTTGTCACGCCTGACACCAAACATCATAGTCTAAAATGAAACAGACAAGATTCTTGGCCCTAAAGAACCTGGTGGGAGTGATAGCAAGGTCAAATAATTCCATTTCAGCAGGATGTGTTCACGGGATGTGCAGAGAGAAGGCCTGTAGCAGAGAAGGCTAGTTCCTACCCAGTATCAATTCTCCCTTCTTCCTTAGTAACCAAACTCCCAGTATTTAGTTTGATATAAATCCACCTAGAATAGAGATTATATGTCTTATCCTCCCTAGCAGCTAGATGTGACTATGTGACTAAGTTCTGGCCAATGGGATACCATTGGGAATGGTGTGGAACTACTTCTAAGAAATCTCCTTAAATGGCAATTGGCATGTGCCCTTTCTTACCCTTTCCTCCATCCTGGTGCCTGGAATTCAGATGTGATGGCTGGAGCTCCAGCTGCATTATACACCATGAGGGTAGTGATGTCTTTGAGATGATAGAGCAGTAAATTGGAAGTGAAGTAGATTCCTAACAGCTTTGTGGAGCTTCTGTACCAGTTCGGGCTATCTCCAAAATTTATTAAAATGAGAAAAAGTGGATCTTTTTTTTTGAAATGGAGTCTTACACTGTCACCCAGGCTGGAGTCCAACGGCACGGTCTCAGCTCACTGCAACCTCCACCTCTGGGGTTCAAGCGATTCTCATGCCCAGCCTCTCAAGTGTCTGGGACTACAGGTGCACACTGCCATGCCCAGCTAATTTTTGTATTTTTAGTGGAGATGGGGTTTCACCATGTTGACCAGGCTGGCCTCAAACTCCTGACCTCAAGTGATCTGCCTGCCTCAGCCTGCCGAAGTGCTGGGATTACAAGCATGAGCCATTATGCCCAGTTGAAAAGTGGACTTTTATGTTATTTTAAAACCACTATTATCTTGGGTTTTCTCACACATATACAACGGAGACTAATTTCAACTCAAGGCCAAACTAAGTGGCCTAAGGACTTTGAAACTTCATTCTATAGGCAATAAGGAACCTATCGAATAGACAGTTTATAATCTGCGAAGTGACTTGATGTGGAAGAGAAAAAGGAAGAAGGAATAGAAATGACCCAAGATTGAAGGAGACTGTGGAAACATATTTCTATGGATGGAAATGAGCAACTCTGATTTGGAGAGAAGGCTAATGGGCCTGGTTTTCGATGAGCCTAGTGGCATGCACTTGTAATCCCCAGCTACTCAGGAGGCTGAGGCACAAGAATCTCTTGAACCCGGGAGGCGGAGCTTGCAGTGAGCTGGAGTTGCACTGCACTCCAGCCTGGGTGACAGAACAAGACTCCATCTCAAAAATATAAAATAAAGCATCACTTTTTCTCAGTATCTTTGAAGCAACTGCAATGCATCCGTGTCAAAGAATCCAAAGGGAGCTGAAGGTGCAGGAATGAATCTTAAGAGAAGGCTAAGAACTGCAGCTACACATCTGGAATCACTCATGTGAAAAGGATAGTTAACATGCTAGGACGTGGATGAACCTTAGGACATTATGCTGAGTGAAATAACCAGTTACAAAAGAACAAATAATGTAGGATTCCACTTATGTAAGGTACCTAAAGTAGTCAAACTCATAGAGACAACAGCAGAATGGTGGTTGCCGGGGGCTAAGAAGAGGAGAATGGGGAATGAGTGTTGAATGAATGCACAGTTTTAGTTTTGCAACATGGAAGAGTTTGGAAATGGATGGTGGTGGTGGCTGCACAATCATCTGAATGGACTTAATACCACTGAACTGTACATGTTTAAATGATTCAGATGGGCCAGGCATGGTGGCTTACACCTGTAATGCCAGCACTTTGGGAGGCCGAGGCAGGCAGATCACTTGAGGTCAGGAGTTCGAGACCAGCCTGGCCAACATGGTGAAGCCCCGTCTCTACTAAAAATACAATTAAAAATCAGCGGGGCATGGCGGCGCATGCCTATAATCCCAGCTACTTGGGAGGCTGAGGCACAAGAATTGCTTGAACATGGGAAGCAGAGGTTACAGTGAACCGAGTCGTGCCACTGCACTCCAGCCTGGGAGATAGAGCAAGGCTCTATTCCCTGCTCCCCCCCACAAAAATGATTAAGATGGTAAAAACTGCATACATACATAAATGAAGGAAATATTTAGTAGCTTAACAAAGGACTCACATTTGAGGGATAGCAGAAGGAAGCAATTCCCAAGAAAGAGAGATGGGTGGTCTGAGAGGCCGAAGAGAGGGAGGAAAGATCTCATGTCACAAAAGCCAGGGAGGGAAAGAATGTGTGACACCATTAGCAAATTTTTGGAAAGCAGCAATGCCAGAGGGTGGAGGAAGGGGGTTATTCAACAAATTCTAGCCAAATTGTTTTATAACAAAGGAGTCTCTGAGTTAGCGCTGAGTGCAAGACTGACACTGCAGGTGGTGACCATCTAAATTGGATTTTTGTCAAAGCTGGTCAAAGAAAATGTCATGTACAAGACCGGGCCTGCATGAACAGCAACCCAGGCAACTATTCCATTGTATCATTTTCAAAGTAAAAGGCTGCCTGCATGAAGCACAATGGAAAAGCCATCAAATTAGAACTGAGCGTCTGGGCTGCGGTAGAAACTCAGCAGGCTGGGGGAAATGCCAACGAAGGGGGAGTTCAAACATGGTCCCACAGAGAAGAGATTCTGGAAAAGAAGCCTCATTGTCTGAAAACAGCTTCCTCCACTTAGAATCTGCGTGGGGGAGATGAATTTAACACATGATGAATGTATGGTCACTTTAAGGACTAACTGAGGCATGTAGGAGAAAACACTTAGCTTAATATCTGGAAACAGATTTCCTCTTAGAGATGATGCTGTTTTGCCATAGCATAGTGCCTTTAGAAGCCTTGAGGTGGAAGGTAAGTCTGGGAGCTTAGGCTCGCAGGAGGCAAGCTAGCAAAAGAGAAAGCTCAGTGGAGCTGCATCGGTGCAGGAGCAGGAGGACAGAGAGGGAGCAGACAGCTGTGCAGAGGCACCGAAGAACTCTAAGAACAGAAGCTTGTCATAGGCCGCTGCCTGTCACTGCAGTGAAAATGTACACCCTGCGTCTCCTCAAACTTTAGCAAAGTAGGGAGGTTTGGGGGAAAAGGAAGGAACAAATATGACTTCTGTGTTGGTACAACATCAGGGTAGCAATAAAGGCAGAGGTGCAAGGCAAGCACAGGGGACAGGAGCTCATTGGAGAAAGGAAGCTGGAACCGGAAGTGACTGTGAGAATGACACCAAGAAGACCCCAAGCAGCATCTAGGGTATATTACCCTAAAGGACCAGCTTAGCTGTGTTGGGGTTTAGGATTGATGTAATCACCCATCTCTCCAGCAAGATGCCAGTCCTGTCTCCTACAATCCCACATAACAAACTGTGAGGGTGAGGGGGTGGTCCACAGTGTCAAGTAAAGCTGAGAGATCAAAGGAAAGGGGAACTAAGGAAAGATCACCAGGCTTGCAAATCAGCAAGTCATCAACAACAGTGGAGGCCAAATTTTCAGCAGGAGTGTGGTCAGGGTTGCTATATGTGGTGGTATGCGTTGTGCACTGCACAAAGTCAGCAATCTACAGGGCACGTGATATGGTTTGGCTGTGTCCCCACCCAAATCTCACCTTGAATTGTAATAATCCCCACATGTCAAGGGTGGGGCCAGGTGGAGAGAATTGAATCATGTGGGTGGTTTCCCCTATACCGTTCTCATGGTAGAGAATAAGTCTCACGAGATCTGTTGGTTTTATAAATGGGAATTCCCCATGGATGAAGCTGGAAGCCATCATCCTCAGCCAACTAACACAGGAACAGAAAACCAAACAGTGCGTTTCTCACTCCTAAGTGGAAGCTGAATAATGAGAACACATGGACACAGGGAGGGGATCAACACACCCAGGGCCTGTTGGAGGGGCAAGAAGAGGGAGAGCATCAGGACAAATAGCTAATGCATGCTGGGCTTAATACCCAGGTGATGGGTTGATAGGTACAGCAAACCACCATAGCACACGTTTATCTGTGTAACAACCCTGCACATTCTGCGCATGTATCCCAGAACTTAAAGTAAAATGCAATTTAAAAATAAAAATGAAAACAAATGGGAGTTCCCCTGCACACACTCTCTTGCCTGCCACCATGTAAAACATCCCTTTGCCCTTCCTTTGTCTTCCACCATGACCGTGAGGCCTCCCCCAGCCATGGGGAACTGTGAGTCCATTAAACCTCTTTCCTTTATAAATTACCCAGTCTCGGGTATGTCTTTATTAGCAGCATGAGAGGAGACTAATACAGCACAGCTCCCTTCACAGACTGGAGGTTTATGACAATTTTCTAGACAAAGGGAGAAAAGCATCTTGAGGAAATGAGTCCCTTTCATAACTGGCACAAAGACGCCTTATGGGCTAGCAGCAGCCTTGACGGGGAGAGAAGGCATATGACAAGGAAGTTGTAAATGAATGGCTAGGAAGACATGGAAGGTGTGTACTTGCAGTTTCTATATGGAGATACATGTTATTTATCGATTGCTGCATAACAAACTACTTCAAAATTTAGCAGCTTGAAACAACACCACTGCTACCTCACAGTTCTGGGGGTCAGGAATCGAGGAGTGGTTAACCTGAGAGATTCCGGCTCAGGGTTTCTGGTAACACGGCAGTCAAGCTGCTGGCTGGCGCTGCGGTCATCTCAAGACTCAACTGGGGCTGACAAATCCACCTCTGAGCTTACTGTTTGGGAAGCTGGCAGACGTCCGTCCTCACAGGCTATTGCACTGAGGGTCTCAGCTTCTCACCACGCTATGCGGGCCTGTCTGTAAAGTTGCTCACAACATGGCAGCTTGCTTGCCCCAGTGTGAGTGATTCCAGAAAGAGAAAGAAGAGGAGGGCAGGGGAGGGGAGGGAACAGGAGGGAAGGGGAGGAGATTGAAGGGGAGGCAAGGGAAGGGAAAAGGGAAGAAGAGGATACCTGATACAGAAGCCACAGTCTTTTTATAACCTAATCTCAAAAATGGTGTCCATCCCTTTTGCTGTATTCCATTTGTTAGAATATGTGAATACCTCAAAGGGAGGGTTTTACACAAGGCCATGAACACCAGGAGGTGGGGGCCATTGGGGGCCATTCTACAGGCTGTCTCTTACCCACTCTTTGAGAAGGCAAAATCTTCCTGTCATCCTGGGGGTGAAATTATCAAGATGCAAACAGAATTCGGGAAAAGTTCTAAGCTCAGAGTAAACAGGGACCAGGACAGCTCACAGTAAACAACAACCTGGTCCCTGTTTACTGTGAGCTTAGAACTTTTCCAGTTAGTGACATGGTGGCTGAATTGAGCCAGACGGTAGGAAAAATGGCCACTGGCCGCCCCTCAGGAAAGGCCTCATCATTGCTGCACGAGGCTTTAGCTTTGGTTCCCCCACGTGAGTTGCCTGCACCTACCCTATGTATGAAGAAAGCTCATGAAGGCCAAGAGGTTTCTAATCCAGAGTGAACAGTCTATGCAAAAACATAAAGAGGCATTCAAGGGAAACAAAGAGCCTCACAGGTAGGCTCTGCTTCTGCTTTCTGTGTGGACAGAGCCAGTCATGCAGAGGTGTGGAGTTAAGAACACACCAGATCAGCCAGGAACGGGTAGGACCTGTTCCCAGCACTTCCAGCATCCAGGGCCGTCCAGGCCTCCCACAGGGCTGGGCTGAGGCCACCCACTATTCCCAGACGTGCAAGTCCTGTGTGGGGGAACTGCCCCCGTGGCCCTCCCTGCCTCACCCACCATGAGACTCTATGCTTTCTTTTAAATTTCTGGAGCATAGAGAAGCACAGAGATGAAAAGAGTTATTTTCAACTTGGAACATACCATTAAATGACAGCCAACACTTTTATATTCTTTTACAGGCTCCTGGAATTTCTGAACCGCTCCTGAGTTGATTCAACTTCATAAATATTTATTGAAGGGCTGTTATGTTGATGGGTCAGCTAGAGCCACGGTTGCTTCAGATGAATTGGGTCAGGAAAAAGGAGAACTAGGAGGTGGGCCGAGCTGGTGGGCATAGTGGCAGGAAGTTGCCATGCCCACGATTGTAGTTGGGGGCCAGTATATCAGGGAAGTTACCATGAATCTAAATGTCAAAGCCAAGGCCAGAGACTGACATGAGAGCAAAGCAAAGATGTGCAAAAGACTTAGCATCTGAATTAGAGAGCCGTGGCTCCTGCTCATCAGCCCCAAGAGGACAGGGAACACACTGCCGAGCCCCGGCAGAGAGGAGCAGCCTGCAGCCAGCACCCAGTCCTGAAAGTGGGGGTGATGTGTCACTCGTTCAGCATCCGATCCCCAATAACCAGAACAGTGATAAATTTAGGTGCTCAAGCCAGGCAGGAGAACACAGGGGTGTGGTCATCCATGTAGACTCCCATATATCCAGATCTGGGATCCAATTTGGGATGAGCATCAGGAAACGAACAGGGAATGGTTTTCAGACACAGAGGCTGGGAAAGGCAACCCAGGATCCAGAACAGATGAGTAGGGCCGCCTAAGAGTCCGAGTTACGAATGCTGATGCCAGGGCATTTTTAGGATTAATAATAGAAGTATGGTGGCTCACACCTGTAATCCTAACGGTGGAAGGCTGAGGTAGGTGGACCACTTGAGCCCAGGAGTTTGAGACCAACCTGGGCAACGTAGCAAAACCCCTTCTCTACAAAAAAATTTTTAAAAATTAGCTGGGCATGTTGGCACGTACCTGTAGTCCCAGCCACACAAGAGGCTGAGGGAGCAGGATCACTTGAGCCCAGGAGTTTGAGGGTGCAGTGAGCTACGATTGTACCACTGTGCTCCAGCCTAGGCAACACAGCAAGACCCTGTCTCTAAAAAGGTTCTAAAATAAGAAATAAACAATAAGTTCCAGGAGGAATCCTTTTAAGCAGCCTTTCCGCTTCTGCTACACAGAGGACCGATCCCATGTCTGTCTTGTTCATTGGGTGTCCCCTGGCTTAGCACAGGCCTGGTATGAAATAGGTGCTCAGTAAATGTATGTAGAGAGAGCAACTGCTGCCAGAGAACAGTGGGAATCTGCGCGGTATGGAGCACAGGTTTAAGACTCAGAGAATCTTCAAGGTCATTGTCAAGGTAAAAATTGTTTTTCTTCCAGGTTATAGGAAATCGAGGTGGGGAGGCCCAGATTTCAGGTAAAAAGCAACCAATATGATGCCAGTGTATTCCACGTTCCTCACTGTCACCCTCCTGGGCCTCCTTCAGAGTAAAGCATAGGATTGAAATGCCAGCAGCCATTTACCTTTCTCAGGACCTAATCCCCAGATTGTGAATCTGCGTAGGCAGAAGCCAAGCTAACAACTTCAACGTGAGACTGTAGAATATTCTCTCCATCCATAACTAGGTGGGTGGGGCCTTGAGCAGATCATTTCACCTATCTCTCTCATAGTCCCAAACTGTGTCCTCATCTGTAAAATGAGTCATTAGACCAGAAAGAAGGCCCTGGGGTCCTCTTTCTTTTCTGACATTCTGTGATTCAATTATTCTTGTTTGTCTTGAAGAGAACATGGATTAGGATTGACCCACCATGAATACATGCTGTGGCTTATCAGCTTCTAACAAGAACTGGAGTGGGCCTAGAAGGAATGCCGTATACACACTCTCTCCCTCTGTGTCCATGGAGCTCGGTTCTCCTGGAAGCCTGTGTCTGTGGAGGAAGGTAAAGCATATTTCCTGTAGGCAGTTGCTCCTGTTTCCTAAGTCCTCTGGGGAAAAGGCAGCAGGATACGGCTGAAAGCTCATTGGACTTGAACATCAGGAGACCTGGATGCCCACCCCAAACCAGGCATGTGAGCCTGGCAGTCCACCTGTCCTCTCTGGGTCTCCATTTGTTCATATGTAATGAACAGAACACCTGCCCTGGAACCCTCCTAGACTGCTATAAGCAAAAGGCTTCTGTAGAACATTAAGTGCTAAACCTACGTGTAATACTGTTAGGGGAATCCGCCAAAATGGCTGATTGGACATGAGCAAATGGGTGAGGCGAAGCGTCCGTAGTTTGGACTTTTTTTTTTTTTTGAGATGGAGTTTCACTCTTATTGCCCAGGCTGGAGTGCAACAGCACGATCTCAGCTCACTGCAACCTCCACCTTCCGGATTCAAGCAATTTTCCTGCCTCGGCCTTCCAAGTAGCTGGTATTACAGGCGTGTGCCACCACGCCCAGCCAATTTTGTAGTTTAGTAGAGACGGGGTTTTACCATGTTACTCAGGCTGGTCTCAAACTCCTGACCTCAAGCAATCCACCCACCTCGGCTTTCCAAAGTGCTGGGATTACAGGCATGAGCCACCATGCCCGGCCAGGACTTCTTAAATATTCGTACATTCTAGAAAATAAGCCTCAAGCCAGCATTCATGAGTCTGTCTAGTAGGAGGCAACATGGCATAGCTGCCTACCCAGCAGAACCAGAGAATCATGGTTCCCACCCTGCCACTTACCAGCTGGGTAAGTGTGCACAGCACTCTACCTCTCTGAGTCTTCGTTTTTTCATCTATAAATTGGTTATAATATTCTTACCCTGCCTACTTCCCAAAGTTGTCACAGGTCAACCTTGATTGATCAAACATGATCAAGTGATCAACTAAGGTCATGTTTCTAAAAATATGGCCCACTTTAAGGGGACCATACAAACTGGGCACACGAAATGGGCACCAATTGCTCCTTGGAGTGTTAGGTACTTTGTAGGGGCACCTAGCAATCAGTCCTGCTGAGTCAGTGATGCGTAGCCCAGCCTACAGTGCCACAGCTTCTGAGTACACAGAATAGACAGCCCCCAAATGGGATGATTTGTGATCAACCACAAGGCTTCATCTACTCCAAACCTTCCCCTCCTTCCCCAGCCTAGAATTCTTCCCATTAGAATCACTCCTCCAGAGTATCTGTGAGATAGCTTAGAGCACAACGGTCTCCAGGCTAGAGGTAAGCAGGGACTGGAATCCAACCCAAACTCTGCCTACCAAGGCCCATGCCTGCCCAGAGGGAGGGCGTTTTTCTCTAATTCTTACGGGTGGCTCGCCACACGGGCCAGCATATACTTCGCCTGGAGGTTAGAAAGCACGTGATCAGGTTTAAATGAGCAAACACTACCTGAAATGGAAGCATCACTCTTCTCTTGCCTCCCATTGGTAAATACATGGAACCGAGCTCTGGGAAAATGAAACCCCAACCAGTGAATTTTGCATGCATGTGTGTGAAAGAGAATGAGAGTATGTGTGTGCATGTGTGTGCATACACATGCTCAATACATATGTATACACACTCATATGCACACGTGTGTGTGTGTAAACCTTAGTCCTCAAGGGTATAGCAAGGGAGGGTAGGATGGTGGGACCCCCAGAAGCCCAATATTAGCCCTGAGGAGCTGAAAGCCATGGGCAAATGCTGGATAAGAGGCCAGGACAGCAAGATTTTCATCTGGGTTCTGGGAGGAAGAGACACAGAGGGCGGTTTGGCCAACACAAACTTGTCTAACAGCACGATCTTGTTGAAGCTCAGCCTTCCAACTTAAGACTACAGGAGAATAACTACAGCCTGAGATACTACACGAGGAGCCACAAGACTCCACCCTGACCTTTGAGAGGAGCCCTCAGCCATCCCTCCAAGCACCTGCTGCAGCACTTCCTGCCCCTCTTCTTTTTGGCAGCACGGTCAGAATCCTGACCACTGCCAGCTGGCTTCAGTCAGCATGAAGGAGCAGCCACAGCCATTTCAAGGTCACTTGTGGAATTGCGTCCGCATGGACTCCGGTGACTCCTGTGCTCTTCCTTTTGCTCGGAATGAGACACTTTATTGTTTGAGGTTTGAGCGTCCTCCAGGGAGTTCTGGGAACTGGATGCTGGGCAAGACAATAAATAGAGATGGCGGAACATGCCATTCGTGGGAAGGGGAAAGAGATTTGCCTTCAGGGAGGGCAACACAATAGCCCAGGGGTGTAGCTTCCTATAAACCTTGGCAGCGTGGCCCACAGCACCAAGGACGCGGTCACCTACAGCAAGAGGGTGGGGTCTGTAGCCAAGCAGCTCCACATGGGGAGGAGGAAAAGGAAGAAGTCGCATGTAGGGCAAACTGCACGCCCTCCCTGAACCTCCTGTTTTCAGAAATGAGGAATAAAATGCTACTTGTTATAGGCCTTGTTGGTCTGGATGAAAGCCTGCAAAAGCCTCAAATGTAAGCCCTTCAAAGCATTTACAAATGGTTACTTCAATTTTAATGTAAAATTGATCAGAAGGCCAAAGAGTCACCTGTTTTCAAGAATGTCTATCATGTCATCACAATAGTGCAGGTGACTCTCTGACCCTCACTGACAGCCCATTCACGTTCCCCTTGCTATTGTCTGTGCTCTTTGATGTGTCTGAACATTCACAGGACATTGGGGACAAGAAAAGAGAAAAACAGTCATATTCTTGCAGTCATTTCAATGGGTGATTCTCTGCCTTGTTCATCAGGGTTCCCCTTCGTGCTCTCATAACAGATCACAGTGACACAAACTCCCCTGACATCTATGGCACCCACTGCAAGAGTACAGATGGAGGCCATCAGAGGCAGCTGTAATATTTTAAAATTATACATCAAGGCTGGGCACGGTGGCTCATGCCTGTAATCCCAGTACTTTAGGAGGCCAAGGTGGGTAGATCACCTGAGGTCAGGAGTTTGAGATCAACCTGGCCAACATGGTAAAACCTTATCTCTACTGAAAATACAAAAATTAGCCAGGCGTGGTGGTGGGCGCCTGTAGTCCCAGCTACCTGGGAGGCTGAGGTAGGAGAATCACTTGAACCTGGGAGGCAGAGGTTGCAGTAATCCAAGATCAGGCCATTGCACTCCAGCCTGGGCAACAAGAGTGAAATTATACATCGAGCTAACAAATCTAAATATGTTCTACTAGCTTATCTTGAAAATATATATCCACAAGGACTTAGAAGGCTACTTTCAAATTTAGAATTCTCACTCTCCTTGGAATTCTGCTCCCTAGAGAATGCCAGCCCCCAGATGCTTAGACCTGGACTCATGGACTTACCTTCCCATCTCCCACTCTACTTGCCCGCAGCCCGACCCACAGGCCCAAGCTCCATCAACGTGCCCCACTCACAGCCACCCCTTTGCTACTCCTCGAGCCTAGGGTTGCACAGATTAGCCACACTGGCTATGACCTCAGTCTTTGGGAGGATAGACCTGGGAAAGAAGCCTGGAAAAGGTTGGAACAGGCTAGGAGCCATTCATGTGGGGAATTCCAGGAATTATTACATTTGCTCTTAAAGGGAGAGGCCTGGGTCAGGGAAAATGAGCAAAAGGTGGAAGAGGAAGCTGAAACTGAAGGAGGGGCTGGGCATGGTAGTGCCAACAGTAGTTCTTGCTACTCCAGAGGCTGAGACAAGGGGAAGATCTCTTGAGCCCAGGCGCTCAAGGCTGTAGAGAATATCCAGAGAATGTTCTAAAAGGGAGGCATGGGCTTCACAGAGTCACATGTCTTTGACCCTGTAGACTCCTTACCCATAGAGAGAGGCGTGGCTAAGAAGAGTAGAAGAGGGTCAGGATGGGGTCCTCTAAAGTCTAGGATGCAGGGTAGGAGCAGGCATCTAAGACCACTATTGTTTATATACACTTAGAAACCAGGAACTCCAGGGGCTCACCCAGCTCACTACCATGTGACTTTGGGCAAGTCACTTTAACCCTCTGAGTCCCAATTTCTTTCTTTCTTTTCTTTTCTTTTTCTTTCTTTTTTTTTTTTGCAGACAGTGTCTCACTCTGTTACCCAGGCTGGAGTTTAGTGGCACAATCTCGGCTTATTGCAGCCTCCACCTCCTGGGTTCAAGCAATTCTTCTGCCTCAGTCTCCCAGAGTGCTGGGATTACAGGTGTGAGCCACCACATCCTACCTGAGACCCAATTTCTTCATCTGTAAAATGTGGGATTTGAGCCAAGAATTGCTAAGTTCCTTCACAGGACTAAAATCCTATGTTTCCACTCTAAATTCTAACAACGTGTATAAAGTACATGCCGTGGGTCAGGCACTGTAATGGGTGCTTTTGTTTACACAATCTTATTTAATCCATGATTCCACCACTCTACACCCTCTTCCTAGCCAGACAAGTGTAGGATGTTGGCCAAGTGCGGTGGCTCAGGCCTGTAATCCCAGCACTTTGGGAGGCCGAGGCTGGCGGATCACCTGAGTTCGGGAGTTTGAGACCAGCCTAACCAACGTGGAGAAACCCCGTCTCTAACAAAAATAATAATAATAAGCTGGGCGTGGCGATGTGTGCCTGTAATCCCAGCTACTCAGGAGGCTGAGGCAGGACAATCACTTGAACCCAGGAGGCGGAGGTTGCGGTAAGCCGAGATTACAGCATTGCACTCCAGCCTGGGCAACAAGGGCGAAACTCCGTCTCAAAAAAAAACAAAAGTTCAGGGTGCTGTGCCCAGCTTGGATGTCCCAAAGCCTGAGATGGACATTAAAAGGAGTGCAATGCTACCTTCCTTCAGGGCATCCAAGAGGGAGCATCCAGGATTTGGCCAAGCCCGCAGGCCACTGGAAGCAGCTATTTTGATAGCCAGGAAGACGCTTAGCAGTAGACTCAGGAGAGAATGGGAACCTCCCACCCCATCTATGACTGAGGAGGACGCTGTCAATGGATCAGATGCTATTTCATACTCACTCAAAAAAAAAAAATTAAAAGCTCTTAGAAGCCAGGCGCAGTAGCTCACGCCTGTAATCCCAGCACTTTGGGAGGCCGAGGCGGGTGGATCACGAGGTCAAGAGATCGAGACCATCCTGGCCAACATGGTGAAACCCAGTCTCTACTAAAAAATACAAAAATTAGCTGGGCGTGGTGGCACGCGCCTGTGGTCCCAGCTATTCGGGAGGCTGAGGCGGAAGAATCGCTTGAACCCAGGAGGCGGGGGTTGCAGTGAGCCGAGATTGCGCCACTGCACTCCAACCTGGTGACAGAGCAAGACTCCACCTCAAAAAAAATAAATAAAAAATAAAAGCTCTTAGGTCATTATATTTACTCTTAGAGGGAGAGGCCTGGGTCAGAAAAAGTGAGCAAAAGTGGGAAGAAGGAAGTTAACACTGAAGGAGGGGCCAGGCTCAGTGGCTCACGCCTGTAATCCCAACACTTTGGGAAGCCAAGGTGAGAGGATCACGTGAGGTCAAAAGTTCAAGCCCAGCCTGGTCAACATGGTGAAACCGCATCTCTACTACAAACACAAAAATTAGCTGGGCACGGTGGTGGGCACCTTTAATCTCAGCTACTCGGGAGGCTGAGGCAAAACAATCACTTGAACCTGGGAGGTGGAGATTGCAGTGAGCCAAGACTGCACCGCTGCACTCCAGCCTGGGCGACAGAGCGAGACTCTTGTCTCAAAAAAAAAAACAACAACAACAAAAACGGAAGGAGGGCCTGAGTGTGGTGGTGCACCTGTAGCCTTAGCTACTCCAGAAGATGAGGTTTAGTTACTCCAGATGATGAGGGGGAAAGATCCCATGAGCCCAAGAGTTCAAGACTGTAGTGAGCTATGATCACACCACTGCACTCCAGGCTGGGTGCCAACTGAGACCCTGTCTCTAAAACAACCCCTCCAAGAAATGAAGGGATGAAGGTCAATCCCACAATTCGTGAGTATTAAGATTGAGGCAGGGCCAGGTGTGGTGGCTCGAGCCTGTAATCCCAGCAGTTTGGGAGGCCAAGGCATGCAGATTGCTTAAGCCTGCAAGTTCAAGACCAGCCTGAGCAACATGGCAAAAAAACCCATCTCTACCCTAAAATATATATATATATATATATATATATATATATATAATGAAAGTTAGCCAGGTGTGTTGGTGTGTGCCTATGGTCCCAGCTATTCAGGAGGCTGAGGTGGAAGAATCACTTAAGCCTGGGAGGTCAACGCTGCAGTGAGCCGTGATCGTGCCACTGCACTCCAACCTGGCCAACAGAGTGAGACTCTGTCTCAAAAAAAAAAAAAAAAAAAAAAAAAAAAAAGGTTGAGGTAGGCCAGCAGGTGTTTGGAAACAAGGCTCTCACCCCTTTTTCTATTTCCTTCAGCTTCTCCAGAGCTTCACAGCCCAGTTTGTGAAAACGGTGCTTCTGAAGACCTTGTTGTTCAGGTCAACTTCACTCGTGTCCTACACGTGGTGAGCTGCCCCCGCTAGGACCATGGCTTACTAATTGACCCCGGGCAAGTTTCTTAATTCTCCAGGCCTCAGTTTTCTCAACAGTTTCCTAAAATGAGGCTTCTGATGGCTAAAAGAAATAACACCTGTTAACTGCCTGGCACAGAAAAGCAGTTGGTAATGGGTAGGTGTTTGTATAATTTTCCTCTCCAGTGGGAGAGCAGGGAACAGAGAATGGCCAAGCTGGAGCCAGATCAGCCCTGGCATCTTCCCTAGAAGACAACATGCTGCTCCCTCCCTGAGCACGTCAGTCTTCGTGTGCCACGCCAGGCCCACACAGCAGTGTGCTTGTAGCCCCACACAGCAGTCAGTCAGCCAACCGCACCGCACCCCACAAGCCTCATCCAATATTGATGCAGTGTCTAATGTCTCCCGAACACAATACACTACTTCTCAAACAAGCCCCTGCCCTTCTATGACCCAGAGGAGGGGGGAGGGATCTTTACATCCCTTAAACAGCTGCACAACTGGTAAATTCTGCCCCTAATCACAGGCAAATGTTATGCGAACCATTTTTTGCAAGGCAGGATGAAAGGTCCTGCTGCCTGCTTTCAGGGTCTTCCAAGAAGGGAAGGAAAGGAGATGAAAACCACAGTTGGAAGCACCTCCTCTGTGCCAGGCACGGGACAAAAGGCTATGTATGCATAATCTAATCCCAACAGGAATCCTTCCAAGTGGGTGCTATGGGCTACCATTTATACATGGGACCAAGATGTAAGGGGATTGATCAGGTCACTCAAGCAAGATCACACCACTTGGACGGGACAAAGTGGCGAACTGAAACTTGAGATTCTACATCTAAGACTGGTGTGGCCTGCTGACGCCACTCAGGAAATGAGACTGAAACGTGTGGGAAATCCCCACGCCCCCAGCAGGCCTGTGCCCAGGACCACTGCCTGGGGTCACGCTCGCTTAGCTGCACCACTTTCCTGGAAGTTTTCATCATTGAAATTAAGGAATGATTCCTTATAGTTTGCCACAGAGTTGAGCCAAGTCAAAACTTTTAAGTTCTCCTGGCCCCTGCCAAGCGATTGCTGATCAGATCTCCTCTCCGTCCCCCCAGGAGCTGCCTTTGTTTCCTTCTTTGTCCTGTCTCACCCCTCCCTCGAAGCAGCAGATTCAGAAAAGCCTGGCCGCTTGGGGCGGGGTGGGGGAGGGGGGCACAGGGGAATGAAATGCTTGGAGATTAAAAAAAAAAAAAAAACCCTGATTAATACAAAAGAAATTTACCAATCACACATGCACCATATAATTACCTACAGATACACACATACATAATGAGGGGGGATGTGAAAGCGTGCACTAAGTAAGGCTTTACAGAATAAACGTATTTGAGGGTAGTCTTCCAGCCAGTGAACACTAATCAACAGAGAACAAGAAAGATAAACATTTCTAGTCAGCAAGCCAAGGGATAATAATAGCCCTCATAGGGCCAGAGAAATTGAAGGGAGAAGATAATGGGTTGTTCTCTTTATGCTGAAATTAAAGGCGGAATAACTAAATGTATACCTTCTTCAGCACCTACTATGTGCCTGATCCTAGGGATTCAGCCAAGAACAGAGCAGGTCTAGGATCAGAGGAGCCCAAGAGGACAGAGGACGGACAGGGATGTTGGGGGGGCCTCCCCAGTGTCCATTCCTAGTAAACCCAGCTTCCTGTGCAGCTCAGGCCTTGGGAGAAGCCAGCCCTGTCCCCCTCACTCTGGGGCAAGGTCTCAACCCCTGAATACAGGTTTGGTTCTGAGGGTCAAGAGATATGAGCTGTTCAGAGATCAATTGGCAGGAGCCAAGACAGCTTAGAGAGTTTTGACTTGTGACAAACCCTGAAGAAAGCAGGGCAGCTAAGTGGGCCTGACCCCAGGTAGGGGCCCTGAGCACAGACCCATCATGGGGACTTCCACACTCCTCAGTTCAAAGGCCACAGCCTGACCCAGTTCAGGACCATGAAACAGCAGCAGGTGAGGTGTGCCCGGTACCTCAGGGAAAGCTTCCCTTGCTCTTCTGGAAGCATCCCCTGAAACTCTCATCTCTCTCTCGAGTCGGGCCAGGTATGTGTGTGAAGCCAAGAACAGTTGCGGCCATGTTGCCACCCTGAGGGAAATCAAACTTAAGGTGAAGCAGGACCCACAGAAGGTAGACCAGAGAGACACAGAGATTTTGAAAAAGGAGCAGCCGGGTGCAGTGGCTCACCCCTGTAATCCCAGCACTTTGGGCCCAAGGCAGGTAGATCATGAGGTCAGAAGATTGAGACCATACTGGCCAATATGGTGAAACCCTGTCTCTACTTTAAAAGAAAAAAAAAAATTAGCTGGGGATGGTGGCAAAGGCCTGTAGTCCCAGCCACCTGGGAGGCTGAGGCAGGAGAATCGCTTGAACCCGGGAGGCGGAGGTCGCAGTGAACTGAGATCGTCCCACTGCATTTCAGCCTGGCAACAGGGCGAGACTCCATCTCAACAAAAAAAGAAAAGGAAAAGAAAAAGGAGCTGTCATCTATGCCAATCTTCCTGAGAAATTGATGAGACAAACAGGTCCCCCGATTCCAGTGTTAGATGGTGGTGGATGGCTTAACCCTGGGTAGCATCAGGGTCCTTAAAGGATGCTGTTCGCAGATCTGGGGCCCCGAAGGAAGGCAAACTGGGCTCCTTGTCAGTGGGGTCCAAGGACCAGAGCAGCCTTGGTCACTGAAGGAGGTCCCATTGTGAAACAGCTCAGAGCTTCAGCATCCGCAGCCTGGGCTTGAGTCCTGGCTCTACCCCTAGCTCGTGTCCTCTTAGTAAATGACTTAACTTCAGAGAGCCTGTTTCCTAAACTGACCAATGGAAACAAATACACCTACCCCAAAACGTGGCTCTAGAGATTCAACGAGGTGAAGTGCGTGCAGGGGGCTGGTGCGTGGTAAGTGCCTCATGAGCATTAGTTCTGCCACCTGAGGCCCCGTGTTCCAGATGAACACCATGACTCTTGTCCTCAAGAGCCACTGGCTCCCAGGGAGAGGGGTGGACATGAGGTCTCACACGAAGAGCTCTTGGCAGGCAGGGTGCCTGCTCACAGCAAGCACTCAGCAAATGATAGCTGCTGGAAAGATTACCACTATTTTAAGTCTTCTCTGCTCGACCGTATGGGCTCCTCCTTGGTAGGCACAGGTCAGGCAGAGCAAGCCAGGCACTCAAAATCATGCTCTTCGGCCCCCAGAAGCCTGTGTCTCCCTGCCTCAGCACAGCCCCAGACATTAGCCTCCAACTCCAGGCCCCAGAGCCTGGAGAGAAACCTGCTTCCCAACTTCACTCCCCCATTCCTGCTGCGGGAATGCCTTTATATGGCAAAGTCCTGTGGGCTGGGGTTTAATTAACCCTTTACATGCCTTCGCAAAACGCCACACCTGAGAACAATTCCTCCTCTCTCCTTGCCAGGTGCTGACGCCAAGAGAATGTTTTTATTTGGTGATTATCTCCTGTCTCCTCTTGAGGAGATGCTGTCGTGCCGGTTATCCAGGGCGAGGACCTGTTTGAGCACCTCAGGAGCAGAACCGCGTGGTTCTGCAGGTAGAAGAGAGACTTTGGTTGGTTGGGTTTGAGGTTGCCCAAAACGTTGCAGGCCTACTACGTACAAAGCACAGTGTGGGATGTACAAAGCTGGAAAACATGCAATTCTTGACTTCAAGGTAGTCCCTAAGACAAGAGAGTAATGAGTCTACAGCCATACTGCCCCGAATGTGCCTTATCTAGGAAGCTCAGCAGGGTCAGGCCTGGTTAGTACTTGGAAAACAGAGAAGAGAGTAAATAAATCGTGGTGAATAAAAAAAGGAGAAATAATCTGAAAGGAAGGTAGAGCCCTAGACCATTAAACGCTCATAAAATAATAATAATAACACCATCAGCAAAAAACAAAAATACTTAGTACCGGAGCAGAGGCCTGGTTGGAAAGAGAAGAGCCAGGTGCAGATATTTGATCCTCTCCCCCTCTCCCCCATAGAACTCAGCACTGGGTAAGGTCAAACACAAGAGGATCATTGCTTATCAGTGACACACCTGCTGAGCTGCAGACAGCGCCTGCCTGCCCGCCAGCCTCTGTAACCCAGCCCGCCTTATCAGGAGCTCCGTCTGGTTCCACGACTGAGGGGCAGCACAGCGAGGAGTCCAGGACAATGGCTCCAGTACCCATCGGGAAGATGGACCACTCAGGTCTCATCAGGCAACAGCCCTCTAGGAGGTCTCCATGGTGCCAGGGGCTCTCTACTCAATCCACACTAGATAGGACTTCCACGCTGAACTCTCCAAAAGCCAGTTTGAGTCGTTTTGGTATCAGTCTGTCCCCCGCACTCCACCATCAGTGGCTGCTTCCCCTGTGCCAAACTCCTGTTTAAACTCCTCAGCCCTGCATCTGGTGCCCTTCACCATCTGACTCCAGCTTGCCCTTCCAGCCTCACCCCAGTACTCTTACTGGTTCCTCTACCTAGAACACTTGCCCGCCTTGCCCTGGCTTCAGTGTTGGAGTTCTGCCTACTCTTTCAGATCTGCTTCAGACATCTCTTCCCTCATAGAGGCTTCCCTGATCCACCCACAACCCCTTCTTCTTTCCTGCCCCCACCCATTTCCTGAAATGACCTCTATCTCTGACTTTCCCTGCATTTTAGACCTGGCTGGTGTCACTTGTCGCACCCCACCTAGGATTGGGTCTCTCTATCCCGTCTACTTGGAAGCTCCCTGAGATGAGAGTCTCTATCTTACTGCTCTCAATCTCCCATCTCCAGAAGTACACAGGCCAAAGGTTCTCTCCCTTAAAGGAGGGACTCGCTGCTGTAGAGTCCACCATTTCTTCAAAGTTGTGGACTCCAAAACTCAAGTTCCTATCTCCAGACAGCTCTCTGAGCACTGGCGCTTGTGCATGCAGTCAGCATCTTGGAGTCAACGAGCCATAGCCTCCCTAATGCCTGAACTTCCATTTCCAACATAAATCTAAAAGTGAAAACTTTCTCCTCTTCCAAGCCTTCCCTATTTCTTCCACGGTGTCGGATGTACAAAGCTGGGAGACACGCAATTCTTGACTTCACAGTAGCCCCTTGAAGTCACTTCCCAGTGCTTGCAGGGCTGTTGAGACCCCACCCTGACCCCCCAAATGCTCAGAGCCACTCATTGGATGGGCATTCTCAGAGTTCATTCTTGAATGCCCTTTCACCCTACCCATGCCTGTCTCCCCTGAGGCCTTGCCCTGTAACCCATCCATCTTTTTCAGGCCACACCCTCCTGTGTCATGCACAGAAGGACCCTGATATGGTTTGGATATTTGTCTCCACCCAAATCCATGTTGAATTGTAAATCCCCAATGCTGGATGTGGGGCCTGGTGGGAGGTGTTTGAATGATGGGGGTGGATCCCTTATGGCCTGGTGCAGCCTTCGTGATGGTGAGTTCTTGCAAGATCTGGTCATTTAAAAGTACGTGGCACTTCCCTCTAGCCTCTCTCTCTTGCTCCTGCTTTTGCCATGTGACATGCCTGCTCCTCCTTTGCCTTCTGCCGTGGCTGTAGTCTCCTGAGGCTTCCCTAGAAGCCAAGCAGATGCCAGCACCATGCTTCCTGTACAGCCTGCAGAACCATGAGCCAATTAAACCTCTTTTCTTTATAATCTCAGGTATTTCTTTACCCAATCTCAGGTATTTTGTTATAGCAATGCAAGAACGGCCTACTACAGACCCTCTTCCCTAGCTTTCAACTGTATGGCTGTTTTCAGCCTCAGACTTGAGTTTCCTCCTTTCCCGGGCATGGCTGTGGCTGAGAATGAAGTAACAGACCCCCCTTCAGTGGGGTGCTTGTCCTCACTCTGTTCCCTGCTCTTGGCGACCCTGACTAGCTCAGGCATGTCTCCAAAATATGCCATCAGTTGTCCAGGTTGAAAGGCCCAGAATCAAGCTTTAACTCCTCTCTCTCCTTCAGTGCCCAGGCCCATTTACTCCTCTGGTATAGTGACTTTGGAACCTCTCTCCGGGTCCTGTCACCCTTCTTGTCATCACCCTGAAACATGCATCAGTACCAATTACTCCCTCCCTCCATGGGCTCCCCCTGAGTGAGGTCCTCCTTCCATTCTAGTCCTAAGCACTTGGCTCATGAGTCTGTGTCTCCCTCCCATACTGTGAGGATGAAGATGGGGCTCATCAATCCTGTGTCCCCAGTGGCTACAAAGGTTTTTTTTTTTTGAGATGGAGTCTTGCTCTGTCGCCCAGGCTTAAGTGCAGTGGCACAATCTTGGCTCACTGAAACCTCTGCCTCCCGGGTTCAAGCAGTCCTCCTGCCTCAGCCTCCCGAGCAGCTAGGATTACAGAGGCCCACCACCACACCTGGCTAATATTTTTGTATTTTTAGTAGAGACAGGGTTTTACCATATTGGTGAGGCTGGTTTTGAACTCCTGACCTCAGGTGATCCTCCCACCTCGGCCTCCCAAAGTTCTGGGATAACAGCCATGAGCCACCGTGCCTGGCCTACAAAGGTCTTTTTATAGGAGGTGCTCAATAAATAAAGACATATTGGATGAGTGGCCACCTGTCATGTGCAAAATCCAGTGTTAAGGGCTAAGGGCACCCAGAAGCCCTGCTGCCTGGAAGCCATTGGCTATGGACTTACAGGATGGATGTAAGAAAGAAGTACAGGCTGAGCGCTGGAGAGCTTCTGAGAAGAGGAGGTGACCCAGCAGCACTCAGTAAAACAAATATACAGGGAAAAACAGGGGAGCAGACGGGAGAGCTCAAAAGGGAGAAATGGCACATGACTAATAAGAGACAATTAATAGACCGGTCTGGGGAGCCCAGGTTGGAGAAATGGGCAGAGTCCAATTGCAAGGGCTGATGAATACCAGGCTAATGGCAATGACGTGAGCTAACTTTCATTCAGGACCTGCTAGACGCCAAACACTAATCTGCGTTTTGTTCATGGATTATCTCATGTACACCTTACAGGCCTATGAGGCAGTTACTATGATTACACAGTCTGGGAATGAGGATATCCACTTTGGGGAAAGAGGATGAGGAAACTAAAGCGTGGAAAACTCTTTCCACTTGCCCAGGGCCACGCAGTGGTTAAGTGGTGGAGAAGGGAAGGGCTCAAACCCTGAGAACTTGGTGTGAGAGCCTACACTCTCAGCCACTACCCTCGCCAGTCGCTCAGCCTAAGCCTCAGTCTTTATTCCGCAGGAAGCACAGAGATACGAAAATGGGGAGAAGGGAAAGGGGAGCAAGCAGTGACACACAGCACTGGAGGCTCTGGAGTCTTCATCTACCCACTCTCTGTAGGGTCAATTTGGAAAGGAAAAGGGAAAACTGAAGTCTAGGGGTTCATTTAGAGGAAAGGGACAAAACAGTGCTATAGAAAAGCCCTGGACTTCAAAGGGAAACCTGGGTTTGAACTCCACGTCAGGACTCCATGGGCGACTCAGTCCTTTCTTAGGGACTTAGTTTTCCCATCTGTAAATTGAGAGGAAAACCTGGCATCCCTACCAGCTCTGAGGCTCTGTGGTTTGATGGGGATTTTGTAATGTGAGGAGATGGCCGCCTCAGTTAATCCACGGCATAGAATCAGCTAAACCCCGGCTCCAGCCCCACATCCCTTATGGAGCCTTCCTGATTACAGCCTTCAACTCCCGTCTCCTTGTCTGCACCACACGTTGGTGACTTGGTGTATACCGTCCCGTGCCTTTATGGGTCTTTGAAGATTATGTCCTCAGCTAAGCCCCGCAGCCCCTGGAGGGCCAGGAGTGGTTTTGTCTTGTGCTTCTCCACGGGTTTTTCTCTCAGCATTTAGTTTTGTGCATATTACACAATAGACCTTCACTAAAGTTGTATTGGGTTTTAAATAATCCACAGGTATACAGGTCAGAAGTTACCCTGCCTAGGGCCAGGCGCAGTGACTCACACCTACAATCACAGCGTTTTGGGAGGCCAAGGGGAGCGGATCACCTGAGGTCAGGAGTTCAAGACCAGCCTGGCCAACATGGTAAAAATATATCTCTACTAAAAATAGAAAACATTAGCCGGGCATGATGCCATACACCTGTAATCCCAGCTACTCTGGAGGCTGAAGTGGGAGAATCGCTTGAACCCGGGAGGCAGAGGGTTGCAGTGAGCTGTGATTGCACCACTGTACTCCAACTTGGGTGACAGAGCAAGACCCCGTCTCAAAAGAAAAAAAATAAAAAGGAAGAAAAAGCTCCCCTGCCTGTGTTTTCAAGCCTGTCATTTACATCTGTGCCAGATAACCAGGACATATCCTGTGACAGAGTTGAAAACTGCAGAGGCTTTGCACCCTTGCCACAGTCACAGCCATCCTCCCTGGATTCAAGGCAACAAGGCTGCTTCTTGTATGTAATGTTTAATCTCATCTATAAAATAAGACTAGCAATCCCTACCTCTGAGTGTGGTTGTGAAGACTGAATAATGTTGTATGTGTTCATGTATTTTGCATCCTATAAAATACTACATCAGTATAAGGTCACGTAAATTCTCCAAGTCACTGAGCTGTGTTCACACTGCTATAAAAAACTGCCCAAGAAGGGGTAATTTACAAAGGAAAGAGGGTTAATTGACTCACAGTTCCACATGGCTGGGAAGGCCTCAGGAAATTTACAATCATGGAGGAAGGTGAAGGGAAAGCAAGACACATCTTACATGGTGGCAGGAGAGAGAGAGAGCAAAGAGGGAAGTGCCACTTTTAAACCATCAGAGCTCATGAGAACTCACAAGTGAGGATTTCAATTCAAGATGAGATTTGGGTGGGACAGAGACCAAACCGTATCATGAGCCAAGTTCAAGTTCTGACTTCACATTTCCTGGCTTTGGACTAGGCATTTAATCTCTAGTCTCTTCTACTGCATATGGGTCATATCCCTTTAAAATCATGCTCCAACTTGACATGCCCATTCCCACTCCTCCCCTACTTTCAGGCTCTGGGGATTAATGTCTTTCCCAGTCTTCACAGCCTGGCTTAAAACCCTGATGCCCACTCTAGTCAGAATTGATTCTCTCTCCTTCTGGGCCATCATTTTGAATGATCTCTACCTCTCCCCGCAAATCGCTTCATCCTAATTATATAGCCATCTTCCAGGGTCAGCAAACTTTCTCTATAGAGGTCCAGATAACAAATACTTTGTCTTTGTGGATCACATGGCCTCTGTTGCAACTATTCAATTCTATCGTTGTTGTGTGAAAGCAGACATAGGTAACATGTAAATGAATAAACATGACTGTGTTCTAACAAAACTTTTTAGTTACAAAAACGGGGGCAGACATGGTGGCTCACATCTGTCATCCCAGCATTTTGAGAAGCCATGGTGGAGGATCTCTTGAGGTTAGGAGTTCAAGACCAGCCTGGGCAACATAGCGAAACTTCAGCTTTACACAAAATTAAAAATTAGCTGGTATAATGGCACACACCTGTAGTCCCAGCTACTGAAGAGGCTGAGGTGAGAGGATCACTTGAGCCCTGAAAGTCAAGGCTGCAGTGAGCCATGATTGCACCACTGCATTCCAGCCAGAGCAACAGAGCAAGACTCAGTCTCAAAAATAAATAAATTAATTAAAATAATTAGCCAGGCATGGTAGCATGTGCCTGTAGTACCAGTTACTCAGGAGGCTGAGGCAGAAGGATCGCTTGAGCCCAGGGGTTGAAGGTTGCAGTGAGCTATGATCACACCGCTGCACTTTAACCTAGGAAACAGAACAAAACCCAGTCTCAAAACAAAAAACAAAACAATGGGTACTGGCCAAAATTGACCCTCAGGCAGTAGTTTTCCCCCACCCCTGCTCTAGACTGTCACGTCCCTAAAGTACTAACAGGACATTATTTATTTATTTATTTATCTGAGATAGAGTCTCCCTCTGTCACCTAGGCTGGAGTGCAGTGACACAATTTCGGCTCACTGCAACCTCTCCCGCCTGAAATCAAGCGATTCTCCTGCCTCAGCCTCTTGAGTAGCTGGGACTACAGGCATGTGCCACCACGTCCGGCTAATTTTTTTGTATTTTTAGTAGAGACAGGGTTTCACCATGTTGACCAGGCTGGTTTCGAACTCCTAACCTCAAGTGATCTGCCCGCCTCGGCCTCCCAAAGCATTGTGATTACAGGCAGGAGCCACCACACCCAGCCCTAACAGGATCTTATTCATCTCTGTATCCTCACTCATAGCCTGCAGGCCAAGCACATAATTTAACCCCAAGAGGTCTTAAAAAATAAGTAAATAGCAGTAATAAAAATAGGGCCTTTTACTGAAGCCTTATAAGGTACAAAATATAGTCCCCAACTTATGACTGTTAAACATATAATTTTTTTACTTTACATTAAGTTTATCAAAGAGCTTCTTAGGACTTATAGTGGGATTACAGTTTCTACTGAACACTCATTGCTTTTGCATCAGGATGAAGTAAAAAAGTTATAAGTTGAACCACCAGAAGTCAGGGACCATGTGCTGTGTTACCAGCATCAAATGCATTTTCAACTTAGGATATCTTCCACTTCTGATGGATTCAGTGGGACATAACCCCATCGTAAGTCAAGGAGCATCTGGGTCTTTTCATTTTTTTCAGGGTTTTTTTTTTTTTTTGAGATGGAGTCTCTCTCTGTCGCCCAGGCTGGAGTGCAGTGGCACGATCTCAGCTCACTGCAACCTCCAACTCCTGGATTCTAGCAATTCTCCTGCCTCAGTCTCCTGAATAGCAAGAACTACAGATGTGAGCCACCACACCCAGTGAATTTTTATATTTTTAGTAGAGATGGGGTTTTGCTATGTTGGTCAGGCTGGTCTTGAACTCTTGACTTCAGGTGATCCATCTGCCTTAGCTTCTCAAAGTGCTGGGATTACAGGCCTGAGCCACCACGCACAGCCAAGATTGGTATCTATTATTCCAATGCACATATGAGAAAAATTAGATGAGGTAATTTGTCCAAGTCCGCACAGCTGGTAAGTAGCAGAGCAGGAGATCACACCAGGTCTATGCAAAGCAGAGCTGCCATGTCACACTACATGCGTTTGCAAAGGCTCATCGGATTAACTATGAGGGATGAGGTCGACCCAGGTATCTTCTAGCTCTCCCAGCAGTCAGCAAAAGAATCGTCAAGTCCCAGCCTGGCTTCCAGTGCAGTCGCAGGCCGCCCCACTGGGCTGGGGAAGCACAATTTGACATGCTCTTTTGTCTTCTCATCACTTGCCCAAAGCCAGTCCCCACATCTGCTCTGACACACGCAGCTCAGCAGCAGGCATAGTGACCTTTGAGTATATGCACAGCCTGTCTGGGGGGGCTGAGCCATTGTGTGCCCAACAGCCCATTCTTTCTCAGAAGCCCAGAGAGTGAGAACAGCTGTGAGCAACCTCCAGGCTGCTGGAGTGGAGCCAGCATTCCACACTCAGCAAGAGCCGCAAGGAATTTATGGGAAGAGGGATAGCGGGAGATGGGGTCAGGGGCCTGATCTGAGTTCAGTTATCCAACCTCCTGTTGCCCAATGCTGTCTCAAATCATGGTAGGATCCCAAGCCTTAAAGGGACAAAGACAGAAGTCAAGAAAGCAGTTTTAGGGAGCTAGACTGAGGGTATGTACCATGCCTTGAAAGTAAATCATCTCCTCCCCCCAGCCCTAGACACACACACACACACACACACACACACACACACACACACACACACACACACACGTTCCAGGAGTGGAGAATGATGTGGACTCAGGTTTGAAAGCACACGGTAGAAGACCAGGCTTGGAAGTACACAGTGGAATTTAATCACTACCCGCCCAGGGGCCACTAGAGCATGTTGGCTCAAGCAACTGAGATGGTGATTTGGGATAAGTTCCTGGAAGCAGTGGCCAGAAAGCTAGTTAGCAGGCTGTGGTCACAGATGAGCCACTGGAAGACCTGAGGCACAGTGACAGTAGCGGAGACAAAGGTCCACTTGATCTTTGTTAATACTGCCCACAAATTCCATTCCACCAGTCCCTTCCACTTTCTCTGTTCTGTCATTCATTCAACCAGTATCAGTTGAGCCAAACTATGTGCTAAAAATGGGCACACCTGTTTCATTCTCTGCCCCTGTTTTTCCTTTCCTTTCCTCCCTTCTTCACGCCACAGTCTCTCTTTCTTTTCACCAGCACCTTGCTTCCCCTGATATCCTCCTGTATGCTACTTTTCCAGCATGAACTCAGGGACTGGGCCCTGAGCTCCATCTTCTCCCCCTGGGGGCAAGGGACAGGGGTCAGAGGTCAGCCAGAGTCTGAAACCCAGAGGGCATGTCATTTATGCAGAATTTGCACAGTGAGCCCTTGGAGCGCAAAATGAGCAGAGGTGTGGCCTGGCAGACCAAACAAGCATACCCAAGTCTCCCCCCTCTGGTTTAAAACAGACACACCACACCGCCTTAGCACCAATAACCTAGGAAAGACAAAAATATACCATCTCCTCCCAAGTAAGCATCAGTGACCCTATAAGGGAATTTCTAAAGTAAGCCAGTAGAGTAGTTGGGGTCCAACCAGGAAAATGGAAACCACTCTAATTGTTTACAACAAGGAGGACATAATGCAGGGAATTGGTTACACAGGTCACGGAAGGCTGAGAAATCAACTAGGGGAAGAAGAGGCGGCCAGAGCATCTGAAAGCAATGACCATCCCCAAGGGCTGGAGAGACAAAAAATGGCAGGCAGAGTTATCTGAGCCCAAGGACCAGGATCTCCTGCCAAATGCTGGAATAGTAGCAGGCCTCGCCAGCAAGATCTATAGATGCAGAAAAAGACAGTCACTGCCAGAAATGCCACCAAAGCTGAGAGAGACATGGAGATATAACCTGGCTTCTCCCCCTCCTCCCACCCTCCAGCTTCCCCACAGCACTTCCCATTGGTCAAACCCAGCCAGAAACCGCTGACACAGAGCTTACAGGGGGTCAGCCTCCCTCATTCCAGGAAAGAGATGGGCAAGAAATGAATTTGGGAGCAAATGGGCTCAGATGGCCTGGCTTTGCATTTTCTCTTACCAGGTACCTCTCCCAGGCCTCCAGACGCCTACCTTTCTTTGCCTTTGAGCCATAGGATTAGGGCCTGGAAGTCAAGGAGAAGTTCATTTTTATCCTGCTGGGCAGATGTCACTGTGGGCATCATCCTCCTGCCCCCTTGGATGTTGGCTTCTGGATGTTCAGACTTGTTTCCATCACACCATTTGTTCTTTCCTTCCGTCTTTCTTTCCTGTATTTCTCATTCACTCACATGATCACCTGATCACACAGGTCATTCTCTATGTGTCAAGCACTGGGCCAGGCACAGGAGACATGTTGGAGGATGAGAAATACTCCCTGCCCTCAAGGAGTTTGCAGTCTAGTGACAATTTCACATTTGCGGCACAGGTCCATATATGCACCTCCAGAAGTAGGTCCTGGGTGGGTGGCAGCACAGAGGAAGGAGTGGGCAGTTCTGCCTGGGTGATGGGCAAGAAAGCTGGCAGAGGAACCAAGGTTTCAGCTGAATCTTGAAGAACATAGCTAAGTGAGCAGAAGTAGAGCATTCCTGGCAGAAGGAACAGCGTATACAAAGACATGAAGCAAGAAAGAGAAGAATTGTAATCAGGGGGAGTCAAGTGTGAAGGTGTAGAGAGAGACGGGGTGATATCAGAGAGACACGCAGAGCTGGTGTTGGAGGGCCATACGAGAATATTTCTCCTGGGAGCTACCAAAGGGTTTTAAGCAAGAGGGGAAGTGTTTTAGACTATTAAAGCTGCTCTAACAAAATGCCACAAACTAGGTGGCTTGTAAACAACAGAAATTTATTTCCTGCAGTTCCAGAGGCTGGAAAGTCCAAGATCAAGGTATTGGCAAATTTGGTGTCCGGTGACGGCTCACTTCCTCGTAGACAGCATCTTTTCACCATGTCCTCACATGTCAGAAGGAGCAAACAAGCTCCCTTGGGCCTCTTTTATAAGGGTGCCAAGCTCATTCCTGAGGACTGAGCCCTAATGGTGTCCTAAAGGCCTCACCTTCTACCACCATCACCTTGGGAGTTAGGATTTCAACATGTGAATTTTGGAGGGACATAAACATTCAGACCACAGCAGGAAGCTTCTCAGAACTAAACTTCAGAAAGATCACTCTGGGCCAGGCACAGTGGCTCACACCTGTAATCCCAGCACTTTGGGAGGCCAAGGCGGGTGGATTACCTGAGGTCGGGAGTTTGAAACCAGCCTGGCCAACATGGTGAAATACTGTCTCTATTAAAAATACAAAAGTTAGCCAGGCATGGTGGCTTGTGCCTGTAATTCCAGCTACTTGGAAGGCTGAGGCAGGAGAATCACTTGAACCTGGGAGGTAGAGGTTGCAGTAAGCCGCGATCGTGCCACTGCACTCTAACCCAGGCCACAGAGGGAGAGCCTGTCTCAAAAACAAACAAACAGACAAACAAAAAGAAGATCACTCTGGCAACAGTATGGAGGAGGGACGGGAGGTGAGACCTGAGGTTGAAAGATCAGGGAGAAAGCTTGTGTCCAGGCAGGAGTCCCACACTGCAGAGGGTAAAATCAGCATCCCTCAGAGGAATTTGCAAGGACCTTGTTACATTCAAGGCTTGCTTATGTACCAAAGAAAAAGGAAAAGAAAAAAAAAGAGGGAAAGGAGGGAAAAGAAAAGAGAGAGGGAAAAGGGAGAGAAAAAGAAAGAAAGAAAACCTGCTTGGAGAAAGTTAAGCTTTTTTCCAATAAATCAGTTGTCAGCAGCTCAGGTTGCTAAGCTACAGGGAAAGTGGAACAGCCTGTGCTCGCTAAAAGGAGCTTTGGGGGAGGTGAGTGTAATCAGTCAAGTTGTTCCCCTCCTCCAGGCCCAGAGCCCCAGGCCTTGCCCTGTGCGGGGTTGGGACAGAGAGCTGTTCCACCTCCAGGCAGGACCTACAGGGTTCAAACCCTACAGCACCACAGCAGGGAGAGAAGTTTCAGCGCCCTGACTGTGACAAGCTGAGATAGCATATTAGAACTCAAGGCAGCAATCACAAGGCAGCCTCCATATCCCCCAGACTCACGGGTGAGCTGGGTGTGTGCCTGGTCTGTTATTCACTGTGGCCACATACCAGGCTGCCATGTGCTCCTCTCCCGGGACAATTAGCCCACCACTGCTCCACCACTATTGGGGGTCACAAGTTCCATCACTCTTTTGTTTTTTTTTGCTCTTTTTGCCCAGGCTGGAATGCGATGGTACGATCTCTGCCAACCGTCACCTCTGCTTCCTGGGTTCAAGCGATTCTCCTGCCTCAGCCTCCCAAGTAGCTGGGATTACAGGTATGTGCCACCACGCCCAGCTATTTTTGTATTTTTAGTAGAGATGGGGTTTCTCCATGTTGGTCAGGCTGGTCTTGAACTCCTGACCTCAGGTGATCGGCCTGCCTCAGCCTCCCACAGTGCTGGGATTACAGGCGTGAGCCCTGTGCCTGGCTCCAATCACTCTTTTAATGTGTGTTTAAGCCATGGATTTTTCTGGAACTCTACTATTCCGGGTTTGCCCTGGGTAACCAAAGCGGCTCTTCGGGCTAGGCACAATGGCTCACACCTGTAATCCCAACACTTTGAGAGACAGAGTTGGGCGGATTGCTTGAACGCAGGAGTTCAAGACCAGCCTGGGCAAATAAATGAGACCCTGTCTGTACAAAAATTTAAAAAACAGTTATCTGGGCATTGCATGGTGGTACATGTTTGTGGTCCTAGCTACATGACAGACTGAGGTGAGAGGATCACTTGAGCCCAGAAGGTCAAGGCTGCAGTGAGCCGTGTTCGCACCACCGCACTCCAGCCTGAGTGACACAGCGAGGCCCTGTTTCAAAAATAGAAAAATATATAAAATAAAAACAACAAAGTGACTTTAAAAAAAAAAAATCACCGAATGGCTTGACTACCAGCACCTGTAGCTTCTTAAATACATTCAGACAATGGGGATGGGGAGAGTTGCATTGCATCCAGAAGCCCAGGAGTCGGGGCCTAATTTACTCCTCCCAAAGTCTGCAATGGACAGTTTGACCCTGGGAAATCAAATGTGAAGCCCCCGCAGCCTGATGCTTCCAATACATGTGGGAGCAAGGAACTGCCTGTGACCAGGAGCCTCCAGGTAAACAAACATTCCTTCAACCCTGTTTCCCTACCCTAGGCCTCGCTCACACTAGCTCTGTGTATTTGCTTTATAATAGTTGCTTGGAGACAGGGTAATCTTAAAGGATAACCACACCCAACCTCCCTCCTATCTGACATGCAAATGTCCCCTTCAATCTCTGTCAGGTCTCTTATGCCAAGTACTCCTGGAGGTAAAAGTAGGAGGTAAAAGTTTGGGGGATCTGGGAGCTAGACACGGTGGCTCATGCCTGTAATCCTGGTGATGGGAGGCTGAGGCAGGAGGATCTCTTGAGTCCCGGAGTTTGAGGCTACAATGAGCTGTGATTGCCCCATGGCACTCCAGCCTGGGCAACAGAGCAAGACCCTGTCTAAAAATAAATAAATAAAGTTTGGGGAGCTGAAGACATTACAACTTGCCTCCCAGAATCAGACTCTGAGAAGTTAGGATAGTAAGATAATGGGGCACCGAGAAATAGAGAAATCAGAAGAACAAAAGAGGAAACCAGGATTCCACCCATCAACAAGTGGGATGGGGATTGTTGAGGGATGACAATGTCAAGACCTGATGGAGATGGTGCAGCTCCTGTGGAAAACAGTGTGGTAACTCCTCAAACAATTCCAGATAGAATTAACATATGATCTCACAATTCCACTTTGGGGTACATGCTCAAAAGAATTGAAAGCAGGATCCCAAAGAAATATGTATACACCGACATTCATAGCAGCATTATTCACAACAGCTAAAATGCAGGTGGCAATCTCCAACTACAAACGTAGTTCCTTTTATACTCACAAGCCTCCATTAAAAAATTCAAAGTTTCTAAAGTCTGTGTCACCTGAAATCCCAGCACTTCAGGAGACCGAAGCAGGTGGATCATCTGAGGTCAGAAGTTCGAGACCAGCCTGGTCAACGTGGTGAAACTCCATCTCCACTAAAATTACAAAAATTAGCCAGGCGTGGTGGTGCACGCCTGTAATGTCAGCTACTCAGGAGGCTGAGGAGGAGAATCGCTTGAACCCAGGAGGCGGAGGTTGCAGTGAGCCAGATCATGCCACTGCACTCCAGCCTCAGTAAAAGAGCAAGACTCCATCTCTAGAATTAATCCATTCATTAAAGCCCATGTCAGCAAAGAGGTATTATGCCCTGGTGATTTGACTATAGTTTTAGTTATGCTCCCAGCTGATTTCTAAAAACCATTTCATTGTTATTATTCCATTTGTATTAGGCACCTACATCAGCATACGGGCTCAAGCCCCAGCTCCCAATTCCAACTGTGTGACTCTGGGTAGGACTTATGAATGTTCTGTCTCAATTTCCCTATCTATAAAATGAGATAATACTACCTAACTCGAAATTGTTGTGAGTCTTAAATGAGGTATTATCTACAAAGTACCTACCTCTATGTGTGGTGCTTAGAGACACTGAGTAAAAGTTAGTTCCCTTCTCTCTTCCTCCCCCACATTCCCATCCTTTGCTACATAGCACTGCAGAGAAATAAACAAAAAGATAACATTCACTGCTCTCCAGTTCTGTGTGTTCCAAAAGGAGATACATTTGATCATTAAAAACCATAAATGCAAATTCCTTTTGTCTAAAAAATTTTCAAGGGTTCAGTTTCACTCTTTTCTACTCTTTACTAGGAAAGAGAAGAAGCGAAAATAAGCCAGGCACAGCAGCTCACGCCTGTAATCCCAGCACTTTGGTAGGCCGAGGCGGGCGGATCACAAGGTCAAGCGATTGAGACCATTCTGACCAACATGGTGAAACCCTGTCTCTACTAAAAATACAAAAATTAGCCAGGTGTAGTAGTGCGCACCTGTAGTCCCAGCTATTCGGGAGGCTGAGGCAGGAGAATTGCTTGAACCTGGGAGGCGGAGGTTGCAGTGAGCCGAGATCATGCCATTGCACTCCAGCCTGGTGCCTGGTGACAGAGCGAGACTGTCTCAAAAAAAAAAAAAAAAAAAGAAAAGAAAAGAAAAGAAAGAAAGTGAAAATAAAAGATGAACTAAAGAAAAGTTGTGGAGAGCTATGTGTGATGATCATTGTGCTAAACACATTGAAAATAAACAGAGTGCTTTGAACAGAGAGTTTATTTACAGTCTACAAAGTGGAACTATTAACCAGACCTAAGCTGCAATGTATAAGAAACAACCAGGGCTGGGCATGGTAGCTCACACCTGTAATCCCAGCACTTTAGGAGGCTGAGGCTGGTGGATCATCACAGCTCAGGAGTTCGAGACCAGCATGAGCAACATGGCAAAACCCTGTCTCTACAAAGATTAGCCAGCCATGGTGGTGTGCATCTGTAGTCTCAGCTACTTTAGAGGCTGAGGTGAGAGGATCACCTGAGCCCAGGAGGTTGAGGCTGCAGTGAGCCGAGATCGCACCACTGCACTCCAGTCTGAGTGACAGAGTGAGACCCTGTCTCAAACAAACAAACAAAAAAAGAACCAGCAAAGTGTCCCTGTTTAGGAGGCACTGTGACAATTAAGCGTTTGGTATGGCTGACATTCATCTCAAGATCACAGTACCACAGAAATCTCATTCAGCTCATCAGAGCCTTCTTTAGCCTGCTCTGGACAACTCCCTTCTCCTAAAGCCAGGTAGGCGAGGCAGGTCAGTAACTATAAATCACTAGCAGCCTTTCGAGCTCACATCAGAACCAGGAGAGCCAGAGCAGTCGCTAAATCCGTGAGCAAATGTGAAGCTATATTCAGGAGGTGAAGCGGGACGTTAGAGCCCAGGTCAGGAGACAGAGTTGTAAACAGTGGATGAGGCCTGGGGGTGGGGTGCTGGCTGAATGGAGCGGTCAGTGCCAGCTGGTCCAAAAGTGCCAGGCTGGGCCAGGCATGCAGCAGGAGCCACGTGCCAACCCTGGAAAGGGAGGGGAGCAGATGGGCAAGGAGCAGCAACCAGGAAAGAGCCAAAGCTCAAAACAAGTAGAACAAGAACAGGTCAAGGTCAGAACCTCCATTGTCAAATCCAGGCATGAGTGACAGCAAGAACAGAGTCCAGAAGCCAGGCTGAGTGAGGGAACAGCTCCTCCAGACCGGACATGCTGTGAGGACAGGGGTCCCAGCCGCCTTGCTAAGTGCCGTGTGCTCAGAGCCCAGAGCGGTGTTCGGCAGGACACAACAAGGCCTACATAAATACTAGTTGTCCACGCCATTGTGGAAATTGGCAGACGCCAATGAATGAACAAGATGAGGGAAACAGGGATGGACTACATTGTGTGCACCACCTCTGAAAGTGAGCCCGTCTCAGTGAGTGCCCTGACCTGTCTTGAAGTGCTGGGATCCAGCCCTTTTCATCTCATGCACCTCAGACCTTCCCCCCTCTCCTTCCTGACAGCCTGTATTAGTTTCCTGTCGTTGCTGTAACAAATGACCACAAACCTCTGTTGTCTCTAGTTTAAAACAACAGAACTGGGCTGGGTGCCGTGGCTCATGACTGTAATTCCAGTACTTTGGGAGGCCGAGGTGGATGGATCATTTGCCGTCAGGAGTTCGAGACCAGCCTAGCCAACACGGCAAAACCCCGTCTGTACTAAAACTAACCAGGGGTGGCAGGCACCTGTAATTCCCAGATAATTGGGAGGCTAAGACAGGAGAGTCGCTTGAACCCAGGAGGCAGAGGTTGCAGTGAGCCGAGATCGCACCACTGTGCTCCAGCCTGGGTGACAAAGTGAGACTCTGTCTCAGAAAAAAAGAAAAATTAGAATTCTCTAGATACCCGAAGGCCAAAATCAGTATCATAAGGCCAAAATCAAGGTGTCAGCAGGGCCGCATTCCTTCCGGAGGGTCTGTAAGGTTTAAGTCTTCCACAGGTCTTCCAGCTTCTGGTGACTCCAGACGTCCTCTGGCCTGTGGTTGCATCACTCCAGATCTCTGCCTCCATCTTCACAGGGCTGCTTTCCCTCCATGCCTTCTCTTCTCCATGTGTCTCTGCTCTGTGAGTAGCTCTCTCATAAGGATGCTTGTCAATGCATTTAGGGCCCACCCAAATCATCCAAGATAATCTCATCTCTAGATTCTTAACCGGATTATATTTGCAGGGACCCTTTTTCTAAACAAGGTCGCATTCATAGGTTCTAGCATGGGGGCATAGCTCTTGGGGGTCATCATTCAACCCACTACACCTTCCCTGTCAAAATTGACCTGTCTTAGGCCGGGCATGGTGGCTCACGCCTATAATCCCAGCACTTTGGGAGGCCGAGGCAGGTGGATCACATGAGGCCAGGAGTGTGACGGCAGCCTGGCCAACATGGTGAAACCCTGTCTCTACTAAAAGTACAAAAATTAGCCAAGTGTGGTGGTGTATGCTGATTATCTCAGCTGCTTGGGTGGCTGAGGCATGAGAATCATTTGAACCCAGAAGGCAGAGGTTGCAGTGAGCCAAGATCATGCCACTGCACTGCAGCCTCAGGAACAGAGAGAGACTCTGTGTCTCAAAATCAAAAAAAAAAAAAAAAAAAAAAGTTACCTGTCTTGTGCTTCATTACTTTAGGTTCCATGAGATGTTAAATATTTTGAGCAGAAAATGTTAATGATATCATGTGTTTCCTTTCTGTTTTATATCAGAGAATTCCTAGAGACATATGGTCAAGAGAACAGCTGTCTAGGGGCTAGGATTTCAGGTCCCACCCGGGCCTCTAAAGAGGCTAGCTTGGAGAAGAGGCTTTTGTTTTTTTCTCATCATCAACCCTTCCATCAGCTCACAGTTTGCACAGGACTCGCCCCTGTCATCTGGTCACTGCAAATCATGGGAGAGTTGGAAGTACTGTTAGAGCATTCCATCTCTTCCTAGCTTTCTAAATAAGTTTTGCATCTTTCTAGTACTAATCCTTCCCTTTAAAACTATTAATAGAAGCTCTGTACTGTGCTAAGCAATTTATAAGCATCGTATTTAACATTGTAACATTCCCTCTGAAGTGGGTACTATCATTTTTGTACTTTGTAGAGAAAGAAATTGAAGCTTAGATGTGAAATGGCAGAGCCAGGATTTGAACCCAGGTTCTCTCACTCCAAACCCCATCCTTTGAACCACTGTACTGATGTACCTCCTGTGGATCTTCAGATAGCATTTGTCTCAAAACTGGGCTGTCAGAAGCATGATGGGAGTAGCCAAGGGAGAATTACACAAGCCAGTGAGCTGCGATGCAGAGCTGCTGGTTCTGCTCCCAGAAAGTCAAGGATTATGGAGTGTGATGGTTGCTGCCTGGGGTGGAGAGTATGCATGTATATTGATTAGTGCCTGCCATACTAAGAAATTGCCTTCTCTTTAGAAGTGAACAGTCTCAAATTGGCAAAATATAGAAGGACAAGGTGTAAAAGGACTGAGCAGAATCTAGTTTTCCTGTGAGTATGGAGGTGGGGCAGAGAGAATGAAGATGAAACTACAGCTGAGAAAATGAGTCTCGCTCTCTGTAAGGTGAGATGCCTTTGACATTCATGAAGGTGTTGGGTAACACTACTGTCCCTTCTTAGCAGGAAGAACAATTTGCCTGGTGGTCTGTCAGACTAAACTGCCTTACCTACAAAGAAGGCAGGAAACTAACATTTATTTAAGTATGTAGATTTTCAGACTATTTCCCTTGCATTAGTTCACCTCCTCCTCAGAGGAAGACGTTTCTCCCCCTCGTTTTGCAGAAGGGCAATGGAGCTCAGAGGGCTGGAGTGGTTTGCCCAGCATCACTCAACCGGTAATGGCAAAGCTGAGTTTGTCTTCTAACTCTAATCTCAGGGCTCTAATTTAGATTGCAGTTCGTCCTTTATTATAAAACCCTGGCAATGCTTGATTGCCTGTTTCAGTGGGAAGAAGAGTGAGCTCGTTTCACAGCAAGGTGAAGTCAGGAAACGTGCAAGGTCACTAGGCTCCCCACCCCTGCCTTCCTTCTTGTCCCTCAACTCCAGCTTTGTCCACCTCTGCCTAAAAAACTCCTTCTCAAACTTTAATGGCCCCCAAGAGTTAAGCCCACATGCTAGCACCTATGAATGTGACCTTGTCTAGAAAAAGGTGAAAAAATCCACCTCAAATGCCTCCTCTCTTTGAAACTTTCCAGATCCGCTACCTTCCAGCCGCAGGTAGAGTAGCTGTTCTTTTACATGTTCCCTCAGACCCATATGCATATGTGCATTGCTAATAAAGCACTTCAATGTGCTTGTCTCCCGCACTAGGATGTGAACTGCTCAAAGACGTGGACTATGTCTTGTTCCTTGCGGCCCAGCCAGGCCCGGCTCAGGGAGGTTAGGCAAGAGCTGTTGGGTCTAAGGCTCTCAGTGCTTTCTACCTTGGCTCTGAACTTCGCCAGTGCAATCAGGTACACCTTGGTCTCTTCCCTCCCCTTGCTAGATGTCCAAGTGACTCATGCCTTTCCCCTAGAGGCCATTAACATGTCCCTGCTCAGACGCTAGTGCTGAGTTCCACTCTGCTATGTGGCTCCGCTGATGTCCCCTTGCCTATCTCCATGCGGTCTCCATATGTCCCCTATATCCCTTGTCTATCCTGCTCTGTCCCTAACCATACAGGCTAGACTTGGCTTGACTTTGTCACTGCTCTGGTGGCATCTCTCCTCTCCTTCTCATCACACTCCTGTCCCTGCCACATCACTCCAGGGAAAAGCAAACTGAAATCCTCTCCCAGCTACTGGTGCATTAGGCCCTATGGCAGGCAGGATAATGGCCCTTAAAGATACCATGCCCTAATCCCTGGAACCTGTAAATGTTACCTAATAAGAAAAAGAGGCCTTTGCAGATGTGATTCAATTAAGGATGCTAAGTCCAAGTATGGAGGCCGAGGTGGGTGGATCATTTGAGCTCAAGAATTCATGACCAGCCTGGACAATGTGGTGAAACCCTGTCTCAAAAAAAAAAAAAATTTACTGGGCATGGTGATGTACACCTACAGTCCCAGCTATTCAGGAGATTGAGGTGAGATGGATTGCTTGAGCCTGGGAAGTTGAGGCTGCAGTGACCCATGTTCTTGCCACTGCACTCTAGCCCGGGCAACACAGTGAGACCCTGTCTCAAAAAATTAATTGATTAAGGATACTGAGATGGAGAGATTATCTTGGATTATCCAGGTGGGCCCTAAATGTAATCACAAGTGTCTTATAAGTTAGAGAATGAGGAACATTACAGGGAGGGAGAGGGGGGGAGAGAGAGAGAGAGGTGAAGTCTGAGGCAAAGACTGCATGCAGCCATGAGCCAAGGAATGCCAGCAGCCACCAGGAACTGAAAAAGGCAAGGAGCAGTTTCTCCCTGAGCCTCTGGGGATATGCAGCCCTGCTGCCACCGTGCTTTTGACCCAGTAATACTGATTTTGAACTTCTGGTCTCCAGAACTGTGGGAAAATAAATTTCTGTAGTTTTAGGCCATCCAGTTTGTGTCAATTTGTTACCGCAGCCACAGGAAACTAATACAGGCCCCAAAGGGGTTGACCTTGCTTTCCTAGTTTTTTTTTTTTTAACCCTGCTAGTTTTGTAATTGGCTGAACCGCCTCACTCTTCTGGCTTCTTACAGCAACTTTCTCTAAGGACCTGGACCACTAACCACCATTTATTGAGCACCTACTACATGCCAGGTACTGAAGCAGGCGCTTCACATGGGCTACATCAGTAATCCATGCAATAACCCTGTGAGATGGGTATTGAGGTGGAAAGAAGTTAAGTAACTTGCCCATGACCACACAGCTAGAAAATGCCGGAGCTGGGATCTTAAAGCAGACCTGCCTATCTCCAAAGCCTGTGGCCATGATCCTGCTGCCTCACTACTTGAGTGGGGGCTGTCTCTAGTTGACTGACTGTCGGTGCACATGTGTTTTTCTCCAAAAGCCTATTGGCATCTCATACAAATAATAAGTGCTATTACAGGGCAGGCATTGTGCTCAGGATTTTACATACATTATTTTATTTTTCTCATCAATGCAACTCCATGAGGTAAGAGCTATTATCATCCCTTTTTACCGACGAGGAAATTACCGCTAAATGGTAGACCTGGCACCAGGCCCTGGGCTCCTGGGGTCCTGGACCAGTGTCATTTCCTCTGATCTGCTCAGCCTCTCATTTGCACCAGTGCCCTGGGCTGTAATTTGACTTGGACTTGGTTCAGGCTTCTGAAAGGCCTCTGTGTTGTCCAAAGTTTGCAGGACTTCCATCAAGTTTATGTGTGGAGCTTGCTTGTTAGTTTCCAGAGGGTTCAAAACACCCACAGCGCTGCATAAATATTCCACTGCCCAGACATTCACAAACACCCTACCCACATCTTTAAAAGTCTCTCTGCCTCGTCCTATCTGTAGCCCCCTCCTCCTCCTCATTAGAAGCCTTGAGATAGTCACATTGCAAAGTTAACATATTAAAACAAATTTTCAAAATATAAATTATCATAATGCATTATAACAATGGTAATATAAAAACTGGGAAAGAAGAAAAATGTTCAGGATTTCATCAAAATATGTGTCCTAAGTAAAGTCTTTTTAAAAAATGCATCTTAATGGAGGTGGATAGAGGGAAGAAAGCCAGGGAAGAGAGAAAGAATGAGACAGAAAGCAAGATTCTCTGTATTTAGAAACCCTGAATATCTAAATGGGTTTATTTAGAATCAGTGGTCATTTGCATGCCTTCATATGAAATGCTGGAAAACTTAATTGAAACAGCAATTCATACAGCATAGCCAACAGGCAACAAATTGCCTTTGGAAGTGAATGAGGACTCCCTGAATTTCCTGGATCATCTTGGTTCTTTTTAGGCTTTGCAAAGGAAGAAGAACCCAACAAAAGGGAGAAAGAACTCTTCATGATTGTCGACAGCTGTATAATTATGAAAAGAGACCAGCACCAGGCCAGGCGCGGTGGCTCACACTTGTATTCCCAACGCTCTGGGAGGCCAAGGCGGGCAGATCATTTGAGCTCAGTAGTTCAAGACTAGACTAGCCCACATGGTGAAACCCTCTCTACCAAAAATACAAATTAGCTAGGCATCTCAGCTACTACAGAGACTGAGGTGGGAGGTCTCTTGAGCCTAAGAGTTGGAGGTTGCAGGGAGCTGAGATTGCCCCACTGCACTCCAACCTGGGCAACAGAGTGAGACCCTGACTCAAAAAAAGAAAAGAGAAACCAGGACCAGGAACAAGAAATCTGGATTTCAGTCCTACTTCTTCCCTTATGTGCTGTGTGATCTTGGACAAGTCGCTTCCCTTCTCTGAGCTTCAGTTTTTTCCATCTGCAGGTGATTTCTATGGTACCTTCAAATTACACAAGAATATTTTATACTAAAATAGCATCGTAGCTACGCTTCTCATTTTTGTTTTTGCTTTTCTTCTCACAGTCACATAATTAACTAAGAGAATGAGGCAAGGAGTTGTGGTTGCTGCTGAATACACACATTTATCCAGAGGGCAAATGTAGACTTTGGGTTTAAATTCTTCTGATGAAACTGTGTCTCACGCCCAACTCCCAAGTTCAGTGGAACTGCTCTTGAGATGCCAGCCGTAATGGCCTTGCTAGGGAGGAGGTCCATGATGGCCTCTGTCTGAGTCTGTTTCATCGCAACACTCCCAGAAAGCCAGCCCTGTCATTAAGCTCACAAAGTAAACACTGTCCTCAGCAAAGGCCCAGAGTTAGCAGTCACCTAAAGGCAATTGTGCTCCTTTAAGGGGAGAAGCTTTCACCATTCATCGGTCCACTGGTACCAGCCTTAAAACTTGAAATCAAACTCAGGGCTCCGAAGGCTCTGGTCTTTCATCCAACACCACCGAAGGCTGTGGGCAGGATCCAGAATTATGTTTCGCCAGCTGGTCCAGGCCGCAGTTTGTCTGGGAAGAGAAACAGACACAGGGAACAAAGACACGGAAGTGGGAAGGTTGGTAAGAAAAGAGCCTTTCTGCTGTTATTGCCACAGAGCTACCGGTGGTATTAACACAATCAGAATATTTTACCCAGAAGTCCAGATTGTAGATGTAGCAACAAGCCTTTCTTGCCCTAAGCATTTATCATAGGCATATTAAGTTTTTACCATGGCATTTTTTTCTTTTCTTTCTTTCTTTCTTCCTTCCTTCCTTCCTTTCTTTCTTTTGGAAACAGTCTTGCTATGTCACCCAGCCTGAAGTGCAATGGCATGATCTCAGCCCACTACAACCTCCGCCTCCCAGGTTCAAGCGATTCTCCTGCTTCAGCCTCCTGAGTAGCTGGGATTACAGGTGTCCGACACCACACCCAGCTAGTTTTTGTATTTTTTTTTTTAATAGAGACAGGGGTTTCACCATGTTGGCCAGGCTGGTCTCGAACTCCTGACCTCAGGTGATCTGCCCTCCTCAGCCTCCAAAGTGCTGGGATTACAGGCATGAGCCACTGTGCCCAGCTGTTCTTGTTAATTAATATGCTTCTTCCTCATTATGTTAAAGCTACATCTTGGGTGCATGTCCTGAACCCCCACCTAGCTGGCAAATTCTTCAAAGGCAGGGGAAGTTCCCATTGTTTGGTTTCCAAGCCTAACAAGGTGACTGGTGCTGAACTGAGCCAAGACAGGCAGACTGCCTTCACCAGGGCGTCAAGAGCAGTACCTTGGTGCATCCCCAGAGCCCTTCTCCAGGGGGAACCAGTCCATCCCTGTATCTTTTTGTGGCCCACAAAGCAGTACCTCCCCCAGATCTGAGAAGACTGAGGAGGGTGTTATTAGGTTCCTCCACAGCCTAGACTAGTTGATACTCCATCTGGGACTTGCTGAATAATGACAATAATAACAGCTAACATTTATTGAGCAATTACTATGTGCAGGCTCTGCTAAATGCTTTATCTCACAACACAATCCTCATACCAGCCCTCTGAGATAGCACTTTTATCATCCCCATTTTACAAATGAAAAAACTGAGACTCAGAATACACAGCTAGGAAATGATAGACCTGAGATTCTGGTCAGGGCTGGCTGACTTGAATCCTGTGTTTGAACTAGCATACACTGCTTCCCAAACTAGTTTATAAATTCTTTTGAGAGCAGAGATTCGGCTGGGTGCGGTGGCTCACGCCTGTAATCCCAGCACTTTGGGAGGCCAAGGTGGGCGGATCACAAGGTCAAGAGATCACCACCATCCTGCCCAACTTGGTGAAACTCCGTCTCTACTGAAAATACAAAAATTAGCTGGGCGAGGTGGCACGCCTGTAGTCCCAGCTACTCGGGAGGCTGAGGCAGGAGAATTGCTTGAACCCAAGCGGTGGAGGTTGCAGTGAGCTGAGATCACGCCACTGCACTCCAGCCTGGCGCCTGGCAACACAGCAAGACTCCATCTCAAAAAAAAAAAAAAAAAAAAAAGAAAGAAAGAAAGAGAGCAGAGACTCTTTTCTTTCTGTACTCACAGAGCCTAGAGGAATCCTGAGCAACAGTAGATTCTTTGCATCTACCTGTTTCCTGACTGACTGATGAGCGATCCCATGCCCACGGCAGTCAGACACCGTGGAAGTTAGAGAGGGATCTGGCAAAGAAAGTTTGGAGAGTTGCTTATAGCCAGGTCGATTTAAGGTGAGGGAGTGTAGGCACAGAGCCCCTCTAGGCAGTACTGAGAAGCTTCCAGAGAGTCCTGGGCAGGACGGTGGTCTTCTCTTCTCGAGGAGGAGTATCCAAGGAATGAGGAGGCATCCAGACATAGTGGGCACGGGGTGACTATGGACCCCAGCCTCACTCAATGTCTCATCTTGGTGATCACTAAGAAGCCAGGGTTGCTCTTTGCAACAAATTGCTCAACTGTTGTTCTGACTACCTCGAATGTAGAAAAATGCACAGTGCCCAACTGTTCCGACACTTTGACTGCTCTGCGGACTTTTTCCGTCTTCCTATATTAAAGATGTGAAGGATTGCAGCCCTTTTCTCTAATGGCTTATGTTTTGATGTTTTACCTGTAAATCAATTATTTGGAACTGATAACACATTTCCGATAGGAAATCACGTTACTTAAAGAGGCTAGGATCTCAGGCTATGTCCTAATGGTCTTATTTTACCCATTATTTATTCATTTATTTTTTTTAATTTCTTATTTTTAGAGACAGAGTCTCGCTATGTTGCCCAGGCTGGTCTTGAACTCCTGGGCTCAAGGAATCCTCCCACTTCAGTCTCCCAAATTTCTGGGATTCCAGACGTGAGCCACTGTGCCCAGCCTTTACCCGTTATTAATAGCAGTGAGTCTGACAGTACATATCACCTGCAAATAATCATGTTCATAATAGGAAAAAATATATTACGTTGGTGCAAATGTAATCGCAGTTCTTGCCATTATAAAACCGCAATTACTTTTGCACCAACCTAATTCTAACTCAGCACTCAGGACAGGGTTCTCTGCCTGGGGAAGGAGGGATTCCTGAGAGTGAGATGAGCAGCACTCTGCTACGTCCTAACTCTCTAGCTGGGTTTGGAGAAGAGATCAGAACTTGAGGCTGTAAGATCGTGTCAGCCTTATCAAGGAAGTCATGTCTGCAGAAGCAACAGGCTTGCAACACAATCATTGCAGCGATGATCCAGACACACCCTGATGTCTGTTGGTTCGGGATGACACACACGAGGGTATAAGTCACACTCCTGAACGCCTCAAGACATCTTAAAACTTCAAAGAGATTTCCACCATACTCAGCTTGTTAAATCTCTGAAGTGGAAAGATCGATACCTCTCTAGCCCAGCTCCATCCCAAGACTCCGTCTACTACTCTGTGCTGAGAGACAGGGAGTTGCAGAAGGAACTCGTTCAGGAAGCTTCTTATTCATTTAAAATACATCATTATAATAGCTACTTTTTTTTTTCAATTCTAACTTTAGGCCAAAGGCTTTATATGTTTTAATTTATTAAATTCTCATAAAAACCCTATGTTTAGATTTGGCTTCACTCAGAATATAAGGAAATTGAGGTTTAGCCTGATTAAGTAACTTGCCTTACAGCGAATACATGGAAAAATCAGGAGTCAAAATCCAGTCTGTTGGCCAGGCGTGGTGGCTCACACTTGTAATCCCAGCACTTTGGGAGGCTGAGGTGGGTGGATCACCTGAGATTAGGAGTTCAAGACCGGCCTGGCCAACATGGTGAAACCCCATCTCTATTAAAATTATAAAAATTAGCCAGGTATGTTGGCGAGCACCTGTAATCCCAGCTACTCGGGAGGCTGAGGCAGGAGAATTGCTTGAACCCAGGAGGCAGAGGTTGCAGTGAGCCAAGATCCTGCCATTGCCTTCCAGCCTGGGTGACAAGCAAAACTCCGTCTCAAAAAAAAAAAAAAAAAAAAAAAAAGAATGAGAGTTTTACAGTAAGTTGAACAGAGGCAAGTCATGGGAGCTTCCCCATAAAGTCATGTAGCACACAGCAGTACAGGCACGCTGAGCGCAGGAGCTTCCCTTAGGTGCAGTCTTCACACTGGGAGCAGACATATTACACAGATCTCATTATTTTATAACCAGCATTGCACACCATGTTGACTCATCATTTTGAGAATGAGCTACTTGCCTGTTAAATTGCCTCAATCTCAAATGAGAATTGTTAAAAAGTAAAATTTTTTCTCAAGTCTTCCCTTAGCTATTTTTCCTTCTTTCTTTCCTTCTTTCCTTCCTTCTTTTCTTTCTTTTTCTTCCTTCCTTTCTTCCTTCCTTTCTTTCTCTTTCTTTCTCTCTTCCTTCCTTCCCCTCCCTCTTCCTTCCTTCCTTTTCTTTCTTTCTATCTTTCTTTCTTTTTCCCTCCCTCCCTCCTTTCTTTTGTTCTTTCTTTCTCTCTTTCTCTTCTCTTTCTTCCTTCCCTCCCTCCCTTCTTTCTCTCTTTCTTTCTTTCTTTCCTTCTTTCTTTTTCTTTCTTTCTTTCAAGAGTCTCACTCTGTCTCCCAGGCTGGAGTCTAGTGGCATGATCTCAGCTCACTGCAAACTCCGCCTCCTAGGTTCAAGCGATTCTCCTGCCTCAGCCTCCCAGGTAGCTGGGATTACAGGCACCCACTACTACACCCAGCTAATTTTTTTGTATTTTTAGTAGAGACAGGATTTCACCATGTTGGCCAGTCTGGTCTCGAACTCCTGACCTCATGATCCGCCCTCCTTGGCATCCCAGAGTGCTGGGATTACAGGCGTGAGGCACTGTGCATGCCCAGGCTCTTTTTTTTTTTTTTTTTTTAGTAGAGACGGGGTTTTGCCATGTTGGCCATGCTGGTCTTGAACTCTTGGCCTCAAGCAATGCATCCGCCTCGACCTCCCAAAGTGCTGGGACTACAGTGTTTTTCTTTCTCAATGATGCAATACATAGTCATAAATATTCTCTGGAATCCTCTCATTTTCCTAATTAAAAGAAGAAACTTTTAAGAAACCGAAAGACAGAAGCCTGCTAGATCAATCTTCTCATATAAGTAGCACATCAAACTCATTTATGAAAAAGGAAGAATAGCAAAGTTTCAGTTTGTTACAACAATATAAAAAGCAGGAGAGAAAGAAGCATAGAAAAGGCAGGACAGATAGGAAGCACAAATAAGGTTATAGAAATGGATCAAAATTTCAGTAATTGTAATAAATGTAAATGGATCAAATAGGCCTTTAAAAGTACAAAAAGAGTTCAAGTTTTAAGTATTAGAAATCCTGATAAATACTTTTTATAAGAGGCTTGCTAAACTGTAAGGATCCAGAATGACAGAAAGTATAAATATATAAAAAATAGAGGCTGGGCACAGTGGCTCACATCTGTAATCCCAGTGCTTTGTGGTGCTGGGAGTTGAAGACTAGTCCCGGCAGCATAGTAAGACCCCATCTCTACAAAAAATACAAAAGTTAGCCAGGTGTGGTGGTATGTGCCGATGGTCCCAGCTACTGGGGAGGCTGAGATGGGAGACCTGCTTGAGCCCAGGAGTTTGAGGCTTCAGTGAACTGTGACTGCACCACTGCACTCCAGCCTGGGTGACAGAGCAAGACCCTGTCTGAAAAAGAGTAATAATAATAATGATTTTTTTTTAATTAGCTGGTCATAGCGGCATGCACCCATAGTCCCAGCTACTTGGGAGCCTGAGGCAAAAGGAGTGTTTGAGCCCAAGGAGTTGAACTCCAAATGCCACTGCACTCCAGCCTGGGTAACAGAACAAGACTCTAAAAGAAATTAAAAATAAAATATATCTGGCAAATATCCAACCCTTCAAAAAAGCTAATGTAGTTGTTATTAATATGAGACAAATGAGTTTAAGACAAAAAGCATTTTCAGGGATGAAATGAGTTAGTACATTTGATAAAAATTTCACTGGAGAGTTATAACAACTCTAAACTTACATGTCCTTCATAACATAGCTTCAAAGTATGTAATCTAAAAATTGATAAAACTTTATGTTTCAAATTGAAAACATACATGGTGATGAGGATAAATAATTGAGGAAGATAGACGAGAAGAAACATATGTTAAGGGTTTACTATTTGCCAAGACTGTGCCAATGCTAGGTAAACAAGGATGTGGAGACATAGTTTCTGCCCCAATAAAACTTCCATATGGAAATAATGTATAATGTGATAAAGGTTATATAACAGTGGGATATACACTCTTATAATGAATGATGGAAGACAGAAGGAAGTTACTGTCTGAATCAGAAGAGGAGGAGGTAAAGGAAAACTCACAGAGAAGTCTTTTGAAATGATCTTAAAAGATAAGTAAGAGTTCACCAGATAGACAAAGGGCAGAGGGGAGGGGACCAGGGAGAAGAGCATGCCAGACCGAGGAAACACCACACACCAAAAGCCAGAAAGGTAAGAAAGCACAGCATGTTCAGAGGTCTAAAGCACTGGATAAAAGCATTGAGAAAGAAAAAAACATTTTTACTGGTAATGATTTCACATGCATGAAACCTTAATTTCAGTAACATTTACACATACCAGAAAGAAGAACTGGACAAGGTTCCTCTTCAGCCTAAAAGTCACTAGAAAAATATTACTAATCACATGGGGGATGGGAGGAGCTTAGAAAGCTACCAGTTTGATTTTCCTTGGCAAATCCTGCAGTGCAGATTTGCTAAGCTCCAGTGTAATGCACTCTGGTGATGTCATTTTAGCCTCGGATGATTGCACATCCCAAACAATCATGTGACTAATACCCTTTGGCTGTCACCAAAAAGTCTAAACAATACCAGCAGCGTGCTCAGCCTCAGCGTGCTAGCAAGCTGCCTTAGTTCCTCACTTTCATAATTACTATCTGCCTTGTTACATGTAATAAACAGGAGGTGAGAAAGGAGAAAGAAAAACAAGTGTGGAAACTGTTTCATAGTAGTGCTATGACCTAACGCATCCATTTGATTTCAGTTGGCAAGGGAAGCAGAAGATCCAGTTTGACAAAAGAAATCAAGAATGGTTACACAACAGGCTGAGCTGGGAGCGTCCTTTATATATTGTCAGTCTCTACCACGGCAGGTAATTCCCTCAGTTGTGAACAAAACATCTTCCAGAGTAGCCAAAAAGTTTTAGGACATAATGTGCACTTTTTTTCTTTTTTTCCCCCTTTTATACCTAGTCCAGCAGAATAATGTGCACTTTAGAAGGGGCTGCTTTTTTTCTTTCTTTTAGATAAAACTGTGCCCTTTGATTTTGGGTCCCACTGATGCTGATTCTTTTAACTAAGCAACTTTCTCATGTGCAGTGAGAAATCTCTAACCAATTTTTATTTTGTTAATGAAAACTGGAAGCGGAAGCTAGAAGGATGGGGGGGATTGTCCTTTTTTCTCTACATTTTTTTTCTTTTTGATGTCCTTACTTCAAGTTAAGCCTGCTTTTTGCTTTAATCATAGCAGAAAGCATTTTCCACGTCAGGGAAAGTAGAGAACAGGCTGTAAACCCTGTCCCCTGTTTGCTCTCCAGCTACCCATTTTGTCCTTTGCCCTGCGGCAACATCTTTTCCCCCTCGTTTGCTTCTCCTTTCTTTATTCATTTCTCAGTTCTTCTCTGGCCTCACTCAAAATGGCAGAAATTATGCAACCTCGTACTTTTCACAGAAGCTCCTTTAGCTTAGTAATTCATCAAGGATTCATCAAGTGCCTGCCATGCACCGACACTGTTCTAGATGCCGAGAATACTACCATGAATGAAACAGACAGAAATCCCACCTGTCGCTGAGCTTTGTCTGAGGGCCACTGGGGAAGGCCTCTCAAAGGAAGTGATAGCTGAGCTGGGATCTGAGTCATGAAGAGGGGGAGAACAGCTGCAAGGGTGTTCCAACCAGAGAGACCAGCCCAGCAAAAAGGAGGAGCATCCGCCCGGTACATTCCAGGGACAGGAAGGAATGAGGCATGGTGCCTTCAAGGGAAAAGCATCAGTTTGGATGAGGAAGGATGGAGGGTCAGGAATGCAAAGTAAGAGAAATTATGGCTGGGCGAAGTAGCTCATGCCTGATATAATCCCAGCACTTTGGGAGGCCGAGGAGGGCGAATCACTTGAAGTCAGGAGTTCAGTACCAACCTGGCCAACATGGTGAAACTCCATCTCTACCAAAAATACAATTAGCTAGACCTGGTGGGACGCGCCTGTAATCCCAGCTACTCAGGAGGCTGAGGCAGGAGAATCACTTGAACTAGGAGGTGGAGGTTGCAGTAAACCGAGATCGTACCACAGCACTCCAGCCTGGGTGACAAAGTGAAATTTGTCTCAAAAAAAAAAAAGAAAGAGAGAGATAAAAATTAGCTTAGGGTGAAAGGAGTTTTGTCCACAACAAAGGAAAGATTCCTCTGGATCCACCAGACGGAGGAAGGTTTGAGAGAACAAAGTTCATGGTTGGGTTCCAGGGTCTGAGTAGAAGCAGAAGAGAGAATCTTCTCTTTCTTTAGAGGTGTGAAGAGTGGGAACTGGGGACCAGTAACTCAGAGAGGCAAGGCCAGGTTCAAGGAAGACTTGGGGGGACGAATGGACTGATAACAACACGCAGACAGAGACACACACTTATGCAGTCACATGTGCATGAAACGATAGCAGGCGCCTTTTCGAAGTATGCCGGGTTGAGTGAAATGACCTAAATGTATATTTTGTATACAGTAAGCAGGAGGGTAGAGACCCTGTTTTTACAGACTACATTCTCAACATTTTTAGAAACATGTGTTCCTGGCCAGGTGCAGTAGCTCATGCCTGCACTTTGGCAGGCTGAGGCAGAAGGATCACTTGAGGTCAGGAGTTCAAGACTAGCCTGGCCAACATAGCCCAAAACCCCCATGTCTACTAAAAAAAAAAAATTCAAAATTTAGCCGGGCATGGTAGCTCACGCCTGTAGTCCCAGCTACTTGGGGGGCTGAGGTAAGAGAATTGCTTAAACCTGGGAGAAGAAGTTTCAGTGAGCTGAGATCACAACAGTGCACTCCATCCTGGGGAACAGAGTGAGACTCTTTCTCAAAAAAAAAAAAAAAAAAAATTGTTCCTTTATAGTAAACATAAAAACCACATACCCTTGTTTAAAATTTCAAACGAAATAGAGTGACTGATAAAAATATGCAGGAAGTTTCAGAGTATGTTTCTTCAAGTTACTTAAGCCTCCTTCCCCCAGACTTTGGTCTGGAACCTTCTGATCTACAGCTTTCCAGGTGAATCCCAGCTGAGCTGCTACAGCCTGGTAAGTGTGGCCAGATCTGCAGAGAAGCCTCAGGCTGGACTCATTAACTCCAAAGGAAAAGAAAAAGGCCACAACTTAGTGGGCTGCCAAAGCTGTTGTCTTTTTTTTTTTTTTTTTTTTTTTTTTTTGAGACAGTATCTTGCTATATTATCCAGGCTGGAGTGCAATGGTGTGATGTCACTCACTGCAACCTCCCCTTCCCCAGTTTAAGTGATTCTCCTGCCTCAGCCTCCCTAGTAGCTGGGATTACAGGCACCCACCACCATGCCCAGCTAATTTTTGTATTTTTTTTAGTAGAGAGGCGATTTCGCCATGTTGATCATGCTGGTCTTGAACTCCTGACCTCAAGTGATCCACCTGCCTTGGCCTCACAAAGTATTGGGATTATAGGTGTGAGCTACTGTGCCCAGCCCAAAACTATCTTTAAATATATATCTGTAGATCTAGACGAGTGAAGGAGAGGAATGCTGAGGTTGAAAAGATAGCTTTGTCTTGCTTCATAGAGCAAAACTTGGCTTAGTGACTAAAAATTTCTGGGAAAAAGTTTCAGAAAGAGATTTCATGTTAAAAACAAAAACAAGAAAAAACTCAGCTGGACCCAGTGACTCATGCCTATAATCCCAGACCTTTGGGAGGTCTAGGTGAGAGGATAGCTTGAGGCCAGGAATTCAAGACGAGCCTGGGCAATATAGTGAGACCTCTTTTTAAAAAAGTTCAGCTTTATTTAAATGATTTTTATTTAAAATGTTGGTGTTTGTAAATTATTTTTTATTTTGCCTTCTAATTTTAATAGATAATATAAATATTTTAAAACAATAATTTTCTTGAAAGCATACAAAGTAATTATGATTTTTAAATTTACAATTACTTTAACTTACATTTTGATGAAAATATACTCAAATTTTAAACACAATTACCTTCATTTTTAACTTATTGCATTATTACTATCAATTGAACCCAAATTACATGGGAATCTTTATTGTAACAACATAGTAGTTTTTCTGAAATGAAGAAAATAAAATAGACGTGATGGCATACATAAATAAAAATATAAATAATGTCTTTTATTAATCATACAAAATGTCACTAGCTCCTCCAAACATGTGCAATAATAACTAAAAATCAGTCATCTTTTTTGCTGTCTTTCATGATACTTTATCAACACCATAGCTTTGCAAATGTTTTTAATAATGTTATGGATTTGTCAAGATTGAAGTATAGAGCACATTTTGTTTAAAATGTTTTGGTTTTCGGCTCGTGTGGTGGCCCACGCCTGTAATCCCAGCACTTTGGGAGACCAAGGCAGGCGGATCACTTGAGGTCAGGAGTTTGAGACCAGCCTGGTGAAACCCTGTTGGCTGGGTGTGGTGGTGGGCACCTGTAATCTCAGCTACTCGGGAGGCTGAGACAGGAGAATCGCTTGAACCCGGAAGGCGGAGGTTGCAGTGAGCTGAGATCATACCACTGCACTCCAGCCTAGGTGGCAGAGCAAGACTCTGTCTCAAAAAAAAAAAGAAAAAGAAAAAGAAAACCACATTCCCTCCAGGCAGACATAACACAAAGGAGGCCCTTTCCTCCCCTGCAGAATTAGCCCTGGGCCTGGGAGCCAGGCCCAGCAAGAGAAGCCAGGGCTGGATTTTGTCCCTAGTGGCCCTGTTGGTTGGGCACCTGGCTCAGGGCACAACCTGCACTCCCATATATGTGGCTCTGGCCTAGGCAATGGCCTTGCATTAGAGTAAGGAAAGTGACCCAACTTCTAGTGGCAGGCACATTGGAGCAGAGATTCCGAAATTTCGTTTCACATGTTGCTGGGTTCCACTGAGGTGCCTCTGACCCCCACCCCCAAACCACAGATCAGCCACAGCAGGTCTCTTTCACCTACTGTGTAACAGAGGGGTTTTGTTTATGTTTTTGTTTTAGTGGAAGATACTGTATAACTTTATTTTTTGAGAGGGAGTCTCGCTCTGTAGCCCAGGCTGGAGTGCAGTGGCGTGATCTCGGCTCACTGCAACCTCTGCCTCCCTGGTCCCAGTTCAAGCAATTCTCCTACCTCAGCCTCCCAAGTAGCTGGGATTACAGGCACAAGCCACCATGCCCAGCTAATTTTTGTATTTTTTAGTAGAGACGGGGTTTCACCATGTTGACCAGTCTGGTCTTGAACTCCTGACCTCGTGATCTGCCCAACTCAGCCTCCCAAAGTGCTGGGATTACAGACGTGAGCCACCAAGCCCGGCCGATATTGTATAACTTTAAAAATATACATTTATGTGTAACCCCTGATTTAGTCCAGCCACACAACCATATCATGGTCCCTGGTGGCAATGGAATAAGAGGGACAACAGTGGGAGCTGGGGAGGGCGGAGGGAGGGAGACTTTTCAGGGACATCCGCTGCCACTGGCTTTTGTCCCCTACTCCAGTGGGTGTGCTCCTCTCCTTGACCCCACCAGGCACCATACTTTATAGTTACTTAGAATTTGTCAAGACCTTGGCTGGGGGTCTCGCTGATAAATCCAAATTACTATGCTTTTGTTAAACCTTTCACATGCCAAAGCAGGCAAACAACGGATATTTTTTAACATCCACATTCGAAAACTATTCTGGGTATACTTCACTGTAATATACAGCCAGCAAAGCAACTGTAACATTTCCTCATTTTCCTGACTAAATTTAGAAGCAAACATTTTCAGAATATGAAATTAAATAACAAAGGTCATAGGACAATGAATAATATGCTGTGTGTGTGGTTAATTATACTTGTTCTAAAAAAAGTCATCCTAGCCTCTCTATAAAAATTGTGTGTGTAGCTATTTCACTTTGAAATGTCATAAGGTTACTGTTTCAAAAGGAAAATGGAAAAGCACAAAGATATTTATGTAACCTGAAAGAAAATATTTCTTAAGCGAATGTAATATTTAATTCCATATTGTTTCCTTTTGTCCTGTGGCTGGTTTATAAATATCGGAGGCACAATTCTTTGTGCTATTGAAATTAAGGATTCACGGTATTTTTTGTCTTTTCCGGAAAAATAATCAAACAATTTAGATGCAGAAAAGATATGATTGTTTCCCAGCAGCCACTAAAATCTGACAAGCCATTTTAATCATAAGGTAGACAGAATTATGATTTAGTCTTTTTCATGATGAGATAATCTGTACTTTTAACTTCAAACAAGATGCCGTTTTTATCTACCCTTCATACTTCAGACTTCAAAAGTGAAACATATCTGAAATACTTGAATGAAAGTCACTTGCCTACCTATTTTTTATTTCTGCTGTAATTAAAGCAGGGAACTTAATTGCAAGTGAGCTCATTCTAATACTCCAATAAGACAAAATAAGCAGGCTGTGTTATTAATAGCAATGACGGAAGTGATCACTCTGGGCAGTCTGGCAAATGCTTACCTGTGACTGAGATGTTCACCTAAAAAAAGCCACACTGAGGTCAACTTCACTTTTGTTTTTTTGGGTAATTTGGCCCTACCATGCCCTGAAAGACCAGAGGAGGATTTTTCCTCTGAAGTTTTTCTCCTATTGCCCTGGGATTTACACTCTTGCTTCTTCCAGTGGTGTATGAAACATTAGTAGACACCCACCAAGTGCCAGACACTTTACTAGCTGTTAGGAATTGAAAGAGAAAGAATACGGTCTGCAGTCCAGGAGCTCAGGTTAGAGCATTCTACACTATGTGCTGTGCTAGAGGCATGCACGAGACTCCTGATCCCAGCCCAGCCTTAGATTCTGAGTCCAGAGCAGGGATGGATTCAGTTTCTTCACCTGGATAATTTCTCTAGGGTTGATCTAAACTCTAAAATGTGTATGATTCTAGTTGGCGGCTCATATTATTTCAGATAAAGTGTTTAATAGCTACACTGTATGTAACTACAGTTACTTCTTTGTTTTGTTTTTTGTTTGTTTGTTTGTTTTTGTTTGTTGGGAAGGGCTGTTACTCTGTTGCCCAGGCGACAGTGCAGGGACATAGTCTCATCTCACTGCAGCCTCCCTGTCTCGGGTTCAAGAGATTCTTGTGCCTCAGCCTCCCAAGTATCTGGGATTACAGGCACACACACACAACCACGACCAGCTAATTTTTTTATTTTTAGTAGAGATGGGTTTTCACTATGTTGCCCAGGCTGAGTTCAAATGAACTGACTGCCTCTGCCTTTCGAAGTGCTGGGATTACAGGTGGGAGCCACCACACCTGGCCAGCCGTAGAACTTCTATAATGTTGATGCCAGAGTCTCTTCCTGGCTCCTCTGAGTGTTTTCTTTATGTTATTAACCTACTTAAAATCTCACATTTACATTTTATTTGTTGGGGGGAGGTATTTTTGTGGGTATTTTGAGATTGGGTATTCAATCCACCTTTCTTTGATGGAGAATGATTTTATCTTATTCAAGTTACCGATTTGCCACAGATTCAGACTCTAAAAAAATTTACTTGTCTTTGATCCTTTTGAAATGAACACAGTGAGTTGGAGACACACTCCTCTCTTCTATTTTAGAAAAGAGAGGACTTAAAGTGCTTCTATCTTGCGATTTATTGGGCAGGTTCTTGCCAGTGAATGAGGCTGATCCTGGCCACAGCCACTTGCTTTGAATCATCCAAGCCCATGGGGTTTGCTGATTCAGGGATCACTCTGTTCTCTATAGCTCTTCTGCTGGCCACTTCTGAATAAGTAGAACCATTCTCCAGCTTGAGTTGTAAAGCCGTTATTTGTTTTGTTTGAAGAGGCTTCAAGAAAGCCAAGGCAAAATCAGATGAATTGTAGATCAGTGAACTTCTACTGGAAATTAGGAGGGATAAAATCTTTTTCAAACTACACAAAGCTCCCCACCCCACCCCTGTCCCCATCCCTATCCATAGTAGCATTCAAGAATCACTGCAATAAAGAGTGAAAATAGGAGTTAGAATCTGGAGCCCAGGGTTCCATAGACAGTTCCGTCACGGCCTCTGCGGCTGCTCTGTGGTCCTGGTTTACCTTCTCTTCATACATGAATCTGCCCATCTGCGTATTTTGAGTTCAAATGAATAAAAATTTAAAGTGATTCAAATTTTTCAAAGAATGAAATATGTAATGGAAAAACTGTAATAGGAATGATATATTTAGACTGCCTATAAACTTATCCAAAAAAAAAACCTATAGCTGGTTTCCAGATGATCCAGTTTCCAGTGATGCTCATCCATTGAGGTGCAATTTGGGTATTTTCTCCAAACTCCTAGGGCAGGTTCCTTTACCTGGATGAATGGTAGAGAGCTGATAGGGCCCCACAGAGCCAGGCATTTACAAGCTCACAGAAGGGCAAGTATGTAGCTGGGAGGCCCTTAGGAAATGTCTCAGAGATCTTTTAGATTCCTGGCCAAGAGCACTTTCTCCTTAGCTTTCTCTAGGAAGTCTCATCTTTCGTTGAGACTATTCAGACAATGCTTGTTCTCCTAAGTGTTCTCCAAGACAGCAGCTCTTGTCCAGCCCCCTCTTGGGGTCACATGTCTCCTTGGGTGGCCACCCCCCACCATGCCAGTACAAGACATTCTCAGCCCCCAGCTTCTACTGTGTGACCCATCTACTTTTCATATTTGATTATCTGGCCTCACAGACTGGCGAAGTTAGTGGTCACACTAACTGGAGAGGAATAAGGCAAATTATGAATGTACTGTTTGTTTGTTTGTTTATGAATAAACTAATTAAGGTAGCTTGTCTGTGATCTCCTCATGAATGAGTGGCCAGCTCAGGACTAGAGCTGGGTCAGTGAACTACACTCCTCAGGCCAAATCTGACCAGGAGCCTGTTTTTGTACCAGCAGCAAAAAAATGGTTTTTATATTTTCAAAGGGTTGTATGAAAAATAAATAATAGACCAGGCGCAGTGGCTCATGCTTGTAATCCCAGCAGTTTGGGAGGCCAAGGCAGACAGATTACTTGAGACCTGGACCTCAAGACCAGCCTGACCAACGGCAAAAATGCATCTCTACTAAAAATACAAAAATTAGCTGGGCATGGTGGCACACACCTGTAGTTCCAGCTTCTCTAGAGGCTGAGGCAGGAGAATCATTTATACCTGGGAGGCGGAAGTTGCAGTGAGCTGAGATCACGCCACTGCACTCCAGCCTGGGTGACAGAGAAAGAATTTGTCTCAAAATAATAATAATAATAACAATAATAATAATAATAAGGCTGGGCGCGGTGGCTCATGCATGTAATCCCAACACTTTGGGAGGCCGAGGCAAGTGGATCACTTGAGGTCAGGAGTTAGAGATGAGCCTGGCCAATGTGGTAAAACCCCATCTCTACTACAAATATAAAAAATTAGCTGGGCGTGGTGGCACATGCCTGTAATTTCAGCTACTCAGTGGCTGAGGCAGGAGGATCCCTTGAACCCAGGAGGCAGAGGTTGCAGTGCACAGAGATTGCACCACCGCACTCCAGCCTGGGTGACAGAGCAAGATTCTGTCTCCAAAAACAACAACAACAACAAGATAACAAATGTGTAATAGAGGCCGTATGTGGTCCACAAGCCTAATAGATTTGTCATCTGGCCCTTTACAGAAAAGTCTGCTGACCCATGGACTAGAGTATCCACATCTTACCCGTTGGGGCCTTCTGGGTTCTTGAAGAAGGTGAGTCCGCTAGTGTCACACTCCTGACCTTTAGTCCTCCCCCTCACTCAATGTCATGTGAGTCACACAACTGGTGAACTTGAAGGGGAACTGAGCTTAGATCAGCCCTTAATGGCAGTGTCTTCTCAGAATCAACCTACATTTATGGTGTAAATTCTGGTCCACTCTCTGCTGTGTAGTATGGGCCCAACACAAGTTGCAAGTCACTCTGCTCTGGAACTTTATCTCACGGGTAAACTCATACTAACCCAAGCTCACAGAGACTGCTGTATAGCCAGAATTCAAATTCATTCCATTTTAACCATAAGTGCAGCCAGCTAACAGGTGAGCCTTCACATCAGCAGACCAGTCTTTGCTTTCTGTCATCAGGCTTGAGCACACAGGGAGCCATGTGGGGCATTAAATCTGAGTAAGGAGAGGTGGGTAGATGATTTATCCAAGGATACACTTGCCACAGAGACCTGAGAGTTCAGATCCTTAGGTTGAGGCCCCTTCTCTGCTGAACAGTACTTGAAAGTGTGCTACCCACTTCTTGCTTCTTAGGCTGAGGTTTTCCAGGCTACAGGCGGACAGCTTCTCTGTCTTCCTTCTCTGTTCATCCAGACTTTCTCCATACAACTATTAAATGAACAGACATTCTGGAGATTGCTTTCCTGGGTTACCCCCACGTCACTGAAATTAGGGGTGCTCCCAAAGTCTTCAGGTACACACTGGTTATCTCTCGGTTTACTCCTTCAGTGAGTTTAGCCTAATCTCTGTGTGATTCTGTGCATGTCCACATGTGTGCACATTTGTGTGTGTGCGTGCGTGTGTGTGGGTGTGTGTGTTTGTGTGCATCCGACTGGTTTGACTCTCAGAAGGCAAATTTATTTCCTATTTTCAGGTTTTTTGGAAGATATTTTATTATTACCCCCTTTGCTACCAACAAGGTATTTCTGAGCTATTTTGAAAGCAAATCTGTAGTGCAACTGTTTTTATTATATTTTGAGACTTAGCTACTTGAATTCAAACACATAAGCAGTTTTTCCTGATTTCCTATTGTAATAACTTGTAAGACTGAGCTCATGATGACAAATATCTAGTAAAGCCTCTCAGGATAACTCATCTGTTTTCATAACTGCTGTGAAATAGTCTTATGTAATCAACTTGACACATCTTTAAGATCGCTTATTTGTTTCCGAAGGAGGCGGATAAAAATATTTTGCTGTTAAACAAAATAATAGCCAGTTGGATGCCTCCAACAATCAGCCTCAGATCAGAAACATCCTCCCCAGCTGTCTTCCTTTCTTTCCTTTCTTCTCCACCTTCCTTCCTTGTTCCCTCTCTCCTTCCCCTCCTTCCCTTCCTCCCTCCTCCCCAAATATGTATAGAGCATCTCCCCTGTGGTAGGTATAGTTTTTGGTACTGTAGATATAATAGTGAAATGTAGTGTAACAAAATAGTCCTGTCCTACCAGGGCTTACATTCTAGTTGACAGGAGACAGACTGTTAAAAAAAAAACAGCAAATAATAAAAGTATCCGCAATGGATAAATGCTATGCAAAGAATAAAACTGAATGGTGTACTAGTGACGACTTTAGATGGATCAGCGGTGAAGGCCCTCTCTGAAGGATAACATTTTAGCTGAGACTTAGGGATAAGAAGAAGCCTATCATGGGAATCTTGGGGTAAAGAACATTACAGCTAGGGCCCAGGCCCCAGACAAAGACCCAAAAGGAAGAACAGGCTTGGGGAGTCCTGGGAAAAACAAGAAAGCTAATGTGACCAGAGTGTGGCTGGTGGGCAAGGAGGCCCACACCTATAACTGCAGCATTTTGGGAGGCTGAGGTAGAAGGATTGCTTGAGACCAGAGTTTGAGACAAGTCTGGGCAATACAGGGAGACCTCTGGATCTACAAAAAAATTTAAAAATTAGCCTAGCATGCACCTGTGGTCCCAACTACTCAGGAAAAAAAGAGGATTACTTGAGTCCAGGCAGTTGAGGCTGCAGTGAACTGTGATCATGCCACTGTACTCCGATCTGGGCAATGGAGCAAGACCCCCGTCTCAAAAAAAAAAAAAAAAAAAAAAATAGCACAGGATGTGCAATGTATCAGTGGCAAATACCTTTGACAATTTCTTCATTTACAGAGACCGTGGAAATTGTCATTGCTTTACCCTGCCTCTTTTTTTTCTTTTTTGGCCTTACAAAAAATATATATAATGAGAAAAGCTAGGTATATAATATGGGTTGGTTTAGTCTCCACAGCTTTGTCTCTGGCAAAGTTCATTTGTGTATTTTTCCAGATTTACCAGGTTGTACCTCATACCAAATCAGACGAGTAGCAGGTTTTTTTTCTTTTTTTTTTTAGACAGGGTCTTGCTCTTTTGCCCAGGCTGGAGTGCAATGGTATAACCTCGGCTCACTGCAACCTCTGCCTTCTGGGTTCAAGTGATCCTCCTGCCTCAGCCACCCAAGTAGCGTGGATTGCAGGCATGTGCCACCACACCCAGCTAATTTTTGTATTTTTAGTAGAGATGGCATTTCGCCATGTTGGCCAGGCTGGTCTCGAACTTCTGGCCTCATGTGATCTGCCTGCCTCAGCCTCCCAAAGTGCTGGGATTACAGGCATGAGCCACCACACTCAGCCAGCCACAGGTTGCATTTGAAAAGAGCAAAAGGGCAAAGATGTTAGAAATGTATCACCATGCCCCTCATTATCTAAGAGGTATTTTCACAGGCATTTAAAAGTCATGGGTAGAGGAGGAAGACCCAGGTGAGTGATGTTTTATGAATTGTTTTATTAAACTTGATAAACTTTCCCTTTTGAAGGCATGGAGTTGTCAGGATTCTGGGTCTCAAAATGTGCCTTCCAGTTTAGTGATGGGCGTATACTAAGGAAAGCATAAACAAGGCCTCAAAATGTGTGCTCGGCCCAAAGATTGCAGGTTCATAAAACTCATCATTCTCCATTTATTTAAAAGAGAGCTGGCTCTGGGGAATTGATTTACATTAATCAGAGTTATAATAGACTGATTAATAAAATACAATTCAATTTATTCATTACCTGTGAATATTACAACTACCAGGCTGAAATTCATGTCTGTTGGTCAGCATGTGCTCTTCCTGGTAGGAAAAATCTATTTAAGAAACCAAATTAAAGTCAGAAGGTTAAATGTTATATACGGAAGCTGAACAAATCAAATTGGATGTTTTGAAAGGCTATTTTCATTAAGCATTGGAAGCCTGATATAGCCTTTTTTCACTACAAGGACATACAGTCCCAGCTAGGCCAATGAACTGCAACTTAGCCAGACAGAAAAGGCCAATGCTGGAGAAACACTGAAAAATTTCAACTCCCAGCCTCTCCCTTTCCCAGGTCTAGGCCCCTACTTCCCAAAGAGTGGTCTAATGGCCTCCTACAGTTGATTTGCCTTGGGGATTTATTTTTATTTTTGTTTATTTTTTTTTTCTTAAAGAAGGAGTCTTGTTTTATCACTCAGACTGGAGTGCGGTGGTACAATCATAGCTCACCGCCACCTCAAACCATGGGCTCAAGCAATCCTCCCACTTCAGCCTCCCAAGGAACTGGTACTGCAGGTTTGTACCACTGCACTCAGGTAATTTTTAAACATTTTGTAGACACAGGGTCTCACCGTGTTACCCAGCCTGGTCTCAAATTCCTGGCCTCAAGTGATCCTCCCACCTTAGCCTCCCAAAGTTCTGCGATTATAGGTGTGAGCCACCACACCTTGTCCCAGGGATTTATTTTTATTTTTATTTTTATTTTTAGAGACAGGATCTCACTCCTTCTCCCAAGCTGGAGTGCAGTAGCATGATCACAGCTTACTGCAGCCTCAGCCTCCCAGGCTCAATCAACCCTCCTGCCTCAGCCTCCTGAGTGGCTGAGACTAGACATGTGCCACCATGCTCAGCTAATTTTTTAACTTTTTTTGGAGACACGGTTTCCCTATATTGCCCAGGCTGCCAGGGATTTATTTATTTTAAAATGCATCTTTTCTTTTCTTTTTTTTTTTTTTTTTTTTTGAGACAAAGTCTTGCTCTGTTACCAGGCCGGAGGACAGTGGCACAATCTTGGCTCACTGCAACCTCCAACTCCTTTCAAGCGATGCTCCTGCCTCAGCCTGCCAAGCAGCTGGGAATACAGGCATGTGCCATCATGCCCATTTTTGTATTTTTAGTAGAGACAGGGTTTCATCATGTTGACCAAGATGGTCTCCATCTCCTGACCTCATGATCCGCCCACCTTGGCCTCCCAAAGTGCTGGGATTACAGGCGTGAGCCACCGCACCCGGCCAAAATGCATTTTTCTATACCCTATCCCACACTTCTAAATCAGAATTTCTGGTCTTGAGCTAAGATATGAATTTTAACTAGCTTTCTGGAGAAGTGTAATGAACACTAATGTTTTGAAAACCACTGCTAGCTGGTACGCTATATAACCGTAAGCAAGTTAGTTACTTAACTTCTCGAAGTCTCAGTTTGTTTGTAAAATAAGGATAATAGGTTCTATTTTCTACGGTTATTGGTGGCATCAAATGAGTCAAGATATGTAAAGCTCTTAGAACAGAGTCTAGCACCTAGTAAGCCTTCAACACATGATGGGTATTATTATTTTCACCATTAGCATCATTTTCTTTTTTTGAGATGGAGTCTTATTCTGTAGCCCAGGCTGGAGTACAGTGGTACCATCTCAGCTCACTGCAATCTCTGCCTTCCCAATTCAAGCGATTCTCCTACCTCAACTTCCCAAGTAGCTGGAACTAAAGGCATGCGCTGCTATGCCTGGCTAATTTTTGTATTTTTAGTAGAGATGGGGTTTCGCCATGTTGGCCAGGCTGGTCTCGAACGGCTCACCTCAGGTGATTCACCCACCTCGGCCTCCCAAAGTGCTGGGATTACAGGCGTGAGCCACCATGCCTGGTCCATCATTTTGATTTTCATTATTCAGCCCACCACATTTTTGTTTGCTCATAGACTTTAACTTTTTTAAATCAAGCAAAGCCAAATGCATTGGTAACTACATAAAGAGAGACCACACCCTTGACAGAGTCTCAGTGCCACCTCCCAGATTGTTTTTTGTTGACAATATTTCAGGGTTTCTGCTTCTCAGGAATGGAAAAGATAGTATCCTAAGCCATCTCCAAATTATGAAGCAGGATGGATTTATCTTAGATTTCTAGTCCAGACATTGTGGCTCATACTTTTAATCCCAGTGCTGTAGAAGGGTGAGGCAGGAGGACCACTTAAGGCAGGGGTCTGAAACCAGCCTGGGCAACACAGCAAGACCTCATCTGTCCAAAATATTTTTAAAAGCCAGGTGTGTGGTGCATGTGCCTATAGTCCTAACTGCTTGGGAAGCTGAAGTAAGAGGCTCTCCTGAGCCCAGGAATTCAAGCCTGGAATGAGCTATGATCACACCACTGTATTCCAGCCTGAGTAACAAAGCGAGACCCTGTCTCTAAAGGAAAAGATAAATAAAAGTTTCTAATGGTATTCATAGTGTTTGGCTTAAAGCTTACATTTGATCTCAGAGTTTGGCACATTTTTTCTCTGTCTTGAAAGTTGCTTTGCATCTTAGTTCTGGGCTAAAGATTCTTTATTTGCTGACAGTAGCAACAAACCAATTGGTTTAGTGTCATTCCCCCCAAATGCCACTTGTTATAAATCACTTCATATTTATACCTTCCTTTTAAAAAATGAACAAAATGGCCTGGCGCAGTGGCTTATGCCTGTAATCCCAACACTTTGAGGGGCCGAGATGGGCGAATCACCTGAGGTCAGGAGTCACGATCAGCCTGGGCAACATGGTGAAACCCTGTCTCTACTAAAAATACAAAAAAAAAAAAAAAAAAAATAGCTGGTTGTGGTGGCACATGCCTGTAATCCTGGCTACTTGGGAGGCTGAGGTGGGAGAATTGCTTGAACCTGGCAGGCAGAGATTGCAGTGAGCCAAGATCATGCCACTGTACTCCAGCCTGGGCTACAGAGCAAGACTCCATCTCAAAAAAAAAAATTTTTTTTTTTATTTAAAAATGAAAAAAATGTAGAAATACAGTCCTCTAAATTGTCTGAGTGAAAGTGATTCTAACTTAATCAGGGGGAATCTTGGAATTGCCATGCTAGTATATTTGGAATTAGAGTACCACAAAGTAATTTCAAATATTTGTTTTATAACTTGCCAGAGTTTGTAAATAGATCTTAGAACAGCACCATTTCTATCAACTGTCTCTTCATCTGAATACTTCAAAGTGGGTTAAGAACATTAATTAAGCCTGCAAGCATCCCTGTGACGTGGATAATTATACTAGCCATCCCTGCCTTTTAGATGACCATAGTAAAGGAGGAGGAGGTTACCTGAAGTGAATTCCCCAGGTTAGGCTGATTCAGCAGCAAAACCACCCAGGGAACTTTTCATTGTTGCAATCTAATAACTCTGCACCTGATTTCCCCCAAGCATACATAAACATAACTTTTGAGTTGCCTCTGTTTAGACTCTGTTGCCCAGGCTGGAATTCAGTGGCAGGATCTGGGCTTACTGCAACCTCCACCTCCCAGGTCCAGTCGATTCTCCTGCCTCAGCCTCCTGAGTAGCTGGACTTACAGGTATGCACCACCACACCTAGCCAATTTTTGTATTTTTAGTAGAGACAGTGTTTTGCCATGTTGGCCAGGTTGGTCTCGAACTCCTGACCTCAAAGTATCCACCCGCCTCAGCCTCCCAAAGTGCTGAGATTACAGGCATGAGCCACTGTGCCCAGCCTCCCCAAACATAAACATAACATTTTTACATGAGTTGTTGAGAAAGGAATCCAAATTTACCAAATCAAAATTAAAAGTCTAACCTGGTGAAGAGAAAAGGCAGGTATACCCTGGGATTAACCAGAGTTTAGCTACTCAGAGTTCCTTTCTGTCCAGTCTGCTTCCCAGTGGACTTTTGTCCCTCCCTCTTATTTCCACTTCCCAATAAACTGAGAGCCCACAGTGCTGGACTGTAGTGTGGGAAACAGCCAGAGTTACTGATGCCAGGCATGGCCTAAACATTCTGCTGAGGGAGAGCCATGCCTACCAGATCCAAAGTGTCCACTTGGCTCCACCCATTTCACTGGTGTGCCAGTTTCTGCTAAACATGGCCCAGCTCCCAGCTGGCAAGGCTCTGAACTATTTTTAGCTGGGTCCAGGGCTCAGGCCAAGGGATCTAGATAGGTAGCTGAGATTCGGCTCTAGTGTTTTAAAAATAATAACCTTTATTATTTTTCTTCTCATTCTTATTTATGTCTTCAGTTTAGACTTTTGGAAATATAGCCAAGAAAAGGTGTGGCCATTTAGAAAACAGCAAAAAGAAGAAAATAAAAATTTTCTGTAATACTCTTTGTCAAGATATAATATGTATAGCAATGTGTACCAGTCTTAAATATACATTTTGGTACACTTTTATTAAGTATATTCTTGTTTAACTGCCACTCAGATCAATATAAAGAAGACTCCACATAGTGGGACACCAACTCTACAAAAAATTTAAAAATTAGCCGGACATAGTGGCACACACCAGTTACTTAGGATGCTGAGGCAGGAAGATCACTCGAGCCTGGGAGGTGGAGGTTGCAGTGAGCCATGTTTATGCCACTCCCCCCTCAGCCTGGGTGACAGAGCAAGATTGTATCTTAAAAAACAGAAAAAAAAAAAAAGAAATTCCAGCACTCCAAAAAGTTCTCATTCATCCCTTCCCAGTCAATATCCCTGTGACCCAGAGATAAATCCTATTCTGACTTATATTGCTTTTGATTAGTTTTACATATTTTGAAATTCATAAAAATGAAATCATATGTTTTTGTTTTTGTTTTTTAAAAAAAGGGTCTCACTCTATTGTCCAGGCCGGATTGCAATGGCATGATCACAGCTCAATGCAGCTTCTACCTCCCTGGCTTTTTTATGTTATTTTTTGTATAGATGGGGTCTCACAATGTTGACCAGGCTGGTCTTGAACTCCTGGGCTTAAGCAAAACTCCCACTTGGCCTCCCAAAGTACAGGATTACAGGTGCAAGCCACCGTGCTCAGCCCATATGTACTTTTTATGCTGTCTTTGTTCATTCACTATGTCTGTGAGATTTATCCATGTTGTTACATGTAGCAGTAGATTTTTTTGGTCTGTTTTTGCTGTGTAAAATTCTACCATGTGAATACACTATAATTTATCAATTCCTCTATTGAGAGTTATTTGGCTTATTTACAAGCTTTGGTTATTACAAATAAAACTGTCGTGAACATTTTGTCCACATCTTTTAGTGGTCATATACATTCATTTTTGGGGGGGGTACATACCTAGGAGTGGAAGTCCTAAGCCATAGAGAAAGAAGGCTTAGATCTAGCTTTCCTAGATGTGCCAGTTTTCCAAAGTGGTTGCACCATTTTACAGTCCCATCAGCAATGTGTGGACGTTCTAATTGCTCTATATCCTCACCAGCACTTGATATCATCAGTCTTTTTAATTTTAGCCATTCAGGACAGTGTGGGTTGGTAGCTCATTGTGATTTTCATTTGCATTTGCCTGGTGACTAATGATGTCTTATGTACATTTTTCAGCTACTTATTGGATATTTGGACATCTTCTTCTGTGAAATGCTTGTTCAAATGTTTTACCCATTTTATACTTGAGTTGTTTGTTTTTTCCTTATTGGTTTACAGAATTTGAATTCTCCATTGGAGAGAGAGAGAGAGCTGGATTCCAAATACCTTCTCTCAGTCTGTGACTTGCCCTTTCACAAAGTTCTTAATTTTAACGAATCTGATGTATCAATCTTTCCTTTTATGATTAGGTTTTTGTTTTTGCTTTTTAGATCTTGTTTAAGAAATCTGGCTAAGCGCCGTGGCTCATGCCTGTAATCCCAGCACTTTGGGAGGCTGAGGCGGGTGGATCATTTGAGGTCAGGAGTTTGAAACCAGCCTGGCCAAAATGGTGAAACCCCATCTCTACTAAAAATACAAAAGTTAGCCAGGTGTGTTGGCAGGCACCTGTAATCCCAGCTGCTCAGGAGGCTGAGGCAGGAGAATTGTTTGAACCCAGGAGGCAGAGGTTGCCGTGAGCCAAGATCGCGCCACTGCACTCCATCCTGGACAACACAGTGAGACTCCATTTCAAAAAAAAAAAAAAAAAAAAAGACAACTTTGACTGCCATAGAGTCATGAAGATATTCTTCCATGTATTCTTCAGAAGCTTTATTGTTTTACCATTTAGGTCGACAATCTATCTCAAGTTAATTTTTCACATATAGCTTGAAGAAAGGCCAAAGCTCATTATTTTCTTTTTAAGACTATCCAATTGCTCCAGAATAATTTATTGAAAAGACCATCTTCCCCCCCCCCACTGTATATGTGTGAGTCTGTTTCTAGACTCTATACTCTCTTCTATTGGTTTATTTGTTCTTGTACTAATATCACACTGTCTTAATTACTGTAATTTCATATTAAATTTTAAAATCTGATAGCATAATCCAGCAACTTTGTTCTTTCTCTTCAAGACGGTCTTGTCTACTTTAGATCTTTTGCAGTTCTATATACATTTAAGAGTCAACTTGTCAATTTTGGGTTTTTGGGGGGTTTGTTTTTGTTTTTTTTTTGAGATGGAATCTCACTCTGTTGCCCAGGCTGAAGTGTAGTGGCATGATTTTGGCTCACTGCAACCTCCACCTTCTGAATTCAAACAATTCTCCTGCCTCAGCCTCCCCAGTAGCTGGGACTACAGGCGACTGCCACCATGCCCAGTTACTTTTTGTATTTTTAGTAGAGATGGGGTTTCACCATGTTGGCCAGGCTGGTCTTGAACTCCTGACCTCAAGTGATCCACCCGGCCTTGCCTCCCAAAGTTCTGCAATTACAGGCATGAGCCACCGCACATGGCCAGATTGCTGCTCATGTGTCACTTCCTCAGAGAGATCTTCCCTGTCAACCTTATCTAAAGTAGCATCCTTCTTTATCCCAACCTCTTACCCTGCTTCATTTATCTTCATGGCCTTTAGCACTACACACGCACATACAGGCACACACACACAGACACACACACAGTCTTATCTCCTAGAGAACCAACCATTCTGGTTTATCCAAGGGGTTCCTGGGCAGAATTTCAGTGCTAAAAACAGAAATGTCCCAGGCAAACTGGGATAGATTTATCACTTCTCCTCTCCTACCAGAATATAAGCTTTATGGAAAGGACGTTATTTCATTCTTCATTGTTTCCCCAGCACGTGACACAGTGCCTGACAAGAGTAGGTGCTCATAAATATTTATTGAACAAATGAATGCATGAATAATTTCTTATTTCCAAAAACATCTGGTTTAAACTCTGACCTAGCATTCCAATTTCTTCTTGACTTCTCTGTCTTAATTACCCCCACCCTATTTCCTACTACTTCCTCTGATGCACCCTCTGCTCCAGGCACCTCAGTCTCCTCTCTTTACAATCCCTTCACAGGAAGAGCCCTCCCGTCTCTTCTAGCTGAATCAGTCTCTTTTACATCTTTTATTTTTTGAACTCTTTATCAGTGAAAAGGCATGAGGGATGAATGTGTCCCTATCAGAATTCCCTTGAGTATTGTTACAAATATATTCTCCTCCACTCCCAATGCTGAGAAATAGTTATGATGTTCTTAGGGGAGGATGAGAAATCAAACATTGATATTTTGAAAAAGCTCCCCAGGTGATTCTGACAACAAACATGCAGCTACTTAAATTAAAAAAATCACTTATCTAGTCCAGCAATGGATGAATGGAAAAAGAAAATGTAATATATATTACGCAAAGGAATACTATTCAGCCATAAAAAGAATGAAATATGGTCATTTGCAGAAACATGGATGAAACTATAGGTCATTAGTTTAAGTGAACTAAACCAGAAGAGAAAAAGACAAATATTGAGTGTTCTCACTCATATGTGGTAGCTAAAAAGTTGATCTCATTCAGGTAGAGAGTAGAATTATGGTTGCTAGAGGCTAGAAAGGGTTGGGGGATGGCGGTGAAGAGAGGTTGGTTAATGGGTACAAATGCACAGTTAGCTAGAAGGAATAAGTAGTAGTGTTCAATAGCACAGTAAATGACTATTGTTAATAGCAATATACATTTCAAAATAGCTAGAGGAGAAGATTTGAAATGTTCCCAACACAAAGATAAGGCTTCAGGTGATATATATATATATCTAGACACCCTGGCTTGATCATCACACATTGTATTCATGTATCAACATATCACATATACCCCATAAATATACCGGTATTATGTATTAAGAAAGCCACTGATCCAAATCTCGTAATATTTCACAACCCAGTTCAAATCCTTTAGTGGCATCACTCTATTAAGGCTTTGTCTGACCTCATTTTCCTCCCCCTCTTTGGGATTCTAAAAGGCTTAGGATCGGAACCACACCTCTGAGCGCTTGTCATACAGGTCTGGCATAGAAATGTGGACAAGATTTCTCCAGCTTTGTTCTTTTTGCTTAGAATTGCCTTAGCTATTCTTTTTTGGTTCCATGTAAATATTAAAATAATTTTTCCTAGACCTATGAAGAATGTTGTTGGTAGTTTGATAGAAATAGCGTTGAATCTATAAATTGCTTTAGGCAGTATAGCCATTTTAATGAGACTGGTTCTTCCTCTCTATGAGCATGGGATGTTTTTCCACTTGTTTGTGTCTTCTCTAATTTCTTTGAGCAGTGTTTTGTAATTCTCATTGTAGAGATCTTTCACCTCCCTGGCTAGCTGCATTCTTAGGTATTTTATTTTTTGTGTGGCAATTGTGAATGAGATTAACTTTCTGATTTGGCTCTCGGTTTGGTCGTTGTTGGTGTATAGAAATACTAGTAATTTTTGTACATTGATTTTGTATCCTGCAACTTTGCTGAAGTTGTTTATCAGCTGAAGGAGCTCTTGGGCTGAGACTATGAGGTTTTGTAGATATAGAATCATGTTGTGTTCAAACAGAGAGTTTGACTTCCTCTCTTTCTATTTAGATACGCTTTATTTTGTTCTCTTGCTTGATTGCTCTGGCTATGACTTCCAATACCATGTTAAATAGAAGTGGTGAGAGAGGGCATACTTGTCTTGTGCCAGCTTTCAAGGGAAATGCTTCCAGCTTTTATCTATTCAGCATAATGTTGGCTGTGAGTTTGTCATAGATGGCTCTTATTATTTTGAGGTATGATGTTCCTTCAATACCTAGTTTATTGAGAGTTTTTAACATGAGGTGAGGTTAAATTTTATCAAAAGCCTTTTCTGCATCTATTGAGAGAATTGTGGTTTTGTCTTTAGTTCTGTTTATGTGATGAATCACATTTACTGGTTTTTGTATGTTGAATCAAACTTGCTTCCTGGAAATGAAGCCTACTTGATCATGGTGGATAAGCTTTTTGATGTGCTGCTGGATTGGGTTTGAAGCTATGCTACAAAGCTACAGTGACCAAAACAGCATGGTACTGGTACAAAAACAGGCACATAGACCAAGGGAACAGAATAGACAGCCCAGAAATAAGGCCACACATCTACAACCATCTGATCTTTGACAAAGCTGACAAAAACAAGCAATGGGGAAAAGACTCCCTATTCAAAAATGGTGCTGGGATAACTGGCTAGCCATATGCAGAAGATTGAAGCTGGACCTCTTCCTTACACCATATGCAAAAATCAACTCAAGATGGATTCATGACTTAAATGTAAAATCCCAGACTGTAAAAACTCTGGAAGACAATCTAGGCAATATTATCCTGGACATAGGAGGATTGGACAAATATTTCATGACAAAGACATCAAAAGCAATCGCAACAAAAGCAAAAGTTGACAAATGAGATCTAACTAAACTTAAGAGCTTCTGCCCAGCAAAAGAAACTATCAACAGAGTACGCAGACAACCTACAGAATAGGAGAAAATATTTGTGAACTATGCATCTGACAAAGCTCTAATATCCAGCATCTATAAGGAACTTAAATTTACAAGAGAAAAACAACCCCATTGAAAAGTGTGCAAAGGACACTTCTAGACACATTTCAAAAGAAGACATACATGTGGCCAAGAAGTGTAAGAGAAATAGCTCAATATCACTGATCATTAGGGAAATGGAAATCAAAACCACAATGAGATACCACCTCACACCAGTCAGAATGGCTATTATTAAAAAGTCAAAAAATAACAGATGCTGGTGAGGTTGCAGAGAAAAGGGAACCCTTATACATACACTGTTGGTGGGAATGTAAATTTATTCAATCATTGTGGAAAGCAGTATGATAATTCCTCAAAGAGTTAAAAGCAGAACTACCATTCGACCCAGCAATCCCATTACTGGGTATATACCCAGAGGAATAGGAAGCATTCTACCATAAAGACACATGCATGTGAATGTTTGTTGCAGCACTGTTCACAATAGCAAAGACATGGAATCAACCTAAATGCCCATCAATGACAGACTGGATAAAGAAAATGTGGTACATATACATCATGTAATATTATGGAGCCATAAAAAAAAAAGAACAAGATCAAGCCGGGTACGGTGGCTCATGCCTGTAATCCCAGCACTTTGGGAGGCCAAGGTGAGCGGATCATCTTAGGTCAGGAGTTTGAGACCAGCTTGGCCAACATGGTGAAACCCCGTCACTACTAACAACACAAAAATTAGCCAGGCCGGGCGCAGTGGCTCACGCCTGTAATCCCAGCACTTTGGGAGGCTGAGGCGGGTGGATCACCTGAGGTCAGAAGTTTGAGACCAGCCTGACCAATATGGTGAAACCTTGTCTTTAAAAAAAAAAAAAATTAGCCAGGTGTGGTGGCGGGTCCTATAATCCCAGCTACTCAGGAGACTGAGTGAGGAGAATCACTTGAAGGAGGTGGGGGTTGCAGTGAGCCAAGATTGTGCCACTGCCCTCCAGCCTAACTGACAGAGTGAGACTCTGTCTCAAAAACAAACAAACAAACACGATCATGTCTTTTGAGGGAACATGGATGCATGGATGGAGCTGGAGACTATCATCCTTAGCAAACGAATGCAGGAACAGAAAACCAAATATCACATGGTCTCACTTATAAGTGGGAGCTAAATGATAAGAACTTAGAAACACAAAAAAGGAACTAACAATAGGGAAATAACTGGGGTCTGCTTGGGCGGGAGAGTGGGAGGAGGGGAGAGGAGCAGAAAAGAAGACTATTGGGTACTAAGCTTAATACCTGGGTGATGTAATATATGTACAACAAACCCCAGTGACATGTGTTTATCTATGTAACAAACCTTAACATGTACCCCCAAACCAAAAATAAAAATTTTTAAAAAAGGAATGTGGACAAAAGAGAGCTGCTGCTTGTGAATGTTTTTCTGGCCAAGGAGCCCCCTCGGATATGCAGGAAAGGCATTCCCTACCTTTTCCCTGGAGGTAGCTGGGGGTGACCTCTCCTTCTCATTCCTAAAGACTCTGTCCCACTGCCAGAACCACCCATATTCTGCTCTGCCTCACCCACTTTCCTGCTGTGAGTTAATAATCCTTGCCATCAAGTTACATTCGCTGCCCCATCCCCACCTCCACTCACGTTTTCTCACCACAGAGTCCCAGCGCTAGTCCACCTAACTAGCCCAGCCTCTCTAAATCACACTGCCTGGGTATTCTAGCCAGGGCTTTGGAATTGGACTGACCTGGCGCCTAGAGACAAGTCAAAGCTTCTGAGCCTTGATTCATTCCCACATCTATAAAGGGAAACTACTTACTGCACAGGATTTTCTGAGGGATTAATTGTGATCATGTCAGTAAAAATTCCCAGCACATGGTACACTTACAAACCTCCAGCCAAGAACCTTTCTGACAAAGGAGCAATGCCTGTCACCTGAGCATTTGGACATAGAATCTCCCAGCCAGGTTGGGCTCTGTCTTAATACAAATGTCACTACTAGAAGTACCCAAATGTTCCTGCAGCTTGGGATGTCTCAGTCACATTCTCTGAGTGGTTTGTTAAGACCTGAACTGGAATATGAGGGGCCAGAACAACTTCTTTTTAGCAACAGTAAAGTCATTCTTTGAGCTGATGGCACCGTTAAAACACACAGGGGCAAAACAGAAAAATGCTGTGCTAATCACTGACCAGGTTGCCCTGAAGAGCAGAGAATGAAAAATAGGAATAAAGGTGGGCAGGGGACCCTGGGTTCTAGGGTGTTCTTGCGCAGGAAGGAGAGGGATGAAAAGAGTAGGCTCTTGCACAGCGTGAAGGCTTTCAAGTAAAAATCTGAAGCAGATGGAGAGATTGAGATTCAAGTCCTAGTTTTGCTGGTAAATCAATGCAACTTTTTTTTTTCCCTAGAGATTGCTCTGACACCCAGGCTGGAGTGCAGTGGCATGATCATAGCTCATTGCAACCTCATCCTTCTATGCTCAAGGGATTCTCCTGCCTCAGTCTCGGAAGTAGCTAGAGCTACAGGTACACACCACAGGGCCTGTCCAAGTTTGAAATTTTTTAGTAGAGATGAGGTCTTGCTATGTTGCCCAGGCTGGATTTGAACTCCTGGGCTCAAGTGAGTCTTCTGCCTCGGCTTCCCAAAGTGCTGGGATTACAGGTATAAGCCACCACACTCGGTCATAATTTCACCTTTCTAGTTCACAACTTCCTCAATTGCAAAGTGAGTGAGATTAAAAGTAATTGTATCTTTTTTTAAAAAAGTTCCCAGCACAATATGTTCCCTCCCTTTCTTCCTTCTGCCTTCACATTCCCTATCCTTTGGTTTGGGAGCCAGCTCCTTCCTGGCGATCAAACTCCTAGACATCATGAACTGTGCTCAGCCCACCACATCCTGTGTCCCCCCCGCCCCCATGGATCCAGAGGTTTCAGAGCATCCTTTGCTCTCCATGCTGCCAGCCCAACCTTTGTCTCCCATATAGGGCCCAGGTCTGTACGTAAATTGGAACACTAGAACTGTCTTCACACCTATTGCTCAGGGTAGTAGAAAACACCGAGAGATGTTTTCAGCCATGCCAAACAGATTTTCATTTCAATCCATTGAATCCTCAATAGATTTTCCCCCACAAACTCTGTTGTAATTGGTGGCTAGAGTCCATATTGCCATGGACACTCTTCTATAGTTACATTAAGGACTAAATTGATTTTGCAGACTGATCTGGGAGTTCAACCACCATTTGTACCACAGTCTCTGTGGGAAAATATATTCCATGTTCCAAACAATTGACCCTTTGGAGTTGATCCAGTTCCTGAGTTGGGGACGGCATGTACAATATTGTTACATTTTGGGCTCTGTTTGTGTGTCTTAGAATCAGAGACTTGTTTGAGCTGAGAGAAGATTTGGAGATCATTTATTAATGGGCACATTTTGTAGGTAATGAACCCAAGGTTCAGAAAGAATTGTCTACAGTTACTTAGCTGTTTTGGTCTCTCACCTCTAAGCCAATTCTTTTCCCACTATCCAAGTCATTTTGTGGTCATTTTCCCATATAGTCATTAAACAACTTGAAAGTTGGGAAGTCATGCCTTCTTCAACACACTCAAACTCACTAAGTGTTTCATAAATACTTAATTGATTCATTATTCTTTTTGCTTCAGAGGTCTATTCACTGTAAGGTTTTCTTAAATAACAAGTACCACAGGGCATTTCAATTAAGAATTTATTACGATAGACTGGATCTGGTTGAAATCGAGATTTAAATAATAGTTAACAAATCTTCTATTTAACCAGTGTTTCCTATATAAAAGACCTGTTGGTGTTGGATGTAACTCTGATGAATATTTTTCACAGCTCACAAACAGTTTGGCTTTCGTTTTAGCAGACATATGCCTTTAATTGTAATATGGTCTCACATATTATGAGAAGCTACTCATTTTATAACTACATAAAAAAAGTAATGCTTTCCTTGTCTTATCTACCAAAACCAATTGAAACAGAGACTTATAAAAACCTTTCAGGGCCAGGTGCAGTGGCTCACACCTGTAATCCCAGTACTTTGGGAGGCTGAGATGGGAGGATTGCTTGAGCTGGGGAGTTCAAGACCAGCCTGGGCAACACAGCGAGACCTTGTCTCTACTAAAAAATAAAAAAAATAGCTGGGCGTGGTGGCAAGCTACTACTTGGGAGGCTGAGGCAGAAGGATTGCTTGAGCCTCAGACGTTGAAGCTGCAGTTAGCTGTGAATGAGCCACTGTATTCCAGCCAGGGTGACAGAGTGAGACTGTTTCAAAAAGAAAAAAAAAAAAAAAATTAAGCCATTTAGAAGTAAATCATATGTGATTTGGATCACTACAAGAAGAACAGAGCAACAAGAAACAAAAGGTTTACAGTACATTGTTTTATTTGAAACATTCATGTATAGTATATTTTTCATCAAACAGTTATTTCCTGGTATCTGTTTCAATGAGCAGGATGGTGTGTTGTAGGGGGAAGCAATGAAAGAGAAACATTCTTACCTGTGTAGATGACATGGTTTTATTGTAACAAACTAGGGCTGCTGCCCTAGATAGACAACTGGCCCTGTAATCTAATTAAGAGAAAAAAAACAAAGGCCACAGATCAACTCTTCAACAATTCAATAGTCATTACTTGTGATAGCTGTTCATCTAGCTTTAGTTGCCTTATAGTTAGTAGTTCTAAATAGCCAATTAACTCCTTCAATTACTATACATTTATTTTTCAATCAGTTTATCTTGAAGGATACAGATATACTAGAGAGTTAGTTTAAGACAAACAGAGAGAAGGAGAGAGAGACTGTGTGTTGGGGCCACAGGGGAGGCTATTGACCAAGGGCAGGGAAGACAGCATTTATTTATATTTGCTTTATAATTTGTGGGGCCTAAAATGGCTGAGGATGTGCCTTATGGCTTGACCGATAACTCTGGCACCTGGATTACTCTCATATGTGTGCTGAAATGAAACCAAAAGTAAATCTTAAGAACAAATCTTGGCCCCACCTGGCCGTACCACCTAGGCCTGGCTCTGTATTGAGAGGGGTAGCCTCCTATGGAGGCATATATGTCTTTGTCTGGTTTTTCAATTTTCTTGAATTGAGCTGACTATAAAAGCTTAAGACACGTGACATAAAGAATGGCTGCCCTCCAGATACAACTAGTAAAATTTAAACTTACTGCTACTTAAGACTTTATTAAACACTTGATTGAGAAGAATCGTATTTATGGAAAGACAGCCCAGTGAATGTTGATTCATTTAAAAGTCATCTTGGATTAAGCCAGAGCAGCAAAGAACTATATATCACAACCTCCACATTTTGCTACCTAACCTACTCACTTTCATACCAGATTGGCTACTGGTTAATACTGAGAGACATGTAAGAAAAAAATCCCGGCCAGGCATGGTGGCTCATGCCTGTAATCCCAGCACTTTGAGAGGCCAAGGCAAGTGGATCATCTGAGGTCAGGAGTTTGAGACCAGCCTGATCAACATGGTGAAACCCTGTTTCTACTAAAAAGACAATAAATTAACCGGGCGTGGTGGTGCATGCCTATAGTCTCAGTTACTTGGAACGCTGAGACAGGACAATTGCTCTAACCCGGGAGGTGGAGGTTACAGTGAGCCAAGATCGCACCACTGCACTGCAGCTTGGGCCACAGGAGTGAAACTCCATCTCAGAAAAAAAAAAAGAAAGAAAAGAAAAACATCCCTATGAAAGTCTTTGTTGTGTTTACTAACTGGAGTCACCAGGCTGCTGTTTACTGTGTTCCAAAATGCCTTCTCTGAGAACAATCCATAGAGACAGCTCTCTGGTCTCAATACAGAGATGGTTGGGTTCCTCTGAGCACGAATCTGCCTTTATCTATTAGGCAGACATTACCTATTAGTAAAAATAAAATAATAATTTTATTAAGACCTCTAAATCATGATGCCCAAACACCCTGCAATCAGGAAGTCCAGATAAAGAACCAGAGTTTCCCTTCATAGACATTTCTGGAATTACCCAAGAATATTAACATGCATGATAATTAAGATGCCTCCCTAAGCCTAATGGTGTGCTGGTAAATGTTTAACAACCATTATTCAGATTCAGAAATAAGACAGGGAAACTGCCATCTATGACTGGTAAGATTATAGGTGATTTTTATATTTTTTTCCTTCATTTTCCCAACTTCTTTCAATAAACACATTTTACTCTGAAGCAGGTGAGGGTGGTGGCTAATGTTTGGGATTACGGTGAGCTGCCCGAGAAACTGTTGGGTTATTAAGTAACATTTAATATATGTACCAGTTTCACTTCGAAATGTGAAGCATTCTGAACTCTTAATTATTTTGGAGGGAGATACCACAGAAAAGTTGGCTGGGCCCCTAGTGATAAAGCTCTTTCATTTTTACAGTGGCCCATTCTTGCCCAGGACTCCAGGCACTGGAAAACCTGGTGGGGGTGGAGAAAGTAACATCAGCAGGCAAGTACTCAGAATTACTCTCCTATCTCTTCTGACCTTCAAAACTCTGCTGAGACCAGCCTCCCTCTGCCTCACTTGTGGTGATTTTCTCTCGGATGCTCACTTTCTCTCTGTGCAATGGTTTCCTTTGAGTGTTCCTTGTCCTTTAAACATGTCTGCATATATTTGAACCCTAATTGTGGACAGGGTTCAAAGTTCTTTTATTTATTTATTTTTGGAGATAGAGTCTCACTCTGTCACCCAGGCTGGAGTGCAGTGGCGCAACCTCCACCCCCCGGGTTCAAGCAATTCTCCTACTTCAGCCTCCTGGTAGCTGGGATTATAGGCACCTGCCACCACAACCATCCTAATTTTTGTATTTTTAGTAGAGACGAGGTTTCACCATCTTGGCCAGGCTGGTCTTCAACTCCTGAGCTCATGATCCACCTGCCTCGGACTCCCAAAGTGCTGGCATTACAGGAGTGAGCCACAGTGCCCAGCTTTCAAAGCTGTTTTTCATGGGATTCATGGGCCCTGTGAAAATTAGAGGCTAAGTAGGCACCTATTTATGTGCTCCCAGGCATTCTGTTACACTTAAAGAGGCTCATGGAAGAGATTTGGGCAAGTGGCATTTAACTCCACAAGCTGCTATATTCAAGTCCTAGTTCCAGCTTAGCCAAAACACCTACTCTACTTGCAACTGATCTTCTCCTTGGTTGCTAGAAAACTGAGAGTCATATATGTGGCCTATCTCCCAGCAAACCAATAGGACCTTACACTATGAATTTTGCATACAAAACTGCTGGCTTCATCTTATCTTTCCCACTCACAGTTTTCTTTTGTACTATTTTTCTCTGTACTTATTTTTAATTTACCCTGCTGTACACATTTATGTAAACTACGTTAAATCCTTTCCTCTGGAATCAAGTAGGGTGTAAATAAATTTAACAAAACAACAAAGAGTGATAATGAGCCAGGTGTTCACTCCTATAAGCCTGAAAATGAACTAGCAGTGATCTGTGAAAACTACAGAGCACTGCCAGTTCACCTCCACAGATGACTACAGAGTCTGTGAAAACTCCTCCAGCCAGGACCACCATTGCAGCTTGCTGCCTGTTGTGTTCACCATTGTTGCACAAACTCAGTCCCGAAATGGAGAGAAAACTAGGGTTGAAAAAAAGGCCGTAGGAAATCCTAGCTCTAGGTCATCTGGACATTAGAAAACACTTGGACAAAGCGTCTTCTCCCCCAGAGCGCGTGCGTGTTTCAGCAACTCAGCCCACATTCAGGGAGAGGGAGAATATCACAATTGTTAAGAATGTAGACTCTAGTACTACATGCCTGGGTTTGAATCCCAGCTCTGCTGCTTATTTGTGTGATTTGGGCTAGGTTTTTAACCACCTGTGCCTCAGTGAATCCCATCTACAAAATAGAGATAATAATAGTACCTACCTCACAAGGCTGTTGTAAGGATTAAACGAAGTAACATGGGTGTAACATTTAAAACAGTGTGCCTATCATCCCAGCAGTTTGGGAGGTGGATCACCTGACATCAGGGGTTCAAGACCACCCTGGCCAACATGGTGAAACCCTGGCTCTACTAAAAATACAAAAAATTAGCTGGGCGTGGTGGCGGGTGCCTGTAATCCCAGCTACTAGGGAGGCTGAGGCAGGAGAATTGCTTGAACCCAGGAGGCAGAGGTTGCAGTGAGCCGAAATCGCGCCATTGCACTCCACCCTGGGCAACAAGAGTGAAATTCCGTCACAAAAACAAAACCAAACACACACACACACACACACACACACAGTCGTGCCAGAGCCCATCCAGGGATCTGAACAAATGTCAGCTACTATCGGTAATACGTGAGTGGGGGAGGCGCTGCTTTGGGCTTGGGGCAACATCAGGTCTGGAAAAAAACACCTGTGGAATTAGTAAGCGCTGGCCACCTCCTAAAACAGGACAAAAGATTAGGCTTGCCTAGATCCTTAGCGTGACTGCTTCTCCTCCTGCCTTTCTAGAGGCGGTATTATGGAATGGAAACACTTGGTGGGTGCTGTGGGCACAAAGATAAGTTAGTGTTTTTATCCCCTAGGAGCTGAGTCGAGAGTGGGAGAAAAATGCATAAATAATTACCAGGTAGGAGGATTAAGCAATATACTGGAGGCAGGAACAGAAACACACCGTGGAAAAAAGATACCCACAGCCTGGATGGAGATGTAAGCTATGAGAAAGCGCTAGACACAGGCAGCCATCTGCACCCATGAAAATTGTATTATTATTGCTGACTCCTCCAGGGCCCACTTTAACGCTTCTTCAACCAGAATGCCTGCGGAACTAGTTTTGTGGAACCGCAGGAGATAAAGATCTTTATTTGCAATGTCGAACTCCAACAAAGTAACCCTTTCTTGCTTTCCACACGCGCAAAGCGGGGTTCTAAACGCTGCAGTTCGCGTTTCTCGGCTAACAAAGAAACGAGGAACTGCTTGCAGGTCCAGGGGATGAAGCCAAGAAAAGAAAAGCGAGGCCGAAGGGGCGCAACCACCAAGTCTGCGGAGAAGCCCGGGCCGGTGGAGCAGAGAAATGGGAAGGTCAGCCCTGCGTAACTCGGGCTTCCTCGGCGCTGCAAAGCCGGGAAACTTCCCTGGCGCCTGCGCCGCCGCGGCGAGACTCGGCGCCGTGGACATGGAGAGAGGACGACGCACCTGCGCGAAGACCGTGACGGGCGAAGCCACTCCAGTGCGGCTGCGCGGCGGCCCGCGTCGAGGGAAACCTCGGCCAGGAGCGCAGGGCGCGCCTGCGCGGAGAACTGCGTGGCGCGGCGGCGGGCAAGGGCCGTGTGGAGTGAGTGGCGCTGCAGGTGGGGCCGTCGGCGGCGCTGGTGAGCTTTGCGGAGCTGGGCGGTGCCGAGGAGGAGGTGGCGGCCTGGGTCTGACGCGGCCCTGTTCGTGGGGGCCCCTCTTGTTTATTTATTTATTTTCCGTGGGTGCCTCCGAGTGTGCGCGCGCTCTTGCTACCCGGCGGGGAGGGGGTGGGGGGAGGGCCCGGGAAAAGGGGGGAGTTGGAACCGGGGTCGAAACGCCGCGTGACTTGTAGGTGAGAAAACGCCGAGCCGTAGCCGAAGCCTCCGCGCCGAGAAGTCCTTGTTTCCGCTGCCGGGAAGGAGAGTCTGTGCCGACAAGATGGCGGACGGGAGTTGAACGTGGACAGCCTGATCACCCGGCTGCTGGAGGGTGAGTGCGCGCCGGGCCGCGACACGGAGGGAGGCTGGGCGTCGCCGCCAACCTCTAGCGTCCCCCTCCGCCGCCGAAACACGAGGGGATCCCTTTCCCGCCCCAGACGAGTCTCTGTGAGCGCAGCGCGGCGCGGCTGGCGGGACGAGGAGGCTGCTGGACGCCGGGGAGCGGCCTCCGGGAGTGCGGTCGGGGGAGAGGGGCCGTCCCCGCGTACCCTTGGGGGCTAGGTGCGCCGGCTGGAGGCTGTGCGGAGCGGGTCTGCGGGAGAGCTTTTCGGAAAGGCCGCCGGGCTCCGCGCGCCGTCGTGCTCGCCTCTGGTGACCCCCTCCGAGGTGGGAGAGAGGATGCCTGCCGCCGGGCTTTGTGTCGGTGGAATCTGTTTCTTCTCTGTTCTCTTTGTGCATTGCCCTTGGCTGCCTCCGTTTGTCGTTTCGGGAGTGAATTTTATATATATATATGTATGTATATATATATATGTATGTATATATATATAAAAACTTGTCATTAATAGGACTGCTTCGTCTGCTCTGCATTTTTACACGATGCTGCAGAATGGATTCTTCTTAAAGAGGATAAAATTAGCGGGAATTTTTTCCACCATTTACTTGGCCTAAAAAAAATTTGTAAGAGAAAATATGTGATCAGGTTGAAGATGCACGTAAGACATGAGAAGTATGGAGATGCGTTTGCTGAACGCTTTTGCGTTTGATTTGAGCAGAGCTTAATTTCTGCACAAACTTAGTGAAGACCTATTTTTAAAGCCTGTCTTATGTTCAAAAGGTATTTGCAAGTCTACGCAGCATTTGAACTTTCCGGGCCCTAGTGTTTTGATTGAATAGTTTTATGCTGGTGGGAAGGTAAGGGGGGGAAAACGGAAGAGGTGGACTAGCCAGGAGTTAAATGTTATTGATTGATTGCAGGATATTATTCAAAGTTAAATGCAGTCTTCTGCCGAACCGTTCCTCTACCCTAAAATTTGCGTCATCACTAATTGTTTTGTGAGTGTGTAGAAAAGCCTTTAAACCTTTTTCAGCAATTTGGAGGCCTCTGTTAGCTGCCTGCCGTCCAAGGATTGCATATGTACTGTTTGCTTTCAAATTACCTGAAGATAATTGTTTGCTACAGTGAAGCAAAATGTACTTATAATTGGAAAATCATCAAAGAAGATTGTGATGGGGAAGGGGTATTTCCTTTTTTCCAACGAATGTGTTGGTATTTAAAACACAAGTTTTGTGAGTACCCGTTGTGTAACTAGGGTATATTTGCTCCAGATGTGAAGGCCATCCAGCAGTCTTAACTCTGAAGCAAAAGTTTTACCAGGAACTCTTATTTACCTTTTTCTTTACTATCAAGTTATTCCTGGGAGGCCCCCTGGTGCCTGCAGTCAGTGTTCACTACCTAAGACTTTGTGAACAGATGTGAACATCTTGCTGGTTCTTTGAGAAATTTGCTTTGAAAAAATTTGTATTTTGTAACTGTTCTATGAGGGAAATACAGTTAATTTAAAAATGTGTATGTCTTATTTACATTTGGGAAAGAATAGGCCTACTTTTTTTTTTTTTTTTTTGAGACAGAGTCTCGCTCTGTTGCCTAGGCTGGAGTGCAGTGCCACGATGTCGCCTCACTGCAACCTCTGCCTCCTGGGTTCGAGCGCTTCCTCCGCCTCAGTCTCCCTAGTAGCTGGGATTACAGGTACCCCACCATCATGCCCGGATAAATTTGTTTGTATTTTTGTAGAGACAGGGTTTCACCATTTTGACCTGGCTGGTCTTGAACTCCTGAACTCGTGACCCACCGCACCCGTCCCATTTTTGTATGTTTTAAACTTTGCTTGTAAATTTAAATATTTTAAAAATATGTTTGTATCTCAACTTCTTTATATTTTAATTTTCCACATATTTTATAGGCATAAACAGATTTTTGTTTAAAAATATTTGTATCCTCTTAAGTTAGATGCACCTTTTATGATGATAGGTATTTCAGAAACTTCATGAGTGAGTTGTGCAAGGTTGCTGGAAAAAAAAGACACTGGGAAAAATAGCCTAAGGGATTCTATTTGTTTTTGTGAATTCAAATTGAATAATTGGTTTTGTACAATCTTTTTTCCGTTTTGGGGGGGGGCGGGTAAGAATTGTAGTCTAGACACATGTCTCTCTTAATTTAGCAAGCGTTAACATGTTGACCTCCTCCTTACCAGGCACCAGGAATCCAAAGATAAGACACATCTCTTCACTCAAGGAGCTCCCAGTCTAAACAAGTGCTTTTTCAGCCTCCTCTCTGTCTTTTGCTCATCATAGGACAGAGAGTCGTATTCTATCTGTAGAGTTTCATAATTTCTACATCCTACGGAAGCATATTTAGTTTGACAGTGCCCCCGCCCAGGGATTGTTATATAGTCTAGGTTTTTCACCTCCTTCCCAAATCTAGACCTGTTGAAAGATTTGTCCAAAGCAGACTTGAATTTTCTAGTAAACAATTGTTTTTATTGATTTGCAGTAGCTTTGAAGGTAAAATGTTAATGGTTTTTAATCTTTAAAAAAAAAAAAATTGTCCCCCTGGATTTTCAGTGATGTTACATGCCAGTTAATGGTATTTTGTAAAGCTGCCTAGCAAGAATAACTGTGGTTAGTGTTTTGTTTTTTAGTGTCAAATGAAGGTATAAGTAAAAATTTGACAGGAATTTCTTCTGCATTAGGGGAAAACATTCAGCAGGGCCTGATCTCATTAATGCTGATTGTAGCCCCACAACATATTCCTGATTGTTTTTTCTTTTTTTACTATATTAAATCACTGATCAGCTATACACTTGGTGACTACGTTTTATGAGTTGCTTTTGTTTTTCTTTTTTAGGTGGGCATATTATTGATACAATTTTTTTTTTTTTTTTTTTTTGGAGATGGAGTTTTACTCTTGTTGCCCAGGCTGGAGTACAGTGGGGTGATCTTGGCTTACTGCAGCCTCCGCCTCCCAGGTCCAAGTGATTCTCCTGCCTCAGCCTCCGAAGTAGCTGGACTACAGTTGCACACCATCACACCTGGCTGGTTTTCTATTTTTAGTAGAGATGGGGTTTCACCATGCTGGCCAGGCTGGTCTTGAACTCCTAACCTCAAGTGATCCACGCACGTTGGCCTCCAAAATTGCTGGAATTACAGGCATGAGCCACCTCGCCCAACCTTGATATTTTCAAGAGCCTTTAGGACATGTTAATACATGTCTGACACTTAATGTAAAACAGAAATATTGATTGTATTATTTGGATGGTGCATATTCTTTTGATACATTTTCCTGGATTAAGTTTTGCTTAGAACTAAAAACCAAAGACTCCTGTAGTGACCCTGTTGGCCACATTCTTGTGGCTTATCATAGTGTTTTGATCATTTAAATTGAAGCTAGTTGTATGAGTATCCTGGAAAATCCAGTAAAAGCTTCTAGATGAGTGGTTCTCAAAGGAGTTCAGGGGGTGGAATGGGAGTATAGCAAAATCACCTGGGGAACTTCAAACTGGAAGTGCTAAGTTTATTTTGGAGGAAGTGAAGTGGAATGAGTAGAATCTAATGGGTTGGGGAGGTTAGTATGGAAAACTGCTGCAGGGTAAATAAGATAGTGCTGGCTCTGTTGCCAACCACAGTCTTGATCCAGGTATTTAAAAACCGGGATGTACCAGTTGATACATGTCTATTATTATGTATCATATGTGTGGTAATGTGAAACTATGTTTAGAATTCGCTTTCTGATTGTGAAAGGACAGCATTCTTACTGTAGGAAACTTGTAAAATAGAGTTTAAAAGAAAAAAAAAAGTCCCTTGTAATTGCACAGACCAGAGATAACCCATGTTGAAATTTTAATATATTTTTGTTTGAAGTATACTTAACATACTTTAATGTAAAATTCACATAGTTTACATCATTAGAATATTATTTACATAGCTTTACGAGTTAGTTTTTTAATGTAGTATTACGTCATGAACATTTTCTCTTGTCATTGAAACGTCTTCAAAAATACCCAAAAGCAATTTGCTGTGTGATAGAAAAGTTTTTCTTAAAGTATTTTTTAACATATTACCACAAAGCTGAACTAGACTATTACAGTATGAATTGTGGAATATTAGCATTGTGTAAAGTTCCATAGCAAAATGTGATTGTGTTATATTTTTGGCCCACTTGCAGTTTTATGAAAATCTTGGGATGTGTTTGTACCTGTTTTTTTTTTTTTTTTAATTCATTTTTCACTTAACTTTGACCTGTCAGATGTCTGAATTTGTGACACTGCTGTGATCTTTTAGTGTCGATATTTCCCTTTTCTTTCTTGTGAAACATGTATAGTACTCTTAAGATTTAGTTAGGCTGATAGGACTGCGCTTTTAAGTTTTCCTTTTTAAGACAGGTTGGAATGCAGTGGCTTGATTATGGTTCACTGCAGCCTTGACCTCCTGGTCTCAAGCAATACTCCTGCCTCAGCCTCCCCAGCAGCTGGGACAACAGGCATGTGCCACCTTGCCTGGGTAATTTTTTTTATTTTGATAGAGATGGGGTTTCCCTATGTTGGTTGCCTAGGCTGGTCTTGAACTTCCGTGCTCAAGCAATCCTTCAGCCTTGGCCTCCCAAAGTGTTGGGATTACAGGTGCAAGCTGCCGCGCCCAACCTTTAGTGTCCTTTTGAAGATTGAAAAATTAATGAATGGATTTGAAAAGTGAAATAGGTTAATGAAAGCACCTTAAAGCCCTCCATTTTAAAATGACAGCTTTATCCAGATGTAATTCACATACCATACAGTTTGCCTATTTATATGATTTTTAGTATATCACAGAGTTGTGCAGACACCACCAAAGTGAACTTTATAACATTTTCACACACACACACCCCAAAAAACCCTCTTCCCAGTAACAGACACTTCTCATTTCTCTCCATTCTTTCCCGGACCCCACCTATCTACTCTTTTTTTTTTTTTTGGTCTCTTAGATTTACCTATTCTGGACGTTTCATACAGATGAAATCATACAATATGTTGTCTTTTGTGACTGCTTTCTTTTAATGTTTGTAATATTCATCTTTGTTGTAGTATATATTAGTACCTTATTCCTTTTATGGCTGAATAATAATCTATTGTATGTATATGCCACATTTTTAATCTATTCATCAGTTGATGGACATTTGAATTGTTTTCTTCTTTTGCTATTGTAATACTTGTAGTGCTGCTATCAACATTTGTGTACAAGGTTTTTTGGTGGGCATATGCTTTCAATTCCCTTGGGTATATAGCTGGGAGTGAAATTTCTAGATCATGTGGTAACCCTGTGTTTAACTTTTTGAGGAACTACCAGATTGTTTAAGGCCTCTTTACTATTTTTTAATTCTGACCCAGCAGTCTAAAGGTTAGGCAGTTTGAAGGAAGTGCCAGTTGTTCCTGACCACCTCGAGTTGTATGGGAAGTGTTTTGTGTGGCTCCACAGCTAGACTTGATAGAAAAAAAAGCATGTTGGGGAATGGGGGAGATCACTCAAGGAATATTTTATCTCTCCTCTTGATTCTTCTGGATGAGGTACTAGAAGAGACATAGAAGTCGTGACATATTTTTTAACTGATTCAGAGATTAGGAATTTGTTTTCTCTGAATTAGTTCAGCAAGTAAGGGAGACTGACAGTTTGAAGAAGTAGTCCAGAGGTGTTTTTATTTTGCTATCTAAATGCAGACCTGGAGCTTTTCTGGTAAATATCTAAATCCAAGGTAAAGATTCGTTGGGATTTATACATTATTTAAATTGTGTCTAGAGATAGAGTTATGTTAAAATTCGGGATTAGTGGGGAAGATAGTTGTATCTAGTAGGTCTTCTTCTTTCTTATTCTCCACATTTCTTATTTTTAAAAGAGTATACATTCCAATGGCATGCATTTTTAACCTGTTTTTTATTTTCGGAGGCAGGGTCTGGCTCTGTCACCAGGTTGTAGTGCAGTGTCATGAACACGGCTCACTTACAGCCTCAACCTTCTGGGCTCAAGTGATCCTCCTACCTCATCCTGCCAAGTAGGTGGGACCACAGGCATGTACCACTAATTAAAAAAAAAAATTGGTAGACACAGAATCTCACTTTGTTGCCCAGGCTGATCTTAAACTCCTGGGCTCAAGCAGTCCTCCCACCTTGGCTCCCACAGTTCTGGTATTACAGGCACCCAGCTCCATTTTCAAACATTTCTAACAGGGGTAAAATAATACAGGTATGAAAGAATGTTAAGATATTTAGAATTATTTACTAAAATTGTTATGTATTTCTAAAAGGTTATTCTGAAATCTTGGTGGCATATAGGGAGGCAAGGGCAAGAAATGGTTTGTAAATGTCACTAGATTTAGCAGTGGTGTGGTAGATGGGGATTCCCAGTCGAATCTTCTAGGATTTGGGATTGGATACAAATTCATGCCCTTAGGTAGCAGCCACTGCTTCTAGCAGCTTTAAATAGCCATTTCAAGGCTTATTCAAGTATAAATAACCAGTAGCCAGTTTTTTCCTGGTTTAATACAGGAAGTTAGTCCTTGGTGTATTTGTCATACAGTAGGAAAAGGGAAGGGATGGTTGTCCTTTATTCTGCCTCTGTACTCTTCACATGTAGAGCACAGTGACTTATCAGAGTATGTATAACCTTCGTGAAAATCAGTGGCCTCAGAACCCTCCCTTCCCAAATTTACCTACATCTGTGCAAAGACAAGTGGAGATATTGATGATATGTGCACATCTTTGGTTTTTTATGCATGCCCACACTTGTATAATTGGGAGGTTTTAACGTAGCATATTTCACCATAAAGGAATTTTATTCCAAGAATGTTAATCAGAATATCCCTGAGTAACAGAAGTTCCTCTCTGGTCAGTTACAAGGTGACCAAAACACTTTCTTGCTTTGAGTACAGTCATATGCTGCATCAAATGATGTTTTGGTCAACAGTGGACTTCATGTAAGATAGTGGTCCTGTAAAATTATAATGGAACTGAAAAATTCCTGTCACTTAGTGACATCATAGTCATAATGTCATAGTACAACACATTACTCACATTTTGGTAATACTGGTGTAAACCTACTGCACTGCCAGTTGTGTAAAAGTATAACACAGGCCAGGCACAGTGGCTCATGCCTGTAATCCCAGCATTTTGGGAGGCCAAGCCAGGCGGATCACTTGAGGTCAGGAGTTCGAGACCAGCCTGGCCAACATAGTAAAACCTGTCTCTACTAAAAATACAAAAATTAGCTGGGCTTGGTGGCTTGTGTCTGTAATTCCAGCTACTTAGGAGGCTGAGGCAGAACAATCGCTTGAACCCGGGAGGTTGCAGTGAGCTGAGATTGCACCACTCCTCTCCAGTCTGGGTGACAGAGCAAGACTCCATCTCAAAAAAAAAAAAGGTATAACACACAATTATATAGAGTACATAATACTTGATAATGGTAATAAACAGCTATTTTGTGTATTTACTATATATTTTTATAAATCATTGGAATGTATTCTTATTTTTAAAAACTAGTTAACTTAAAACTGCCTCAGGCAGGTCCTTCAGGTGGCATTCCAGAAAAAAAGTGTTGGTATACTGGGAGATGATGGATCCATGCATATTACTGCCCCTGAAGACCTTCCAGTCAAGATGTGGAGGTAAAAGATAATCATATTGATGATCCTGACTCTGTAGGCCTAGGCTAATGTGTATGTATATGTCTTTTGTTTTTTAACAGAAAAAAGTTTAAAAGTAAAAAATACTTTTAAAAATAGGAAAAGGCTTATTGGGTAAGGATAGAAAGAAAATTTTTTTTGTACGGCTATGTGTCTTTGTTTTTTAAGCTAATTGTTACTATAAAAGTCAAAATGTTTTAAAAAATTTTAGGTTTATAAAGTAAAAGTGAACAGTAAGCAAAGGTTGATTTACTATTGAAGAAAGAAAAATATTTTTTTCTTTATTACTGTATGTGTACTGTACCTTTTCTATGTTTAGACACAAGCACTCATTGTGTTACAGTAGCCTACAATATTCATTACAGTAAAATACCGTGCAGCATGCTTTTAGCCTAAGAGCAATAGACCATACCATTTAAGTTTGTGTAAGTCCAGTCTATGATGTTTGCACAACAGCAAAATCACCTAACCCTGCATCTCTCAGGAAGTATCCCTTTGGTGCATGACTGTACTTGGTCTGACACCATTTTAACCTTCCCCCTAGTCTTACCTCTCATTCCCCACATTTAGGGAAATCAAAAGCTAACTTAGGGATATCGGATATTACATAGCTTTCACTAATGTCATATCTTGGTGCGTGACTGTACTTGGTCTGACACCATTTTAACCTTCCCCCTAGTCCTACCTCTCATTCCCCCACATTTGGAGAAATCAAAAGCTAACTTAGGTTAGGGATATCGGATATTACATAGCTTTCACTAATGTCATATCTAACAGTTGTAATAGCTTATTTTAAAACTTTTCATAGTAAATCAAGAAGGAATCTTTATAAGTACTTGTATGTTTCATCTGTATGGTTTGAATTGAGCCTTTTATTCGAATTAAAGACCACACTTTTTTTTTGGAGACAGAGTCTTGTAGTGACACAATCTTGGCTCACTCAGCCTCTGCCCCTCGAGTTCCAGCGAGTCTCTTCCTCAGCCTCCTGAGTAGCTGGGATTATACGTGCACACCACCGTGCCTGGCTAATTTTTGTATTTTTGGTAAAGACAGGGTTTCACCATGTTGGCCAGGCTGGTCTCAAACTCCTGACCTCAGGTGATCCACCTTTAGAGACGGGGTTTCACCATGTTGGTGAGAATGGTCCTGCACTCTTGACCTCTGCCTCAGCCTGCCAGAGTGCTGGGATTATATGCGTGAGCCACCGCGCCCGGCGAAGACCAGACTTCTGAGGGAGAAACTTGCAAACCTGTCAGTGAGAAAGAGTGAGGTCTAATTTTAGATAATAGCAGAAAGGGATGGCTTTGTGAATTTCGGACTCCCAACTACTAGAATTATGTGAATCCTGAATGATAATCAGATGTTTACTCAGTTAAGTGTTTACTCAAGAAATATTAGTAAGTATTGATTGGTACATTGGGATGCCATCTTATATAATGATTAAGGACACAGATTCTGGGTGTATTTCAGCTTTGCCCCAGTTTCTTCTTCATATGTGATAGTAAGTACCTTCAAACAATTCTTGGCACATTAAAGGTCAGAAAATGTTAGCCGTCATTATTGCTTAGTACAAACCTGAGCTAGGAAATATGTAACAGAGAGCTCTTTGTGTCACCGAGCCCTGGAACTTCCTCATACTAATTTTGGGAAGGCTTGTGAGTATGTAAGTATGTATAACAATTTCTTCATTCCCATTATCCAGAGTTTGTAATCTGGTTTGACATAGCAGTGCTGAGAGGGAAAGGTATTTCTAGGTAGGATAAAATGGTGAAAAGTGATTTTAGTGCTGTTCTATCTTGCTTTTGGCTAGGAACTATAGGACAGTGTATCTTACACTTTTGAGTCTTGAAACCTGCTTACACTCAGATTCTCCATATATATATAAAGCATTGAAAACGAGCTTTTATTTTTGTGAGGTATTTAACAATATTGCATTAGAAGTTAAAACTGAGCATTTTAAAATTTCTGTTTTCAGCTGGGCATGGTGGCTCACACCTCTAATCCTAGCACTTTGTTGGTAGGTTGAGGAGGGTGGATTACTTGAGGCCAGGAGTTCGAGACCAGGATGGGCAACTTGGTGAAACCCCATCTCTACTAAAAATATAAAAAAAGTCAGCTGGGCATGGTGTCATATGCCTCTTTTCCCAGCTACTCTGGAGGCTGAGGCACAAGAATTGCTTGAACCCAGGAGGCAGAGGTTGCATTGAGCAGCGAGTGCACCACTACACTCCAGCCTGAGCAACAGAGTGAGACTCCGTCTTCAAAATAAATAAATAAATAATAAAATTTCTGTTCTTTATTTAAAGTAGCAACCTACTACATTTTAGCATAAATGTTTTTTGTGAAAATAACTTTTCTGAAGCAAAAATATGAGAAGAGTGCCACCATTTTACATAAATCTGATGTCTTTTTAACAGAAGACAGGTGAATTTGCATCTCTGTTTTGTTTCAGTCTGTTTTGATACATTGCCTTGGTTGAATATAAAGAAAATGTATTTCTACAGATACGTATTTAGAAAAGGAAGGAGTATTTTAATAGTTCTTTTAGATGATTGTGTGTATTTTCTGATGTTTACACCAAAAATCAGCAAGTGGTGGTTTTTTAAAGGTTAATTTTAAAAGAGATGTGGAATCTGAAATTATATCCGTGAATTTTTTTGGTCTCATATTAAAATCCATTGATCTTTCTTGTACTTTAAATGGCTCTTACACATGACTTTATATAATATGTGTTGTTCATTTGGATAATACTGATTCAGCTGAATTATACAGCTGTCCAGATGTTGAAACAGCTTATTATGTAATACAGTATCCAGAAATGACATTCGTTAATGTTACAAGATCTCATCAGAAGAGTCCTTAATTATGGAGAAGCTGTCAGATTCATGGTGCTGATTACAAGGTTTCTGGAATTTTAGTTTGTAGCTTGAAAGCTTGAATTCTGTCATTGGCAACAAGTACTGACAGTTGTTTACCTTGAAATGACAGGCACACTTTGTTCATTTTCAGGAGTATCTGTTAAATACCTAAGTCTGAATAATCATAGTTTGTCAGTTGTACTTCCCAGTAAAAGTGTTTAGTGAGAAAAAGTGTCTAGGTCAGCTTGGAACTAAAACAGTCACGGGAGTGCTTTCCTTTGCAACAACCATTGTACTTTGGGATGCAGCAGGAGTGCTTTATGAGCATTTTCCATTTTATCATATAGATTATTAAAGAGATGTATTCAAAGATTGAAGTTTCATAAAACTGATCGTTTTTACTGCTTTGCCAAAGGGCATAAATGAAGCTGCCTTTTTGTGTTTCACTGCATGTATGTTTCAATGAACAACACAGTGTCCACCAGTGGGGTTTGGTGCCACTGACTTGATATGTATTGAGACACTAACAGTTTTACCCATCCTTGCTTTTGTACTATCAAAGTAGATGTCAGTGCAGTGAAAAAAAGTCCTTTATTCCTGAAATGTCTAGCTCTCGCCTATTTATGTCGCTTTTCTTCTTCACTCTATTTTCATTATACTTGCTATTTGTTTACCAGTGTACCTGAAATGAATTTTTACTTATGCTTTGTGAATTCATGAAAGCCATGGGCCTTCTCAGAAAAATATTTTTATATATACACAATATTACAGACAATTTGTGGTATTATACAGAGCCGCTAAAGGCCATTTTGGGCTCTGAGTCCACATTAATTATTATTATTATTGTTTTTGAAATGGAGTCTCACTCTGTCACCCAGGCTGGAGTGCAGTGGCGCGTGATCTCAGCTCACTGCAACCTTCACCTCCTGGGTTTAAGCAATTCTCCTGCCTCAGCCTCCTGAGTAGCTGGGATTACAGATGTGCGCCACCACACGTGGCTAATTTTTGTATTTTTAGTAGAGATGGGGTTTCACCATGTTGGTCAGGCTGGACTTGAACTCCCGACCTCGAGACCCGCTGACCTCAGCCTCCCAAAGTGCTGGGATTATAGGCATGAGCCACCGTGTCCAGCTCACATTAATTATTCTTAACAGTCAGGCCTAAGATGAGAGGCAAGTATTGGCAGCTGCCTAATTCACTTAAAACCAAAACTCCACATTTTAGCCAATTCGTAGAATTTTAATTTTTCTGCCTTTTTGTTGCTTAAAAGCAGGCTTTTGTACTAAATGTGAAGAAAATGCTAGGGAAAAATTAGGATGTCAAGATTTAACTGCCATTAATTAGTATGTAATCTTGGGGGTGGGGGTTGAGTGAGAGTTAGAATACCAGTGGCCAGTGAAGATTACTAAGATTTTATGAGGCCGAGGCAGATGGATCCCTTGAGGTTAGGAGTTTGAGACCAGCCTGGGCAGCATGGCAAAACCGTGTCTTTAATAAAAATACAAAAAAAATAGCTGGGCATGGTGGTGCACACCTGTAATCCCACCTACCTAATAGGTTGAGGCAGGAGACTCACTTGAAGCCAGGAAGTGGAGGTTTCCGTGAGCCAAGATCATGCCATTGCATTCCAGCCTGGCCAACAGAGTGAGACCCTGTCTCAAAAAATAAAAATAAAAATAAAAAAAAAATTCATGAGACACCATGTATAGGTGTTGGAATTAGTGCTTTTTTCTTGCCATCCTTTTTTAGAGAAGGCAGTTATAAGTAAGAATTTGCCAGAGAAAGTAGCAGAAGTTTAGTGAAAAATAAAATTTAGTGTACACACAACACAGATAGACACATGTGTTTCACATACCCTTGGATATGTGCATTGGAAAGACAAACCTGCCAAATGTGAAATACAATGGTTGAGTAAAGAACAGAATTCTTTTGGGAGAGGATACCCATTTTACTTAATTGAAATTCAAAGTTAATGTTCTTTGTCATCAAAATTGATTGCAAGTGGTCATCTCTTGATGCTGATCTGTAGTGAGATTCTATGTATTTCATCTTAGAAGATGTCTTTTTATGCAGATAGGGACATACTGTATATTCATCACTTGGAAAGCATTTATAGGATTCTCCTGATATTTGCCTTTTAGCATGTCATTACATTGCAGATTAATCACTTCCAATAGGGGGTTAGATGGAAGCTCCTCAGCTGCACAGTTAAATGGATTTTGATTTATGGAAATTTTTTTTGCACTTGAGTCAGGGTTTGAAGAATGCTAGTTTGAATTTGAAAAATATATCTGCTTCAGAATTGTGTGGGAATGAAGATCTCACTTGTTTTAACTTGACAGCATGAGTTATGTATAAAGCAGCTTGCTGACCAGATACAGTGGCTCGCGCCTTAATCCCAGCACTTTGGGAGGCCGAGGCAGGAGCATCACTTGAGCTCAGGAGTTTGAGACCTGCCTGGGCAACATAGTGAGACCTTGTCTTTACAAACAAATTAAATTAGCCAGGCGTGGTAGCACATGCCTATAGTCCCTGCTACTTGGGAAGCTGACGTGGGAGGATGTCTTGAGCCAGTAGGCTGCAGTGAGCCTGATTACACCACTGCATTCCGGCCTGGGCAATAGAGCAAGACCTCATCTCAAAAAGTAAAAAATAAAGCAGTTTGCTTTAATTCTAACAGTATTAGTTGTCAGTATAACTTACCATAATATGTTTTACATATATATGTATATTTTTTGCCTTATAATTTTAGGTTGAATTTATTAGAAAACATTCAGGGAGCTTTCATTCTATTTTGTAGAATGGAGGCTACCTCGAATTAAAAGGGAAAAAAATTACTTAGATTTGCAGCAAGATCTAATTTCTAAAACACTTCTGTGTTTAGTGATAGTGATTGAGGGTGGTGGTTCTTGTTTAGAAAAAATTCAGTATCAGCCCTGAACACAAATAAATTACAATAAAGTTGTCACTGCTAAGCCATCGACATCCTGTGTGGTTGGCCAAATTAGGATAATCAGGTTTTATTACTAACAAATACTCATGAAACTTACAGTGGTTAAGTTCATGAGAGCAAATGAAGTTGACCATTGATGCTTCTGGTTCCATAATACCTGATTAAGATATTCTTCCACATAAAACTGCACCAGACTTCAAACACCATACATTTTCACAGATTTTGTAAAATAGTCCAGCTAAGTATTTTTCTACTTTACCATCAGTTGTGACATATCTTAGCAGATTCCACTTTAGGTTTTACTAAAATTCTCAGCTGCTTTGGAAATATTCTTGTCTGTAGTTGTTCCACATAGATTTTTTATAGAGGGTAACTTTTAAGTCACTTCAAATCAGGATTGGCTCCCCAAATAAGTATTGGTAACACCTGTCATCAAGAGCCAAGGAAAAACCACTCATAACCATTTGTGTCTCTCTCCGTGTGTGTGTGTGTGTGTGTGTGTGTGTGTGTGTGTGTACACACAAATATATATATATTTGTCCCCGAGTACAGTGGCGCAGTCTCAGCTCACTGCAGCCTCTGCCTCCGGGGTTCAAGCAGTTCTTCTGCCTCAGTCTCCCAAATAGCTGGGACTACAGGTGTACGCCACCACGCCCAGCCGATTTTTGTATTTTTAGTAGAGATGGGGTTTCACCTTGTTAGCCAGGATGATCTCAATCTCTTGACTTTGTGATCCACCCAATTCTGCCTCCCAAAGTGCTGGGATTACAGGCGTGAGCCACCACACCTAGCCTGTCTTGTTTTTTAATTGCTTACTAATTTTGCTCCCAATGTCCTCAACTCTTCAAGCACTATTTTTACAGTAAGGCTAATGGCCTTTAAAAGCTTATTGTCTCAAGACATAGTTCTTCAGCTTTTCCAATCAGATACAATTTAATTAACCCACCATTGATAAATGACTTAACTTGGTTAACTAATGGGCCACTTGGAAACTTCAATTGCAGACTCATTTTTATTTTTGTGAAGAAATTCTGCTGTGATGAGATTTCATTTTAATTTTTTAAAAACTTTCCTAACCATTGCTTTACTATGAATTGGAATTGCTGTGATGAGTGCTTAATCTGGTAACATCAGTACATATTGTGGGTTTTTTTAGCACAGCTACGTAATGACCACAATGCCTTAGCACCCAATTAAATAAAATAATCCACACTTCATTGTGTCTTAAAAACACAACATTCAAAGTCCAGTTTTCTTGCTTTGACATGGTGAGAATGCACTGGTAATAAAAGTAAATAAAATGTTGCAGTACAGCAGTAATCATGACGCTGCCGGGTTGTAACTGCATCTCTGTAATTTGTGATGCACCAAAAAGCAGTGTGAAGTGATGAGAGTACCATATGTGATCTATCACAACTGCTCAGCTCTGCCATTGTAGCATGAGTGTCCAGTGATAAATAAGTGACTATGTTCCAGTAAAACTTTATGGCCACTAAAATTTGAGTTTCATGTAATTTTTATATGTCACAAAGGATTCTTTCATTTTGCTTTTTTTCAATTATTTAAAAGAATGTAAAAAAGTATACTTAGGCCACATGCCATCCAGACACTGGCATGGGCTAGATTTTGACCCTTTGGCCTTACATTGCTGAATACTGGTGTCATTTTTCTGCCTTTCTTAATGTAAACATGATTGTAGAAAGATTACCTTACTGGTAGTCAGGAAACCTTGGTGCTCCCACCAAAGTTCTGTGACTGATTAAGTCATGTGAAATAAATTGGGGTTAGGAGCCATGGTGTCTAGTCCTTGACAAGTCATTCCTCAAATTTTTTAATGTAATCATCTGAATTTCTAGTGTATGCACAGTCACATTTTGTGTGCCTCTCAGCAGCCATTGATTGCATTGTCAAAGAGGCAATCAACACAGAAAATTGTTGAGGAGGTTTGACCTTTGACAGAAAGGAAGCATATAGTTTGAGTCACCCTGGCTTTTTCCTTGAAGGCATTTCCTAGTTGTGTCATAAGGGAAATAGATCCCAAACAAAAAGTCATTGACAGACTTGAGGTACACGTAGGCAAAAGAAGAAACACAGCAGAAAACAGTAGCTAAGAAACTAAAGATCTGAGCAGACATTTCAGTATCTAGTGCCAGAGAGGCAAAAATGGAAGTTCAAATTCTGCCAAGTTAGAGAAGCCTTATTCCACCCTGAGTTTTCCATTGTGTCGCCATCAGGACCACTCCTAAGACTGAAGACAGAACTAAAACAGACCAGACCTCAGGAAAATGTGTTGCTGCTATGCTGCTGCTAAAAGGAAACAACCTTCTTTGGAGGAAGGTGTTACCTAAAACTTTACAGTTTTTTGTCCATAATTCAGGATTTCATTCACCAAAATAGGATGTGCTATTTTGGACAAGTTAATGAAACTGAATTGACCAAAAACCAAATAGAAATGAGTTCAGTAGAAGTTATCTAGTGCTGACAGAAAAAAAAGAAAGGAAAATACAGAAGAGAGCATGAGAGACTAATGTGTTGCTGACATACAGTGGAAAGGTCTATCATGTATAAGAATCCCAGAAGAGAGGAGATAGATAATACAATGGGATAGAAATATTGACTAATAATTATCTAAAACAGGGAAAGATACCAAAGCACAGATTGAAGAAGCTGTGTGATTCCAAGCAGAATAAATACAAAGAAAACCATATTGAACATAATTGCTAAAAATCCAAGAGAAAGAGAAAATCTTAAATTCTGCCAGAAGAAGAAAGTCATTAGCTTCAGGGAACAATAATAAGAATAATGGCTGATCTATCACCTGAAACTTTGGAAGACAGAAGAAAATAGAATGATACTCTCTTGAAAGCACGGAAAGAAAAAAAATGACAACCTAGAATCCCTCCCTTCCTTCCATTCTTTCATCCTTCCATCCCTCCATCTTTTTGTCCTTCCTTTCATGGAGTTTCACTCTTGTTGTCCAGGCTGGAGTGTAATGGCGCGATCTCGGCTCACTGCAACCTCCACCTCCCGGGTTCAAGCGATTCTCCTGCCTCAGCCTCCCGAGTAGCTGGGATTACAGGCATGCAACACCATGCCCACAAATTTTTTGTATTTTTAGTAGAGACGGGGTTTCACCATGTTGGTCAGGCTGGTGTAGAATTCTAAATCTAGTGAGCATATCCGTCAATAGTAAAGTAAAATAAAGACAAACTAAAGTTAAGAAAATATATTGCTGATAAGCTGGCACTAGAAAATATTAAAGCAAGTTCTTCATGTTGAAAGAAAAGAACAGATAAAAGCAAAGAACTGCAGAAAGAAGTGAACGATAGCAAAGATAAATGTTAATAAATATAGATTAATTCTGACTGTTTAAAATAATAATTGTGGCTTGTGGGATTTAAAATATGTGGAAACAAAAATATGACAACTGTAGAACAAAAGGCTGGAGGATAATAATCGGTCAAGTGTGTGTAATCTCTAGAGCAACCTCGAAATGAAAAAAGAATATATGACTAAAAGCTAATAGAGAAGAAAATGAATAGTAAAAAAATAATTGATTACTCCAAAGAAATTCAAGGAAAAAGAAAGGAATGAAGAACAAATGGGACAAACAGAACAAATGGCAGAATGGTAGACTTAAACCCAACTTAATCAATGATTATATTAAATGTGAAAGGAGCATGAAATTAATGCAAAGCTCAGAAGACCTAACTATTATAGATGCTGTTTACAAGGGATGTATTTTAAATCTAAGGACACAAATGAGGAAATTTTAAAAAGGCGGGTAGGGGGAGAAATTATCATTCACATATTAAGCATATGAAATCTGACTTGGCTGTATTTATGTTGGAAGAAGCTCTACAACCAGAAATAACACTAGAAGTAAAGAAGGGCATTGTGTAAGGCTAAAAAGGATAGATTTAACGGGAAAATATCTTAAATTTTTATGTACCTAATAATACAGGTCTAAAACAAAAAGGAAAGGTTGACAGGTATTATAAAAAGTTTAAAAATAGGCAAAACCACAACCATAGTAGATCAATGCCCCTCTCTCAGTAACTACCAGAACAAACAGGAAAAAAAAAATCAGCAAGGATAAAGATTTGAACAACACAGCCACCCTGACCTAATTGGCAGACATAGAACACTTCACTCAATAATTGCAGGATATACATGCTTTTCAAATATGTATGAAACATTTACTGAAATATACCATGTACTGTACCATAAAGCAGAGCTCAGTAAATTTGAAAGAAATGAAATCACACATGTCAGCCAAAATCAACTTAATGAAAAATGTGAAAGACTGCCGTACTAAAGACTATAGGACATTGCTAGAGAAATAAAAGGAGAGATACCATATTCGTGGATTGGAAGACTTGAAATTGTTAACATGTCAGTTCTCTCTAGACTTACCTACTTATTCCTCCCCCCCCCCCTCGCTTTTTTCCCTCTCTTCCTTGAGACGGAGTTTCACTCCTGTTGCCCAGGCTGCAGTGCAATGGCGTGATCTCAGCTCACTGCAACCTCTGCCTCCTGGGTTCAAGTGATTCTCCTGCCTCAGCCTCCCAAGTAGGTGGGATTACAGGTGCCCGCCATCACACCCAGCTAGTTTTTGTAATTTTAGTAGAGATGGGGTTTCACCATGTTGGCCAGGCTGGTCTCAAACTCCTGACCTCAGGTGATCCACCTGCCTCAGCCTCTCAAAGTGCTGGAATTACAGGTGTGAGCCACCGTATCTGGTCTTATTCTCAGTTTAAAACCTCACAAGTTTGGGGCGAAGGGAATAAACACAAGCCAATTTTAAAACATACTTGAAAAAGGAAAATCTAAAGAACAAAATTGGGATATTTATATTACCAGATACTGAGACTTTATAAAAATCTACAATAATTAAGACATTGTGGTATTGATGCCAAAATAGACAAATGGGTAATTGGCTGTGTAGTAGCTAGAAACAGACCTGTTCCTGTATGGTCACCTGATTTTTCTACAAAGCTGCCATTGCAGTTCAGTGGGGAAAAGGATGATCTTTATGATAAATGATGCTAAATCAACTGGATGTCTGCTTGGATAAAAACCTTGACCTTTACATCAAACCATACACAAAATTAATTTGAAATGGGTTATAGAATGAAGTGGGCTAAAACAAACAGTAGAACATCTGGAAGGAAATATAATAGCTTTAGAGAAGACAAAGATTTCTTAAATAAGATGCAGAAAGCCCTAAACCAAAAAAATATTGACTAAGTTAAGGTTTTTTTTCAGATTTAAATTCATTAAAACACTTCTGTTTATCAAAAAATTGCATTAAGAGATGGAAAAAGACAGTCCAGTTTTAAAGAATGAACAAAAGACTTAAAATGAACTTTGCCAAAAAAAATAAAAAAGATACATCAATGATCTCTTAAGCACATGAAAAAGGTACTCAGTGACCAGGCGCAGTGGCTCATGCCTGTAATCCCAGCACTTTGGGAGGCCAAGGCGGGCGGATTACTTGAGGTCAGGAGTTTGAGATCAGCCTGAGCAACATGGTGAAACCTGTCTCTACAAAAATGCAAAAATTAGCTGGGTGTGGTGGTGTGCGCTTGTAATCCTAGCTACTCGGGAGGCAGAAGAATTGCTTGAACCCGGGAGGTGGAGGTAGCAGTGAGCCATGATCGTGCCACTGCACTCCAGTCTGGGCAACAGAGTGAGACTGCATCACAAAAAAAAAAAAAAAAAAAGTACTCAACAACCTTAGTCCTCACAGAAATCAAATTAAATCCGATGAATACCACTATACACCCAACAAAATGACTGAAAGTAAAAATGCTGATAATTTGCAGTATTAGTAAAGAGGTAGAGCAACAGTGTTAGGAGGATTATGAATTGGTATAGACATTTTGGGTAACTGATGGTATCTACTTAATAAAATAAGCCTCTGTGACCTGAGCAGTTCTGCTTTGTTATATACCTAAGATAAATATGTGCATGAGTATACATAGCATTTGTAATAACCCCAAACTGGAATAATCCAAATAGAGTAGTAAAGATATTGTCATATATTCATACAGTAGAATACAGGTTGAATATTTCTTATGCAAAATGCTTGGGACCCCAAGTGTTTGGATTTGGGATTTATTTATTTATTTATTTTTAAAATGCTACTGCAGCTCAGATGGATTTGGGATTTTTTCAGATCTTTGAAAGTGTATTATACTTACCAGTTAAGCATCGCTAATCCTATAATCTGAAATGTTCCAATGAGTATTTTCTTTGAGCATCATATTAGCACTAAAAAAGTTTTGGGTTTTGGAGCATTTTGGATTTCAGATTAGGGATATTCAACCTGTATTCCAAATGACTGTTAAACACTATTAAATGGATTTATCTCACAGATACAATAATGAGCAAAAGAGTATTACTCTGTTTCTTTTTATCTAAAAGTCAAATTAAAAAAGCACATCAATATATACTGATAGCAGTAAGGATGGTAATCTCAGGTGTTGCTGTCATTGGTTAGGACACGGAATCTCCAGGGTTGCAGGAAGCATTCTGTATCTTGATCTGGATGGTGGTTACTCAGGTATATAGATAGTTAAAAATGCATTGAGTTACACCCATAAAGTTAGTATACTGTATGTACGTAATATGTCAAAATATTTTCTAAACAGTAATAAGTATGATAGATATTCGATATAATGGGATTTTATCCAGTCCAAAATTACTACATGCAGAAAATTTCTAGAAAATTTTTGATCCAGAAATTTTGCATGGCGAAGTGGAAAAAGTACTGGCCTTTGAGTTAGAAGACTGGTTCTGAATCCATCTCTGCTGCTTCTCACTCTCTCCGGTCTTATCAGATCCGGGCACTGTGATCTTGTGTGAGTTATTTAATCTTTGTCATTGTACAGTGGAGATAATAACTTCCCTTTTCAGTTCCTGAAGTGTGAAAAGGATTAAATGAAATGATTGATGTGAAGGTACTTTGCACCCAATGAAGTATGCTGATTTATAGTATCTTTATAATCCAGCGAGGTTCATATATCCAAACACTGGAAACCCTCCTGGATGTTGGGATAGCAGTCTAGTTGCCCTGTGTAACAGGTTGCCCGGATAATTTCTTCCTTTTTTCAGATGATTGAGAAATTTGAAGTGCTCTTAGAAATCTTGAGAGTACATAAAGGAGCAGGACTTTTGAATTGGAAGACAGCGGCTGTTGGCCTGAGACATCTGCCTTATTCTGTCAAACCTTTGGCTAATTTATTTCTAATTTCTAAAACCCGTGTCAGAGTTGTAACCATTGGGCGAACCTTTAGCTTCTGTAACTGCATTCATCAACTCTTAAGATGTGACTGATTATTAAATGCACTTTTATGTGCCACTGAGTCGGGGAGGGGAGGACTGCCAGTTACAATTCTAAGAAGCTTTTGTCTCACAACTTCAGAGATATTAATTAAGGGAGAAATGTGCATCCTACAGTCAGTGAAATATAAAAAGTTTCTTTGCAGTGTGTTTTTGTTTTGGTAAATTTTTAGTTTCTGTGGATTTGCATGACTTACAAGTTGAAACATTTTATAGCTCTGTAAAAATGTTTGAATTACACAGTTACTCACTTGGGAAGTCAAAATTATACAGAGGAAGTAAAATAAATACTAGGTAAAATATTCATCACTTTCATTTCGCTATTTTAAATGGACACGCTGACGTGACTCACATTAGTCTTTTGACTTGGTAGTGATTGCCATCAAATTACATCTAAGTTTTGATAATTCACTTTTTTTTTTGTCCATTGCTATTATCCCTAAACAACTAATATACAGTAACCTTGCAAGCATTTGTTGAATGATTTATTACCGTTTGTAAGTAATTACTTTTAGCTGTGTGTTTGTTGTCTGAAGCCAGTATGAGACCTTTAATTCTTCCAAGGTGAATACTTTTTTTTTTTGAGGCGGAGTTTTGCTCTTGTCTCCCAGGCTGGAGCGCAATGGCACGATATCGGCTCACTGCAACCTCCACTCCTGGATTCAAGCAATCCTCCTGCCTTAACCTCCCAAGTAACTGGGATTACAGGCACCCGCCACCATGCCCAGGTAGAGATGTTGGCTAGGCTGGCCTCGAACTCCTGACCTCAGGTGATCCACCCACCTCGGCCTTCCAGAGTGTTGGGATTACAGGTGTGAGCCCCGAGGCCAGCCACATTTTTTTTTCTTTAACTAAAAAAAAACATTTAAGACTAAAACTGAGATGTCTTTTTGGTGTTAGAAAAAGCCAAATGTGCGTCAGAAGTAGGTAGTTGATGTTTGAGAGCTAACACTGAGGAAGCTGTATGCCCATAATAAAAGCAGTTCTGCTGATCATTGTTTTGATTTTCAGGGGTAGTCTTAATAAACTAGCATATTTGCTGAAGTACATTTGAATATTATCTGTGTCTCTTTATTGCCTCCTTTTTACTTTTATATTAATGGAATATATAGCTTTTGCATGTGGGGGCCTTTATTTTTTTTTAAGCCTCTTATTGACCTGACAAAGGAATCAGCAATTTTTAGCAAGAAATATTTGGATTTTTATTTTATGGTTGAGATGGGGTCTCACTCTCACACAGGCTGGAGTGCAGTGGCGTGATCTCAACTCACTGCAGCCTCCGCCTCCTGGGGTCAAGTGAACCGTCCACCTCAGCCTCTGAGTAGCGCAGACCACAAGCACGCACTGCCATGCCCGGGTAATTTTTTGTATTTTTGGTAGAGATGGGGTTTCATCATGTTGCCCAGGGTGACCTAGAATTCCTGAGCTCAAGCAATCTGCCCACGTTGGCCTCCCAAAGTGCTGGGACTACAGGTGTGAGCCTCCATGCCCAGCCTTTATTTAAATTTATTTTTTTAGAGACAGGGTCTTGCTCTGTCACCGAGGCTGGAATGCCCTAGTGCTGCCATAGCTCACTGCAGCCTCAACCTCCTGGCCTCAAGCAGTCCTGCTACTATGCTAGGCTAATTTTTTTTTTTTTTAATCTTTTGTAGACACAGGGTCTTGCTTTGTTGCCCAGTCTAGTCTCTAACTCCTGGCTTCAAGCAGTCCTCCGCTTTGGCCTCCCAAAGTGCTGGGATTACAGGTGCAAGCCACTGCTCCCAGCCTGTTTTCTTAAATGCCATTTCAAGATCAAATGAGAGCTCAGCAGTAAATATAAGGTTAAAGGGAGGAAGGGGAGATGTTGATGAATGGAGATGATTACAAGTTGAGTTCAGTAAGGCAAATAAGAAACTGTTCTCTCTATGCACCATTCTACTCCACTTCATCCCACAATTTACTGGAAACCATATTATCTTACTGTTCAGTAATGCAAAAATGCCTCACTCCATCTAGATAGCCTTTAATATGATACTCTATTGGGACTATAACAGTATGTTAAAATTTAATACATGGTTGATATCTTTTTTTGTATTTGTTTTGATCAGAAAGTGGAGATAATGGTTGCTAAAGTTTTGGGGACTCCTGATAACATTCCAAAAAAGTGTGTGAAGCTAAATCACCTGCTGACAATTAGTATTGAATCTCCCTTTCTTCGTAGCACATTGTTCTAAGTGATGCTGTTCTGGCATCCTACTACATGCAAGTTGAGAAGGCAGGCCAAACCTTAAAAGATGCTGGCTCTGAAGTCTTTTAGGTCTCTTCAGCTACTAGGCCCCAAGTTGGCCACGGGACAGCAAAGAACAGGACTGGATTTCATCAACAGCAGACTTGAGGCACATCATCAGGAACCAGTAACAATGGAAATAGAAGTCAAAGATCATAGAATTTCTAACATTATTTTAAACCATGGGACCAAATAGGGTAGTTTGCTGCCTGTGTGACTTTTCTGATTTTTAAAATACGGGCATGACTCTTTTTAAAAGATTGTTATTGTATGAGTAAATTTTAGAAAACTGACTGTTGTATTTATTGTTTGTCAGTACGAGGATGTCGACCAGGAAAGATTGTGCAGATGACTGAAGCAGAAGTTCGGGGTTTATGTATCAAGTCTCGGGAGATCTTTCTCAGCCAGCCTATCCTTTTGGAATTGGAAGCACCACTGAAAATTTGTGGTATGTAAATGGGTAAAGTTGCAAAAAACTCTTCTGAATCCTGTTTTTCCTCCCATGTTTACATCGAAGATAATCTAGAGAAAACATTTTCTGAAAATTTTGTATAAAACAGATCAATAGGTTTTACTAAATAAAAGTGTATAAAAATTGAAATCTTTATACCAATGACAAGTTACAGACAAGAAGAAAGTACTTGCTATATTTACAACAGATAAAAGGAGTTCCATTTATAATATATAAAGAGTTCTTATAAATAAATAAGAGAAAGACATTGCAATATAAAAATAACAAAGGAAGAGGAAGATCTTAGAAGAAATTCAAATGGCCAATAAACACCACAGGGTCCTCAGCCTCTCTAGTAATCAGTGATGTGCAATTTAAAACAAGTCTCCAAATCTAGTCAGATTACAAAAAAATACCAAAGGTTAATGTTTAATGTTGTCAAGGATGTCAAGGAAAGGGCATTTTAGTACACTGGTTAGGAAAAAAAATAGGTATATAATTTAGGGAGTCTATCTGGCAGTGTCTGTGGTCTTCTAACTTTGATGTTAAATTTATTTTGAAGATTATACTTCTTTATAACTTGTATTCTTTTAAGTTTTACAGTAGCTTTTTAACAGTCCATTGTACAGTGCCCAGCACATAAGAGATACTAGCTAAGTAAATGTTTGTTGAATGGATCAATTAGTGTAGAATTTCACACCTTTAAAGTAAGAGATAGTAGTTCAGGGGGAATAATCAGTCCCCTGTTTAAACTTAAATGAAGCAAATGTAATTACTTAGAGGTGATCTCAAAATGATTAGAATTATTCTTTGAAGGTGTTCTTTAAAATATAGAAATAACTTGAAGGTAATAGAAGTTATTTGTACTACATATTTCTAAAATTTTACTATTTGTCTCCGTATTTGGCATTAAAAAGTGACCTAAGTTAAACTACCAGATAATAAGATTGTTTTAGTTATCTATTGTTGTATAATAAATCATTCCAAAACTTTGCGGCTTACAGCAACATTGATTTACCATCTCACAATTACTGTGGGTCAGGAATTCAGGATCAGCTTAGTGGGTCCTCTGGCTCTGGGTCTCTCACAAGGCTCCAATTAAGGTGTGATCGCGGGCTGCAGTCATCTGAAGGTTGAACTGTGAAAGGATTCAGTTCCTTATAGGCTGATGGACTAAGAGCCTCAGTTTCAAATCAGCTGTTGGCCAGAGGCCTCCCTCAGTTCTTTGCTACATGGGATGCTTCATTAGGCAGCTGGTTTCATCAGCAAGCGTGGAAGAAGGTGAGAGTGCAAGCAAGATGAAAGTCACAGTCTTTTGTAACTTAATCTTGGAAGTGACAGCTTGTTAGAAGTAAGTCACTAGATATAGCCCCTACTCAAGGGCAGGGGAGGATTACACAGGATGTGAACATTGGGAATCATTTCATAGAAACTGCTTATAACAGTAACCAATTTTTGTAAAACTGACTTTTTCTCTTTTTAGGAGATATTCATGGACAGTATACAGATTTACTGAGATTATTTGAATATGGAGGTTTCCCACCAGAAGCCAACTACCTTTTCTTAGGAGATTATGTGGACAGAGGAAAGCAGTCTTTGGAAACCATTTGTTTGCTATTGGCTTATAAAATAAAATATCCAGAGAACTTCTTTCTCTTAAGGGGAAACCATGAGTGTGCTAGCATCAATCGCATTTATGGATTCTATGATGAATGTAAGTGAAAATAAAGACTTAGAAAAGTAATTCATGGAAAGATTGCCTAATAATTTTCTGGTTCAGAAGAGTTCCTTTGATTCAGAGTTTTTTCAAAATAAGATCTATCAGGCATAGGCCAGGAAGAAGAACCTGAAACTGGGAAACGTTACTAATTAAATTGGTTCCTTCAGATCTTCTTGGTCATGTTTCAGATTGACTGCAGCTTACTTGGCTGAAGAGGCTCTTTCAAGGTTGTTTATCTAGTAAACCATCCAGGTGAAACAGAAGTCAGTGGCTTCTGGTTTTCTAGTGTCCATTTAAGGTTTTAGCTCTCAGCATTCTTGTGGTATGACAGAAGCTCTTATTAGTCCTGTGTCACAAGAATTATTGAGAATTTCTATGAAACTATTTAAAAGTCAAAGTTTAATATTATTAGAATTTAAATCTGTGTCTATAAACCTTGAAAGACAAAGTTACTGAATACTCTGGGGTGCCTTATTTTTATTCTCTTTTTCATTAGTAGGAAATCACTGATTTGGTTTTGTGAGTAGTGTTTCCAAGTATTATTATTAAAATACCCTACTAGATTCAAATGTGGTCTTTTGGTTTTATTAGATAAGAGTACAAAAGTATATGTTTGGTTAATTATAACTTAGAATCAATTATAATGATTTTCAGATTGAATTCTTTTTATTGCTGTTTTCCGTATTAGAATCTACTTTTGCTTTTTTTTCATCCTTAATTATGTTAGAGACCTATTCAAACTCCTGTCTTCCTGATTTATATGATGATTTGACGAAGTTTGAGGGTATGTTATATGTGCCAGGCACTATTGTGAACACTGTGCATGAAGCAGTGCACAATACAGATGATCTCTGTTCTCACGGAGCTTGCGTTTTAATAGGAATGATTCTGTATTTGATTTTATATTGTATTTTTATTTCTGAGATGTGCTGTGTGGTTTGAATTACTTAAATCAGACTAGAAGAGAGAAAGTGGGTTTGAGTACATCAAACTACAACATTGTCCTAAAGCTACATCAGAGATGGAGGTATATTTTTAAAGGATAAAAGATAGGCAAGAATGTCCTTGGGGATAGAAATGACATCAAATGAAATTATGTATGGGAGAGCAACTTGTAAACAGTACTTTGAGTTATGTACTTATTAAGGAGCAGGCTGTGGCATAAAAGCACAGGAAGTTAGTACTTATGTCTTTCATCTCTTCCCTAGGTTCGTAGTTGTACAATACCAAATTCAGGAAAATCGAATGACTCTAAAAAGGTGAACATACACTTGAGGTTGTTTTTGTATTAGTTTTTTATGCTAGGCTACAGGAAAATTATAGCCTTTGTGCCTCTATTTATACTTGCTATGGTGCCAAGTTGTAATTCACACAAAAGAGAATACCAGTTAAACACAAGGAAATTTTCCTTCTTTGGCAGTAATTTTATACTGTGTTTCTCAATGCATTGTTAAATGGACAGTTTCCAGGGGCACCCTTTCACTTTTGCTTGCTTGTTTGGCTAGGTATTTAACTAGTTTGCACATTGGAGAGGAAGAAATGAACTAAGAGCCTATTAGACTGTTTAAAAATTGCTATATTATAATGATCTTAAAAGAAAGGTTGTTTGATGCATTTCATAAAACTCTTAGCACAATCTTTGGGTTTTTTAAAGTGTTAAATTTGATTAGGTTTATTTAAGTTGTCAGAAATTGTATGTATTTGTGATGTACAACATGATGTTTTGAACATCATGAGAGGATCTTACTTTCCTGCCTATAACCATTGCAGAAGGGTTAAATCTAGCTGATTTAACATACGCATTATCTCAAAAAGTTAACACTTATAATTTAGCATTTTGCAAAGATACAATATAGTGTTGACTGTAGTCACTATGTTATACAATAGATCTTCTGTATTTATTCCTCCTACCCAACTGGTACTTTGTATTCTTTGACCAACATCTTCCCATCCCACCCTTACCCCCAGCACAGTCTTTGAAGTTTTGGTAACTTTACTGAAGATATTGAATGTTTATTATATTTGTTGCCTTTTAAAAAGTATGGAAATAATATTTTTGCATTATAGAAAAAGTTCTGTATAGATAAACATGAAGAAAAAAATGAAATCATAATATTGTGGCTTTGAGATAACTGATGAGAACAATTTTAGATTTTTTAATTTATTCTAACTATTCTTTTTATAGGCAAACGAAGATTTAATATTAAATTGTGGAAGACCTTCACTGATTGTTTTAACTGTCTGCCTATAGCAGCCATTGTGGATGAGAAGATCTTCTGTTGTCATGGAGGTAGACTAGCAAATTTGCCTTACAGATTTTTCTTATTCTTTTATTATTCAGAAAATACCTACAATAATTAGACTGTGGGAAAACAAAGCAGTGCTTGTGTGAAAACTCAAGTGATTCAAAACTGTTTTAAACATGGCTAAAACCTCTTTTAATAATTATAAATTTATTTATAAATGAAAATGTAATGCTTGAAATATAGTTTCACATATAAAGAGGATAACTAGAGTTGTTGGAGAAAGTCTCCTTTGCCTAGAGTTTTGACAGAAAGACACCTCTGCTGTTTATTAGTAAAAATGAGAAGATTGTTACCTTCCTGCCTGTATTGAAATCTTTCAACAGAATCCAAATAAAATTGGGTTTAATATTCACATATATCAAGAATTCTAGGCTTCATATAATATGTCTGCTGTAGCCTTAATAATAAAATAATTTTTGGTAGATTGGAAGTTACTTTGGCTTATGAAATAAGCTTGAAGTTTATTTTGAAAGTTTATATGAAAAATTAATGTATATGTCTGACACCTGGTTAGATGCCATGAACATATGTAGATAGTTTATGATCTGACCATCTTGAAGAGTTAACCTATTGCTAAGATATATTTATGAAACAGATAATAGAGTAATAAAAGATATTTAATATGTCAGTACTTATTAAGACAGTATGAGAAGTCAAGAAGAGGAAAGATTGACTGGACACATGTGTGAGGCATGAGAAGTGGAAAGGACTTGAAACGCTCTTTGTTGTCTAGTGATAGGGTATGTTTAAGAACTGGCCTGACTAGAATGTCAAGTATATGCTGGAAAATGATGGGATCAGATTATGGAAATTTGAATATTGAGCAAAGGAGTTTGTTGAATGATTTAATAACCATATTGGGTTTTTGCACAGGGAAGTAATTTAATGGAAATAGTGTAAGAAAATTAGTTTTTCATCAATATACGGGAAGAATTAAAGTGGAAAAAACGCTGAAAAGATAGATGCACTTGCCTAGGCCTGAGGTAATCAATGGTTTATTCTCTGGCAGAACATAACTTCCTATATTACTTGAAATATGTTTTCCAGTAGATATTAAACATGTAATGAATATTAGTTCTTGTACATTAGTTTAGCTAAGGATAGAAATGTAGCAATATGGATATGAATGTTTACCTTTATTCCTTGTGATCATACTTGGATTGCCTACCAGAGAGAAATAATAGCTTTATATTTATGTACAACTTTAAAGATTGTAAATTATTTTTATGAGCTTTTCCTGTTAATCCTTCTGATCAGTAGTTTATGATTTCATGAAAATAATGAACATGTTGGAGTGGGATTCTAAAAGAAGGTCTTAGGGAACCAAGTGAGGCATTTGAACTTAGAAGTGAAAATGTTAAAGATTAGTGGTAAGAAGTGGCAAAAGTGGTAGGAAGGGTTGCAGTTGATTATGTTCCTGTGAATGCAGGGAATAGTTGGAAAAAGAATGGTGGGCTTTTTTTCCATGCGAAGTCTTTTGAAATATAAAGGACGTCATTTCCCTGGTAGGGAAAAATGGAAAAAATAACATAACTATAATGCTCTATTATATAGCGTGGGATTCATAATAACTCTGTGTTGACCTTTAAGACACTAAAAGGAATACTTTAAGTATTTTTTAAGAATCTGAACAGCAGCTCTTGAATTCCAGGGGGGAGAAAATGTATTTTTAATTTCACAAAGTGAATCTATTTTGAATAAATGCTTTTTATTCAGTGACTATTAAAATATTAAAATGTTTAGCTATCAGGACTGTGTCTCATCTTTTTATTTATAGGATTGTCACCAGACCTGCAATCTATGGAGCAGATTCGGAGAATTATGAGACCTACTGATGTCCCTGATACAGGTAAGTATAGAGAGTAGTTTAATTGTTTTGTGTGAAGTGTTGGCATATTTGAACCTGATGATATTCAATGGAAGTAGGATTGGTTTATGTAATAAATAACAGAGCTCTTTTTATAGTCAATAAGCTAACTTCAGATTATTTACAGTAATACAAAATTTTTTACTTTGCACTGATCCTCAAAATGCAGAACCTTTTATTTATAGTCATATGGTTTTATCACATTTAGTTGATTACAAAAAGATCTTGGTATTGATTCCTCATATCTTCCTATTTTTCTAAATTTTCTTACTCATATTGGCATTGGTTATGTTTTTCAAAAACTTGTTAAATTAGCCAAAAAAATTTTTAATTAAAATAATCTGTTCTTTGCTTCTTTAGACAAAGATACAGCTACCTTCTTTTCAATTATCTAGTAGCTTTTTGTTCTTTTCTATATCCTCTATTTCAAATTTTTAGAGCCTTTTTCGACGAGGTGTGGGAAGGATTTTACTCTGTTGCCCAGGCTGGCCTCGAATTCTTAGGCTCAAGCAATCCTCCTGCCTCATCCTCCTGAGTAGCTGGACTCCAGGCGTGTGCTAAGCCTGGCTTAAATTTTTAGAGCTCTTAGTCTCTAGAGACCTGTGAACAGTTCTGTAAAAATTAGATTTGAAATCTGTGGGAAGGCGGGGAGCAGTGGCTCACACCTGTAATCCCAGCACTTTGGGAGGCTGAGGCAGGTGGATAACCTGAGGTCAGGAGTTTGAGACCAGCCTGGCCAACATGACAAAACCCTGTCTCTACTAAAAATACAAATATTAGCTGGGCATGATGGTGCATGCCTGTAATGCTAGCCACTCGAGCGGCTGAGGTACGAGAATCGCTTGAACCCAGGAGGTGAAGGTTGCAGTGAACCGAGATCCACACCACTGCACTCCAGCCTGGGTGGCAGAGCGAAACTGTCTCAAAAAAAAAAAAGCAAAAAATGCTACGTGGGACTACGCATCAACCATTATAAATGGTATAGATCCTCTGATGTCAGTAGCCATGTAATACACTGTATGTTATAATAAATTGTATCATGAGCTTTTTTTATATAACACAACTTGTGTTATTTTTTAAAGTATACATTTTATCATAATTATAGAATACATTTGACTAAACCTAATAGAAACTAGTATTTAAATGGCATCTTACTTAAAATGCTGTTTTTAGCCAGGTGCACTATCTCATGCTTGTAATTCCAGCACTTTGGGAGGCCGAGGCAGAAAGATCACTTAAGACCAGGAGTCAAGACCAGCCTGGACAACATAACACCCATCTCTATCAAACAAAAAAAAATTTTTTTTTTTTAATTAGCCAGGTATGGTGGCACCCCAGCTACTCAGGAGGCTAAGGGAGGAGCATCACTTGAGCCCGGGAAGTTGAGGATGCAGTGAGCTGTGATTGTGCTCCTGCACTCTAGCCTGGGTGACAGAGCGAGACCCTGTCTTAAAAAAACACCTAAAATGTTATTTTCAAAATAAGGTATATAAATATGTATTACTAGTCATTCTTCATAATTTCTGTTTATAGTTCAGATATAAATTTCAAGTATTATATGCTAGGCTTCTATTTTTAGCTATTTTATTTATTTTAGCATATTTTAATGAGAAGTTTTTGAGATGCTGAAAATGGTTACTTTAATCTTTGATAGTGTCTGCAACCTTTAGAAATTTAATTTATAAATTAATATATTATTTGAAACAGTAGCCTAGTTGATTGTGATGCTAGTTCATTAAACAATGAATCTTGACTCTGAAATTCTTGATTCTGTTAAGGTTAAAGAATTTCAGATTATTGTTGCTACCACTGATTTTTTTAATGCATCCAGAATATTGTGTTTCCTAAACCTGATTTTACACAGTTTTATTGTCACACTGAAATTAAATTTTGGTGGTTGTTGTTGTTTTGAGATGGAGCCTCCCTCTGTTGCCCAGGCTGGAATGCAGTGGCACAATCTCGGCTCACTGCAACCTCCGCCTCCTGGGTTCAAGCAATTTTCATGTCTCAGCCTCCTGAGTAGCTGGGACTACAGGCTCACGCCACCATGCCTGGCTAATTTTTTTGTATTTTTAGTAGAGACGGGGTTTCACTGTATTAGCCAGGCTGATCTCGAACTCCTGACCTCGTGATCTGCCCACATCAGCCTCCCGAAGTACTGGGATTACAGGCATGAGCCACCGCGCCTGGCCAATTATAGATTCTTAATACCTTAGCTTTCTGCTTACTGCTTCATCTCTGGAAACAGTCTGGAAAGTGTGAGAGTATTATTAAGCACTGGGTGGGTGTGTATTTTTGAAGAGACAGCGTCAATCAGAAGGGGCGTACAGACTGAGATTGACTATTCAGTGGCTTTTGTGTGCTGGTGAATTTCTTAAAACATCATAGAGGGAGCTTGGGACATAGCAATAGAAATTAAGAGTACACTGCCACTAATTCTGCAAATCATTTTATAATTCCTCTATGAAGATACGATGTAACTGAAAATGAAGATGCCCTTTCCTCCTAAACCGTACTATGATTTTTATGGATTCTTTAAAATTCTTAAAACTGACTTACTCTTTAAAAAATATCTTCTCTTAGCCACTGTAATTCTTAGAAAATCACTTACTATCACCATCTCAACATTCACCCTTTTAATTTCACTGCAGTTGGACTTTTACCTACTCTCTTACCCTCAATCACCAAGCAACTGCTTTTATTAAAGTATGATGATCTAATTGTAAGTGGCACATTTTTGGTCTTTGTCCTGTCTACTTGCTCATGGCACATTTCCTACTTTTAGGCGGTTCTGTCCACTTTAAGGATAACATTTACCGTACTAATCCCTTTGTCTAGATCATTCCTTCCCAATATTTATGCTCATTCTCCCTCATCTGCCTGCCTATTAAATGTTTGAATTCCTCAGAATTCATTTACTGGTATTCTCACTTTGTATTCCCAAGGTGGTCTGGGTCCCTCCTTAAGATACCTGCTACCATTAATATGATGACAATATTGAGATAAATATTGTTAACCCTGACCTCTTTTCCAAGGCCCCAAACATTGCTAAAGTCAAGGATCTGATCTGATTTTGTTCGTCCACGCACACACACACACATACACACACACACACACACACACACACACACACACACACACACAAAAATCCTCAGGGCCTCAGTAGAAAATGTTTTTTTTCCATCAAGTGATCTGTACATTGAATACAATTCCATTGAAATCACAGTTGAGTTTCTTATGGAATTAAGCAAATTGTTTTTAGCGTTTATGTGGAAGAACAAAGGATCAAAAAGTAATCAAGACAATCCTGAAGGAAAAAAAAGATACTACCCCTACCAAATATAAAGACTTGTTAAAAAGCTCTAGTCTGTTATTGGCTCAGGGATAAATAAAACAGACTAACAGAATAGACTGTGGTGCTCAGAAACAGTGGAACTGTAAAGAAAGGATGAACTGTTGAGGAAATACTGCTGCGTTCATTTGTTATTCATATGGAGAAACTGTACACAGAAGATGAACAGCCTTTTCCATATATTGTTGTAAGTGTGCCATACACATATTTCCTATATGTGGAAAGGGCTGGAAAGTTCTATCTTAAGAGGCTATGGAAGATTATATTTGTATGGTTGCTTTACCAAAAGTGTAAGTTACATAGGCTGGAATACTTGGGCAAGTGATTGTCATTGTTTAGTAAAATGTAAGAGGGCAGGAGAGGAACTGAAATGTGATGTAGATGTGCTATGTTCTAGGAATCTAAATTTTTTTCTTAATTGCTGTATTTCTGTCCTTTAAAGGTTTGCTCTGTGATTTGCTGTGGTCTGATCCAGATAAGGATGTGCAAGGCTGGGGGAGAAAATGATCGTGGTGTTTCCTTTACTTTTGGAGCTGATGTAGTCAGTAAATTTCTGAATCGTCATGATTTAGATTTGATTTGTCGAGCTCATCAGGTATGAAATAGACTACTCTTAATTTTTTTTTTTTTTTTTTAGAGACAGAGTCTCGTTCTGTTGCTCAGGCTGGAGTACAATGGCACAATCTTTATTTTTTGTTTGAGACTGAGTCTCACTGTGTCGCCCAGGTTCAAGTGACTCTCTTGCCTCAGCCTCCCAGGTAGCTGAGATTTCCAGCTGGTATCAATTATTTCAGCTGTGTCATAATCGTTATTGTTATGTAAGAAGAATGTATTTTTCCAGGAATGCATACTCAAGTGTGTGGAGGTAAAATGACATGCCTGGGATTTGCTTTAAAATCATATCAGCAGAAAGAAAAGGGGAGGGGGAAGATAAATGAAACAGATGTAGGAAAATCCTGATAAGTATTGAATCAGGGTGATGAGTTAATGGGAGTTAATTGAAATCTTCTTGATCTACTTTTGTGTATATTTAGATTTTTCATTATAAAAACATTTATACAGTTTAGGGTTTTTGGTTGTCTTTTATGTCCTCCACTACTAGATTGCATACTGTCTAAGGAAGGGATTACGACTTGTTTTTGAATTTCGATTGTTTTGTACAGTGGCTGACATTGTAGCATATCGTATCATGCACACAGTGTTGGATAAATTAACTAATAAAAGCATATTTAATTAAGTATATGCTATCCCACAGTACTTCCCTTTTTTTCTGGGGCTTTAGTCCCTGTGACACTTGACTACTACTGCCTTTTTTTTATCCTAATGATAAAAATGACTGGCTTTTCATTCTTTGCATATTATATATTACATGCGACTTTTATTTAGCAGGATTTCTTGGTGGTTCCGTTGAAATGAGGTCATGTTCCCACATCCGTTGCTTTTGGCAAAGTAGTTTTTTAAATCAGTAAAATTGTATTTATATTTTTGGTAAATATGCCTTCTGTTAGATAACAGGGCAGAAATGCTAAGTTTCCCAACTAAAATGACCCCTGATCAGTTTTAGCCATAGGTCTTTAGTCAGTGGTCTTTTCAGAAATAAATGACAATTTTGAAAAATCAGGTTACTGAACTATACTAGTTTGCTTGGTCTTTTCTTTTCCAGAAACTGCCAAAATCCTTTTGTGTCATTTTCAAATATTATCTCCAAAATTCTACAAATATCCCCTTTTTAATGAAAGATGAACAAGTAAATTAAGCAAACTAAAAAACCAAGAACTAAAAGCATGGAGTTCATGACCAGCCTGGGCAACACGGCAAAACCTGAAACCCCATCTCTACAAAAAAATACAAAAAAACCTAGCCAGGCATGGTGGCACACACCTGTGGTCTCAGCTACTCAGGAGACTGAGGTGGGAAGATCACTTGAGCCCCAAGAAGTCATGACTGCAGTGAGCCAAGATCATGCCACTGCACTCCAGCCTAGGCAACAGAGCAAGACACTATGTGCGCGCGCGCGCACACACACACACACACACACACACACACACACGCAGAAACAACTAAAAACATGAGTGCCATGTGCTGTGTTGAACGGGGATTACAGGGGTTAGATAAGGTGGCTATGGTAATAAGTAAATGTCTTTGTAATTTCTTTTTTGTATTAGCAAGTGGTGTAGGATAATTTTGCCAATTAAAGGATATCTAAAATAGATTTAAAAGTAATCTTGCCTACCATAAATAAATATAAAATATTTACATATTATTGCTTACCTCAGATTTGTAGAACTGAGAGACAAATCGTTTAAATTACTTAGAAATTGACAACTGGTTCTAGAAATGGTAACTCATCAAGGCCGGGCATTGTGGCTTACGCCTGTAATCCCAGCACTTTGGTTGGCCGAGGCAGGCACATCACCTGAGGTTAGGAGTTCAAGACCAGCCGGGCCAACATGATGAAACCTCGTCTCTACTAAAAATACAAAACTTCACCAGGCTTAGTGGTGGGTGTCTGTAATCCCAGCTATTTGGGAGGCTGAGGCAGGAGAATGGCTTAAATCTGGGAGCAGATGTTGCAGTAAGCTGTGATCATGCCACTGCACTCTAGCCTGGGTGACAGAGCAAGATTCCATTTCAAAAAAATAAAAATATAGTGTTGGCAGTTAATTTAAGGAACATGATCTGTGTAAATTAAACGCAACTTAGTAATGTTTTCAATGCATAGCCATATAACAATGATAGATATTTTTAAAGCAAAGCAAGAAGTAAGCTCTTTGCAAAGTCTTCCATTGTCTAGTTGTTGCTCATTTAATTAAGATTTCTGTAGTTGGATTATAATGCCCTCATCAAAGTAGTACTTGGTATCCCTCCCAAAAAATGAGGATTAATTAAAATAAATTTAAAACTTAAAAAAAAAAGTACTTAGTGTTACAGCTCCCTATACTCATTATACCTATTAGCATATTTTATTTTTTATTCATCGGGAGCCTTGGAAATGGCATGATTTTTAAGCTTTGAGGAGTGATGAATTTATTATTCCAATTAAGATTGTTGCCATTATAGAAAAGGCACACCAATTTTAATGTTCATGTTTAAGAATAAAAATTGCAACTTAAAAAACAGGGTCGTTTTTTGGGGAGTGGGGGCACAAGTCTTAAGCCACATTAATCTTAATTAGTATAGATGCTTCAGAAATATCTACCACTAAATGTTTTTTCTTCTGATATTTCTTTTGATAGGTGGTGGAAGATGGATATGAATTTTTTGCTAAACGACAATTGGTCACCCTATTTTCAGCCCCCAAATTATTGTGGCGAGTTTGATAATGCTGGTGGAATGATGAGTGTGGATGAAACTTTGATGTGTTCCTTTCAGGTAAGATGTAAATATAAATTTACAAGAATTAGAAATCTAATAAAAACTTACCAGAATTCCTTTTAGATTTGTGAACTTTCTTGAGCACGTTTTGAAAGTCATTTTAATTCAGAAGTGATTACCACTCACTCATTAGATATTTCTATTTTCAGTCACAAAGTTTACAGCATTTTTGGTATATATCAAATATGACCATTTTAGGGAACCTAAGTTATGTCAATCATTCTTGATTCAGATGTTTAAATTGTTAAATTCCTCTATGACCTGTTGAATAATGGCTTACTAAAAGAATGTGAACACCATGAATAGTTTAGGCTTTTGTTTTCTTTTGCAAAGTAAATGGCTGGAACAGACACTCAGAAAAGAGAATTACAAACTCAGATGAAAATAAAGTAGAATAGTTTCCTAAGAAAAAAAACTTCCAGAATAATATTAAACTACCCATTTATGTCATAGGGACATTTGGGTTTTTTGATAATGCTCACATTCTTTTTTTTTTCTTTTTTTTAATACATGACATGGTATCCATCAAATCCAGAGTCAGCCACAGTCACATCGACTTTTTTCCAACATTCCTGTCTAAATTAGAGAGTGTTTGGCTATAATTATAATCTGTCACTTAATATTTTTCTTTTTTAGTATTGCACAGATAGGATATGTCTTCCATTGTGCTTAAAGACATTCTAAATTAAAAACAATATAGGAGGTTTTTTTGTTTGGTGTTTTTTGTTGTTGTTGCTTTTTTGAGGAAGCACATTGTATGCCATGTACAGGATGTTGTTTTCTCACTTTGATTATAATTTTATTATTATAATTTATATGTATTACTAGATGCAACGGGTATGTGTGCAGGTTTGTTTCATGTGTGACTTACATATTGCTGAGGTTTGGTGTGTGAATGATCTTATCTCCCAGGTAGTGAGCATAGTTTTTCATTCCACACCCACCTCTCACCCTTTCCACTCTAGTAGTCCCCAGTGGTTGCCACATTTATGTCCATGTTTACCCAGTGTTTAGTTCCTGCTTATAAGTGAGAACATGTGGTATTTGATTTTCTCTTCCTGCATTAATTCACTTAGGATAAAGTCCTCCAGCTGCATCCATGTTGCTGCAAAGGACCTGGTTTCTTTTCTTTTTGTAGTTGCGTAATATTCCATGGTATGTGTGTACCATATTTTCTTTATGCAGGTTACCACTGATGGACATCTAGGTTGATTACATGTCTTTGCTACTGTGAATAGTGCTGCAATTGTGTTTGTCTTTTTTGGAAAACAATTTCTCTTCTCTCTTCTCTTTCTCCTCTCTTCTCTCGTCTCTCTCTCCCTCCCCCTCCCCCCAACTCCTCTTCTGCAGTATATACCCAAAATAGTGGGATTGCTGGGTCGAATGGTGGTTAAGTTCTTTGAGAAATCTACACACTGCTTACCACCATGGCTGAACTAATTTACACTCCCACCAGCGATATGTGAACATTCCTTTTTCTCCACAACCTTGCTGACATCTGTTATCTTTTAACTTTTTATTAATAGCCATTCTGAGTGGTGTGAGACAGTATCTTGTGGCTTTAATTTACAGTTATCTAATGATTAGTGATGAGCATTTTTTCATACGTTTGTTGGCTGCACGTTTGTCTTTTTATCTTTTGAGAAGTGTCTGTTCATGTCCTTTGCCCATTTTTAATGGGGTTATTTGTTTTTTGCTTGTTGAATTAAGTTCCTTATAGAGTCTGGATATTAGACCTTTGTTGGATACATAGTTTGTATATTTTCTACCATTCTGCAAGTTGTCTGTTTATTCTGTTGATAGTTTTATTTTGCTGTGCAGAAGCTCTTTAGTTTATTTAGGTCCCACCAGTCAATCATTGTTTCAGTTGCAATTGCTTTTGGGGACTTTGTCGTAAATTATTTCCTAAGGCCATTGTGCAGAATGGTATTTCCTGGGTTTTCTTTGAGGGTTTTTAGAGTTTGAGGTCTTATATTTAAATCTTTATGTCTGTTTTGGTACCAGAACCATGCTGTTTTGGTTATTGTAGCCTTGTAGTATACCTTGAAGTTGGGTAGTGTGATGCTTCTGGCTTTGTTCTTTTTGCTTAGGATTGCTTTGGCTATTCAGGCTCTTTTTCAATTTCATATGAATTTTAGAGAAGTTTTTTCTGATGCTGTGAAAAATGACATTGGTAGTTTGATAGAGCATTGAATCTGTGAACTAATTTGGGCAGTATGGCCATTTTAACAATATTGATTCTTCTGTCCATGAGCATGGAGGGTTTTTCCATTTGTTTGCATCTTTTCTGATTTCTTTCAGCATTGCTTTATAATTTTAGAGATCTTTCACCTCCTTGGTTGGCTGTATTCCTAGGTGTTCTTTTTGTGGTTATTGTCAGTACAGTTGTGTTCTTGATTTGGCTCTCAGCTTGGATGTTTTTGGTTTACAGAAATGCTACTGGTTTTTTTTACATTGATTTTATATCCTGAAACTTCATCAAAGTTGTTCATCAGTTCTAGGCACATTTTGACAGTCTTTGGGATTTTCCATGTATAGAATTATTATCATCAATAAAGATAGTTAATCTCCTTCTCTTTCTATTTAGAGAGGCTTTTTGTTTCTTTTTTTTTTTTCTAAGTCTTTTTTTTAATTTTAATTCTTTTATTTTACTTTAAGTACTGGGGTACATGGGCAGATCTTGCAGGATTGTTACATAGCTATACACATGCCATGGTGGTTTGCTACCTCCATCTGCTCGTCACCTACATTAGGTATTTCTCCTAACGTTATCCCCTCCCCAATCTCCCCCACCCTCTGCTATCCCTCCCCTAGCTCCCCAACCCACCAACAGAACCCAGTGTGTGATGTTCCCCCTCCTGTGTCCATGTGTTCTCATTGTTAAAAACACACTTGCGAGTGAGAAAATAGGGTGTTCGGTTTTCTGTTCTTGTGTCAGTTTGCTGAGAATGATGGTTTCCAGATTCATCCATGTCCATGCAAAGGATATGAACTCATCCTTTTTTATGGCTGCATAGTATTCCATGGTGGACATGTGCCATATTTTCTTTATCCAGTCTATCATTGATGGGCATTTGGGTTGATTCCAAGTCTTTGCTATTGTAAACAGTGCCACAGTGAACATACGTGTGCATGTGTCTTTATAATTCTTTGGGTATATACCCAGTAATGGGATTGCTGGGTCAAATGGTATTTCTGTTTCTAGATCCTTGAGAAATCACCACACTGTCTTCCACAATGGTTGAACTAATTTACACTCCCACCAACAGTGTAAAAGCATTCCTACTTCTCCACATCCTCTCCAGCGTCTGTTGTCTCCAGATTTTTTAATGATTGACATTTTAACTGGCATGAGATGGTATCTCAATGTGGTTTTGATTTGCATTTCTCTAATAACTGTGATGATAAGCATTTTTTCATGTTTGTTGGCCACATAAATGTCTTCTTTTGAAAAGTGTCTGTTCATATCTTTTGCCCATTTTTTGATGGGGTTGTTTGTTTTTTTCTTGTATGTTTGTTTTAGTTCTTTGTACATTCTGGATATTAGCCCTTTGTCACATGGGTAGCTTGCAAAATTTTTTTCCCATTCTGTTTGTTGCTGGTTCACTCTAATGATTTCTTTTGCTGTGCAGAAGCTCTTAAGTTTAGTTAGATCCCGTTTGTCTATTTTGACTTTTGTGTTGCCATTGCTTTTGGTGTTTTAGTCATGAAGTCCTTGCCTATGCCTTTGTCTTAAATGGTATTGCCTAGGTTTTCCTCTAGGGTTTTTATGGTGTTAGGTTTTATGTTTAAATCTTTAATCCATCTGGAATTAATTTTTGTATAAGGTGTAAGGAAGGGGTCCAGTTTGATCTTTCTACACATGGCTAGCCAGTTTTCCCAACACCATTTATTAAACAGGGAATCCTTTCCCCCATTGCTTGTTTTTGTCAGGTTTGTCAAAGATCAGATGGTTGTAAATGTGTGGCGTTATTTCCAAGGCCTCTGTTCTGTTCTGTTGGTCTATAGCTCTGTGTTAGTACCAGTCCCATGCTGTTTTGATTACCATAGCCTTGTAGTATAGTTTGAAGTCAGGTAGTATGATGCCTCCAGCTTTGTTCCTTTTGCTTAGGATTGTCTTGGCTATGCAGGCTCTTTTTTGGTTCCATATGAAGTTTAAGGTGGGTTTTTCCAGTTCTCTGAAGAAGGTCAATGGGAGTTTGATGGGGATAGCATTGAATGTATAAATTACTTGGGGCAGTATGGCCAGTTTCATGATACTGATTCTTCCTAACCATGAGCATGGAATGTTTTTCCATCTGTTTGTGTCCTCTCTTATTTCCTTAAGCAGTGATTTGTAGTTCTTGAAGAGGTCCTTCATGTCTTTTGTTAGATTCCTAGGCATTTTATTCTCTTTGTAGCAATTGTGAATGGCAGTTCGTTCTTGATTTGGCTCTCTTCAAGTCTGTTATTGGTGTATAGGAATGCCTGTGATTTTTGCACATTGATTTTGTAGCCTGAGACTTTGCTGAGGTTGCTTATCAGTTTCAGGAGATTTTTGGCTGAGACAGTGGAGTCTTCTAAATATACAGTCATGTCGTCTGCAAATAGAGACAGTTTGACTTCCTCCTTTCCTAATTGAATACCTTTATTTCTTTTTCTTGCCTGATTGCTCTGGCTAGAACTTCCAATACTTTATTGAATAGGAGTGGTGAGAGAGGGCATCCTTGTCTAGTGCCAGATTTCAAAGGGAATGCTTCCAGTGTTTGCCATTCAGTATGATATTGGCTGTGGGTTTGTCGTAAATAGCTTTTATTATTTTGAGATATGTTCCATCAATACCTAGTTTATTGAGGGTTTTTAGCATAAAGGGCTGTTAAATTTTGTCAAAAGCCTTCTCTGCATCTATTGAGATAATCGTGGTTTTTGTCTTTGGTTCTGTTTATGTGATGGATTACGTTTATAGATTTGTGTACGTTGAACCAGCTTTGCATCCCCCAGGATGAAGCCTACTTGCTTGTGATGATGGATAAGCTTTTTGATGTGCTGTTGCATTCGGTTTGCCAGTATTTAGTTGAAGATTTTTGCATCAATATTCATCATGGATGTTGGCCTAAAATTTTCTTTTTAGTTGTATCTCTGCCAGGTTTTGGTATCAGGATGATGTTGGTCTCATAAAATGAGTTAGGGAGGATTCCCTCTTTTGTATTGTTTGGAATAATTTCAGAAGGAATGATACCAGTTCTTCTATGTACATCTGGTAGAATTGGGCTGTGAACCTGTCTGGACCTAGACTTTTTTTGGTTGGTAGACTATTAATTGCTATCTCTACTTCAGACCTTGTTATTGTCCTATTCAGAGTTTCAGCTTCTTCCTGGTTTAGTCTTGGGAGGGTGTAAGTATCCAGGAATTTATTCATTTCTTCTAGATTTACTGGTTTATGTGCATAGAGTTGTTTGTAGTAAAGAGATGCCTTTTATTTTTTTATCTTGCCTGATTACTCTGGTAGGGACTTTCAGCAGTCTGTTGAATAGGAGTGGTGAGAATGGTCATCCTTGTCTCTTGTTTCAGTTCTCAGGGGGAATGCTTCTAGCTTTTCCATTTTCAGTATGATGTTGGTTGTTTGTCATAGATGGCTCTTACTATTTTGGGTATGTTCCTTCAATGCCTAATTTGTTGAGGGTTTTTCACATGAAAGGATGTTGAATTATATTGAAAGCCTTTCTGCATCTACTGAGATGGTCATATGGTGTTTGTTTTTAATTTTGTTTATATGGTGAATCACTTTTATTGATTTGCATATGTTGAAACCTTGCACCCAGGAATAAAACCTTCTTGATTGTGGTAAGTTAATCAAGTGTTGCTTGATGTGTTGCTGGATTCGGTTTCTTGGTATTTGGTTGACTATTTTGCATCTGTGTTCATGAGGGATGTTGGCCTGAGGTTTTCTGTTTTCATTGTGCTTCTGCTGGATTTCGGTATTAGAGTGATGCTGGCTTCGTAGAATGAGTTAGGGAGGACTTCTTCCTGGATTGTTTGGAATAGTTTCAGTAGGATTGGTACTAGCTCTTTGTACATCTAACAGAATTCATCTGTGAATCTTTCTGGCCCAAGGCTTTTTTTGGTTTATAGGGTTTTTATTACTGATTCAGTTTTGAAACTTGTTATTTTTCTGTTCAGGTCATGTGTGTTTCTATGAATCTGTTCATTTCTTGGGAGGTCATGTGTGTTGTCTTTGAATTTATTCATTTCTTCTAGGTTTTCTAGTTTGTGTGCAAAGAGGTGTTTATAATCTCAAGATATTTTGTGTGTCTGTGGGGTTGGCTGTAATGTCAGCTTTGTAATTTCAGATTATGCTTATTTGGATCTTCTCGTCACTAATCTAAATAGCAGTCTATCTTGTTTATTCTTTTGAAGAACCAACTTTTGGTTTCAACATTTACATCTTAAAAAGAGGCCAGTTTTAGCTTCAGTGTGCTACTACAAATCATTCTTGTTCACTGAGTAAAACAGCTTCAGTACTTTGCTTTGCAGAGGCTATTCTATATCCTTGATGTACACACACTATATTTCTCTTAAAATGCACTGGGGCTTTCTTTTTCCTCTTTCTCATTGTCATGCTGTTTCCATCAATTAATACAATTGAATGGTAAATGGTTGATTGCTCATTTACAAATTAAATACAGTAACCATACCTTATCCTTCCAGTAGTTGTCATAGTGGTGTTGGATTAATATATTCTTTTCACTGAGGCACTATTATGTTCTAAATAGTTAAAAAAAAAAATACTTTGTAAATCTTTCTATACTGTTTTATTTTTGGAAAATCATGACTTTTTTATGTATAATGTAGGTTAAAGCTCTATTTATATCCACCAGAATGAGTATGATAAAAAAAAAAAGGCATACAGTAACAAGTTTTTGCAAGGATTTGGAGGCATTGAATTTTCATACATTATTGGTGGAAATAGAGTTCTCATATGATGCAGCAGTTTTACCTCTAGGTATATACCCAAGATAAATGAAAACATGTTGACACAAAAGCTGTTACATAAATGTATATAACAGCATTATTCCTTATAACCGAAAAATTGACACAATTCAAATGCCTATCAGCTACTGAATGGATAAATAAAATGTGGTACATCCATACAATGGATTATACAATGTGCAACTCAGCAATAAAAAGGAATGAAGTACTGATACTTCAAAACTGGTTTTGAAACCCTAAGCAAAAGAAGCCAATCACAAAAGACCACATATTATGTGATACCAGTTTTATGAAATGTCCAGAATAGGCAATTCTGCAGAGACAAAGTAGATTAGTGGTTGCTTAGAGTTGGAGGGTTTGGGGAGGTGTGGAGAGCAGGAATGGGGAGCGACTACTCATGGGAACAAGCTTTCTTTTTAGGGTGACAGAAATGTTATAAAATTAGATTTATATCAATAAAGCTATTTTAAAATAAAAAAGATCAATTTATATGTAAATAATGAGGTCTGAAGAGTTTGTGACTTGTAAGTTAATTACCCTCCTAAATTTTAATATATCTGAATTAAGATGACAGCATAGATCTTCTGACTCTTAAACCAGTGTTCTTTCCTCACAACAGAGATAACACTAATTTGGAAAAGTTTTTTTTACTTAAATCTAAGGATTAGACAGTTGATGGAGGCCAGGCACGGTGGGCTGAGGCAGGCAAATCACGAGGTCAGGAGTTCGAGACCAGTCTGACCAACATAGGGAAACCCCATCTCTACTAAAAATACAAAAATTAGCCGGGTGTGGTGGTGGGTGCCTGTAATCCAAGGCACTCGGGAGGCTGAGGCAGGCGAATCGTTTGAACCCAGGAGGCAGAGGTTGCAGTGAGCCAAAATCCTGCCACTCCAGCCTGGATGACAGAGTGAGACTCCGTCTCAAAAAAACATAATAAAAATTTAAAATAAAGAAATAAAATATGAGTGGAGTGACAACAGAGTTCAGACATTTGGACACTCTTTAAATGTAAGAAATGTTTATGGAACTTTGCTATTCTACATTTTTATTGCACTTTTGCAATTTATGCCGTTTATTGAAAAAAAATTGTAACAATTTTCTTAAACATATGTACTTGAAAGAATAACATTGTTTGTTAATAATTTACTTTAAGATATTGAAACCATCTGAAAAGAAAGCTAAGTACCAGTATGGTGGACTGAATTCAGGACGTCCTGTCACTCCACCTCGAACAGCTAATCCACCGAAGAAAAGGTGAAGAAAGGAATTCTGTAAAGAAACCATCAGATTTGTTAAGGACATACTTCATAATATATAAGTGTGCACTGTAAAACCATCCAGCCATTTGACACCCTTTATGATGTCACACCTTTAACTTAAGGAGACGGGTAAAGGATCTTAAATTTTTTTCTAATAGAAAGATGTGCTACACTGTATTGTAATAAGTATACTCTGTTATAGTCAACAAAGTTAAATCCAAATTCAAAATTATCCATTAAAGTTACATCTTCACGTATCACAATTTTTAAAGTTGAAAAGCATCCCAGTTAAACTAGATGTGATAGTTAAACCAGATGAAAGCATGATGATCCATCTGTGTAATGTGGTTTTAGTGTTGCTTGGTTGTTTAATTATTTTGAGCTTGTTTTGTTTTTGTTTTTGTTTTTTTTTCGCTAGAATAATGGCAAATACTTCTAATTTTTTTCCGTAAACATTTTTAAAAGTGAAATATGGGAAGAGCTTTAAAGACATTCACCAACTATTACTTTCCCTTGCTTATCTACTTACATACCTGTTTAATCTTACTAAGAAAACTTATGCCTCATTACATTAAAAAGGAATTTTAGAGATTGATTGTTTTTTAAAAAAAATACGCACACTGTCCAATCCAGTGATTTTAATCATACAGTTTGACTGAGCAAACTTTACAGCTGATAGTGAATATTTTGCTTTATTCCGAAATTGCCACTGATTTGGATTTGTGCACTCTAATTTTTAACTTATTGATGCTCTATTGTGCAGTAGCATTTCATTTAACTTTAAGATAAGGCTCATATAGTATTACCCAACTAGTTGGTAATGTGATTATGTGGTACCTTGGCTTTAGGTTTTAATTCGCACGGAACACCTTTTGGCATGCTTAACTTCCTGGTAACACCTTCACCTACATTGGTTTTGTTTTTTTGAGTTTTTGTTACTGTTGTTGTTGTTGTTTGTTTTTAGATCCACAGTACATGAGAATCCTTTTTTGACAAGCCTTGGAAAGCTGACACTATCTCTTTTTCTCCCTCTATACGAAGGATGTATTTAAATAAGAATGCTGGTCAGTGGGACATTTTGTCAACTATGAGTATTGGGTGCTTAACTGTCTAATATTGCCATGTGAATGTTGTATACGATTGTAAGGCTTTTGTCACTAAAGATTTTTATTCTGATTTTCATAATCAAAGGTCATATGATATTGTATAGACATGCTTTGTAGTGAACTATAGTAGCAATAATTTCTGTACCTGATCAAGAGTTTATTGCAGCCTTTCTTTTCCTATTCTCTCTTTTTTTAAGGGTTAGTATTAACAAATGGCAACAAGTAGAAAAGTTAACATAAAGATTTTAGAAGGAGAGAACTTACAGGACACAGATTTGTGATTCTTTGGCTGTGACACTATTGGATGTGTTTCTAAAAGCTTTTATTGAGCATTGTCAAATTTGTAAGCTGCATAGGGATGGACATCATATCTATAATGCCCTTCTATATGTGCTACCATAGATGTGACATTTTTGACCTTAATATCGTCTTTGAAAATGTTAAATTGAGAAACCTGTTAACTTACATTTTATGAATTGGCGCATTGTATTACTTACTGCAAGAGATATTTGATTTTCAGCACAGTGCAAAAGTTCTTTAAAATGCATATGTCTTTTTTTCTAATTCCGTTTTGTTTTAAAACACATTTTAAATGTAGTTTTCTCATTTAGTAAAAGTTGTCTAATTGATATGAAGCCTGACTGATTTTTTTTTCTTACAGTGAGACATTTAAACACACATTTTATTCACAGTTACTATGTCCTTGACATATATTAAAATGATTCTTTTCTGAAAGTGTTCATGATCTGCATATGATGTGTTAGGTTAGGTCACACAGGCTTTTATCTGAGGTGATTTAATTAACTTCCTGATTGGGGTGTGTAAGTTGAGCAATTTTTAATAAAATTTTAGTTGTACTCTTTTAGTAGTCATAGCGAAGCAGTTCTAGAAAATAAGCCTTTGGCAGGGAAAAAGGGCAGTGTTGACTAATCTCAGTATTAGTTAAACCACATTAATCTGTATCCCATTGTCTGGCTTTTATAAATTCATCCAGGTCAAGATTAAGTATGTTGGTTAATAGGAATCTTTTTTTTTAAAGACTGTGAAAAAATAGTCACTACTAAGCTAATTAATATTGATCATTAAATTTAAAGGGTGGAAATTTATCATGTTTAAAAATTATTCAAGCACTCTTAAAACCACTTAAACAGCCTTCAGTCATAAAAATGTGTTCTTTACAAATATTTGCTTGGTAATGCTACTTGAAATAAATAAAACTTTGTTTCTTAGGAGAAAATTCTTCTGTAATTCCAGTGTCACTAATTTATATTGTTCTTCCCTCTGATTTTCTAAGGTTAGTGATTTTTTTTGTATACAATTTAACCCAGATGTTACGACATTCAGAAATCATGAAACACAGTAGATATCTTTTATTATGTGGTGTATCACATGGATTATAAAGCAAGGTCACGGTCAGTTTCTGTTCTGGAAAGAATCAACTACAGTGAATCCTTTGCATTTGAAGTTTTAACATTCTTTGCTTTAATTTTGCCCAGGGACAAATTTTTAATCATCACCAAGACTGGTTTGTGCAAAGCATTGAGTCATCAGGTATTTAGAGCCTAGCCAACTACTCAGTATCCATGCTGCCATATCCCTTTATTGTAAAAAGTACCTAAACATTCGTGAAGTTTCTTTTTAACTGAAAAATGCTGGCAAGAAGAATTTTAAAGCTTAAAATAGGTGGTAAATTTGAAGTATGAGTGTATTCAGGAGAAGCATACGCTTTTCAAAAAAATTTTTATTCAAGGCAAAGCAAGGAACATCTTGAGATATGTCTGTTAAGAATATAAATATGTATTATTTTAAGCCAGGGAGCTGAAATATGTCTCAGTTTATAAATTCAGGTATATTCTTTTTGTCTCCATGGCAACCATAACTTTTGAACCAAAAAGAATTTTTTTTACATCTTTATGCTGAAAACGTGTTTAGAGTAGGAAAATGGTCAGGCTGAATTTGCTGTTGCTCCCTAATGAAATCCACTTCCTGTTTTCCTTGTGAGTCCATGCCTAAATCAAAGCTGCACCTGAGAAGAGACTTAATACAAGCCTGACTGTACTAGTGGTATCGCTTAGAAATAGCTTGTCCCTCTTCCTAGTAGATCTTTATGTTTTACAATTTCTTAAAACATCTAAAAATTGGAACAACATATTTTACACAATGATCAATAGTTAAATAGGAAATAAACTAGTTCCGTATAAGTATACACCTAGAGTTTTAATTGCCTTTATAATGTTTCTTCAACAAAAGTGAAACTTAGATACAATTGTGATTGGATACTTAGATACTAAATGAAACTTAGTGTAAACAATTTTGATCTGTTAAATTGAAGTTTACCTGTACATTTGAATGCCAGATTTCTAAATAAATTCCCCTGGTTAGGAAATTTTAAAAGTCAAAGTTTGTTTTCTTCAACCACTGCCTTCTACATTGGTTGACTTAGACTATAGCTTTTTAAGTTTTTCATTGTAATTTGCCTTCTCATGCAGATTGCCGATGTTTTATTAAACCTTATTTTTACAAAAATGACCATAAATCTTTGCTTCTTTCCTCTTAAGGATCTTTGCTAGCTTATGTGATCATGAAATCTTATTTATAACACCAAATTGGGGTATATAGGGGTTCGGGTAGGGAGGGTGTGTGTGTGTGTTTAAGGGGAGAGAGAATAAACTGACTGCCTGAGGCTAATAAGTTCAGCATTCCTTTCAGATGTTACATGCAAAAAGGTGGGAACCTAAGGTCTGTTCCTGGAGGCTTTTCAGTCAAGCCTGGCCTAGGATCCGCTGGTTAAAATGTGTATTCGTCTTTACAGCTGCCTAATCTGAATGATTCAACAGATTTGTGGGCCAAATTTTTTCTCCAAAAGCAGTGATGTCATAGTTAAACATCTAGAATTTTCATAGATTATTGTACAAATTTATTTAAAGGCACACTAATTTGTGGTCTGTCATGTAAACATGGATCCTCAACAAAGCCATAAAAGCAAGTAATACAGTGCAACCGAAAAATGTTTGAGATGGAGTCTTGTTCTTGTTGCCCGGGTTGGAGTGCAATGAATGGCACAATCTCGGCTCACCGCAACCTCCGCCTCCCAGGTTCGAGCAATTCTCCTGCCTCAGCCTCCTGAGTAGCTGGGGTTACAGGTGCCCTCCACCACGCCTGGCTAATTTTGGTCATTTTAGTAGAGACGGGGTTTCGCCATGGTGGCCAGGCTGGTCTCGAACTCCTGACCTCATGATCCACCCACCTCAGCCTCCCAAAGTGTTGGGATTACAGGCGTGAGCCACTGCGCCTGGCCAGGAATGTCTGTCTTAATGTAACGAGTTTAATTTCAAGTAAGTTTTAAATCTCCTAGTATGTTTTTTGGGGAAAAAAAGGGCAAGGAAACAAAACCAGAATATGAAATGCTACCTCCAATATATAACTCAAAGTGATAATTGGCATAGTTTCTGACAGTGCTGATGCTTACCAGCAGGTTGACAGACTGACACCTATTCCATTCTTGAATAAATATAAACTTTTGTCTCTCTAGCTCTTAGTTTAATAAAAATTCCTGAGAAAGGAGGATGTGCAGGGTGGAGTTGCTGGAGAAAACATCTTGTAGAACTCATAACTACTCAATTTACCAACTTAAAAATTAATAAGCTACATATTAGGAAATGTAGCTTATCACATTTAATAAGGAATTACTAGAATTATCAGGAAGTCTTTTGTGAAGCGCAGGATCTAACATGTAACTGGGCCCAGCACATTATAACTTACCTGACTTGGATAAGAAATTTTAGAAACACAAGTCTCTGCCTCCCAGTATAATTGCCTCAGATTTTGTAGCACATCTTTAACTGGAGCTTGATAATTCCACTGAAATTAATTTATTTGTCATATTAAAGAACTAGGTTAAAAATTCTTTATTACTGTACTCAAAAGCTCATTTTGAGTGGGAGACCCTAATCTTTAGGGAATTTCCCAAACTCTTTGGGTGTGCTCACTGACAGATTAACAAAAGTTGTAATTCTTTTTTTTTTTTTTTTTTTTTTTAAGACAGGGTCTTACTCTCTCACCCAGACTGGAGTGCAGTAGCCTGATCACAACTCACTGAAGCCTCAGCCTTCCAGGCTTAAGTGATACTGCCCCCCTTGGCCTCCCAAAGTGCTGGGAGAATTATAGGCATGAGCCACCATGCCCAGCCCATTTTAATCTTAATAAATCATCAGTTATTCCTTATACAGATCCATTAGGATGTTGAATGCTCCTTTAAAACTTTGTCTCTAAAAGGCATAAGGCCTAGATCAGTCCTGTATGTGACTAGAATGTAGCTCTTATGTGCAGGGGTTTTTTTTTTTTCTTTCTTTTGAGATAGGGTTTTGCAATGATGCCCAGGCTGGAGTACAGTGGCACTGTCTCAGCTCTCTTCAGCCTCCTGGGTTCAAGCCATCCTTCCACCTTAGCCTGTCTAGTAGCTGAGACTACAGGCGTGTGCTACCACACCTGCTAATTTTTGTAGAGATGGGGGTTTACCATGTTGCCTAGACTAGCTCAAACTCCTCAGCTCAAGTGATCCCCCACCTCAGCATCTCAAAGTGTTGGGGTTATAGGCGTGAGCCATTGCACCCAGGCAGGTCTTTTTTTTTCCTCTTTTGTTCACTGATTGGTATCTCCTCATCCTAGAGTGGCACTTGCCACATAGGAGGCATGCAGATATTTGCTTAATGAATGGCAAGTGAGTCTCAAAAAGGTCTACTTGTCTTACTGTTTTGACACCTTGACCTGAAGAAATTAACCACAAATAGTACAATTCCAGGTTTTCTTTATCCTCATGTAACTGCTTTTGTCTCTTATGACAAGAATGTTGAAGTCTCAAAGAGAAAGCTGTTTCGAGTCTGTACTGCCAAAATAAATGGTTTGTCAAAACTCTGACCCCTATTTTGCAAAATATTGGTAAATGTAAGAAGTTGACTGGGCACGGTGGCTCACACCTGTAATCTTAGCACTTTGGGAGGTCAGGAGTTCCAGACCAGCCTGGCCATCGTGGTAAAACCCCGTCTCTACTAAAAATACAAAAATTAGCCTGGCATGGTGGCACACACCTGTAATCCCAGCTACTCAGGAGGCTGAGGCAGGCGAGTTGAGCTTGAACCTGGGAGGTGGAGGTTGCAATGAGCTGAGATCATATTACTGCACTCCAGCCTGGGTGACAGAACAAGACTGTCTCAGAAAAAAAAAAAAAAAAATACACAAGCCAAAAGTGTTCAGTTACTTGAAGGAGCATTTTGCAGCTAGCACCTGACAGCCACAGAGGGGAAGTTGCCTGTTACTGAGAACACACATTGCAAGATCCTTAGGATTACTTTCTTGCCTCCCCTTTTCTGTAGTCTCGATTCTGTTTTATTGATCTTAATGTCACCTTTGTAGTGAGCTACCTCACATATTTTTTGGAAAGTTGTATAGTTTGTGTAATATTTTGTCTTCCAGAATTCACCCAATAAGTATGAGTGCTTAAAACTAGGAATCAAACTTGGAGAGGCTGTTGCCTCATCTAGCACAAGTATTATGTCATAGGCTAGGCAGAAGCAGTATGGAGAAAGATCAACAATATCTTTTCCGTAAGGAGCAAGAAAGTGATACAGTGGGGAAAACTTACAGACAGAAATTTAATACATTTCTTTTATCTTGTTAGAATGATTGTTGCATTTTTTTGTTGTTTGTTTTTTGACATGAGGTCTCGCTCTGTGGCCCAGGCTGGAATGCAGTGGCACCATCCCAGCTCACTGCAGCCTCCACCTCCCAGGTCCAAGCAATTCTCCCTCCTGAGCCTCCCGAGTAGCTGGGATTACAGGGGTGCACCACCACACCCCAGCTAATTTTTGCCTTTTTAGTAGAGATGAGGTTTCACCATGTTGTCCAGGCTGGTCTCGAACTCCTGACCTCAGGTGATCCACCCAGCTTGACCTTTCAAAGTGCTGGGATTACAGGCAGGAGCCATTGCGCCCAGCTTATTATGGTATATTTCTTGAACAGAAAGCAACAGTGAAATGATTCACAGTGTTATGCATTAGCATGGCTAACTCTATGAGGAATACTGAGGTTGAATAGTTCACATATAGACTGGGGCACAGTGACTCATGCTTGTAGTCCCAGCACTTTGGGAGGCCGAGGCGGGTGGATCACCTGAGGTCAAGAGTTACAGACCAGCCTGTCCAACATGGAGAAACCCCATCTCTACTAAAAATACAAAATTAGCCAGGTGTGGTGGCATGCACTTGTAATCCCAGCTACTCGGGAGGCTGAAGCAGTAGAAACACTTGAACCCAGGAGGCGGAGGTTGCAGTGAGCCGAGATTGCACCACTGCACTCCAGCCTGGGCAACAAGAGCAAAACTCACTCAAAAAAAAAAAAAAAAAATTCACAAATAAAATTTGTGTTTTAGGATATGCAAAGAAAAGCAAGGGAATGGGAAACAGTCACCTCCTGGGGATCATGATGGGAGAAGGAGGAGCATACAGAATCTCAACAGTATTGTTGATGTCCTGTGTCTTAGATGTTAGGTTCATGTGTTTTGGTAGGTGGTGGCTTCATATTTTTAGTATGTGTCAGCTTCCACATATGCTACATGTATTATTTTGTACATTTTTAAACTATGTATATGATCTGATTTATATATAATTGTATCTGTATACACATTTCTATTTAAAAAGATAGCTGGTTAATAAGATTACATAAATGAGAATTTCAGAAAGTGCTACCGGAATTCAAGAGTTGCACAGAGCCTGCATTTCCTAAGCACTCAAATGATGATGGGCTGGTTAATTTAAGCAGGGTCTTAAAGGATGGATGCCAGACAGAAAATTGAAATGAGAGTGATGAAGAGAGCACACTCCAGTATATATGCAAGGTCAAAAAAGTGGAAACGTTCAAAATATTCAGAGAAATACAAGTATGAGTAACTCAGGAGTAAACAATTCTTACTGGATAATAGGGGGAGATAGATTTCGGAAAGGAGACATAGGAAAATAAAATGGGGACAAACTGGAGGCACTGCAGGTCACAGTGCAGATGATCAAGTTATGGACAATCAATGCTTTCTTCATGGGGGGAAAGCCATGCTTGAGCTCTCCTCATCCAATTCCAGGTCAAATGAAAGAGGCAAGAAGGAAACTAACAACACCTACTATGGACCAGTGCACTGCTAGTTTGCTCACAGTGTGAAATTTGCCCCCAGACGCTTTTACAGAGTTGGTGGTATCACCCTACTTTGACATTTAGTGAGATGTGCCGGGGTTAAATGATTTGACCACATTCATACAGCTAGTAAAATGGTAGTACCTGAATTCAAACCAAGTGTATTATTCTAAAATATATTCACTTTTCTCCCATACACCAATAGTTTAAAACAACAACAACAAAAACCTCAGGAATGAGAACGCTCAAGAAGGCCTAGCTGGTAGTAACACTTTATTTGAAGTCAAAACAAGCAGTTAAGCTGCTGCTTCCCTAATAGCTAATGAACATTCATGTGTATTTGCTGACTTTTATATGCAAATTTTACATTTCCTTTGTGAAGACTTTGGGATCCTAAGGAACCTTGTAACTATACTTTTTGCATTATACAGGCACATGCATTTTCCTCATGACACAACTCAGTGTGCCTTGTATTTTAGTTGTTTGTGTCTGTATCAGTCTAGCTTGGAAGTTCTAGAAGGGTAAGGCCCTGTTGTCTGCGTCATTGTGGTATTTTGCATGTCTTCCACTTTGTGTTTTCCATATAGTGGACATTCATTGTTCAGTCAATATTTTATACTCAAGGCTGGATATTAATTATCACAGGAAACACCGATACCTTGCAAAAACAAGGGGGAGGAGCAGGGAGAAGTCAGGAAGGATCCTTAGGAAAAGCCAGAGGAATGAAGCTTGAAGCAGCCATTTTCCTTAAAGTTTTCACAACCAGTTGATGCTTCTTGGCCCATTCTCCCATTTACAGGCCAGGGAGAAAGAGTCAAAGGCATATGTAAGGAAAAATAGGTTCCCAGTTGGCCCCCCTCTCGTACTTGTAGGTGAATTTGCCATTATTGTAATGTGTGTGGACGTATAGGAAAGAAGGAATTAACCCGTTCTTCAGAACTGCTGATTGAGGATCTATTTGCTGGAAGTACCACAAGTAGCAGAGCCAGGTTGCCTTTTAAGAGTAATCATAGGTCGGGCGCGGTGGCTCACTCCTGTAATCCCAGCACTTTGGGAGGCCGAGGCGGGCGGATCATGTGCGGTCAGGAGTTCGAGACCAGTCTGGCCAACATAGTGAAACCCTGTCTCTATTTTTGAAAAGAAATAATTTTTTTTTATAGAAAATTAAAAGAATAATCGTATTGGCCAAAAAATCTGGAAGCAGTCCAAATATCGAAATGACTTAAATGGTCCATCCACTCTGGAATATTAGGCAGTCATTGAAAATGTTTAGAAAGACTAGCAGCATGAAAAAAGCTGTGACATGGAGACCAAAAAAAAAAGGAAAGGTTACACGGGGTGTGGTGGTTTAGGATTGTAATCCCAGTGGGAGAATCGCCTGAGTCCAGTTCCAAGGCCAGCAGGGGCCACACAGTAGGACTCCGCTCTACAAGGAATGTTTAAAAATTAGCAGGGCGTGGCGGCATCTGTGGTCTCAGCTATTTGGGAGGCAGAGGTTGTAGTGAGCCGAGATCGCGCCATTGCTCCAGCCTGGGCGACAGAGCGAGACTGTCTCGAAAAAAAAGCCGGGTATGCATTAGAAGGGACATAAGGAAAGGATGGGGGAATCGAAAAGCTGTGAAGAACTCGTATTCATTCAACATGCACGTATTAACCACCTACTTAGCCAAAGGCTAGGACGAAGCCAAAAAGATTCCTGCTGCAGATTCAATTACAATAGAATGGCTCGTTCTCACAAGAAGCCACCGTATTCACACGCTGTGCTTTTCTCAGTTCAATCGGCCTCTTCCTTCTGAGTAACCCCAGTAACTGCGCTGTGCCTGCGTGTGCCGGGCAGGGAGGGAAAGCCGCAGCCCCAGCCCCGCGGGGCCTGGCCGTCTAGTCGGAGGGAAGTAAACGGCCTCAACGCAAGCCTGACTGCGAGACGTGCCCAAGGGGAGGAGGTCGAATGAGCAGGGTGGTGTGAGTTTTGCGCGGGCGGGTAGACGGGATATCGGCGGACGGCAGCCCGCGGCCGAGGCTCGGGCGAGTAACGGGTAGGGCCGCGGTTCACCGAAGAGCGCTCCCGGGCAGGCCCCGCCCCTTCCTCCGGCTCTGCACGCTGATTGGCCCCTGCCGGCCTCGTGCTCCCTCGCTCCGGGTTGGCGGGAGGTCTTCAAGCGGGTCCCGCTACCGGCCAGCTACCGTCGAGCAACCAACCGTCTGAGGCCCGGAGCGCTCCGGCGGAGGCTGACCGCCGCGGCCCGGCCCTCTCCCGCGCAGCCCCGGGCTTACTCAGGTACCTGTGCTCGCCCCCGGGACGGGCCTCGCAGGCGAATCTCCATTTTCGAGTGTGCCAGGTCCCTGAGTTCGCTCTCGCCGCCGACCGCACCGCCCGCCTTGGGTGAGAAGGCTGCCCCCCGGCCTCGTCCTCACGCCGCCTCCCGTGGGCGCCCTCATCTGCCTTCGCGGCGATCACACACGCGCTCCCCGCGGCGGGCTCTGGGCTGCGGGGCCTGGCGAGGGCGGCAGTGGCCGCGCAGACTGGGGCGTTGACTGCCCGCCGCCTGGCGGCGTAGCGGGTGGAGGTTCCGGGGGAGGACGGGCAGGGCCGAGACCCGAGGTTGCTCCCAAAGCTTGGCTGCCTGCCCTGAGGGAGGGCCCTGGGCAGGCGCTCCGGTCTCCACGTGTGCCCGCCGCCTTTACTGTGGGGGGGAATGGAAGTTTGGAGGTCTTTTTAATAAATCCTGCCTCCTTGTGGCCCATTAAACACCTGCCCAGAATCTTGAGATCTGCGCTGCTGTGTCTCAGTGTCAGACCCTTAGCCCATGTCTCAGAATTAATGATTCTCTTACATGACATCCAGTAGAGCAGGAGACCGCCTAGCCGCAACCTTTTAAAAAGCCTTAGGCCGAGGCAGGCGGATGGCTTGAGGCCAGGATTCAAGAGCAGCCTGGGCAACACAAAGAAAACCCCGTCTCTACAAGAAATAATGTTTAAAAAAATCAGCCGGGTGTGGTGGCGCGCGCCTGTAATCCCAGCAACTCCGGAGGCTGAGGCAGGAGAATCGCTTGAACCCGGGAGGCGGAGGTTGCTGTGAGCCAAGATCGTGCCACTGGACTCCAGCCTGAGCGACAGAGTGAGACTCCATCTCCAAAAAAACACACAAAAAGATTAGCCGGGCACCGTGGCACGCACCTGTGGTCCCAGTGACTCAGGAGGCTGAGGCGGGAGGATCACCTGAGCCCAGGAGGTGGAGGCTGCAGTGAGCTATGTTGTCACCACTGCACCTCAGCCTGGGTGACAGAGCGAGACCCTGACTGTCAATCAGTCTTTGAAAGACTGATAAGCCCATGCTCTGCAGACACTGAGATCATATCTATTTACAAATTCTATTATGTTTTAAATACAGCATCTCTGTTACCAATAAAATTCTAACATTTAAATTACCTTTGCAGCCGGCTTGGCTCACCGCCTGTAATCCCAGCACTTTGGGAGGCCAAGGTGTGAGGATCATGAAGTCAGGAGTTCGAGAGCCTGACCAACATGGTGAAACCCCATCTCTATTAAAAATACAAAAATTAGCCAGATGTGGTCAAAGCTGGATATTAATCATTACAGGAAACTCGGGATGTAATCCCAGCTACTCGGGAGGCTGAGGCAGGAGAACCTCTTGAACCTGGGAGGCGGAGATTGCGCTACTGCACTCCAGCCTGGGCAACAGAGGGAGACTTCGTCTCAAAAAAATAATTGAAAAAAAAAAAGAGAAAAAAAATTAGCCTGGCATAGTGGTGCTTGCCTGTAATCCCAGCTATTTGGGAGGCTGAGGCAGGAGAATCACTTGAACCCGGGAGGGTGAGGTTGCGGTGAGCTGATAGCGCAACACTGCACTCCAGCCTGGGTGACAGAGCAAGACTCCATCTCAAAAAAAAAAAAAAAAAAAAAATATATATATATATATATGAGTAGCCTTATAGCTAGGGTTAGCTGGTTTTGTTTCCTCGGCAAGGTAACAGACAATAAGTAAGATTTGATTGCTTACTATGTGTCAAGTGTTTTACACGTCATTTTATTTAATATTTAAAACAGTTATTTAGTGGTAAAAGAATATGGGACTTTGATATCAGTTGTGCATTCAAATTCTAGCTTTATCACTTACTAATTATGAGCCTTTGGGCAAATTTCTTAACTTCTCTAAGCCTCAAATTTCTCATCTAGAAAATAAGGGTAAAATAATACCTACCACATAGAGATGTTTTGAGAATTAAATGAGATAATGCATGTAACTCATTCAAGAGTGTCTGGTACATACTCTCAGTGTGCGACTGCACTCATAAGGAAGTTAAAGCTTACCTGCCTGTCCTGACTGAGTTGCCAATGGATATCGCTAGTAGGTTTTTCATATAGGCAAATGAATCCCCAAACAACTTCTGCTTGTTTCATATGATGGCTGTGAACCACCACCCTTTATATTAACCTGAAGAGAAGAGATTATTTCAGATGCCTCTAGAATTTTTGTGATTTACTTACCAAAAAAAAGAAAGAAGGAAAAAATCCAGACATCCTATTCAAGTATGAATTCTGGCATGATTTTTTTTTAATGTTCATGGAATCCATATAAAAATTCATTAAAGGAGGCCAAGCGCAGTGGCTCACGCCTGTAATCCCAGCGCTTTGGGAGGTCTAGCACAGTTTTTTGTTACTTTAGATGAATATGCTTACATACAAATCTCAATTCTGACTAATTTTTCAATAGTAAAAGTGAAATCCAGTCCTATATAAAAAATAGAAACAAAATCCCATCTCTACTAAAAATATAAAAATTAGCCAGGCATGATGGCAGGTGCCTGTAGTCCCAGCTATTTGGGAGGCTAAGGCTGGAAAATCGCTTGAACCCAGGAGGAGGAGATTGCAGTGATATTGTGCCATTGCACTCCAGCCTGGGCAACAAGAGCGAAACTCCGTCTCAAAAAAAAAAAAGAAAGATTTTACTGGTGAGCATAGTTTCTCCTACTTGTTCTTTCCCCATCTCTTGCCCTTTCTAAAGTGGCTCGTATTTTGATTTTCATTCTTTTCCTCTTGCTATCAGAACTCGCATTCTCTTAGTGTATCTAAATGAAGAGCAAAATTAAAAGATATCCCTAGCAGCTTGCAGAACTCTGAGCTAATTAAATCTGTTGTCTTATAAATTTAAAAAGAAAAGAAAAGATACCCCTAGGTAGAACTTGACCAAGACTGTAGCATTAATAGCTTCTCTCTGTCAGCTTGTTCTACACAACTTTCCTGCCAGTATTTGCTTATTAACATCAATGAATTTCTACTTGGAGAATTTCAAACATTTTCTTCTCATTCAGTTTTCTGAAATTTTATATGAAATATCCCAACACATACACAAGGGTTTAGTGGAATAAAGACGCCTACTGTGGACATATTTTACCTTTTTGACTGATAGAAAATTTGCATTATAATTTATGATATATCCATGGTGGTTTTAATATAAAAGCACTATTTTAGGTTACTTACCATTGAATAAAACCTCCTGGAAAATGTGCCACAGTTATTTGTGTTCTGGTACATCTCCACCCAAGTCTAGCCCCAAGACTCAAATTTGAAGCAGAATTCTTAGCCACAGTACCACTGATAACTCCACCCTAGAATTGGAGAAGCCTGACTACTATTTAGTTTTTTCTATCTAGACTTAAGGTTGCTCTTACTTTGAAAAAACTGTGCAGATGAGCCCTCCAGCTATTTTCCAGATGAGATGGGCAGAAAAGAGCAGAAAATTCTTAAGTCTCAAGGTTCAATTTACCACCTATTCCTCTTTCTGTGGAGTTTATATCCCACACCCCAAGTACATAATTGCCTTCAATTTGGCAGGACCTTAGGATCTAGGAAGAAAGATGGGATGAGAGGAGCAATTAGATAAGTAAAATTTTCTCTGCCTAGTTCTTCAAAATGTAGCCCTGTACTATCTACAAAAAATAATTTTTAAATAATTTTTTTAAAAACATGGTAGCCACTTGTGGCTATTAAACACTTGAAACTGAATAATTTAATTTTTACTTTAAATCTGAAAACTGAAGGAACATTTTTTTTTCTCACAAATTATTTTTTAAATAGGACTGGATTTCACTTTTACTGTTGAAAAATTAGTGTCAGAATTGAGATTTATATGTAAGCATATTCATCTAACAAAAAAAAAAGAATGATATATGCTGTAAGTGGAAAATACACAGCAGATTTCAAAGACTTAGGATGTGAACTATGTCGTTGATTTTTTTTTTTTTTTTTTTTTTTTTTTTTGAGATGGAGTCTTGCTCTGTTGCCCAGGCTGGAGTGCAGTGGTGCGATCTTGACTCACCGCAACCTCAAGCGATTCTCCCACCTCAGCCTCCCGAGTAGCTGAGACTTCAGGCGCTCACCACCAAAACTGGCTAATTTTTGTATTTTTAGTAGAAACGGGATTTTGCTGTGTTGGCCAGGCTGGTCTCGAACTCCTGACCTCATGATCCGCCCACCTTGGCCTCCCCAAGTGCTGGGATTACAGGCGTGAGCCACCACGCCTGGCCTCTTATTGATTTTTATATTGATTACTTGTTAAAATGGTATTTTGGACATACTGGGTTACATAAACTATATTATTAAAAGTAATTTTATCTGTTTTGTAAGGTGGCTCTAAAAATACAAAATTACATATGTGGCTTGCATTGTATTGGATAGTGCTGCCCTAGCCTCACTATATCCAATCTTATTTTCCAGTCCTTCCTTCAACAGGGAAATTTCTGAGAGTCAGGAAGGGAAATCTGTACCTCACTCCTTGAACACCAAGGGAGGTATGGCTGTCTGAGCCACTGTGAGGTTGCATTCAGAGGTTCTCATTAGGGTCCTAGAGTAGTTTCCTGTGTTGCTTATTCATACCTCCATTTCCCATTATGCTAGAAATATTTGACCACAAAAATAATACTAACTGTAGTAATTATGTGAACTAATCACCACCAAAGAAGGTGATGATTATATATATTGTTAAATATTGATAGATTAACTTTGTCTCAAAAATTTTTTTTTATTTTTTTATTTTTTATTTCCACTCACTCAGATAAAATGTCTCAAAAAAAATTTTTTTTTGAGACGGAGTCTCCCTCTGTCGCCAGGCTGGAGTTCAGTGGTGCCAGGTTCGGCTCACTGACACCTCCGACTCCCTGGTTCAAACGATTCTCCTGCCTCAGCCTCCCAAGTAGCTGGGATTATAGGTGTGTGCCACCACACCCAGCTAATTTTTGTATTTTTTTTTTTTTTAGTAGAGACAGATTTAACCATGTTGGCCAGAATGATCTCTATCTCCTGACCTCGTGATCCACCCACCTCAGCTTCCCAAAGTGCTGGGAATACAGGCGTGATCAACCACGCACAGCCGTGTCTCAAATTTTATTAGATTATAACAACATTCATTCCTATACACTTATAATTAGTCACTCAAATAGCTTTGTCATACTCTTACTTTAGACCAGGGCAGGCATGGTGGCTCAAGCCTGTAATTCCTGCACTTTGGGAGGCTGAGGCAAGAGGATTACTTGAGCCCAGCAGTTTGAGAACAGCCTGGGCAACATAGTGAGACCTCATCTCTACAAAAACATTAAAAAATTAGCCAGGTGTGGTGGCACCTGTGGTCTCAGCTACAAGGAAGCCTGAGGTGGGAGGATCACTTGAGCCCAGGAGGTTGAGGCTACAGTGAGCTCTAATCATGCGAGCATACTCCAGTCTCGGTGGCAGAGCAGGACCCTGTCTTACACACACACACACACACACACACACACACACACACGCGAAAAAAAGGAAAAGAAGAAAACCAGTCAAGCAAAATAAAAATTAGACCAATTTATGAAAAGCCTTCAGAGCACTTCTATATTTTTTGCTAGAATTGATTTCAACTTTTCAATAAATACCAAAAAATGCTTATTGAATAGGTGCATTTTATAATATATCAAGGAGTTTACCAATAAGGAGATATGGGGTTTTTGTGTGTAGGGGGTGCTTTGTAATATAATACTTGATAATAAGTTCTGGAAATATTTTCCTTGTTTATATATATATATATATATATATATATATATTTTTTTTTTTTTTTTTTTTTTTTTTTAAATAGAGACGGAGTTTCACCATGTTGGCCAGGCTGGTCTCGATCTCTTGACCTCATGATCCACCTGCCTCGGCCTCCCAAAGTGCTGCGATTACAGGCGTGAGCCACCGCGCCCAGCCTAGTTTTCCTTGTTTATAAAAAATTTGAGGTAGCATGTAACAACCTTATGATAAAATTATGTCAATTCAAACAGGATAGAAAATATTAGCAGGAAAAAAGACCACAAATAAATTATAAAGTCAGCATCATTTCTATAATTAACTTTCAATTTGGTCTTGAGTTCTGTAGCCAAAGCAAACTGGCATGCAGTATCTTATTATTTAGGAAGAGGATGTATATTTGTTACTCAAAGGAAGCACAGCTTTTCCTAGCATTGAATTTCAAAAGCAATTTTTATGGGGGTCACTGTCACAAGTAACATTTTAATGGCAAGTTTAGTAACATTTTATATGACTTCATATGGTAGTATCATCCAGTTGTTTTTATATAAAATATATGCAAGTGATGAATAATTGTATGTTTTATTTTTACAGGAATATTGGAAAACCAAAATGAGGCACAATCAGATGTGTTGTGAGACACCACCTACCGTCACTGTTTATGTAAAATCAGGGTCAAATAGATCACATCAGCCTAAAAAGGCCACTACTCTGAAGCGTCCTGTTTTTAATGAGAATTGGCAAGCATCTGAAAAAAATACACATAGTAACAAATTTAAACGCCCCCAAAGGACCTTGTCTGGTTATACAGCGTCAGGAAATGACTGCTTTCTTTAAATTATTTGGTAGGTTTAAAATATTGTAATAGTGGTAATTATAAAGAACTAAAAACCTAGAATGTAAACATCTAATTGTTTACATACTGATCAAAGAGGATATCATTATTTTTGTATTAAATTTCCCATCTCCAACCAAATTTGTTTTTTTGTTTTACTTAGTCTTTTTTTGTTTTTAATATTGGGTTTTTGTTTGTTTTGCTTCCTTATGGATTAAAAATTCATATTCAACTAACTTCTAGACTACTTAAATCCATATGCCAAATGTAAATTCTGGACAATTCAACTTCATAGCCCATGGTAGGAGGTTTGTTTGACCTAAAGTAAAATACTACATAAAGACAGGTGAGCTAACTGACCCAGTTTGATTGAGCCTAAGGGGTTTCTCAGGACTCTCTGCTAAACCCAAGAAAACTAGGGAGCTTGGTCACAGTAGAGAAGTTTCAGGATAACAGTTTGGGAACATTGTTAAAAATTATGCTTTATCATGTCCACACAATGAAATTAAGTTTGAATTTGTTTCAGTTATGAGACAGTGCTACTTCACTGATATATTTTGTAACATTGGCAAAAAGAAACTTCTTTATAGTACTATACTCCTAACAAAGAAAGAGGAATTTTTTTTTTTTTGAGGTAGGTTAATAAGGTAAACAGATTAGAAAAAGGGGTAGGATAGATGAGTTCTGAAAAATAGTTGGAGTCATGAATCAAGTCTGGTAGATCTAGGTAACAAGCTTCCTTGTTTCTAGAGGAAGGTCAGGTGCATTAAAACAAGCTAGTTACGATTTAAAGAAAAGCAAAATGAAAAAATGAGATTGGACAAAAAAAGATGAAAAAGGAAAAAATATAAGGAATATAAGTAGAAAAAGATATAAAGATGCTTCCCCATCAGGAGAATGTTAATAAAAGTTCTCCTTTTCATTAAGAGCAGAACAAAATTACTACCTGCAAACTTTTTTAGTACCCAAAACTCATGAGATACAAGGGAAAATACCTGGCTGTACCATTTTAGGTAACTTAAGAAATATAAACAGAATTACTAGGCCAGGCGAGGTGGCTCATGCCTGTAATCCCAGCACTTTGGGAGGCTGAGGGGGGTGGATCACTTGAGGCCAAGAGTTCGAGACCAGCCTGGCCAACATGGTGAAACCTCATCAGCCATGGTGGCACATGCCTGTAATCCCAGCTACCTGGGAGGGAGGCAAGATAATCACCTGAACCCAGGAGGTGGAGGCTACAGTTGAGCCGAGATCACACCACTGCACTCCAGCCTGGGCAACAGAGCAAGATTCTTTCTCAAAAAAGAAAAAAGAAAAGAAAATGCCAGGTGTGGTGGCTCATGCCTGTAGCTCTTTGGGAGGCCGAGGCAGGTGGATTGCTTGAGCTTAAGAGTTCGAGATCAGCCTGGGGCAAAGTAGCGAAACCCCTTCTTTACAATACAAAAAAAGTTATCTGGGCATGGTGGCGTGCACCTGTAATCCCAGCTATTTGGGAGCTGAGGTGGGAGGATCTCTTGAACCCAGGAGGTTGAGGCTACAGGTGAGTCAACATCATGCCACTGCACTCCAGCCTGGTTGACAAAGTGAGACCCTGTTTAAAAAAGGGAAAAAAATTAACAAGGCAGAAATTATTCTCGGGAAATCAGTATTCTTGGAACTTTCCATGTATTTGACAACATTGATGACAGTTTAGTATACACAAATGAATAGAAGTTACGCCTTTTTTCTTAAAATGAAGGAGAGGAGCCTGGCATGGCAGCATGCTCCTCTAGTTCCAGCTACTCAGGAGTCTGAAGCCAGAGGATCACTTGAGCCCAAGAGTTCAAGGCCAGCCTGGGCAACATAGTGAGACCCTGCATCTAAAAAAGAGAGAGAGAGAGGGGGAATGGAAAAAAAGCAGATTTTTCTAGACTACATTCTGACAACTGTTAATATATTTTGAGATTATATAGTTTAGCCCTTTAAAATTGAAATAAATATTTTACCTACTTTCTAGATGTTATTACTTTAAACAATGTGTTTGTTGGTTATTTTATCCTAATAGTTTTTTCAAAATGTTAATTATAAATAACTAATGAATTATGAATCATTTTTATATAGACATTTTCATATGTATTTGAGTAACAGAAAGTGGAATAGAGATAAATAGGAGAGAAGAATGCAAAACTAAAATTACTATTGGATATTCAGTAAACCAAACACTTCTACCATTCCCCTTCCAATCTGAGCCATATATTAAGGCAAATCAGACGGGATGATGAAGGATAAGGCCGTAATTTTTTGTACAATCCTTGCAATGGTAAATACACCCAAGAACTGAAAACTACACCTTAGGCAACCCTAGTTCATTCATTTTTGTTTTATTTCTAAGTACTGTGTATAATCTCTTGACATAGAAATTAATGCTTCAAAAGGAAACATTCTGTTTTTAAAAGACAAGTTATAGCTGTCTTTTGTTGTAGATGACGATTTAATTCAAGATTTCTTGTGGATGGACTGCTGCTGTAAAATTGCAGACAAGGTAAATTTTGTAACAGTATAACCATTAACCAGCATTATAATGTAACTGAACCATTAGAGCTTCTCCTTTTTTTTTTTTTCCTGTGGTTTGTAACCATTAGAGCTTTAATGAGACCTTATAGGAATTCTCTATCTTATTAGTTATGGTTAAGAAAAAAGCTATTGGCCAGGCGCAGCAGCTCACACCTGTAATCCCAACACTTTGGGAGGCTGAGGTGGGCAGATCACTTGAAGTCAGGAGTCAGAGACCAGTCTGGGCAACATAGTGAGACCCCTGTCTCTACAAAAAAAAAAAATTAACCGGGCATGGTAGCATGCACCTGTAGTCCCAGCCACCCCGCTGAGGTAGGAGGATTCAACCTAGGAGTTGGAGGATACAGTGAGCTATGATCGATTGTGCCACTGCATTCCAGCCTGGACAACTGGAATGCAAGACTCTGTCTCTAAATTAATTAATTAAGTTAAAATTTAAAAAAGAGCTAGACTGCACTCTTCATTCAAAGCAGAATCCTTACACATTAATTTCTGGAATTAGCATATAGCATTGATTCAGCCTGTACTTGAGGAATTGTATAATATTATTGATTACATTTAAATGACCTTAAATCTGTATCTGATTGAAAAACAAAACAGATGTGTCAGCTTACACCTGGATTTTCAACACTTTGGAAGGCCATGGTAAGAGGATCACTTAAGCCCAGGAGTTCCTAGGCTTGGCAACATAGGGAGACTTGGGATCTATTAAAAAAAAAAAAAAAAATTAGCTGGGCATGGTAACTCACACCTGTAGTCCCAGCTACTTAGGAGGCTGAGGCAGGAGGATTGCTTGAGCCAGGGAGGTCAAGGCTGTCGTGATCTGTGATACCACCACTGCACTCCAACCTGGGTGACAGAGCAAGACCCTGTCTCAGAAACAAACAAATAAAACCCAAAAAACCACAAACAAAAAATCACTACAGACTTAATACATTTTGATTAGTTATTACCTTTTATCAGGCTGTGGAGAAAAAAATATTCTTGAGATTTACTTTACTAAGGCAGTCTGCATTTTAATATTTTGTAAGTAACTCAGAGAAAACAAATCTAACTAATTTTGTAGGGTAAAATTAGTTTAACATGTTCTTTAGGAATCAGTGTTTTATAAAAGAATGTCTAACTTACACACTGGGAGCAGTGATGTTTCTGTGTTCTTTAGATTTTGTTGAATGGTTAAAATTTCAGCTTTGTGGCTCACACCTATGATCCCAGTGCTTTAGGAGACTGAGCAGGTGGAACACCTGAGGTCAGGAGTTCAGTACCAGCCTGGCCAACATGGAGAAACCCCATGTCTACTAAAAAATACAAAAATTAGCTGGACTATGGTGGCCTGCACCCATAGTCCCAGCTACTCGGGGAGGCTGAGACAAGAGAATTGCTTGATCCCAGGAGGCAGAGGTTGCAGTGAGCCAAGACCGTGCCACTGGACTCCAGCCAAGGTGACAGAGCAAGACTCTGTCTCAAAAATAAATAAATAATGAAATAAAATTTCAGCTTTGTATTTTTCAATTTTTTTCTTTTAGAGAAAACTTCCTCATGCTATCTAGTCTAAGAATTTTCAGCTTTGTAAATGCCTTTTTATACCAGGCAGTCATATTTGAAAATTAAGCGTGACTTTACATCACTGCTAGCCAACAGTAAAGGGAATGAATGGAAGGTTAGCTTATGATTATACTCACAAAGCTAGTACTGGGGTGAACATTTTTATTTACGCTTAAGATGACAGGGATACACTAGAAGAAGGTTTATAAAGTTTTCTAAATTTCATTTTGGGAAATTTAAAACATACACAATTTAAAGCAAATAGAATAGAGCAAAGAGCCTCCATGTGCCTCTCATGTAGCTACAACAGATCATCAACTGTGACCATTCTTGTTTTTTCTAATGCTTCTCACCAAAATGGATTATTTTGAGGATGATCCCAGACTTTCTGACATTTTATCCATAAACATTTCATAATGTATCACTAAAAGTTAAGAAATATTTTAAAACAATTACAATGTCATGACACTTTTAAAAATTAACATTAATGTTGTAATATCAAATATCCAATTCATGTGGAGTTATGGTTTTAACTTTTGTGGTTTTAAGGTGCATTAAAGTTGCTGCACAGAAGGGGCAGTGTTTGAAAAGTAACTAACCAGGAGTACTGTATCGTAACACTATTCCAAGAATCCTTTACTGAAGTTACTGTGAAAACTTGGTATCACCTTTGTGGCAAATCCTGTTACAATAGGATGAATAAATGTCTTATAAGAGATAATCTGATACATTATTATAACTTGTTTTTAATTTGGACAGAACCTGGCATATATCCTAATATCAGGCTAGAGACGTATCTTTCTTAATAATACATTTAAAACACAGTCAGCCCATGAAAATAGAGCCTTGTTATTCTAATTTCTGAAGTCATTTGAAAGTCATTTTTAAAAGTTATTTTAAAAAATGAGTATGGATGTCTGCAACTAACTCAAAGGGCTTAGAAAAAATTATATATACACATACATATACACAAATAGAAGTATTAAACATCAAATTTGGTGGATCTAAGTGAGGATGCATGGCTATTCATTTTACTGTTCAATTTCTCTATAGATTTGAAATTTAAATTAGATAAAAGTGGGATTTTAGCTCAAAAAACTATTGGCTATAATAAAATCTAGGAGTCCATTCTAGTTAATAATGATATAAAAAATAGTCAAGAACTACTTTTCACTGTTCACATGGTAGATTACAGGAAGTCAAAATGTAAGTACACAATTATATAATAAGTAACACTTTATTGTTTTAGCATATTCATCAGAAAATTTTAAGTTCACTATTTTAAAGCAGTTTTATTTATGAAAGCAAAATATTAATTTTTAACTTTTTTCCTTATAGTATCTTTTGGCTATGACCTTTGTTTATTTCAAGAGGGCTAAATTTACTATAAGTGAGCATACCAGGATAAATTTCTTTATTGCTCTGTAAGTATACTTTATACTAAGTGATTTTCGTGTTATCTATTATATATATGACACCTTATTTAAAACAGAGACTGTTTAAAAGCTTATGTATATCTTTCGGTAGTCCTGTATAAATGCTATACCTTCTTTACTTTATTAGGATATTTTTATGCTTTTTTCACTTACCTTATCATGGTATATGCCTAAGATTTCTTGTTCAGTATTCCACTTCAGTCTGTATTGGATGTTTTACATTTTCCAGAATGCTTCCATATAAATTATCCCAAATTCTCCTCTTTGTGACTTAGATATTTTTTAAAACCAGAATATTCTCTGAAATTTTCAATTAATATATAGTAAAAATCACTATCATCCTTCCCCTTTACATTGAACAACTTGTGGAAAATGCTCTAAACATAGTCTTTGTGGATCTATATCTGCAACATAGACATTATCCATATTTGATACCTTTAGTATTCATTGGCTTCTTTACTAAACACACTGAGCTGTGACAAAGAAATACAGTTTGTTTTTCATTTCTTCCATTGACTTTATATTAGTTTATATTATCGTTGTAATCTGTGAAATTGTTTTCCAATCTATAGATCAGAATTCATTTAGAATCGGTATAATTTAAGAATATATTTCTGGCCAGATGTGGTGGCTCACACCTGTAATCCCAGCATTTTGGGAGTCTAAGGTGGGTGGATCATCTGAGGTTGGGAGTTCGATACCAGCCTGGCCAACATGGTGAAACCTCGTCTCTACTAGAAATATAAAAATTAGCCAGGCATGGTGGTGGGCACCTATAATCCCAGCTACTCGGGAGGCTGAGGCAGGAGAATTGTTTGAACCCAGGAGGTGGAGTTTGCAGTGAGCCAAAATCACACCACTGCTCTCCAGCCTGGGAGGCAGAGTGAGACTCCATTTCAGAAAAAGTGTGTGTGTGTGTATATATATGTATACACACACATACATATATATATTTGGATATAATGCTGCAGTTGGGAGTGTGTGAGTATATATATATATATATATATTATATTTTTTTTTTTTTTTTTTTGAGATGGAGTCTCACTCTGTCGTCCAGGCTGGAGTGCAGTGGTGCAATCTCAGCTCACTGCAACCTCCGCCTGCCGGGTTCAAGTGATTCTCCTGCCTCAGCCTCCCAGGTAGCTGGGATTACAGGAGCCTGCTACCACACCAAACTAATTTTTTGAATTTTTATTAGAGACTGGGTTTCACCATGTTGGCCAGGCTGATCTCGAACTCCTGACCTCAAGTGATCCACTCACCTCAGCCTCCCAAAGTGCTAGGATTACAGGCGTAAGCCACCATACCCAGCCACATGAATATAATTTTAAGTGTTTAACCAGAGAACACATATAAAACATATTTAAGTTGAATACCACAATAGCTGTCAGCACTGAAGAATAAGTTTTTACTCAAAGTGTATTTAATTCAGAATCAAAGACTCATTAAAGAAATAGGACTAACCTGGGTACAGTGTCTCATGCCTGTAATCCCAGGACTTTGGGAGGCTGGGGCAGGAGGATTGTTTCAGGCCAGAATTCCAAGACCAGCCTGGACAACATAGCAGGTCTCTACAAAAATAAAATAGCCAGGCATGGTGGCATGTGCCTATAGTGCCAGCTACTTGGGAGGCTGAGATGAAGAGGATCACTTGAGCCCAGGAGTTCAAGGCTGCAATGAGCTTTGATCACTACTGTATTCAAGCCTGGACAACAGAGCAAAAACACTGTCAGAAGAAAAAGAAAGAAAAAATAGGACTAAAAGAAACTGATTTCTACCTGTATTCAGGAGATACATTTTCCAGTACATAGGGAAAAATGAACTCAAAATTGGGGACGATTGCTAAATTGGAAAAATAGAATAGTATTAGCTAATACTGAGTATTATGTGCAAGGCACCACAAAAAATTTTAATATAATATAACTCATTTAATCTCCCCCTATGAAATTTTGTATTATCCCTGTTTTACAGATGAGGAAACTGAGACTTAGGAAGATTAAGTACTTTGCTTTGTTTTGAGATGGGGTCTTGCTCTGTCATTTAGGCTGGAGTGCAATGGCTTGGTCTCAGCTCACTGCAACCTCCGCCTCCCAGGTTCAAGTGATTTTCCTGCCTCAGCCTCCCAAGTAACTGGGATTACAGGTGCCCATCACCATGCCTGGCTAATTTCTGTATTTTTAGTAGAGATGGGGTGTCACCATGTTGGCCAGGCTGATCTTGAACTCCTGACCTTGTGATCCGCCCACCTAGGCCTCCCAAAGTGCTGGGATTACAGGTGTGAGCCACCGCGCCCAGCCGAAGATTAAGTACTTTCTAAGAGCAAACAAGTTAGTAAGCAGCAAAGCAGGGGCACAAACTAGGAGTGGTTTATCAATGACCAAATTCAGCCATCGACCACTAAGTTAAATTGCTGTTTATATATCTCAGTATTGTATCTGTATGTTGATGCAATATTTATTTTGTAGTTTTTTTCACCTGAAATTAAAAACAAACCAAAAGAAGCTTTAGTTTAAATCTTACTAGATGCCTGAAAATGAATTTGTTTTGTTTTGTAAAGTTATTATCAGTAGAGCACTAGTCAGTTTATGCAATACAATTATCTGTCAGATTTTAATGTATGTTATATTATATAAGCTCCATATTAAAAATAACATGTATTATAATTTCCATTTTAAGTCTAATCATACTTTCTGTATGGACTCAATAGTTCTCCTCATTAAATATTTCAGCCATAGTTCTAAAGCTCAAGTTCTTTTCCTTTCTACATAGTCTCTTATAATGTTTCCTTTCTGTATATCCTTTTTTTTTTTTTTCGAAACAGTCTTGCTCTGTCGCCCAGGCTGGAGTGCAGTGGTGCAATCTCAGTTCACTACAACGTCCGTGCAGTTGAACCCAACTGCACATTCAAGTGATTCTCCTGCCTCAGCCTCCCAAGTAGCTGAGATTACAGGCTCATGCCACCATGCCCAGCTAATTTTTTTTTAAATTTGTGTTAGAGATGGGGTTTCACCATGTTAGCCAGGATGGCTTTGATCTCCTGACCTCATGATCCACCCGCCTTGTCCTCCCAAAGTGCTGGGATGACAGGTGTGAGCCACCGTGCCCGTTCTCCTTTAGACTCTGAACTTCTATTATTATTCTTCCACACTCCCTATCAGAATTATTTGTTTCATATTTCTTGCCTTCTCTACTTAATTGTAGGCTCCTTATGGGCAAGGAACATAAAGCTCGTTATTTCATCCTCCGATTACCAACATATGGGAGGTTCTTAATTTTTTTTTTTTTGTGACAGGGTCTCACTCCATCACCCAAGTTGGAGTGCAATGGCATGATCTTGGCTCACTACAACCTCTGCCTCTAGGGTTCAAGTGATCTTCCTGCCTTAGTCTCCTGAGTAGCTAGGACAACAGGCTCACACTACCACAGCTGGCTAATTTTTTTTTTCTTGTAGAGATGAAGTTTTCCCATGTTGCTCAGGCTGGTCTGAAACTCCTGATTTCAAGCCATCCATCCACCCACCTCGGCTTCCCAAAGTGCTGGAATTACAGGCATGAGCCATACACTTGGCCTTCTGGCTACTTTTAAGACCTCTTTTTCTTTGGTGTTTGGCACTGGTTTCTTTTAATAACCTGCTTGGGATTGGTAAGCTTTCTGGGTTTGAAGATTAAGGATGGATTGTTTTTGTTTTTGTTTTTAGGTTGTTTTTTTTTTACTTTCTTCTCTTTCTCTCTTTTTTTTTTTTCCGGGGACTGAGCTGAGGGCAGGGGGCATTGCTGCCAACCGCCCCAGGGCCCAGCCTGTGCCCTTTTGTTTTTTTTTGTTTTTTTGAGACAGTCTTGCTCTGTCACCCAGGCTGGACTGCAGTGGTGCCATCTCGGCTCACTGCAGCCTCCGCCTCTGGTTCAATTCTCCTGAGTAGCTGGGATTGCAGGTACTAAAAATACAAAAATTAGCCACCATGTCCAGCTAATTTTTGTATTTTTAGTAGAGATAGGGTTTCACCATATTGGCCAGGCTGGCCTTGAACTCCCGACCTCAGGTGATCCACCCACCTCAGCCTCCCAAAGTGCTGGGATTACAGGCGTGAGCCACCGTGCCTGAACTGAAGATCGATGCCTTTCAAGAGACAACTCAGAAAATTTTATCCACTGTCTTCAAATATTCCCCTTCCTCTGCTATCTCCTTTTGAAACCAGTTAAACTTGTTATGCCTCACTCAGTCTTCCACATCACTTACCTTTGATCTTTTCTTTTCTTTCTTTCTTTTCTTTCTCTCTTTCTCTTCTCTCCCTCCCTCCCTTCCTCCCTCACCTCATTTCTTTCTTCCTTTTTCTTTCTTCTCTCTTTTTCTCTTTCTCTTCTCTCTCTCCTCCCTCCCTCCCTCACTTCTTTCTTCTTTCTCTTTCTTTCTTTCATTCTCTCTCTCTCTCTTTCTTTGAGTTTCACTCTAGGCTGGAGTGCTTCTTTCTCTTTCCCCACCCTCCCCTCCTCCCTTTCCCCTCCTTTCCTTCCTTCCTTCCTTCCTTCTTTCCTTCCTTCCTTTCCTTCTTTCCTTACTTCTTTCCTTCCTTCCTTTCCTTCTTTCCTTCCTTCCTCAGAGTCTCACTCTAGGCTGTAGTGCAGTGGTATGATCTCAACTCACTGCAGTCTCCACCTCCCGGGATCAAGCAATCCTCCCACCTCAACCTCTGAAATAGCTGGGGCCACAGGCATGCACCACCACACCCAGCTAATTTTTTGTACTTTTTTGTAGAGACAGAATTTCTCCATGTTGCCCAGGCTGAGTCTCAAACTCCTGAACTCAACTGATCCACCTGCCTTGACCTCCTAAAGTGCTGGGATTACAGGCATGAGCTACCACTGCACACATCCTCATCTTTGCTGTTTTCTGTCTGTGTTTCTTTGGGCTGCATTTTGGATCATTTATTTAGATTTATCGTTCAGTTCACTGATTTTATCTTCATCTTATGTCTAATATGCTAGTTAATTTCATTATAAACATTTCCATTTATAAAATTTCTATTTTCTTATTTTTCAAATATACTTATCCATTTATCATATTATCAAGGTACTTTTAATTTTTTTACATATACTGGAGATAATTATTCTTATATTTTTGTGTCTATTCCAGTATCTGTTTCTGCTCTTGGTATCTTGTTCCCTTATGTGTTTTGTAATATTTTTATTGTAAGTTGACCATTTTTCTTGGAAAGTCATCTGTGGGATTTGTATTATTTCCAGTGAGAACTCTAACCCATTCTTATTTTTTCTCTTAACTACTTTTAAGATTTACTCTTTATCACTGGTTTTGAGCAATTTGATTATGCTGTTTATTGGTTTTAATTTTCTTCATGTTTCATGTGCTCTGAAGTTCATTAAACTTCTTTGTAGGTTTATAGTTTTTATTAAATTTCAAAAACTTTCAGCTGTTATTCCTTCAAATGTCTTCTGTCCACCTGATTTTCTATCTGACCTTTTCAGATTACAGGGCATTGAAAGAGTCCTGCATTGTTATTGATACTCGCCTTCAGAGTCTCCAGTTCCACCTATTTATTGAAGTCCCACATCAAACTGATGCTGTTTATTTTTTCTTAATTTAATTTCTTTTTCTTTTCTTTCTTTTTTTTTTTTTTTTGAGACAGAGTCTCCCACTGTCGCCCAGGCTGGAGTGCAGTGTGGCACAATATCAGTGGTTCACTGTAACCTCTGCCTCCGAGTTCAAGCGATTCTCCTGCCTCAGCCTCCCAAGTAGCTGGGATTACAGGCACGGCCCATCATGCCAAGCTAATTTTTGTATTTTTAGTAGACATGGGGTTTCACCTTGTTGGCTAGGCAGGTCTTGAACTCCTGGCCTCAAGCAATCCGCCCACCTTGGCCTACCAGAGTTCTGAGATTATAGGTGTGAGCCACAGCACCTGTCCCTGATGCTCTGTTTATGATTTTTGTTTCTCTTTATTCTGTGTATTTCATCTTGAATAGTTTCTATTATGTCTTCAATTCACAGATGTTTTCTTTGTGGTATTTAATCTGCCATTAATCCCAATCAGTGTATTTTTCATTGTACACATTGTAGTTTTCATCTCTAGAAGTATATTTTCAATATGTCTACTTAACTTTTTGAACATACAGAATAGTTATAACAGTTTCAGTGTCCTTATCTTTTATGTCAACCATGGATATCAGTTTTGGGTTGATTATGATTTCTTTTTTCTTTTCTTTCTTCTTTTTTTTTTTTTTTTTTTTAGACAGTCTTGCTCTGTTGCCCAGGCTGGAGTGCAATGGCACAGGTCTCAGCTCAATGCAACCTCCACCTCTTGGGTTCAAGCGATTCTCCTACCTCAGCCTCCTGAGTAGCTGGGACTACAGGTGTGTGCTACCATACCTGGCTAATTTTTTTGTGTTTTTAGTAGAGATGGGGTTTTACTATCTTGGCCAGGCTGGTCTTGAACTCCTGGCCTCGTGATCCACCCGCCTCGCCTCCCAAAGTGCTGGGATTACAGGCAAGAGCCACTGTGCCCGGCCAATTTTGATTTCTTATTCTCCTTATGATGAGTCATGTTTTCCTGCTTCTGTGCATGGCTGGTCCCCCCTCAAGTATTTACCAGAATTCCGAGTTTCATATGTGTGTAAGAAAATTACCTGAATCTGGGGAAAGATGTTAAGAAAAGATTAGGAGGAAAGGTGCCTAGCATTCACATAGGGCTGCAAATAGTGCCTGTTCCCACCAGCCAGGTTGAAAAGATTTATAATTCATGGAGCATTGAGAAGATCTTGCCTCAGTAGTGAGGAATAACTAGCCCCAGACTGAACATTGCTCCAGATCCACCTAAAAAATCATAAAAGCAACATCTGAAAGGATCAGATTATTTCAAAGTAACTTTAACTGCATCCCAGAACAAAGCTTAAGATTTATAGGAATAGCCGGGCGTGGTGGCTCACGCCTGTAATCCAAGCACTTTGGAGGCCGAGGTGGGCGGATCACCTGAGGTCGGGAGTTCAAGACCAGCCTGACCAACATGGTGAAACCCTGTCTTAAAAAAAAAAAAAATAAAGAAAAAAATTAAAAAAAAAAAAAAAAAGATTTATAGGAATAAGAAATACCTAGAACCCAACAAGACAAAATTAACTGTATCTCTATTTTTGAACTGCATTGCCTTAAGTGAGGTTGTACACCTTTCATGTGTTTATAAGTCACTTTTATGTCTTTTTGTTAGTATAAATGACTTATTTCTGTCCTTTACCCGTTTCTTTTTTGGGTTGTGATCTTTGTTAGGTATCTGGCTAATACAGTAGAAGAAGATGAAGAAGAAACCAAGTATGAAATTTTTCCATGGGCTTTAGGGAAAAACTGGAGAAAATTGTTCCCTAATTTCTTAAAGTTAAGGGACCAGCTCTGGGATAGAATTGACTATAGGGCTATTGTAAGCAGACGATGCTGTGAGGAGGTAAGAATTTTAAAATGCTTTGTATATATAATCTTTGTTTTCTGTTTATCTAATTATCCTTGTTTTTTAATGTGCTTCTAATGTTTTGGTATTCTGGGTTTTTTTTTTGTTTTGTTTTTTGTTTTGTATATGTAGAGTAGACCATTGATCATTACCATGAATACAACTTGTGTATTACAATGTTGCTGTCTTATTATCACCATAATTAAAAACTGTTGGCTGGGCTCAGTGGTTCACGCCTGTAATTCCAGCACTTTGGGAAGCTGAGGCAGATGGATCTCCTGAGGTCAGGCAGGAGTTCAAAATCATCCTGGCCAACGTGGTAAAACCTCATCTCTACTAAAAATACAAAAATTAGCCAAGCGTGGTGGCAGGTGCATGTAATCCCAGCTACCTGGGAGGCTGAGGCAGGAGAATCACTTGAACCCAGGAGGCAGAGGTTGCAGTGAGCTGAGATGGTGCCACTGCACTCTAGCCTGGGCGACAGAGTGAGACTTCATCTCAAAAACAACAAAAAATTGTCATTTCTATTTTTCAGAGCAACCTATTTCTATACTAAGTACTTTTAATGTATTTCCTCTGTCTATATCATCAATATATCAAAAAAGGATGATATGAACAGACCAAAATATCTTATTTAGGATTACAATAACACTGGAGTTGAATAATAATTTCTGTTCAATAAAGTTAGTGAAATTTCAAGTTCCCAAAATTGAAACACATATATTAAATGGTATACAATTTAAATATTCTTTAAAATCATAACTCTTTTCACATAGAATATATTGTTTTCTTGATGCCAAATCTTATTAGGACAAGGCCAGGAGCGGTGGCTTATGCCTGCAATCCCAGCACTTTGGGAGGCCAAGGCAGATGAATCACGAGGTCAGGAGTTCGAGACCAGCCTGGCCAACGTGACGAAACCCTTGTCTCAAAAAAAAAAGAAATCTTATTAGGACAAATCAGCAGGACACTAAAAATTTAACAGTTATTTTATCAAATGTTCTGGTTTTTAATAAAGTCATTATTTCAAACTACAGAAAAATTCTAGAGTAGAAAATTAAATGGAAAGCAGTGGCCACTGTAAGCTCTAGTATTAGTTCAGAAAAGTTTGATAAATGTGAGCTACTTGATGCACTTTGCAAATCTTAAGTTTTGATAGAATTAACTTATTCATTTATATATTGATTTAGTGAGTACTTAGTAAATATCTACTAGAGACTATATTATTTCTTTTAATTTAAAAAGGGCAGCTGGGCATAGTAGCTCGCACATGTAATCCCAGCACTTTTGGAGGCTAAGGTGTCTGGATCGCTCGAGTCCAGGAGTTCAAGACCAGCCTGGGTAACATGGTGAAACCCTGTCTCTACAAAAAATACAAAAAATTAGGTAGGGGTGGTGGTGCACACCTGTAGTTACAGCTACTTGGGAGGCTGTGGTGGGAGAATCACCTGAGCCCAGGAAGTTCAGGCTGCAGTGAGCTGTGATCATGCCACTGCACTCCAGCCTCAGCAATGGAGCAAGACCCTGTCCCAAAAAATAAAAATAAAAAAAGGCTTGAAGCAAAAATAGACATATTACATCTATTAATTCCAGGCGGTAGGAATATAGATGTTTCTTATATTATTCCTAATGCTTTTTCATAATTTTAAAATTTATCAACATTTTTTTCACACCGCTGCCACCCAAATTTATCAACATTTTTAAAAAGATTAATGAAACTTATTTTTCCTCTTCAAAAAGGTCACCTTATTTCAATGAATTTAGTCCCTTTATCCTTATCACAATACTTTGTTTCCTTCTGTATCACTGAACAAAATTTGTAATTATTTATTTGCCTGTCTATTGTTTAAATAATAAACTGCAAATGCAATGAAGTGAAACATCTAGTACATTTCTAATATCTCCCATCTCTGTCTTCACACTTAAATTACAACAATCATGCATTATTCTCTTTTACTGAGAAAACAGAAGCAGTAGAACAGACTGTCAGTATGCTCACATTTTATTGTTTATCCTACCTACATGCATACCCATATATTCTGCCTTCCTTGTGTTACCGTGAAAGAATGATCTTTGTTCCTGTACAAGTCTGCTTGTGCACTAGATCTCATCTTTTCTTACCTTCTCAAGGACATCACATTCCAGTAATTGTCCCCTTTCCAGCATTTCACATTTTTTATTTTATTGGGTCACTGCCATCAGAATACAGAATTGCTCTAAGATGTCCATCAACAAAAACAATAAAACTTTATCCCCCAGCTACCACTACATTTCTCTGCTTTGCTTCCCTTGTAACTAAACTCTTGGAAGAATTGCTTGTATTCTATCTCTACTTCTGTTCTTTCCATTCTCTTTGAACCTGTTATATAAAGTCTTTTTCCCCACCATTCTGTAGAAACTTGTCAGGGCACCAAATATCTCTATATGGCCAAATCCAAAGGTTAATTATTAGTCCTCAATCTACTCAACTTAGCAGCTTTTGACATTATCCCTCATTTCTTCCTGAAACACTGTCTCCACTTGGTTTTGAGGATACCAGGGTTTTTTTTGTTTTATTTTTTGAGACAGAGTCTCCCTCTGTCGCGAGGTGCCAGGCTGGAGTGCAATGGCATAATCTCGGCTCACTGCAACTTCTGCCTCCCGGGTTCAAGCAATTCTCCTGCCTCAGCCTCCTGAGTAGCTGGGACTACAGGTGCATGCCACCACGCCCAGCTAATTTTTGTATTTTTAGTAGAGACGGGGTTTCACCATGTTGGCCAGGATGGTCTTGATCTCCTGACCTTGTGATCCGCCCGCCTCAGCCTCCCAAAGTGCTGGGATACCAGGGTTTTTTTAAGTCACTTTTGCCAGTTCCTTTTCACCTCACCAACTTCATTAGAGTGCCCTTAGGCTCAGACTTAGTATCTCTTCTCCTTTCTATTGGTATTAGCTTATTAGGTGACCTCATTCACTCTCAAGGCTTTAACACTAACAACTGATACTTTCTCCCAATTCCAGATCTGCATACTAAATGGCCTGATATTTTTTGTCTAATTGATATCTCAAACTTAACATGCCTAAAATTAAACTCCTGACTCCTTGACACAGACCTCCACATCTGCTCCTCCTGCAGTCTTCCACATACTCATAAATAGCAACTCTATCCTTTTAGTTGCTCAGGCCAAAAAGATACTGTTTCCATTGACTTCTTTTTATTATATTCGTACCTTGAAAAATTATCTAGCATTCTACCATTTCTTACCACCTTCACCACTAGACTACTGTCCTTTTGTCACCTCTTGCCTCGATTATTGGCATAAATTTCCAAACAGTCTCTCCTACCTCCCACCTTTTTTTAAAAAATGCAGGGTCTGGCTGTGCACAATGGCTCACGCCTGTAATCCCAGTACTTTGGGAGTCTGAAGTAGGTGGATCATGAGGTCAGGAGTTTGAGTCTAGCCTAACCAACATGGTGAAACCCCACCTCTACTAAAAATATAAAAATTTGCTAGATGTGGTGGTGTGCACCTGTAATCCCAGCTACTCAGGAGGCTGAGACAGGAGAATTGCTTGAACTCGGGAGGCAGAGGTTGCAGTGAGTTGAGATGGCGCCGCTCCACTCCAGCCTGGGCAACAGAGCAAGACTCTTAAAAAAAAAAAAAAGACAGAGTCGTACTTTGTTACCCAGGCTGGAGTGCAGTGGTGTGCTCATGGCACACTGCAGCCTCAACCTTCTAGGCTCAAACGATCCTCCTGTCTTAGCCTCCCAGGTAGCTGGGACTACAGGCATGTGCCACCATGCCTGGCTAATTTATTTTTTGTAGAGATGGGGGTCTCACTATGTTGCCTAGGCTGGTCTCGAACTCCTGTGCTCAAGCAATCCTCCCAACTTGGCCTCCCAAAGTGCTGGGATTGCAGGTGTGAGCCACCATATGCAGCTATAATCTATTTTTCATACAGCAGCCAGTGTAATTTTTTTTTTAGGTAAGTCAAATTATGACTCCTCTACTCAAAAGCCTCTGTGGCTTCCAGCCTTACATAGGGTAAAAGACAAAGTCCTAGTCATGGTCCTACATGGCCTACCAGCCCTCCTCCCTTCTCTCTTTGATCTCATCTCATGTCTTTGCTCTTCCACTCAAGCTACACCGGCCTCCTTACCTCAAAGATACCAGTTACACTCCTATCTCATGGTCTTTGCACTTACTATTCCCATAACCTGGAATGTTGTTCCCCAGATATCAGTATGCTTCACTTCCTAATTACATTCAGGATTCTGCTTAAATGTTACCTCAGAGAGACCTTTCCTTATCACCTTATATAGAGTAGTATCTTTCTCCATGGAATAGAAGTGTCCAGAAGTAAACCTTCAGTTATGTTCAATTGAATTTTGACAAGGGTACCAAGAAAATTCAATGGGGAAAGTGTAGTCTTTTCAGCAAATGGTGCTGGGAAAATTGGATTATCTACATGCAAAAGAATGAAGCTGAACTTCTGGTTTATACCATATATAAAAATTAACTCAAAATGGATCAAAGACCTAAATGTAAAACTTAAAACCATAAAACTCTTAGAAGAGGCCGGGCGTGGTGGCTCATGCCTGTAATCCCAGCACTTTGGGAGGCCGAGGCGGGTGGATCGCGAGGTCAAGAGATCAAGACCATCCTGGCCAACATGGTGAAACGCCATCTCTACTAAAAATGCAAAAATAGCTGGGTGTGGTGGTACGTGCCTGTAGTCTCCGTTACTTGGGAGACTGAGGCAGGAGAATTGCTTGAACATGGGAGGCGGAGGTTGCAGTGAGCCGAGATCCCGCCACTGCATTCCAGCCTGGTGCCTGGAGACAGAACGAGACTGTCTCAAAAAAAAAAAAAAAAAACTCTTAGAAGAAAACATAGGAGTAAGTCTTCATGACCTTGAATTAGGTTTCTTAGATATATACCAAAAGTAACAAGTAACAAAAGAAAATATAAAGTGGACATCATCAAAATTAAAACCTTTTGTCCTTCAAAGGATACCAAGTGAAGAGATGACCCACAAAATGAAAAAATTTGTTTTGCAAGTCATCTATTTGATAAGAGTCTTGTATCTAGAAATATAAAGAGCTTTACCACATAATAATAAAAAGGCAAGTGGCCGGGCGTGGTGGCTCACACCTGTAATCCAAGCACTTTGGAGGCCAAGGCGGGCAGATCACCTGAGGTTGGGAGTTCAAGACCAGCCTGACCAACATAGTGAAACCCTGTCTTTATAAAAAATAAAATAAATAAATAAATATAAAAATAAAGGCAGTCAATCAATGGGCAAAGAATCTGAATAGACATTTGTCCAAAGAAGGTATACAAATTGCTAACACACACACACACACGCAAAGATATTCAACATCATTAGCCGTTTCAGGGATTACAAATCAATAGCATGATGAGATATTACTTCCCACCCACTATGATGGCTATAAACAAAATAAAACTACTGGAGAGGATGTGGAGATATTGGAACCCTCATACACCTCTCATGGAAATGTAAAATGGTGAAGTTGCTTTGCATAACAGTCTAGAGTTCCTCACAAGGCTAAATATAGAGTTACTCTATCACCTAGCAAGTCTACTAGCTATGTGCCAAAAGAAAAAAACAAAACTATGTCCACACAAAAACTTTAACATGAATGTTCATAGCATTATTCATAATAGACAAAGTAGAAACAACCTAAATGTCCATCGACTGATAGAATGGATAAACAAAATAAGGTATATCCCTACAATGAAATATTACCTGACAATTAAAAGGAATGAAGTACTTGGTACAAGCTACAACACAGATAACCTTGACAACGTTATGCTACATAAAAGAAGCCTGTCACAAAGGGTGACATATTGTATGATTCTATTTATATGAAATGTCCAGAATAGACAAATTCAGAGACAGAAATAGATTAGTAGTTACTATGGGCTGAGGGAAGGGAAAAGTGGAGTGTGATTGCTTTATTTATACAGTGATGAAAATGTTTCAAAATTAACTGTGGTAATTGTTGCTCAGCTCTGAATATACTAAATATCATTGAATTGTACATTTCAGTTGGATGAATTGTAAGGTATTTTAATTAAATTTCAAAGCTGTTAAAATTTACATTAGTTCCTCCCACTATTACTCTGTATTCCCTTTCTCAGTTCCAATTTTCTTCAAAGCACTCAACCATCATATAACGGTCTCCTTTTTATTTATTTATCTGGCTAATAAATTTCCTCCCACTAAAATACAGATTCCAAGAGAGCAGGGTCTTTGTTTTGCTTTTTTTTTTTTTTTCCTGAGACATGGTCTCATTCTGTTACCCAGGCTGCAATGTGTAATCATAGCTCACTGCAACCTTGAACTCCTGGGCTCAAACAGTCCTCCCACCTTGGCCTCGCAAAGTTCTGGGATTATAGACGTGATGAGCCACAGTGCCTGACCCTTTTTTTTTTTTTTTTTTTTTCCTGTCACTTAGGCTGGAGTGCAGTGGCGCCATCTCGGCTCACTGCCACCTCCACCTCCCAGGTTGAAGTGATTCTCCTGCCTTACCCTCCTGAGTAGCTGGGATTATAGCTGGGATTACAGGCATGCACCACCATGCCTGGCTATTTTGTAGAGACAGGGTTTTCACCATGATGGTTGGGCTGGTCTCAAACTCCTGATTTCAAGTGATCTGCCCGCCTCGCCCTCCCAAAGTACTGGGATTACAGGCGTGAGCCACTGCCCCCAGCCTTATTTTGTTCTTATTCTATCTCCAGTGCCTAGAACAGTACCTGGCACATAGTAGGTAGTCAATAAATATTTGTTGACTGATAAAATGAATGGAACTTCCAATTCTTTTTCATACCTTCTTATCCATGAAATAGGGAAACAATAAACTATAAAATAATTCTTCAGTGTGCTCACTTTGCACTGCCCCTTACTCCAGTGGCAGATAGAGAAGCTGTTTTTTTGGCTGTTCCAACCACCTACATTTGAATCATGCTGGCATATAGAAAAGGTATTTGCCTAGTAGATTTCATACTGTTAAGTGTTCACTGGACAACTACTTTATAAATAACACACCAAGTTCAGTGTATTGTAAAGAAGTATTATATCACTCCATTCCTGTTCCTGAAGTAGTAAGACAGACTTCTGAAAATTTAAGCATTTAAATTTGTTACTGAAAGCCTGGCATACTGCCAAACAAAACATTTCTTTAGTCCCATATCCTAAAATAAGTTAGAATAGTAGCTACAAACTAGCTTACACTAATAATACTTTACATTTGCATAGTGCTATATAAATTATGAATATTTTCCCAGAAATTATCACACAAATAGCTGTGAGGGTGGTGGCATTCTCATTTTACAGTTGATGAAACTGAGGACCAAGGAAGTTGGGATTTACTCAAAATCATAGAAATGGCAGAGCCAGAACATCTAATGACTTCCTAGTGTTCTTTTTTCTGTGACATCTAGCCTCTCTTATTGATTAGTTTAGAAAAATGCATTTATATCTTGTCTTGGGAATTAAAAAATAGCCTCAATATTCTCTTCATTTCACAGATGCAAAAACTGTGGCTTAGTAAGACTGTGATTTGTCCATGGCCATGAAGTTAATAAGTAGCAGACCCAACATACTTAAACTCCGTACTCTTTGCATTATATGGTACTGACATAAGAAAGAACATGTGCTCTCTTTTCAAATAATGAGTTTTGTGATTTGTCTCTTTTCTTTTTTTAATCTTGGCTGCAAAGAAGCTAAGAGCTAGGTACTATCCTTAACCAGATCGACTCTGTTACATTTTATTACTGGTATGTCTGCTTTCCCCTTTTAGTTGAAATTTCCCTTTTGGGTCCCAGTTCAATGAAATTTTCCCCCCCCTTTTTTTGTCAGCTGCCTCATTCTTTTTTTGAAAGAGATGGGGTGTGATTAAATTGGAAAATATTTGTAGGGCTTCTCAAAAAAAAAAGTGGACTATTTCTCTGTTTATTCTGATTTTGTCTTCTTACCTGATGATCTTATCATCAGCTCCTTTGAGGTGGGATTTGTTTACATTGGTGATAGCTTAATTTCTAGACTGGTTTACACATTAGGGAGGATGTCTATCTAATGAGAGAGTTAGACTACACTTACAGCCCCTTTCATACATCATGGAGGGTAGCAATTTAACCAAGAAGTTTTTCTCTATTCCAGTTAATACTCTGGCCAAAATGCCACAGTATCATCATAGCTGAGTTCTTCACTATCTATTACTTGATTCCAGATTAGGAATTTAGAAAGCAATGGTACAATAGTGTGTTTGGACAGAATAATCCAATGGATTATTGGATTATTCATCCAGTATGCAGAGAGACCCAATATAGGGAATGTACTGGAAATTGCTAAACTTGCTATAGCTAGAAACAAGGGTGTGAAGAAAATTGATAGTAGTGCTGAAGAAAATGAAAGAGATGTTAGAAATGTTACAAAATTATAATTATCATTATCTGGTAACCAATTGGATATAGGGTACATGGGAGAGGAGGGAACTGTCAGTTTCAAATCTGCATAACAGGAAGAGTAATGGATTACATAATGGAAATAGGGAAGGCTACAGAAGCAAACTAGATTCCCTGGGGGAGATAAAGAATTTGGTATATAGACCTGAATTTAAGGCAATAACTGGATATAATTAAATGAATGGTCAACACGCATAATAAAAGTCATTAAGTATAAATGATGCTTAAAGCTTAGAGTTTTTAAGAGATTCAAGGTAAAAGTAATATTAATACTTTTTAAGAACTTGCCAGGCACTGTTCTAAGTACTGCCCATGTATTAACTCTTACAATTCTTAGATCTAGCTAGGTAATCCCAGATAAGAAACTAAGGAACAGAGAGGTTAAATGGCTTCTCCAAGGACACACAATAAGTAAAGCAGCACTCCAGGATTCAAACCTAGGCAATCTGACTCCAGAGTCAGTGCTTTTTAAAAAGTCTTTTCATGCCTATCCCTATCTCCTCCCCCATTCCTCTCCCCTGCCAGGGAGAGGAGAAGCTGACTGGGTTGGTTTTGACAGAGTCAGTGCTTTTAACACCTATACTATACTACCTCTTGAGATCACAGAGGTAGAGTATATACACAGAAAAACAGAGGACCAAGTATCAAATTTCAGAAACACTGACCCAAAGCACCCCCCATCACTAAAAATGATGAAAGAGGGCCGGGTGTTGTGACTCACTCCTGTAATCTCAGCACTTTGGGAGGCCCAGGTGGGCAGATCATGAGGTCAGGAGTTCAAGACCAGCCTGGCCAACATAATGAAACCCAGTCTTTTAAAAAATAATAATAATAAATTAATTAAAATGATGAAAGAATAAGATAAAGTAAAAAGGGGGATATTTCTAGTGGATCAACTGCTACTAGTGTTTCAGAGAAGTCCCTTTCATAGAATCACAGCATTGGGGGATTGAAAGTGATCTGTTTTCTCATATAAAAGACACCCGATGGCCCAGAAAGTTGTGTAATTTGCCCAAGAAGTAATGAATTTTTTTTTTTTTTGAGACCGAGTTTCGCTGTTGTTACCCAGGCTGGAGTGTAATGCATGATGTCAGCTCACTGCAACCTCCGCCTCCCAAGTTCAAATGATTCTCTTGCGTCAGCCTCCCAAGTAGCTGGGATTACAGACAATGCACCACTATGCCCAGCTAATTTTGTATTTTTAGTACAGATGGGGTTTTACCATGTTGTCCAGGCTGGTCTCAAACTCCTGACTCAAGTGATCTGCCCACCTCAGCCTCCCAAAGTGGTGAGATTATAGGCATGAGCCACTGCGCCCGCCAGAATAACAGAATTAAGATGAAAATCTAGCTCTCTTGACCCTGGTACAGTTTTATTTTTAATTCACTTATCACAGTAAATTCTAATTATATGATTACGTGTATATAAAATATATGTAGACATGTTAAAAAGTAAATAAGCGTGGCTGTGTATTTTTCTATCTGGGTTAGTTTGTGGAGAGACTGATGCACTTGTTGGAAAAATAAGTTTTTGGCTAGGTGCGGTGGCTCACACCTGTAATCCCACCACTTTGGGAGGCTGAGGTGGGTGGATCACTTGAGGTCAGCTGGAGTTGGAGACCAGCCTGGTCAACATGGCAAAACTCCATCTCTACTAAAAATACAAAAATTAGCTGGGTGTGATGGCAATTACAGGAGTGCGTCATTGCACCCAGACTCTGTAAACATGAAAATCACTGGTCTAGGCAATTAATAAGGCTCTGCCTAGCTCTCGAATGTTACAGTTCTCATTTACTTTGGGTCATTGATTACTGTAACTAAAGATTTTTGCTTAGAATGGCTAGCAATGAGGTTGGCACATACATACAGTTCCCTAGCTTAACTTCTTAAATGGCTGTCATTTGTCAGATGCTTACTATGTGATGATTTTACAAATCATCTAGTCCTCAGAATAATCCTGTGAAGTAGATGGTATGCCCATTTTAAAGATGAAGAAATTGAGCCCCAGGAAGTTTAAATAACTTGTCCAGTTTCATACAGCTAGCATGTGGCAGTGCCAGGGTAAGAAACTAAGTGTACCCTGACTCTAAAGCCCATGTTTTATTTAACAAACTTTATAGAACAATGACTGGCAGATAGTGAGGCTTTATAAATAATGCCTCATCTGATCCTCCCCAACAACCCTCTAAAATAGACTCTTATTATCTCCATACTACAGATGATGAAGCTGAGGAACAGAAAGATTAAATAACTTACCTATGTTCTTATTTACCATATCTCTCTCTTTTTTTTTTTTTTTTTTTTTTTGAGACGGAGTCTTGCTCTGTCACCAGGCTGGAGTGCAGTGGTGCAATCTCGGCTCACTGCAACCTCCACCTCCTGGGTTCAAGCAATTCTTCTGCCTCAGCCTCCTGAGTAGCGGGGACCACAGGCTCGTGCCACCACGCCCGGCTAATTTTTTTGTATTTTTAGTAGAGACGGGGTTTCACTGTGTTGGCCAGTATGGTCTTGATCTCTTGACCTCGTGATCCACCCACCTCGGCCTCCCAAAGTGCTGGGATTACAGGCATGAGCCACCGCGCCCGGCCTTACCATATCTCTTTCCATAATTGCAAACATTTTAATATTAGCATAACACACATAGCTGGGAACCTCATTTAATTTTTTTTTAACCCAATACATTCCAAAGTTAAGTATTACATATTGTTTTAGAGTAACTGTATTATGTTTCCCAAACTTAGAATATTCAGAATTTAAAAATAAATACCCTGACAACCTGGAAGGTTGCTTCAGTCCTATTTCCTGTTTAAAATAATTTACTTTGTCAATTATTGTGTTAAAGATCCAAGCAATGAGTCACTTTTTAGTAATATTGCCTTATCTGAAAATATTCTGTTTTTAAATCAGCAATTTGGATTTTTATCTTCACTTTAGAGACATTTTTTGAGTTATAATTTTTGAACTCAATTTTAGTAAATTTTGAAATCTTACTAAAATTCTAAAAGTAAGCTTTCCATTATAGGTTATGGCCATTGCACCAAGCCATTATATCTGGCAAAGAGAACGCTCTGTTCATCACAGTGGAGCTGTCAGAAACTACAACAGAGATGAAGTTCAGCTGCCCCGGGGGACCTAGTGCCACACCAGTAGATTGTTCACTCTGCGGTAAAAAAGGAAGAGGTGTTAGACTGGGATTGTCTGCATCATCATCTTTATCCAGTCATACAGCAGAGGTGATGGAAAAACATTGTCGGGAATCATACAACTCACTGTCAATGGACGTAACAGGTGATCCCTCTCAAGTTTATACCTATTCTCAAGGTATGATTTCATATATATGCCAGAATTAGATATATGCATGTCGTTTACTGAGCTCTAGTCAGTCCTTGCTGTCATGGATACATAATAATTTATATACTACAACAATATAAGTTCAATTAATCTTGAAACTTTCTCCCCTTTCAGTTACTTTTTGTTTTGTGTCCCTATCTGTTTTGTGGTGACCCACCTAAACAGATTTTTAATGTGACCTCTGTTAAGTTGAAACCTAATGTACCATAAGCCTCAAGTATTTTAAGAGCCTGAATCATTTTGTCGAACTGTTTACTTTATTCAAAAGGGTTTCAAGAAGAAAATAAATTTACTTGTAACCTCACCTTCCAACTATTGGTTTCCTTCTGTACACTTTTCTAACAAAATTAGAACCATACTATATCTAGGCCTGCTTTTTTCTTTTTCTTTTTTTTTTTCTTTCTGTTTCTCGAGAGTCTTGCTTTGTTGCTCAGGCTGGAGTGCAGTGGTGCCATCTCAGCTCACTGCAACCTCCACCTCCCAGGTTCAAGCGATTCTCCTGCCTCAGCCTCCAAGTAGCTGGGACTACAGGTGCGTACCACCACACCCAGATAATTTTTGTATTTTTAGTAGAGATGGGGTTTGACGATATTGGCCAGGCTGGTCTCGAACTCCTGACCTTGTGATCCTCCCACATCGGCCTCCCAAAGTGCTGGGATTACAGGCATGAGCCACCGTGCCTGGCCTAGGCCTGCTTTTTTCATTTATCAGAAAGGATTTTCCCATGTCATTGCTGAGTCCTCCAAAACCTTTTTTTTTTAAAACAGAGTCTCACTTTGTTGCCAAGGCTGGGGTGCAGTGGCATGATCTTGGCTCACTGCAGTGTCTGCCTCCTGGGTTCAGGTGATTCTTGTGCCTCAGCCTCCTAAGTAGCTGGGATTACAGACATGTGCCACCATGCTCAGCTAGTTTTTGTGTTTTTGGTAGAGAGGGGTTTCACCGTGTTGGTCAGGCTGGTCTCAAACTCCTGGCCCCAAGTGATCTGCCTGCTGGGATTACAGGTATGAGCCATTGCACCCAGTCCAAAACCTGATTTTTAATCCTGACATAGTATAAGTACCATAATTTCTTCATATATTTCATTTTTGTTGGAATTTAAGTGGCTTTCAACAATAGTGTATTAGAAAAGAATCGTATTAGCTGGAAAAAAATTCAACTGCACCATAATATCATTCAAATTATTTTTATATATAGTATTCTCTGACATTTCTTTTCTAGAAATGTCTAGAAACAGTACTAGAATAATATTCTATCAGTGATCCTTTTTACTTATAAAGCCTTCCAGATTTTCACCCATCTCAAGACAGGGTAGACAGATTTTTTTTTTTATGGTCCTTTCTAATTCTATCATGAGAAATTAACACACCTGCATTATTTCAGAATTTTACCTATTTGTTTTTGCCACAAAGAGATTAATAGTGGCTACTTAAGCTTTACTAAGGGAGAAACTAGACTCTCATTCTTGAAGGCAGGGGTTATGCTTCAGTCATTGTCCCATTTCTTGGCTGCAGTAATCACTCAACAAATTTGCATGACAGTATAGTCTCTTCCCTTTCAACACCTTCAGGCATATTTTTTATTATGTTGAGGCAAAGGATCAGTTGAGGCCAGGAGTTTGAGACCAGCCTGGGCAACATAGCAAGTCCCTATCTCTTTAAAAAATTGTCTTTTAGCATCCCTCCTCTGCCAGCTTCCTTTAGTCTTTGATCCTTATAATAGGTAAGCTTTTTCTAGCACATCCTTGAAAGAAAAAAAAAAAGGTAAGCTTTACTGAATGTTTACAATGTCCAAGGCAATATATAATACATTTTATATTCATAATATCATTTAATATTCACAGCCAACTGTAGGATAAATACTACATCTCCACTTAGCAGATAAGGAAACTGAAGCTTAGAGAAGTTAAATAATTTGCCCAAGTTGCTGGAGTGACATATGAACCCAGGTCTCTGACTGTAAGCTAGAGCCTGAATTCCTAAATATTATGTTTTACTGCCCTTTGGATGAAATCCTGCCATTGGCAGTGAAAATAAGCTGCCACAGAAGCCTTCTAGCAGACTACTAAGGAAGTGGCGAAAGCATTAAGAACCAAGTCCCTTATGAAAGGCTACATGAAGTGAGCTGGGAGAGAATTCCAAGAATTTGAACAGATATTTACAAAAAGCAAAACAGAAGCAGTTATATATATATATATATATTTTATTCAGACCACCCTCTGTAGAGAACGGTAATACCACTCCGTAGTATAGACCTTGACATCTCAACAGGAAATGTGAGTGGACCCAGAGAAGGGGGCTCTGCCAGTCAGTATACTTTGGAGAAAAAATAAAGGTCCTTGAGGGATTGTGGATAAAAGGTGGGGTATTAACTTAGGGAGTTGTAGAAGGAACTGTGTGATTTCATCCTGTCACTGGATGAAAGCTGTGATTTAGGATTTATAGGTCCTATACAGGAAGGAACAAATATTTACCCATAGCCACTTTATTCTGAGTATTAACCCATGGTTAACTGTAAAACTCTTTGTTTCAGGATGTCAGAAGGTAAGCAATACAAAGGAAAATTATTGATTGTACACATATTTGACCATTAAAAATATACATTCATTTTCCTCCAGTAGTTTTAATGGAGAGTGAGCTACTTGAGAGTAGAGGGGGAGAGTGCAGGATAATAGGGACACACGATGTTACAGGAGTCGGATGAATCTCTCACTGCCTAAACAGCTACCGATTTAGTGACCTCTACTAGCAAAATTTTCTTCCTCCAGTCCACATAAGGTTGGAATCATCTGATAATATGTGGCTGCAAAAAACTGAAATCAGAATTCTCCAAGAAAGACACAAAAAGTTTATGCTCTTCTTTAGACTTCGGTGCTAAACTTAGCATAGATGGTAATCAGTGCTTCTACCTTTCTTTCAAACACAAGCCAGCAACTCCTCAATTTTCAGGTAAAAACATGTTTTCCCACCTTAAAAATTTTTTGCTTAAAAACACATTTAAGTAAAAGTTTTAGATAAATATGTTTATGACATTTATTAAGAACAAAATGTTTTTCAATTTGACAAGGTGGGGTAAAACCACTGTCAAAAATTTGACTTTTGGGGCCAGGCACAGTGGCTCATGCCTGTAATCCCAGAACTTTGGGAGGCCAGGGGGTACAGATCACCTGAGGTCAGGAGTTCGAGATTAGCCTGGCCAACATGGTAAAACCCTGTTTCTACTAAAATATAAAAATTAGCTGGGCACGGTGGTGCACGCCTGTAATCCCAGCTACTTGGGAGACTGAAGCAGGAGAATCACTTGAACCTGGGAGGTGGAGGTTGCAGTGAGCCGAGTGCACTCCAGCCTGTGCAACAAGAGTGAAACTTTTTTTTTTTTTTTTTTTTTAATTTTTAGAGACAGGGTTTCGCCGTTTTTAGCCAGGATGGTCTCGATCTCCTGACCTTGTGATCCACCCGCCTCAGCCTCCCAAAGTGCTGGGATTATAGGCATGAGCCACCACGCCCAGCCTGAAACTCTGTCTAAAAAAAAAAAAACAAAAAAAAAAATTACTTTTGGGAGGGATAGATGAAGCATTCTTTACATATTTATATACATCACAATCACCAATCACATGCTAGATACTTAATCTCATTTAACACCCAAGCCCCTAAGAAATCTTGAAGTGGCATTATTATTATTAATTTTACTGATGAAAAAACAAACTCAGAAAAGTCACACCATTACCAGGTAAAACAATAACAAAAACAATAACAAAAACAAGTTGGGAACCCAGTTCTGTCTGAACACATAGCACATTTTTATAATAACTAAACTGTTGTTTCTCCTTACCATATGCTGTTGTAAGCTTTATGATACCTGGGCTGGTCCATGTGAAACATAGGTATATATTATGTGTTACCTGAGGACCCATGAAATATTAGAGTGAAGGCAAGGGAAAAAAATACACCAAGCCTTAACCCTATGCCGTATAGGCAGGCATGTAACATTCCAACTGTTAAATAATCTAAAACCAAATAACTTTTCCTCATAAATAAATCCTTCTTTGAATTTTCTTATTTATTTTTATCATTACCACTGTTCTAGCCATCCAGGTTTTAAATCTTTACACTTAATGAAGGCATAATCAGGGTATATAAGTTAATAAGGGCTATGCTAAGTGTATGATCAACATTGAGGAACACAAAAGATTTCAGAATTCTGTGGGTAAGAGGTTTGGTGAAGGCTTTTTTATTTTTTATTTTTTTGTGGTGGAGTTTCACTCTTTTTGCCCAGGCTGGAGTGCAATGGCACGATTTCGGCTCACCACAACCTCTGCCTCTCAGGTTCAAGCAATTCTCCTGCCTCAGCCTCCTGAGTAGCTGGGATTACAGGCATGTGCCAGCCACCATGCCCGGCTAACTTTGTATTTTTAGTAGAGACGTGGTTTCTCCATGTTGGTTAGGCTGGTCTCGAACTACCGACCTCAGGTGATTTGCCTGCCTCAGCCTCCCAAAGTGCTGGGGTTACAGGCGCAAGTCACCGTGCCCAACCCTGAGGAAGGCTTTTCAAAGTAATATATTAGCTGGGCATTGACTGAGTCCTGTTTTGCCCAGAGAATTAAAGGAAGGGTCTTCTGAGTACCAGACAGAAGTTTGAAAATACATCTATCTGGTCCTTGACTTACCTATGGTGGCTATACACATTCAGTGGAAAGCTGTATCATAGTCTCTCTTGATGCTGGGCAGAGGCAGTGAGCTGCAGCTTCCAGGCAGCCATGAAATCATGAGAGTAAACAACTGATTTTCAACAGTGTACTCTACTATCAGATGATGTTGCCCAACTGTAGCCTAATGTAAGTGTTCTGAGCACATTAAGGTAGTCTAGGCTAAGCTGTGATGTTCAGTGGTAAGCTATATTAAATGCATCTTCTTTAAAAAAAATTTTTTTTTGAGACAGAGTTTCGCTCTCGTTGCCCAGGCTGGAGTACAATGGCACGATCTCAGCTCACCGCAACTTCTGCCTCCCGGGTTCAAGAGATTCTCCTGCCTCGGCTTCCTGAGTAGCTGGGATTACAGGCATGTGCCACCACACCTGGCTAATTTTGTATTTTCAGTTGAGACTGGTTTTCTCCATGTTGGTCAGGCTAGTCTCAAACTCCTGACCTCAGCTTCCTAAAGTGCTGGGATTACAGGTGTGAACCACCATGCCTGGCATTTTTCTTTTTTGTAGAGACTTGCTATGTTGCCCAGGCTGGTGCTGGTCTCGGACTCCTGACCTCAAGCAATCCTCCCACCTCGGCGTCCCAAATTGCTGGAATTACAGATGTAAATCACTGCACCTGGCCCAAATGCATTTTTGACTTAATGATATCTTCAAATTACAGAATTTATTGGGACATAACCCCACTGTAAGTCAAAAAGTCTCGATATATTTTCTCTCTTGCATCCAATGACTTACTAGCTTATCTGGTTCTTCTTTCATAGTATTTTGTTTGTTCGAGACAGAGTTTTGCTCTCGTTGCCCAGGATGGAGTGCAATGGTGGGATCTAGGCTCACTGCAACTTCCGTCTCCTGGGTTCAAGTGATTCTTATGCCTCAGCCTCCGTAGTAGCTGGGATTACAGGCATGCACCATCACACCCAGCTAATTTTTGTATTTTTAGTAGAGACAGGGCTTCACCATGTTGGTCAGGCTGGTCTCAAACTCCTGACCTCAGGTGATCCACCTGCCTCAGCCTCCCAAAGTGCTGGGATTATAGGCGTGAACCACTGCGCCTGGCCTGTCTGCTCATTTTCTACTATTAATCACCTTATATATGTTATATGAAATATCTGATTTAACAGTTTTTTCCTCCAGTTAAATTCTCATAGACACCACTAACAGATTAACTTACTTAAAATATCTTTTACGTGACCATGGAAACTTAAGAAGTTCCCATTGCCTCTGAAAATACAAAGTTCAAACTGAAGTCCTCCCACAATCCCAGAACTATATACTATGTATACCTAAATTTCCCTCTAGAACAACCAAGTCAACAGACAAAGCAATACATGATCCTTGGCTGGGTGTGGTGGCTCACGCCTGTAATCCCAGCATTTTGGGAGGCTGAGGCAGGCAGATCACTTGAGGTCAGGAGCTTGAGACCAACCTGGCCAACATGGTGAAACACCCGTCTCCACCAAAAATATAAAAATTAGATGGGTGTGATGATGGTGCATGCCTGTAATCCCAGCTACTTGGGAGGCTGAGGCAGGAGAATCACTTGAACCTAGGAGGTGGAGGTTGCAGTGAGCCGAGACTGCACCACTGCACTCCAGCCTGGTTGACAGAGCAAGATGCCATCTCAAAAAACAAAAATATGATCCAGTGTAGATTTAAAGTTATCAGCAAACTTTTAGTGACTGTATTTACTGGGTATAAAAGGTAGGGCCTCTGGAAGGCATTGGGAAGATGGTCTTCAGTCTCAAATCTCTAGTTTTACAGGACAGCCAGACATGGACATAGAAAGCTAACATTTGAATGTATCTGTCCCATAAACCAGAGTGTAAACGTACTTATTGTTTGGAGGAGTGCTGAAGAAAGGGCTTAAGCTGGGCCTTGATTGACTAGAATGGACAACTACCAAAGAAAAAGAAGAGAAATAGAAGAAAACTACCAAAAAAAAAAAAAAAAGGAAGTGGGGTGTGTGGGGGGAATGGATACTGTTAAAAAGGTCTTGTACATCTACTGAGCACCATGTGCCAAACAGAAACTAAGTATTCTCCATGAAACAGGAGTGAAGGGGAGAGCTTTTCCTGGCTCCTAAGTCAGCCCCTTCTTCAAGTAGACATTTGGGGATTGACACATAATAGGCATTCAAAACGTTAAATGAATGACAGAATTTCACTACTAGCTAAATAGAAGGGCAGAAGAAAAGGGATTATTCCATTATGGAATTAAAAAATGAACTTCAGGCCAGGCACAGTGGTTCATGCCTGTAATCCCAGCACTTTGGGAGGCTGAGGCAGGTGGATCACCTGAGGTCAGGAGTTTGAGACTAGCCTGGCCAACATGGTGAAACCCTGTCTCTACTAAAAATATAAAAATTAGCCAGGCATGGGAGTGTGTGTCCGTAATCCCAGCTACTCAGGAGGCTGAGGCAGAATTGCTTGGACCCAGGAGGCGGAGGTTGCAGTGAGCTGAGATTGTGCCATTGCATTCCAGCCTAGGTGACAGAGCGAGACTCTGTCTCAAAAAGAAAAAAAAAAGCACTTTGGAGCTTCTATGTAGTCATGTGCCACATAATGACATTTCACTCAAGGTGGGACTGCATACAAGATAGTGTTCCCATAAGATTATAATGGCTGGGCGTGGTGGCTCACACCTGTAATCCTAGCACTTTGGGAGGCCGAGGCAGGTGGATGGATCACTTAAGGTCAGGAGTTTGAGACCAGCCTGGTTAACATGGTGAAACCCTGTCCTACCAAAAAAATACAAAAATTAGCCAAGCATGGTGGCATGTGCCTGTAGTCCCAGATACTCAAGAGGCTGAGACAGAATTGCTTGAACCCGGGAGTCAGAGGTTGCAGTGAGGGAAGGAAGGAAGGAAAGGAGGGAGGGAGGGAGGAAGGATAATGGAGCTAAAAAATTCCTATCACCTAGTGACATCATAGTCCTGTAGTGCAACACATTACCTTTTCTATGTTTAGATACATACATACTTACCATTGTCTTACAAATGCCTATGGTAGTTAGTACAGTAACAAGCTATCCAGGTTTGCAGTCTAGGAGCAGTAGGCTATACCATATAGCCTAGGTGTGTAGTAGGCTACACCATCTAGGTTTGTATAAGTACACTCTGTAATATTCACACAATGATGAAATTGCCTAACTATGCATTTTTCAGAATGTATTGCTACTGGTAAGCAATGTATAACTGTATCTGGAAATGTTATGAAAGTTATAAGGCATCATTATTTATAAATGTTCAGCTAGTTATCATACAGAAATATAACACCAGAATACTCTGCTCCTGATTCAATCACTTGTCTAAATATAGACAGAGTGATTTTTTTTTTTTGAGACAGAGTCTCACTCTGTCGCCCAGGCTGGAGTGCAATAGCGTGTTCTCGGCTCACCGCAACCTCCACCTCCCGGGTTCAAGCAATTCTCCTGCCTCAGCCTCCCAAGTAGCCGGGATTACAGGTGTACGCGACCACACCCGGCTAATTTTTGTATTTTTAAGTAGAGACCAGGTTTCACCACGTTGGTCAGGCTGGTCTCGAACCCCTGACCATGTGATCCGCCCGCCTCAGCCTCCCAAAGTGCTGGGATTACAGGCGTGAGCCACCGTGCCTGGCTCAGAGTGATTTTCAAAACACAGATCTAAACGTGTCACCCCTTACTTAAATTCTTCAATGGCATCCCATTTTTCTTAGGATAGACAAATTCCTTCACAGGCATATAAGAACTTGCATGGCCTGATTCCTATCTATCTATCCAGTCTTTTCCACTAGACCCCAGCATCACTTTTTATTCTCATTTTCCCTGCTGTAGTTAAGTCCTACTTAACCATTCAGGTCTCAGCTCAGTTGTCACTTGCTAGAGCAAAGTTCCCCGTTATGGTTACTCATAGTAACTGGCACTTTTCTGGGGCATTTATAACAGTTTTAGTTTTACATCTGTGTGATTATATTTAATGTCAAGCTCTATCACAGACCATAAACTCTAAAAAGGCAGATATTTTACCTTAAAATGTTCTATGTTCCGTAATATGTTATTTAATAAAAAATTTACACACATGTATAACTTTAAATACTTCTAGCCTAAGAGATAAATCCAGGAATAGTAGCATTTACCCTCCAAGGCATTACTATTTTTTTTTTTTTTTGAGACGGAGTTTCACTTTTGTTACCCAGGCTGGAGTGCAATGGCACGATCTTGGCTCACCACAACCTCTGCCTCCTGGGTTCAAGCAATTCTCCCGCCTCAGCCTCCCGAGTAGCTGGGACTACAGGTGTGCACCACCATGCCCAGCTAATTTTTTTTTATTTTTAGTAGAAACGGGGTTTCACCATGTTGACCAGGATGGTCTCGATCTCTTGACCTCGTGATCCACCCACCTCGGCCTCCCAAAGTGCTGGGATTATAGGCGTGAGCCAGCATTACTATTTTAAGGCCCATAAACAGGTCAGGCACAGTGGCTCATGCCTATAATCCCAGCACTTTGGGAGGTCAATGCAGGAGGATTGCTTGAACCTAGCAGTTTAGACCAGCGTGGAAAACATGACAAAACCCCATCTCTACAAAAAAAAAACCACCACAAAAATTACCTGGGCATTGTGGCATGTGCCTATAGTCCAACTACTTGGGAGGCTGAGGTGGGAGGATTGCTTGAGCCTGGGAGACTGAGGCTGCAATGAGCCATGATCATGCTACTGCACTCCAGCCTGGGTGAGAGAATCAGAATCTATCTCAAAAAACAACAACAACAACAAAAAACCTTTATTATGCATCAACAGCAGAAAAAAATAACCAAAACCTATAAAACATTCATATTTAAACAGCAACCTAATCATTCTGTCACTGTTTATCTATAAAATATGAATAATTTGAAAGATAAGTGAAAAACATACAAAGTTTTCAAAACAATGTATGGTATGTGTTAAATGCTAAATAACTGGTACCTATGAATAATAAGTCCTATTTGTAATTAATTCATGTTTCTAAAATGCATTCCCCAAACTTTTTTTTTATTTTGAGACGGAGTTTCGCTCTGTCACCCAGGCTGGAGTGCAGCGGCGCGATCTTAGCTCACTGCAGTCTTCGCCTCCTGGGTTCAAGCAATTATCCTGCTTCAGCTTCCCAAATAGCTGGGATTACAGGCACCCACCACCACACCCAGCTAATTTTTGTATTTTTTAGTAGAGACAGGGTTTTGCCAGGTTGGCCAGGCTAGTCTTGACCTCCTGACCTCAGGTGATCTGCCTGCCTTGTCCTCCCAAAGTGCTAGGATTACAGGCGTAAGCCACTGCCTGACCCCCAAACACTGATTTATGTAGTAACACTGAACAATTATTATGTTCTTTCAAGCTTGTTAAAAAAATTCTGAAGGGAATAAAATAGATTCAAGAGCTGTTAAATGTTTGTTACAATTTTTAAGGTGATTATATCATTCTTAAGTTTCCTCCCATTATTTACTGTAACCCAGATTTCCTTATTATTTTGTAAGACATATATAAGCCATTATAACATGTATTTAAAATGGACAGATACACAAAATTTATCTTTAAATGCATATTTTATATTTTAGTAGTCAATGACCATCAATCAAACAAAGGAAAAAAAACTACTTTCTTGAAGAAAGACAAATCTATGGAGTGGTTTACAGGAAGTGAAGAATGAGATGGCTCAACTAAACCAGTCTAGAATCATTTACTACAAAATGTCAAACTAACTGCAAGACAAGTGTCAAAAGGGATGTTTAAGCAGTTTTGCCATGTTGCACATCTTTATTTTGTTATTTTCAAAATTATATGTAAAAGTTATATGTCATAGTAATAGCTAAAAATACCAATCTATGAAAGTAGTAATTTTCAATGTAAAGTTCTATTTTGATATTTTTCCATCTTCAAGTCAGTTGCTGTCATCTGGAGTACTCAGTTAAATTGTGGTTTTACCTTCCTCAACTTGACAAGAAAAGCTAATTTAAGAGAAGAAAAACGTAAAGTCATTATATTAATTAGAAGAAAAAACACCATTTAATATGGTCTGAAAACATTACTCACCTGTATGACCAGCTTGCCAGTGTACTGGTCTAGCAATATAGGGAAATGATCCATATGGAAAATCAGAATGTGATTCTTCTGTTGTAAAAAATATATGTACTATAAGCTACATAAAATATTTTGTAATTTTTTCATAAAAACTGTTAAAATATGAATTACTCTCTTATAATAAAGTTTTTTCTCATTTTTTTCTTTGCATTTTAGAGCTACTTTGCCAGTTATTATACAGAAACAATTTGTCAATGATTATATAATAAATATAGATGATTTTATAACCAAATGGATAAGCCCATATTATAAATCAATGGATACCTGAAAACATGTTCATGGCCTAAATAATGTGTATATACAACAAAGACCTAAACTTAGTTATTTCAAGAATTCCAGCAGCATCTTAGAAGTTCTTTTTGGAATATTAGTTGTTTGCCTATCAGGTCCCATTAAATTCATTCTCTTCATTAATAATCACTTATCTAAATTTAAAACATCCTTAGCATATTTATTTCACAAGTCAAGCTCCTTGTGACAAGTAAAATATTGAAGACTATAAAAAGCTCAATCCTAGGCCTGGTGCGGTGGCTCACACCTGTAATCCCAGCACTTTAGGAGGGTGAGGCAGGCGGATCACCTGAGGTCAGGAGTTCAAGACCAGCCTGGCCAACAAGGCAAAACCCCATCTCTACTAAAAATACAAAAATTAGCTGGGTGTGGTGGTGCGTGCCTGTAGTCCCAGCTACTCAGGAGGCTGAGGCAGGAGAATCGCTTGAACCCAGGAAGTGGACATTTCAGTGAGCTGATATCGTGCCACTGACTCCAGCCTGGTGACAGAGTGAGACTCCACTTCAAAAAAAAAAAAAAAAAAAAAAAAAACCACACAAAAAAAAACACAAAACAAAACTCAATTCTTCAAAGGTATTAGAGTTTTATGTAAAAGGCAGGGAAAGTCATTTTTCCGTCCCTTATATATTTTAGCAGAATAAAAATATCACACTTCAATTTCTATAGAAAATCACTGAGGAATATTTTCATAATCTATTGGTCAGTATACTCAGGAGCTCATTCTCCATTTATTACTGCATGCATAAAGTAAAACTGAAGCTCACCATTGTCATCCTCTTCAAACAGCTTACCTTCAACTCCAATTTTCTCTTGAGAATGTAGTTGTACATTTGTGTTGATTTCAGGTTCTACTCTTTGAGCTAAAATTCCATTTTTCTGTTTTGCAAGGCAAACCAACCAATCTCTGACAATGACCTCACTTATCTTTTCACATGAAAGAGCAAGTTCACAGATGCGAATTCCATCTAAAAGTTCAATAACCTGTGTGATGCTTTCAGAAAAGGGAAAATGTACTTTACATTTCTGCTAAAATAATATTACATTTATTTAAGTTCCCTATACACTGTGTACAAATTTAAATGCTATAGTTAAATTAAGGCAGGAGAGGGTTTAAATGCGTAAGTTACAAGGCAAAATAAGTACTTTCACAGATTTCTAAGTAAACAAATACAGAGACTATAACATTACTGATCAATCACATTATACTTTTAAAACTTTTCTCCCAGATTATCAGAAGAAAATATGCATCTTATATTACTATTTATGTAAAGAATGATTTAAACGGTAACATAGGGCCGGGTGTGGTGGCTCAGACCCGTAATCCCAGAACTTTGGGAGGCTGAGGCGGGCGGATCACTGGAGGTCAGGAGTTTGAGACCAGCCTAGCCAAAATGGCGAAACCCCGTCTCTACTAAAAATACAAAAATTAGCCGGGCGTGGTGGCACGTGTCTGTAATTCCAGCTACTCAGGAGGCTGAGGCAAGAGAATCATCTGAACCTGGGAGACAGAGGTTGCATCAAACCGAGATCACAACACTACACTCCAGCCTGTGTGACAAAGCGAGACTCCGTATCAGAAAAAAATAAAATAAAATAAATAAATAAATTAATTAATTAAAAAAATAAAAACTAAATAAGCAGTAATATAAACGAACTTGGGACTTGTCATTTTATAACAGTTTTAAAAGATGCCACATACACTTTATTCAGTTACAAATGAATATTTTGGCTAGGCACAGTGGCTCATGCCTGTAATCCCAGCACTTTGAGAGGCGGATGGGCAGATCACCTGAGGTCAGGAGTTTGAGACCAGCCTGGCCAACATGGTGAAAACCCATCTCTACTAAAAATACAAAAATTTAGCTGGGTGTGGTGGTGGGCGCCTATAATCCCAGCTACTTGGGAGGCTGAGGCAGGATAATTGCTTGAACCCAAGAGGCAGAGGTTGCAGTGAGCCGAGATCATACCACTGCATACTACAGCCTGGGTGACAGAGTAAGACTCCATCTCCAAAAAAAAAAGAATATCTGTTTGGTACTAAGCAAAAGTGCATTTAAAAGTCACATTGCAAAGAAAAACAGTTCTGTTACTCACTTTGCTAGATATACAGCACATACACCACCATGCTTAAGATGTGGGTAAAAAACAGGCAAAGCAACATGAGGATTTAACATATCCAAAGCTACCTGTGTGGGGGAAAAGAGAACGGGATCAGTCTGATTCTGTTAAATAAAGCACAAGTTTTCTTACTGTGGTAAAATGACACTTTTGGAAAGCAATTACTCAAAATTATTTCATTTTTTAGAATGTTGTATTATTAACTATCATTTTACTGTTCCCAAAAGGATATGTTAGTTATTATACAGCTGGGCCACGTGGCTCATGCCTGTAATCCCAATACTTTAGGAGGCTGAGGCAAGAGGATCCATTTGAAGCCGAGTTTGAGACCAGCCCAGGCAAAATAGTGAGACCCTGACTCTACCAAAAAAAAAAAAAAAAAAAAATTAAGCTCGGTGCCGTGGTGCAAGCCCACAGTCCCAGCTACTCAGGAAGCTGAGGGGGAGGGTCACTGGAGCCCAGGAGTTCGAGGCTGTAGTGACTTATGACTGTGCCATCACACTCCACCCTGGGCAAGAGTGAGATCCTGTCTCAGGGAAGAAAAAACAATTTGTCATAGTACTTGATGATACTGAAAAATCAAAATGATATGTCTTGTACTTGGCAATATTAATATGGAAATATTCATTTGGCTATGTATGTATATATGAATATAACCAAAGAAAGATTCCTGTATTCCTGTATTATCAATATTGCCAAGTGTAAAACATGCCATTATAACATAAAAAATTAAAACATTTAAGACAATGTGAATTTATATATTTGTGAATATATATTTGGTTTTTCTTTTTTGTTTTTTGAGATGGAGTCTTGATTTGTTGCCCAGGCTGAAGTGTAGTAGCGCGATCTTGGCTTACTGGAAACTCCACCTCCCAGGTTCAAGTGTTCTCCTGACTCAGCCTCCCAAGTGGCTGGGATTGCAGACGCCCACCACCATACCTGACTAATTTTTGTATTTTTAGTAGAGACGGGGTTTCGCCATGTTGGCCAGGCTGGTCTCAAACTCCTGACCTCAGGTGATCCACCCGCCTTGGCCTCCCAGAGTGCTGGAACTACAGGCATGAGCCACCACACCCAGCCCAGAAGTATATTTTAGGAAGATTAATCTAGAGATGAGGGGGAATGGATTAGAAGAGGGAAGGCACAGGAGGTGAGATGCAGCTAGGAGAAGAATTAAGTAGACAAAAGGAGCAATTAAAAAAAATGGTGGGAATGTGAAAAGAAATTTATGTTTAACATACGCCTTTTGATCTTTGATCAAACACCTATCCACAAGCAGTACTCTTACCAATGTACAATTTTTAGAAATGTTCTTAAGAAAAGGAAATTATTTATGATCTAGCTTGTATTTAACAGTTCTGTATTATACTTATGAACACCAACTATAATTCTTGGGCCCTAACACTATATAACTCTCCCCCCAGCAGCTGACAACCCTCCTCCTTCTCTATTCCCTCATATTGAGTAATCATCTGGCACTATTATTCAAGAGAGATTAACGGAATAAATCTAAAAAGGCGTATTCTTTTTAGATCAGGAATGGTTCAGCAGGCTTCTACAAAGCTTCAATGATATCATTAAAATCCTTTGTTGTGTTTCATGCTCATCAAGCAAAATTCTGATGACCAATTTAATCTCCCAGGTATTTTTGACATTCCTATGGATGACCTAACAGAGCCTTTTCCCTCTTATTGAGCTGTAACATGCAACCCAAAGATGAGAAAAAAGAACTGAGGTCTTTGTGTCCAGTAAGCTGTGCCACTAAAACTACAGGCTTTAGTTATATCAGAGCTAGAAGTCAGTGCTGATAAAAATCATTTTCGTGGCTAGGCACAGTGGTTCTACACCTGTAATCCCAGCACTTTGGGAGACTGAGGCAGGCAGATTACCTGAGGTTAGGAGTTCAAGGCCGGCCTGGCCAACATGGTGAAACCCCATCTCTACTAAAAATACAAAAATTAGCTGGCTATGGTGGCACGCACTTATAATCCCAGCTACTTGGGAGGCTGGGGCAGGAGAATTGCTTGAACCTGGGAGGTAGAGGTTGCAGTGAGCTGAGACTGTGCCACTGTATCCAGCCTGAGCAAGAGTGAGACTCTTTTTCCCCAAAAAAAAAAAACAGATTTTCTCTCCTCTTTGAACTTTGCTTCATTTCTCACCAAAATAGTTCACCCTTCCAGCAGCCAATTAAGGAAAGCAAGGAAGACTCCTGACCAAGGCCTCAGTCCATAGTGTGAAGCTAAGAACTGTGAAGTGGATCACTAAAGACAGGGCAACTTACGCTGGAATTCTGAAACTCTGAAGCCAGCAAATACCTCCAGGTGTCAGATCTCCACCATGTTTAATCACAGCTTGTCATCTATCTTTGTGTGTGTGTGTGTGTGTGTGTGTGTGTGTGTTGCTTTTTCTTAAAACCCATTTTTTTTCCTTTTTGAGATGAAGTTTCACTCTTGTGGCTTAGGCTGGAAAGCAATGGCGCAATCTCGGCTCACTGCAACCTCCGCCTCCCGGGTTCAAGCGATTCTCCTGCCTCAGCTTCCCGAGTAGCCGGGATTACAGGCATGCGCCACCACGCCCAGCTAATTTTGCATTTTTAGTAGAGAATGTTGGTCAGGCTGGACTTGAACTTCCGACCTCAGGTGGTCCACCTGCCTTGGCCTCCCAAAGTGTGGGATTACAGGTGTGAGCTACCACGCCTGGCCTCTTGTCATCTTTTTACCTTCATCTACTCTGCTTCTTTGCCCTAAGTCAACCTCCTACTATTTCTCTTCCTCACAATCTCTCTGCTCCACTTTCTGGAGCTTTGTTCATGACCAACACCTCTGTCTTCAACATCTTCAATGAACACATTGCCCTTACATCCTGATTTTAACTGTCTAAAGCCTTCTGCCTATTCCCTGTCAAATGGAAGCTACGTATTCCCCCAAAATCTCACAATTCAGGTTAGGTGCTGGGTTCAATATGCTTCCAATGCTGCTTCCAAAGTACGATTTCTTTCTTTTTTCTGAAACTGGTATCATAGGAGCCATGAAGTACGATTTCTTTATCCTGGGAATGCTGAGGTTCGCGGTGCTCAACTAGCCTTTGGTCGTAGTTTTTGGTCATTATCCCCCATTTATTGATAACTTTATCACCCAACTTGCTAACTCAGTATGTCTCTCTGTCCCAAATTCCACCATGAGATTAAAAGGCATGAAACAAAAATATTCTTTCCATCCCTAGAGATAGACATGAAGCAAATGAAGGAAGACCCTTGCCCATACAAAAGAAGCCTGACCCCTATTTTCTTTGCAGTCAAAGCAACAACACAGGACCCATGTTAGAAAACTTACTGCATCAAATGTTAAAGATTTTATGTCTTCAGCCGCTCTTGAGAAATCCTTATGAATAAAATCCACGTTGTCTGGCCACTCTTCTACATGACTTAATTTCCATGAATCACGCCAGTGTTTGTAATTCTTCTTAGCCAGATTATGGTGGTCTTTCGTACCTCAAAACTTATGACTTGTCCTTGTGATCCAACTTAAGTAAAAAATAATTTGATATTTCATAGTATTAATCATTTTATTAAAAAGTGTCAAAAATTTATTTTGCAAAGGTACTACATGTATGGGGAAAAAAAATTCAAATAGTTCAATGTTACCAGTCTTCCTCCCATCCCTGATCCCCAATGAATCTCCCTCTTTAGAGGCAACCACATTACCAGTTATTTACCCTTCCCATGACAGTCACTGCCCATACAAGCATGCAAGTATCTCTCTGTTTTTAATACACACTGTGGTGTACTATGCACACTGTCTTGTACCTTCCTTCTTACTTACTAATGTCATTTCAGTGATTTTAGATGTACTGCATTCTGTTTTTAAAAATTTGCATTCTTTTTAACAGCCATTATATTCCGGGGTATGGCTATGACGAACATTTAGTTTGTTTCTAGTCATATGCTAATACAAACAATACTACAGTGAAAATTCTTGTACCTAAGTCTTTGTTATCAAGCCAGTATACCTCTACAGGATAAAGTCCTAAAAATGGAATTGCTGGCTCAAGGGGTATGTGAAGTTATTCATATAATATTAAATTGTCCTCCACATAAGTGGTATCAACTTATATGCCAACCAGCAATGTATTAGAATACCTATATCTCTACACTCTCCCTGACAAAGAGATATTGAACTTTTTATCTGTGTCAATCTAAAAAGTGAATAAAGTTTATTTTATTTTATTTTATTTTTTGAGACAGAGTTTCGCTCTTGTTACTCAGGCTGGAATGCAATGGTGGGATCTCGGCTCACTGCAACCTCCGCCTCCTGGGTTCAAGCAATTCTCCTGCCTCAGCCTCCCGAGTAGCTGGGACTACAGGCTCGCGCCACCATGCCCAGCTAAGTTTTGTATTTTTAGTAAAGACGGGGTTTCACCATGTTGACCAGGATGGTCTCGATCTCTTGACCTTGTGATCCACCCGCCTCGGCCTCTCAAAGTGCTGGGATTATAGGCATGAGCCACCACGCCCGGCCTAAAGTTTACATTTTTAATGTAGATTTTTGAGTTTTGTTTTGTTTTTCTTGAGACAGGGTCTCACTCAGTTACCCAGGTTAGAGTGTGGTAGTGCAATCACAGCTCACTGCAATCCCTGCCTCCCAAGCTCAAGCAATTCTCCCATGTCAGCCTCCTGGGTAGCTGGGACAACAGGTGTGCCCCACCACACCCAGCTAATTTTTTATATTTTTGGTAGAGACAGGTTTTCGTCATGTTGCCTGGGCTGGTGTCAAACTCATAAGCTCAGGCAATCTGCCTGCCTCAGCCTCCCAAAGTGCTGGGATTACAGACATGAGCCACCATGGTCAGCCTTTTAATGTAGTTTTTAACTTGCATTTCTTTTATTATGGTAGGGGACATGAGGAGGCGTCTGTGGGGCAGGGACACTCCCTACCTTGATCTGGGTAATAAGTACATGAGTGGTCACTATACAAAGATTCATTGAGGTATACACTTACAGTCTGCACACTTTTCTGTAGCTATGTTATATTCTAATAAAAAGTATACTTAGGAAAAAAGCAGCAGCATTAGAGAGCATGGAGGAAACAAGACAGAGCAAAGAAAATGGAGGGAGGATTAGAACGAGACTGACTGGAAGGGCCGGGCACGGTGGCTCACGCTGTAATCCCAGCACTTTGGGAGGCCAAGGCAGGCAGATCACAAGATCAGGAGTTTGAGACCAGCCTGACCAACATGGTGAAACCCCGTCTCTACTAAAAATATAAAAACTTAGCCGGGTGTGGTGGCATACACCTGTAATCCCAGCTACTCAGGAGGCTGAGGGAGGAGGAGAATCACTTGAACCCGGGAGGTGGAGGTTGCCATGAGCCGAGATTGTGCCACTGCGCTCCAGCCTGGGTAACAGAGTAAGACTTCATCTCAAAAAAAAAAAAGAAAAGAAAAGAAAAGAAAGAAAGAGACTGACTGGAATACATGTACAAAATGGAAAGAAAGACAGTTGCTTACATTCAGTTTCCAGAAGAATGCTATCTCAGTATTAGGTATTTTCCCAAATATCCTTTCTGTTACTATGAATGAACAATTGAATATTTTCTTTGTTATCGAGATCCAGCTCAATCCAATCTCTTACCTGCTTTGGATAAAAATAAGCTCATTCCACCAGAACCTGAGCCAGCTTCCAAAACAGTATCGCCTGGGTTGATATCCATCATCGAGAGAATCATATTAATATCCTATGATTGAAAACAGTATGGGTGACTCAGAGACCAATAAACATGTACTAAGTACCTAGTCGTATCTTACACCGGGGGGATATGGAGAAGAACGGAGTGAAAAATGAATTAGACTCTGGACCTGCCTACAGAGCTTATATTTCGCTTAATGAAATAAGAAAGATCCAAGAATCAATTAACAAATAATGCAACACTTCAGAATAATACCAAAATTACAGACAGTAAGTTCAGGAGGCACTCAGAGAAAGGAGAAAGCAGCAGGACGGCCGAATTTAAAGACAAAGAGTAGACAATTTATGGGAACAATCACAAGGTAAAAACAGCTTTAAACAAAGCAGAGGTAGAATAAGCCCAGTTTGTTCATCTCAGGAAAGATGGGGAGAGAACTAAATGCCAGTATGAGGCATTAGAACTCGGCCAGGTAAGCAACTGGGATATGTCACTGAGGTGATATAAATGGCATTTTATGAGAATTAATCTGGCAGAAGAAACATAGGATCTACTGGAGAAAAATCAAGAGGCAGGAAGACCAGTTAAGAATTTAGTATATAATCTCTGCATAAAATGATGTACTTCCTATTTATTTATATATTTATTTATGAGACGGAGTCTTGCTCTGTTGCCTAGCCTGGAGTACAGTGGAGCGATCTCAGTTCACTGCAACCTCCACTTCCTGGGTTCAAGCGATTCTCCTGCCTCAGCCTCCTGAGTAGCTGGGATTACAGGCACCTGCCACCACAACTGGCTAATTTTTGTATTTTGACTAGAGATAGGGTTTCACCATGTTGGCCAGGCTGGTCTCGAACTCCTGACTTCAGGTGATCTGCCCGCCTCACACTCCCAAAGTGCTGGGATTACAGGCATGAGCCACTGTGCCTGGCCAAATGATGAACCTCTAATTTAGAATTAAGGCACTATGTAGCAGCGGTCCCCACCTTTTTGGCACCAGGCACTCGTTTCCTGGAAGACAATTTTTCCACAGATGAAGATTGTTCCACCTCAGATCATCAGGCATTAGCTTCTCATAAGAAGTGTGCAACCTAGATCCCTCTCATACGCAGTTCACAACAGAGTTTGCACTCTTATGAGAATGTAATTCTGCGGCTGATCTGACAAGAGATGGAGCTCAGGCGGTAATGCTCACTACCCACTGCTAACCTGCTGTGTGGCCCAGTTCCCTGTTACAGGCCACGCACTGGTACCAATCCTCCACCTCGGGGTAAGGGAGCCCTGCTATATAAGAAAAAAAAGAGACTATGCTAGAAATAGATCAGAGGACCCGTTTGCCAAACATATAATTGGAAGAACTGTTTTTGTTAACACAACGGAAATATCATAGATGACAGGAATAACACCTGTTTTTTAAATTAAAAAAAAACTTCTTTTTGCGACAGAGTCTTACTCTGTTGTCCAGGCTAGAGTGCAGTGGTGTGGTCTTGGCTCACTGCAACCTACGCCTCCTGGGTTCAAGCCATTCTCCTGCCTCAGCCACCTGAGTAGCTGGGACTACAGGCACGTGTCAACACGCCCAGCTAATTTTTTGCATTTTTAGGTAGAGATGGGGGTTTCATCGTGTTAGCCAGGCTGGTCTCAATCTCCTGATCTCGTGATCCATCCACCTCAGCCTCCCAAAATGCTGGGATTACAGGTGTGAGCCACCGTGCCCAGACTAAAATTTATTTAAAGAATTATTTTGATGACAGGGCCTCACTCTGTTGCCCAGACTGGAGTGTAGTGGTGCAATAGTAGCTCGCTGCATCCTCGAACTTCTGGGCTCAAGCAATTCTCCCACCTCAGCCTCCCAAGTAGCTGAGACCACAGGCATGTACCACCATGCTGGGATAAATTTTTTTTTTTTTTTTTTTTTTTTGAGACGGAGTCTTGCTCTTCACCAGGCTGGAATGCAGTGACACGATCTCGGATCACTGCAACCTCTGTCTCCTGGATTCAAGCAATTTCTCTGCCTCAGCCTCCTGAGTAGCTGGGACTACAGGCATGCACCACCACACCTGGCTAATTTTTTGTATTTTAGTAGAGATGGGGTTTCACCAAGGCCAGGATGGTCTCAATCTCCTGACCTTGTGATCCACCCACCTTGGCCTCCCAAAGTGCTGGGATTACAGGCGTGAGCCACCGTGCCTGGCCTGCTGGGCTAATTTTTAAATTTTTACTTTTTATAGAGATGGGGATCTGCTATATTGGCCAGGTTAGTCTTGAACTTATAGCCTCCAGCAATCCTCCTGCCTTCGCCTCACAAAGCACTGATATTATAGGTGTGATCCTCCCGTATCAGCCTCCTGTGTAGCTAGGACAACAGGTGTGTGCCATCACACCGGCTAATTTTTTATTTTTTCTAAAGACAAGGTCTTCCTATGTTGCCCCGGCTGGTTGCAAACTTCCAGGCTCAAATTATTGTCCTGCCTCAGCCTCCCAAAATGCTGAGATTACAAGCGTGAGCCACTGCACTCAGCCTCTGGTCATATTTTTAATACTAACATGGGATTACAGGGAGATCAGTTTTTAAAAACCTAACAGGGAGATCAGTTTTTAAAAATCAGTGGAGGTACTCTCTAAGCATTTCAAAGTTGTAAAAGTTGAAGTTAAACTATCTGCAGCCTACTTGGAGGCTATAAAGAGAAGTCAGCACCTAGCAAATTCAGTACTTAAATTCCTTCTTAGAGTGGAATTTTATCTGTGACAAATGGAAAGGCAGAAAGTATATTAAAGATGCATATTTATAACTTCATCAAATGTAACTAATCTCTCTTGATTTTGTCTAATGGGGAGAAAGCAGACATGGGGAAGCAAGATAAAATTACAGAAGTCTTTTAGTTTTCTCCAAGAGCTATGATACCATAGCCAGGAGCAGTCCTTCTCACCTGTAATCCCAGCACCCTCAAGGGAGGATCCTTTGAGCCTAGAGAAGTTTGAGACCAGTCTGAGCAAATTAGGGTGACCCTAACTCCACAAAAAAAAATATTTTTTGATTAGCTAGGCATAGTGACATGCACCTGTGCTCCCAGCTACTCAGGAGGCTGAGATGGGACGACTGCTTGAGCCCAGGAGGTCAAGGCTACAGTAAGAGGTGATTGAGTCACTGCACTCTAGCCTGGGTGACACAGCGAGACCCTGTCTTTAAAGACAAAAAAGCTTATGATACCTCAGCAGCCTAAATTTTCTTAGTCCCTGGGTACACCTTTTAAAATACAGACTGGATTCCTGCTCAGAACCTTCTAATGGTCCTTCACTACAAATGGAATAAAATACTCCAACCACACCTCATACTGGGTCCCTCACCTGACCCACTCAGGCACAACAGGAATGCTGCAGTATTCCTCCCTTTGCAAGAACAATTCTGTTCCTAGATCTTTACAACGCAAGCTCTTCTTTATTTAGGTTTCCTATCAATTGTACCTCCTTAGAGACCATCTCTACTCATCTGACATAATTATGTTCCTACCCCAGGTCACCCAAAACGATGTCATTGTTAATGTATTTGTCTTTGTGACACTTAATACTACTGAAAATGACCTTATTCTTTCATTCACTTGTTTGTTCTTTGTCACCCCCTCCCAGAATGTAAGGTCTACGTTAAGAGCAAGGACTGCAGTTCAACACTATATCTCCCTAAACAGTGCCTTGAATATGGAAGGCAGTCAATTATTTGCTGAATAAATAATCAATGAATCCTGATCTGGAGAAAGGAGGGAGAGTTGTGTTACATAGAAACATTCTACTCAAGGACTGTGACTGTGACTAAGGATTGAAACAAACTGCTAGCAATAGATGACTATGATAAACTTCAAACTAGGGCTGGGCGCGGTGGCTCTCGCCTGTAATCCCAGCACTTTGGGAGGCTGAGGTGGGCGAATCACTTGAAGCCAGGAGTTGGAGACCAGCCTAGGCAAGATGGAGAAACCTCGTCTCTACAAAAATTAGCCCGGTGTGGTGGCACACGCCTGTAGTCCTAGGTACTCAGGAGGCCGTGGTGGGAGAATTGCTTGAACCCGGGAAGCAGAAATTGCAGTGAGCCAAGATCGCAACACTGCACTCCAGCCTGGATGACAGTGAGAACTTGTCTCAAAAAAGACTGAAAGTAGGCTCTAGGCAGTTAACTTTTTAATAAAGAATAGTCATTTTATGTTTAGTGTGGACTGTTAGTTATTTTAATACAAAACTCTATTTCTTCCCTAAGAAGAAAAGCACCATAACGTATCTGTTGTTGATAAAATATACTCTTGTAACACGCCTTACTGAATACGATTAAAATATCACCATAATAGTGTTACAAAATTGTTCCCTAAGAGTTCAGCATTCTCTTGAGTCCTGAGTAACGGGGAACAAAATTAGTGCTTATTATGTACCTAGTGAATTCACATCACACTAACAGAAAGTTGAGATATTACCCACATTTTACAAATAAGGGAATCAAGACTTCCAGTTAAAATTAAAATCTAGGTGTTTGCTAATGCTAATTTTCATCGTGATATGTAAAACTTATATCCATGAGTTTATTTTAAAAGGCTAAGTATAAATAAAAAAATCCAAACATTCTGAGATGTCCTTTGAGTACATTGATCAGGACTGAGTACTGCATCTGTCTTTGCTCCTCCTGGAACCAATACACACCTTCTCTCCATCGCATTACCTTTGGGTATGTTATGGCAGCTCCTCTTTTCATCAATAATATATAGTCTTCTAATGCTGGCCTCCTCAGCATGAACTGCTTACCGGAGGAACTCCTCAGTATCTGGCCGGGGAACTTCCCCACGATCTTGCTGAACGGGACTGCCCCCCCAGTTACTATTTAAGAGTCCGACGTTGCTCAACCTAAATAATTTCTTAAATTGTGTGTCTCTCTCCCCAGTCTCAGCTAAAATCAGTTCCCCAGCCTGAAAGGGTCTCTCTCGGGAAGTTGAACAAGAAGGGGAGACATGAGGCTCTTCGACCTCGGTAGCGCATTGGGCCTGCGAGAGCATCGAGGGATTCTCGGATCCCTGGTGTGCGGGACCGCATCGGCGCTGGTCTCCGCTCAAGTCTTCGCGCTCTCGAGGGGGATGACTCTTCCCGCGGCGTCGGAAGTCTGAGGCTTTCCACTGACGAAAGACAGCCAGTCCCAGTGTCCGAGATGCTCAGAGGAAGAGATGGGCCAGACTCTGCTCCTGGGGCTTTCCTCTGTGTCGCCTCGTGCTCTCCTTCTCTATCTCTCAGATCTCTAGGCAAGGACCTGCAACACAGTGACCGAGCTCCCTCGAAGGGCTCCTGCCCCAGGCCGCGCAGGAATGAATTGGTTCCGAGCCCCTGCCGCAGGGATAGCGAGACGAGACCGCAGCGCCCCGCCATCAGCATAGCGGTTCGCGCAGGCGCCGTCGCAGACGAGTGACGCAGGCCCCGCGCGACCACTCCTTTCCCCGTCGCGCGCAAGGCGCAGCAGCCAGAGGCTTCTGCAGTTGCGCAGGGCTCTACAGCTCCGCGACGCAGAGAGGCGGTTCGCCTAGTCGAGCAGGGGCGCGCGAGTCGCGGGTTAGTGACCGTTCAAGGAGTTTGTCCTCGCGCGCAAGCGCCTATGTTCCCTTTCGGAATGTGGGCAGAGGGAGTAATTTACCACCAACAGACGTCCTCCAGGTTCGCTCGGGGACCGGAAGATTGAGAGACAAAACTTGCCAAAGTGCTGTGCAAACTGTGAAGTCCCAGGCTTAGCTCGCTGTGTTCTTGAACACGGAAGTTACCTAGTCACCCTCAAGATGTATGAGTAGAGCTAACCCCGACATGCATTTGACAGACGGCGTGGGACGCGCCACTCGCTGACCGGCTCTCCTTTCCCAGTTGACTGCGACATCCCCCAGCCCCAAGTCCCTTTAGACGGGGCTGTGAACACCTGCCGGTCCCCTCACCCACGCCTCACGCTCGAGAGTCCGGGAAGGTCGATTCAAGTATTCACTATGTGCTTATGTAATAGATGTTTTTATATAACTAGTTTACCTCCCAAAACTAAATTGAAGCGTCTTAAAATGGAAACAGATATCTTTGGAGTCCAAAGTTATTTAACATTAAATATCACTAGCTTCTCAGCATTTTGGGAGGCCTAGGCAGGCGGATCACTTGAGGTCAGGAGTTCGAGTCCAGCCTGGCCAACATGGTGAAACACCGTCTCTACTAAAAATACAAAAATCAGCTGAGCGTGGTGGCTTGCGCCTGTAATCCCAGCTACTCGGGAGGCGGAGGCAGGAGAATCGCTTGAACCCAGGAGGCAGAGGTTGCAGTGAGCCGAAATCGCGCCATTGCACTCCAGCCTGGGCGACAGAGATAGACTCCGTCGCGCGGGGGAAAAAATTCGTTGGGGCGATGGTGCACGCCTGTAATACCAGCTACAAGGGAGGCTGAGGGATGAGAATAGCTTGAACCCTGGAGGCGGAGGTTGCAGTTAGCCAAGATGGAACCACCTTTGCACTCTAGCCTGCGTGGCATAACAAAACTCTGTCTCAAAAAAAAAAAAAAAAAAAAATTTCACTAGCCTCTTTGCTGGACATTGGTTCACTGGGCAAAAGTTTATGGAGAGTCTGTTACAATTCTGTAACAAAGCCACTTTATGAGTAAAAGAACTGGCCCAGGGAGATTAAATAATTTGGGCAAACAGGCATGTTGGCTCACACTTGTAACCCCAACACTTTGGGAGGCCCAGGCTGAAGGATTGCTTGAGCCCAGGAGTTCAAGGCACGCCTGTGCAATATAGGGAGACCACCATCTACAAAAAAAAAGATTAATAATAATAATAAGTTGGTCAAGATCCATAGCTGACTAGTGGCATGGCAGAGTTTCCTATTTGGTCAGTCTGGTTCAGCAGCCCATGCTCTTTGTACTGTAACACCGTTTGGAAAGACTGGTCAACAGTACAGTTGAACTTAAATTCCAAATATAAATATATATATATATATATATATTCCAGCCTGAGCGACTATATGTATATGTGGTTGTGGTTTTTTTGTTTTTTTGAGATAGAATCTCGCTCTGTCGCTCAGGCTGGAGTGCAATGGTGCCATCTGGGCTCATGGCAACTTCTGCCTCCCGGTTCAAGCGATTCTCCTGCCTCAGCCTCCCAAGTAGCTGGGATTACAGGCACCCACAACCACACCTGGCTAATTTTTGTATTTTTAGTAGAGACAGGGTTTTGCCACGTTGGCCAGGTTGGTCTCAAACTCCTAACTTCGTGATCTTGTGATCTGCCCTCCTCAGCCTCCCAAAGTGCCCATGGCGCCCAGTCATTTTTACTTTCTAAGACATAAATTAAATACTTTCTAATCGGTACTGTCTAGAACATCAGCCACCATAAACTCCATTAACAGGATTTCTCCCTTCTCTTCTTTTCTTTCTTTCTTTTTTTTGAGACAGAGTCTCACTCTGTTGCCCAGGATGGAGTGCAGTGGCATGATCTCGGCTCACTGCAACCTTTGCCTTCCGGTTTCAAGCAATTCTCCTGTCTCGATCTCCCGAGTAGCTGCAATTACAGGCATGCACCACCATGATCAGCTAACTTTTGTATTTTTAGTAGAGGGGGGGTTTCACCATGTTGGCCAGGCTAGTCTCAAACTCTTGACCTCAGGTGATCCACCCACCTCAGCCTCCCAAAGTGCTCCAACTACAGGTGTGCACCACCACACTGAGCCAGATTTCTCCCTTCTAATCCTAAAATGAAGAAAGAAACTGCTCTCTCCACACTCCAACTGCATGTCTCACTTTAGGAAAAGTTCTCATGACCAATATTGTCTAGAGTCGTAGGTTTTTCTCACTATTTTTTCTTGTGATAGACTTTCTATAACCTAAAAGTCATTTTTCGTTATAAAATTCTTGAAATTAAGGAGATTAGCATTGCCAAACATGGGTCTGAGCCAGAACCTCCTGAACTCTGAGCCCTATGGTGGTTTTAAAATTTATCATATATACTTTATTATTTCTTAAGTATTATCAGATGATACTTAGCTGTTATTTCAGAAGGAGCAGGAATTGGAAAAAAGAAGATACACTAACAAAATATGGGAAATAAATATACATATCTTTGATTTTTAAGATAAACTGTAAATGGAAAATAACATCACTTTCCATTGTTTGAATAACTGTCACAATGTTTTGTTTTGTTTTTTTTTTTTAAAGACAGGGGTTTCACCATGTTGGTCAGGCTGGTCTTGAACTCCCGACCTCAGGTGATCCACCCGCCTTGGCCTCCAAAGTGCTTGGATTACAGACGTGAGCCACCGCACCCGGCCACTGCCACAATGTTATAAGTACTTTGTTTTATACACAGCTAATGAAATGCATTAGTACGTTTTGGAAAATAATATTATTTATTCATAATTTCAATGCTCTGAAAGTATTTAAATCAAAAAAGATGTCACTAGGTGTGCCTTACTATTTCCAGCTATTCTTTCCTTATGTTTTCCCTGTGAAATTGTCAACCTGCACTCTGAAACTATTATCTTGATGATGAATTTGTGATAAATCATCAATTTATTATGTTTACTTTATTTATTTATTTATTTATTTATTTATTTTTGAGACTGAGTTTCACTCTTGTTGCCCAGCCCGGAGGGCAATGGCACAATCTCGGCTCATTGCAACCTCTGCCTCCGTGGTTCAGGTGATTCTCCTGCCTCAGCCTCCCGAGTAGCTGGGATTACGGACGTGGGCCACCACACCTGGCTAATTTTTGTATTTTTGGTACAGATGGGGTTTCACCATGTTGGCTAGGCTGGTCTTGAACTCTTGACCTCAGGTGATTCTGCCCGCCTTGGCCTCCCAAAGTGCTGGGATTACAGGTGTGAGCCACTGCACCCGGCCCAAGTTTATATCTATAAAGCTAAGAAAGATACTGCTGCGGCTGGGCAGGGGTGGCCCTGACACTGTGGATGCAGTTCCAAGAGTTCTTTTTAAGTTCTTAAAGTTTCAGAATCATTTGAGCTTTCTATGGGCACACTTCATAGTACCCCCTATGTTACTATATATGCCAGTGTTAAAACAGGAGATTTAAAATAAGCAATAATAACACATCAATTATAAAGAAGCAGCAGAATTTGAGGTACCTTCATCCTGTCATACTGTGACTGTTTGGTGTTTTTATTTGCAGTTAAAATATTTTTAACCACAGAGACATCTGTAAGTTAACTAGCTATTCAAAGAAACAAAGGCATAGACAGTATTACAATTACTAAAATTTATTGAGAAACAGGATTTGTATGAATCTGACGAATTTATGTTTAAAACTTTTCTTTTCTCTTCAGCCCTTGTTCAGTTCATGAAAAAAGAAAAAAAAAGAAAATAAAAACTTTTCTTGGCTGGGCGTGGTGGCTCACGCCTGTAATCCCAAGCACTTTGGAGGCCAAGGCGGGCGGATCATCTGAGGTCGGGAGATCAAGACCAGCCTGACCAACATGGTGAAACCCCGTCTTTATGTAAAAAAAAAAAGAAAAAAAAAACTTAACTATTTGTATATATGTTGTTTAATGTAAAATAAATTGTTGAATGGGCGCGTGGCTCACGCCTGTAATCCCAGTACTTTGGGAGGCCAAGGCGGGTGGATCAGCTGAGGTCGGGAGTTCGAGACCAGCCTGGCCAATATGGTGAAAACCCGTCTCTACTAAAAAAAACAAAAAACAAAAAACAAAAACACAAAAATTAGCCAGGCGTGGTGGTGGGCACCTGTAATCCCAGGTACTCAGGAGGCCGAGGCACAAGAATCACTTGAACCTGGGAGGCGAAGGTTGCAGTGAGCCGAGATGATCCGCCCACCCGCCTCTCCCAAAGTGCTGGGATTACATGCGTAAGCCACCGCACCTGGCCCTGGCTAACTTTTATTTATTTATTTTTCTTATAGAGAAGAGGTCTCACTATGTTGTAAAAATGTTTTAATGTAATTAAAAAATATTAACCCACTTTTTTATGCTATGATATCTATTATTAATTTATATTTTTTAAACTGGCAGGGCTCCATATGTAAAAAAAAAAAAAAAAAAATTTAATAAGAGAACATTACCAATGTGTTTCTTTTGTGATCTTTATTATTATTTATTTCATGTTGCGATTATTACTAAAAATATTTTTGTTTTATAGAGAAAGAGGTTGATTTAAAAAAAGATGACCCACTGAGGTATTGAGTGTGCTAGCTACCACTGGAATGATTGTCTCTGGAACAGGCTCTTTTAATGCAGGGTGGGGAATGAAATGACAGCAGTCTACATAGTGCTGAGTCAGACAATTATTCCCTAAGCAGGTGGGGGCTTGAGGTTGGGGGGATATCAAAAAAGACTTTCTTGTAATTTTTATGTTGATATAATCTCAAAAGCTGCATAAAGGTCTCCCATACCTGCTTTCCACCTTCACCAACTGTTTACATTTTTCATCCCTTTGCTTTTTCATTCTTTCTCTCTCATTTTGCTTCTCCCTCTCCCTCTGCCACTCCGTCTTCCTCTCCTTCTCCCCGTCTTTCTCTATGCATACAACACACACATGAACATTTTTTTCTGAACCATTTGAATGTAGATAAGAGATACGGCATCCCTTTACCCCTAAATAATTCAGTGGGTAGATCCTAAGAACAAGAACATGTTCCCACCTGACACAGTACAGATTAATGCATTAAGGATATTTAACATTGTTATCATGCTATTATTTAATCTACAGACCACATTCAAATTTTGTCATTTTGCCTAATAATATCTTCCACAGTTTTTTCCAGCCTAGGATCCAATCCAGGTTCACACATTTCATTTAGTTGTCATGCCTCTTTAGCCTTTCTTAATCCAGAAAAAACAGCTCCTCAGCCTTGCTTTATTTTCTTGACCTTGACAGTTTTGAAGAATACAGGTCAGTTATTCCATAGAATTCTCCTCGCTTTGGGTTGACTGATGTTTCTTCCTGATTAGATTTGGATTATACATTTTTGGTAGAAATATCACTGAAGCCTGGGCACGGTGGCTCACGCCTGCAATCCCAGCACTTTGGGAGGCTAAGGTGGGTGGATCACTTGAGCTCAGGAGTTTGAGACCAGCCTGAGCAACATGGTGAAACCCTGTCTCTACTAGAAATACAAAAATTAGCCAGTTTTGGTGGCGCATGCCTGTAGTTCCAGCTACTTGGGAAGCTGAGGTGGGAGGATCACTTGAGCCCAAGAGTTTGAGGCTACACTCCAGCCTGGGCGACAGAATGAGACTCTGTCTTAAAATAATAATAATAATAATAGGCTGGGTGCAGTGGCTCATGCCTGTAATCCCAGCACTTCAGGAGGCTGAGATGGGCAGATCACCTGAGGTGGAGAGTTTGAGACCATCCTGACTAACATGGAGAAAACCAGTCTCTACTAAAAATACAAAGTTAGCTAGGGGTGGTGGCTCATGCCTAGGATCCCAGCTACTTGGGAGGCTGAGGCAGAAGAATCGCTTGAAACCAGGAGGTGGAGGTTGCAGTGAGCTGAGATTGTGCCACTGCACTCCAGCGTGGACAACAAGAGGGAAACTGTGAAAGAAAGAAAAGAAGGAAAGAGAAGAGAGGGGGAGGGGAGGGGAGGGGAGGGGAGGGAGGATGGGGAGGAAGGAGGGGAAGGAAGGAGGGGAAGGAAGGAAGGAAGGAAGGAAGGAGAAAGACTGGCTACTGAAGTTTTTCTTTCTAAGACGTCACATCAGGAGTCATATGTTACCAGTTTGTACCTATAATGGTGATGTTAACTTTGATTGCTTAGTTAAGTCAGACTAATTCTAGTATCTGCACTGTCAACTTACTATTTTAACTTTGTAAATTAATAAGTTATTTATGGGAAGATACATTGAGACTAGTTTTACACTCACTGATGATTCTGTATTTATTATTAGCACTCTACTATAAAAAATGATCTTAGGAAAGATTTTCCTTCTTTTCTTAAGCTTCATTGAGGTTAATTTATATACAATAAAAATTAACAATAGCAAAATTTTAATAAAATTTAGACATTTAGTAAGTGAAAAATCCAGGTATTTTTAGTAATTTAATAAAATTATGCAATCATTACCACAAACCAATTTTATTTTATTATTTTTATTTATTTTTTTTGAGACAAAGTCTCCGTCTGTCCCTCAGGCTACAGTGCATGGCATGATCATAACTCATTGCAGCCTTGAACTCCTGGGCTCAAGGGATCCTTCTGCCTCAGCCTCTTGAGCAGCTCGGACTACAGGAGTGTGCCACCACACATGGATAATTTTTTATTTTTGGTAGAGATAGGGTCTCACTACATTGCCCAGGCTGGTCTCAAACTCCTGGCCTCAGGTGATCCTCCTGCCTTGGCCTCTTAAAGTATTGGGATTACAGGCCTGAGCCACCCCAGCTGGCCACAGTCCAGTTTTTGAACATTTCTATCATCCTAAAAAGCTTTCTCATGCCTGTTTGCACTTTATCTTCATTCCCACCCAGCCCCCAGGCAATAACTCACCTGTTTTCTACTAGAAATGTGCCCTTTCTGAGCATTTCATACAAATGGAATTGTACAATATGTAGTTGTTTTGCATCTAATTTCTTTTACTTAGCCTAAGATTCTTGAGCTATATCCATGTTGTAGCATATATTGATATTTCATTCATGTTTACTGCTGAATAATTATATTTGCGAGACAGAGTCTTGCTCTGTTGCCCAGGCTGGAGTGCAATGGCACCATCTCAGCTCACTGCAGCCCCCACCTCCTGGGTTGAAGCTATTCTCATGCCTCAGCCTCCTCAGCAGCTGGGACTACAGGCGTGCACCACCACACTCAGCTAAGTTTTGTATTTTTAGTAGAAACTAGTTTTCATCATGTTGGCCAGGGTGGTCTTGATCTCCTGGCCTCAGGTGATCCGCCCGCCTGGGCCTCCCAAAGGGCTGGGAATACAGGCATGAGCCACCTCGCCCAGCTTATTGCTAAATAATATTTTATTGTTTGGATATATCATATTTTGTTTATCCATTCACTAGTTGATAAACATATGGATTGTTGACTGTTTTTTCTATAGAAATAATATTCCTGTGGGGGAGTCATGTATAGGTTTTTGTGTGGGCATATGTTTTCATTTCTCTTGGGTAGATACTTAGAATAAGAATTGCTGGGTTGCATGGGAAGTTCATGTTTAATTTTTAAAAAGAAACTACCAAAGTATTCTCCAAAGAGGCTGTACCTTTTACATTTCCCCAAGCAATGGCTAAGGGTTCCAGTTTCTTCACATCCTCACCAACACTTGTTGTCATCTGTCTTTTTTATTATAGCCATATTAGTGGGCATGAAATTGTATCTCATTAATGTTTTCATTTGCATTTCCTCAATGGCTAATTATGTGGAGCATTTTTTCATGTGCTTATTAACTATTCATATATGTTTGGTGAAATGTCTATTCAAGTCTTTTGCTGATTTTTAAACTAGCTGTTGACTTTCTTATTTATTTATATGTTCTTTGTATGTGGTTATCAAGTGGCCCAGTGCCTTTTATCAAAAAGACTATTCTTGGCCAGGTGCAGTGGCTCATGCTTGTAATCCCAGCACTTTGGGAGGCTGAGGCGGGCGGGTCACTTGAAGTCAGGAGTTTGAGACCAGCCTGGCCAAAATGGCGAAACCCCGTCTCTACTAAAAATACAAAAATTAGCTGGGTGTGGTGGTGCACACCTATAATCCCAGCTGCTGAGGCAGGAGAATCACTTGAACCCAGGAAGCAGAGGTTGCGGTGAGCTGACATTACACCACTGCACTCTAGCCTGAGCGACAGAGTGAGAGTCTGTTTTGTTTTTTTTTTTTAAAAAGGTGAATGGATCACGAGGTCAGGAAATCGAGACCAGCCTGGTCAACATGGTGAAACCCCATCTCTACCAAAAACACAAAAATTAGCTGGGCGTGGTGGTGGGTGCCTGTAGTCCCATCTACTCGGGAGGTTGAGGCAGAAGAATCATTTAAACTCCGGAGGTGGAGATTGTAGAGAGCTGAGATCCTGCCACTGCCCTCCAGCCTGAGCGACAGAGTGAGACTCCACCTCAAAAAAAAAAAAAAAAAAAAAAAAGCAGCAGCAAGTCAGGTCAGGGTCTGGAATGTGATGCTTGAGGTAATCCATAGTGAGTGATGCTGGGAAGGTTGGCAGGGACCAGATTACAGATAGTTTTATAATCCATATGTACTAAGGGGTGTAGATTTTTTCCTGTACATGCCAGCAAGTTTGGGAAGGAAGGACCTAAAGTAGAGAGAGATGGCATGGTTACATTCAGAATTTGCAAAGATTATACCTAATTAAAAGCAGTAGTGGAAACTTAGGTGAGAGATGTAAAGGCTGAAATAAGAACAGAGTGATAGAATTGGATGGAGGTAAGGAAATGGAATGGAGAATTATTTTATTTATTTATTTATTTTTTGAACAGGAGTTTCACTCTTATGGCCTAGGCTGGAGTGCAATGGTGGGATCTCAGCTCACTGCAACCTCCATCTTGAATGAGGATTTATTTATTTATTTATTTATTTATTTTATTTACTGAGACAGAGTTTTGCTCTTGTCGCCCAGGTTGGAGTGCAGTGGTGCATGATCTCAGCTCACTGCAACCTCCACCTCCTGGGTTCAGGCAATTCTCCCGCCTCAGCCTCCCGAGTAGCTGGGACTACAGGCACGTGCCACCACGCCCAGCTAATTTTTTGTATTTTGAGTAGAGACAGGATTTCACAATGTTGGTCAGGATGGTCTCGATCTCTTGACCTCATGATCCACCCGCCTCGGCCTCCCAAAGTGCTGGGATTACAGGCGTGAGCCACTGTGCCCGGCCGGAAATTATTTAAAAGATAAAATAGAACCTGTTGGTTTATCCGATGTGCGTATGTGTTTGGGTTAGGTGTGAGATGTGGGGCTGGGGAATAGACAGGACTGACTCCTGGCTTTCTACAGTGCTGACTGGACAGCTGGTGGTAGCACTGACTGACTCAAAGAATACGAAAGGATGAGCAGAATTAGGTTCAGCTGCACAACCTAATATATAGTACTTGGAGAAGGAAATTCATTTTCTCTTATCTAAAAGAAGTGCAGGCATGGTGACTCGCACCTGTAATTCTAGCATTTTGGGAGGCTGAAGCAGAGGATTGCTTGAGCCCAGGAGTTCGAGATCAGCCTAGGCACAATAGTAAGACTCCTCCCACCCCCACAACATTCCTACAAAAAATAAAAAATTAGCCAGGAGTGGTGGTGCCCCCCCTGTAGTTCCAGCTACTCAGGAGGCTGAGGTGGGTGGATTGCTTGAGTCCATGAGGTTGAGAGTGCAGTGAGCCATAATCTCCCCACTACGCAACCACCTGGGAAACAGGGTGATACCCAATCTCAAAAACAAAAACCATAAAGTCCAAAGGAGTTGGTCCAGGGCACATGTAATGCTTCTGGGTTTCTAGGACCTTCTGTCTTACGGCTCTGCCACTCTCAGCGCGTTATTTCTCCTCAAGCCCAATATGGATGTTCCGGTTCTGGCTATCACATTTGAGTTCCAGGGATTCAAAATGAAAAAGCATACTGCACTTGACTAGTAAAAAAAAAATGAAAAAGCAGTGAAGAAAAGCATACATTCTCATTTTAAGAATAATGTTCTGCAGGCCCATCTCACATAGACTCACCTTATCTCAAAAAAGGCTGGACAGGGTGGGCATGGTGGCTCACACCTGTAATCCCAGCAAGTTGGGAGGCTGAGGAGGGAGGATGACTTGAGGGCAGGAGTTCGAGACCAGCTTAGCCAACATGGTGGAATCCCTTCTCTACAAAAAATACAAATGTGAACTGGGTGTGGTGTCGGGCATCTGTAATTCCAGCTACCTGGAAGGCTGAGGCAGGAAAATTGCTTGAACCAGGGAGGAGGAGGTTGCAGTGAGCTGAGACTGCACGACTGCACTATAGCCTGGGCGGCAAGAGCAAAACTCTGTCTCAAAAAAAAAAAAAAAGAAGAAGAAGAAGAAGGCTGGACAATGTAGTCTTTTTATGGACAGGTTTATGCCCAAGTAAAAATGGAAGATTCCTTAACGTAGTAGAAAAATTTAGGAATAAGTGGAATTTAGGGTACAATTAGTAGCTTCTGCAACAAGATATTTTAGAGGGAATCATGGGGACTTCCATTAGGACTTACTGAGCTTAAGCTGCTCGTGGTAAATTGTTTCTGTGTAAATGCCTTGCAGACAGTTGGATATGTGGCTCCTTTTTCTAAAGTGCAATTCTCATAAATTCACTTGCCTGCTCCAAACTTTCAATGACTTTTTATTTCTTATGCTGGTGTTGAGCACCAGGCTACACTTCCTTTGAAGGTATTAGCTGCCAGAACCACCCCCTATTCTTTGAATGTGGCCCATACTTTTCTGTTTGCATGCTTTTGCTCTTCTAGTACCTTCTGCCTGGAATACCCTTTCAAGAACTCTTATTCATACCTTATAAATCTACCTCATAGAATCCCCAAAAACTGAATTAGGCCAGGTGCAGTGGGTCACCTCTGTAATTTCAGCACTTTGGGAGGTCAAGGCAGGTGGATCAGGAGGTCAGAAGTTCGAGACCAGCCTGGCCAATATGGTGAAACAGTCTCTACTAAAAACACAAAAATTAGCTGGATGTGGTGGTGCACACCTGTAATCCCAGCTACTCCGGAGGCTGAGGCAAGAGAATTGCTTGAACCTGGAGGCGGAGGTTCCAGTGAGCAGAGATGGCGTCCTTGCACTCCATCCTGGGAGACAGAGTGAGACTCCGTCTCAAAAAAAGAAAAAAAAAATACAAAAATTAGCTGGACGTGGTGGCGTGCACCTGTAGTCCCAGCTACTCAGGAGGGTGAGGCCGAGAGAATTGATTGAACCTGAGAGGCCGAGGTTGTAGTGAGCCGAGATGGAGCCACTGCTCTCCAGCCTGGGCGACAGAGCAAGACTCAGTCTCAAAAACAAACAAGCAAAATAAAAACAAAAACAAAACTGAATCAGATGTTACCATCTTCTAAATTCCTCCAACAATTTGCATACACTTCTGTGCTTATCATCTGCTTTGTACATAAAAAGCACTCAACAAGGGCCCGGTGCAGTGCCTCATGCCTGTAATTCCAGCATTTTGGGAGGCCAAGGCAGGTGGATCACCTGAAGTCAGGAATTCAAGACCAGCCTGGCCAACATGGTGAAACCCTGTTCATACTACAAATACAAAAATTAGCCAGGCATGGTGGTGCACATCTGTAGTTCCAGTTACTCGGGAGGCTGAGGCAGGAGAATTGCTTGAGCCCAGGAGGCAGTGATTGCAGTGAGCCGAGATCGTGCCACTGCACTCCGGTCTGGGCGATCCAGGGAGACTCTGTGTCAAAAAAAAAAAAAAAAAAAAAGTACTCAATAAACACTGGTGAATTGCATTGCCTTTGGCTTTGTAATTTGTCCCTCAAAGTGGCTGAAAGATCTATATGAGATTTTCTATGTGAGGAAACAATGTACTTTGCACAAGGGTAAAATACTGTCTTTCTAAATGTTTTTTTTTTTTTTTTTTTTTTTTAAAGACGGGGTTTCACCATGTTGGTCAGGCTGGTCTTGAACTCCCGACCTCAGGTGATCCGCCCGCCTTGGCCTCCAAAGTGCTTGGATTACAGGTGTGAGCCACTATGCCCGGCCTTTCTAAATGTCTTTGATGTGTTTCCTTAGAGAGCGCTTCCCTGACCGCATCCCTCCATGCCAGCCTACTTTCTCTTATACCCTGTACTTTCCTTTGTTAGCATTTACCACAATTACTCTTGTTTTTTTTTTTTTTTTTTGTGAGATGGAATCTTGCTCTGTTGCCCAGGCTGGAGTGCAGTGGTGCCATCTTGGCTCACTGCAACCTCCGCCTCCCGGGTTCAAGCGATTCTCCTGCCTCAGGTTCCCAAGTAGCTGAGATTGCAGGTGCCTGCCAACACACCCAGCTAATGTTTGTATTTTTAGTAGATACAGGGGTTTCACCATGTTGGCCAAGCTGGTCTCAAACTCCTGACCTCAGTTGATCTCCCGCCTTGGCCTCCCACAGTGCTGGGATTACAGGCTTAAGCCATCATGCCTGGCCTTAGTTTCATTTTAACGGAAACATTGGGACAGTAACTGGAGGGGGAAGTGGAGTTAAAGGACTTCTTTTTGTTTTGGAAAGGATAAATAATAGCATGTTGATATCTTGATGAGAAGCACGAAGTTGAGAGGTAAAAATTGATGTTTGCAGAGAGGGAAGGCTTTTTGGGGTCACATTTTTGACTAGGCGAGAGGGGATGGGACCTAGAACTGAAGTAGGGGGCAGCCTTTACCAGGAGCACAGACTGTTCACCCAGAGTACCAGGAGAGATGGGGCACAGGTGGGTGGAGCCTGTGGGGCTGGGAGCTTGTGGAAGTTCTTGTGATTGCCTCTATTTTCTCAGGAAATAAGCTAAGTCATTTGCTAGGAGTGAGGATGGAGGAGTAGGTTTGAGGTGACACGTGATATGAATTAGTGGAAATGAATGAACTAGAGCTAAAAATTGTTTGATAACTTGGTAGTATTGACTTCCCATGTGAATTTCAAGTGGATAAGAGTCAGAATCCCAGCACTTTGGGAGGCCGAGGTGGGTGGACTGCTTAAGCTCAGGAGTTTGAGACCAGCTCAGGCAACGTGGCAAAACCCTCCCTCTAAAAAACAGTGCAAAAAAATTTAGCCAGGTGTGATGATGCATGCCTGTAGTCCCAGCTACTTGGGAGGCCAAGGCAAGAGAATAGCTTGAGCCTGGGAGGTGAAGGTTGCAGTAAGCCAAGATCACACCATTTGCACTCCAGTGTGGGTGACAGAGCGAGACCCTGTATCAAAACAGAAACAAAAGAAAACCAAAAGAGTCATAACAGAGTAGCTGTGGCTTCTCTTTACTAACCTTCAGGTGTTTGCAGTTGGAAAGTTGACTTTCCCAGGCTTGTCGCTTTACCTAGAAAGGAACATGATAGGAGAAAGAGGCAGGGGAATTGAGGGTTATAATTATATGATTTAAGTTACACAGAGGGAGAAGAAATGAAAGATGGTGAAAAGATTGTGGGATCAATGGTAGAAAGATGGGCTGGAGCCTGAGAACTAGAGGGAGCTAGCTGGAAAGACAAGAATTGGTGGTAAGAGGGGGGTGTGGAAATTGAGATTATGGAGGTGGTGCTGTTATTATAATGACAAGATATGGGACATGACCATGGGAGTGAGTGGCTGATGTAGGGTAGAGGCTGAGATTATTGAAGAGGAGCAACTCAAGGAATTGCTATGCATGGGTATAGGAGGGTCATATATGTGAACCCTACATGTACTCACTGGGTAAAGTTATCAGAACCCAAAGATGACTTGGGTTAGAAATCTAGCTCCTCTCCTACTTCTTAGCTCTACACCTTAGTTTTCTTATGTGAAAAATGAAGATATTAACAGTTTCTACATTGCACGGCTGTTGTGAGGACTAAATGAATTAATACACATAAAACACTTAGAACAGAGAGTGACATATAACAAGTACACAATAAGCTTTTACTTTTATTTGCATATTTATGATTAACAAATCTTACAATTTTAGTTCAGAACTTTCTTCATGCAAACTCATATCTGCTCTTTTATAACCAAAACGGTTGAAAGTTGTCTATACTTGTCTTCACTTTCCACCTCCCTTTTTCTCCTCTACCCTTCACAATACGAATTTCTCCCATCTCTCTACTAAGAGTATTTTGTTGTTGTTGTTTTGAGACAAGGCCTCACTCAGTTGCCCAGGCTGGAGTGCAGCAGCAAGATCACTGCTCACTGCAGCCTTTACCTCCCTGGCTCAGGCGATCCTCTCACCTTAGCCTCCCAAGTAGCTGGGACCACAGGCACACTCCATCACATCTGGACAATTTTAAATTTTTTGTAGAGATGGGATTTTGCCTTGTTGCCTGGGCTGGTCTCGAACTCCTGGGCTTAAGCGATCCTCTTGCCTTGGCCTCCCAGAGTGCTAGGATTACGGGAGTGAGCTGCTGTGCCTGGCCTAAAAATGCTTTTGAAGGCACCAATGACTCTGATCTTCCCAAGTCTACCAGTTAATTCTTAGTTTTCATCATGCTGCATTTGACTTGGCTTTATCATGTCTTGCTTCTGAAATTCTTCTTTTTTCTTATTTTTTTTTTCAAAAACTTTTGAGAGCATTCCAAGTAAGCTGCTGAAATTCTTACAAAAATTTGGTTTCTGGGTCACCTCCTTCTCCTGGGTTTTCATCCTGCTTTGCTGTTATCTCTTCTCAATTGCCTCTGCAGGATCCTCATCCCCTCCCTGACCTCTAAAGATTGGCACAGTTTGGGGCTAAATTCTTTTCTATCTATACTCACACTCAATATGATCTTTCCAGTCCCATGGTTTCAAATAGCAACTGTATGCTAATGCATCCCAAATTCGTATCTCTAACTGTGATGTTTTCTCCAAGTCCCAGCTCATGTATCTAACTTCTTATTGAACAAGCCTACTTGACTATATAGTAGGTATCTCAAACTTAACTGTCCAAAACTGATTACATTCTAGTCAGGGAAGTAGATCATAAGTATATTTAAAAATGAATCTAGGCCAGGTGCGGTGGCTCACACCTGTAATTCTAGCACTTAGGAGGCCAAGGCAGACAGATCACCTGAGGTCAGGAGTTCAAGACCAGCCTGGCTAACATGGTGGAACCCCATCTCTACTAAAATACAAAAATTAGCCGGGCATGATGGCAGGTGTCTGTAATCCCAGCTACTCGGGAAGCTGAGACTGGAGAATCACTTGAATCCAGGAGACGGTTGTTGCAGTGAGCAAAGATTGTGCCATTGCACTCCAACCTGGATGGCTGAGCCAGACTCCGTCTCAAAAAAAAAAAAAAAAAAAAGAATCTCTACTTCAGCTAGTGCAATAGTGCAAACTGCCATAAGGAGAAATAAAGCCAGAAAAGCAGAAAAGGGAAATGAGAGCTTAAATATTCGAAAGAATTAGGCAAAGCCTCTCAGGCCCTGCAAGATCAGAAGGAAGAGCAGTCAATGTGCAGAGAACAGCACATGCAAAGACTGATTTCCGTTCACCCAAAACTCATTTCCCAATTTAGCTAATGGTATCACCATTCACTTATTCGCTCAGGCGTCAGAGTCGCTCTTTGCTCATCTGTTTTCCTCACCCTTCACAGTCAATTCATTTAGCAATTCCTGTTTGCTCTAACTTCAGATTTGATCTGGAATCTGATCATTTTTTGCTACCTTCATTGCTTTCATCAAAGTCCTACCCATCATTGTCCTTGTCCCAAATACTACTCCACTGCCTTCTACCTTGTCTTTCTGCTTTCATTCTTGCCTACAGACTTCATCCAGCAGCCAGGAGATCTTTCAACAATATAAATCAGACCATGTTATTTCATTGCTCAAAACTCTGCAGGGGGGCTGGATGTGGTGGCCCACACCTGCAATCCCAGCACTTCGGGAGGCCAAGGCAGGAGGATCCCTTGAGCGCAAGAGTTTGAGACCAGCCTGGGCAACACAGAAAGACCCCATCTTAAAAAAAGAAAACTCTCCAATGACTTATTTCTATCATACTTAGAATAAAACCCAAGTACTTTATTCTGGCTTACAAGGTACTAAATAATCTGGCTCCCTCTGAACTCAGCTACTACCTTTGATTTTTCTAGTTGTCACTACATTAAGTTTCTCCAAAGCTTTTTCTTTCAATTAGTCAAGGTCTTTGTTGCCTCAGGTTTTGCACTTGCTGTTCTCTGCACATTTCCGACGTTCTCTCCTTCTGATCTGGTGTGGTCTGAGTGAGGCTATCTCTAATTCCTTCCAATATTTAAACTGTATTTTCTCTCCTCCAGCTTTATTTCTCTTTATAGCAGCTTGCACTAGCTGAAATAGAGTTTTATTTGTTTAGTATGTGCTTCCATGACTAGAATGTAAGCTTCATGAAAGCCGGATCTTGTCTCTCACGATCACTAGTGGATTCCTGGTACCCTAGAACAGTGCCCGGCACATAGCTGGCAGTCAGTTTGTTTGAGTGACTGAATGAATCCAAGTGCCAAATTAGATATCTCAAATTTAACATTCCCAGACTAAAGACACTATCATCTTCTTCCAGAAAAATCTTCCAGGATTCACTAGCCTAAGTGAATTGGGTCACCAACCAGTCCCTCCCTGTAAAAGCTCAATGAGTAATCCTTGGCCCTTTCTCTTTCTCTCCCTTGGCCACTTGAAATCTGGTTCATTGTACATAATAAATATCTCTTGAAATTTCCTTGCATCACCATTTCTCCAAGTCACTCACCACCATCTCCACCTGGGTTTTCAAGTCTCCAACCTAACTTCCTTCTAACACATTCATTACACTGTCTCCATGTAATCTTTCTAAAATGCAAATCTCGGCCGGCATGGTGGCTCATGCCTGTAATTCCAGCACTTTGGGAGGCCGAGGCAGGTGGATTATTTGAGGTCAGGAGTTTGGGACCAGCCTGCCCAACATGGTGAAACCCTGTCTCTACAAAAATACAAAAATCAGCTGAGTGTGGTGGCGTGCGCCTGTAATCCCAGCCGCTTCAGAGGCTGAGGCAGGAGAATCGCTTGAACCAGAAGGTAGTGGTTTCAGTGAACTGAGATGGTGCCACTGTACTCCAGCCTGGGCAACAGAGCAAGACTCCATCCCAAAAAACAAAAACAAAAACAAGAAAACAAAACAATACAATACAATGCAAATCTTATCATGTCATTCTCTAGCTGCAAAAGCTTGAGCCTTCCCATGGCCCTGAAAGCGGTTTTTATCTTTCCTGGCAGGCAATAAGCTCTGTGTGGGCTGAACAGTACCTGGCATTCCTTGAATTAGAATGCATTGATTTGGTGAAATATTTAGGAGAAATACAAAAATCTACCCCTTTTTTTTTTGGATATGGGATCTCACTATGTCACCCAGTACAGTGGAGCAGTCATAGCTCACTGTAACCTCGACCTCGTGGGCTCAAACCATCCTCCTCGCTCCGCCTCCAGAGTGGATGGACTCTGGGCACCAGCCTAAACATGTCTATTTGATGTAGCAACACGAGATAAATCTGGAGAAACAGGAGGGAATAGCCCCTCTGATCATTACTTTTACATTATTATTATTATTATTATTTTGAGTCGGAGTCTTGCACTGTAGCCTGGGCTGGAATGCAATGGTGTGATCTTGGCTCACTGCAACTTTGGCCTCTCGGGTTTAAGCAATTCTCCTGCCTCAGCCTCCCGAGTAACTGGGATTATAGGCGCCCGCCACCATGCCCGGCTAATTGTATTTTTAGTAGAGGTGGGGTTTCACTATGTTTGCCAGGCCGGTCTCGAACCCCTGACCTTGTGATCCACCCACCTCGGCCTCCCAAAGTGCCAGGATTACAGGCGTGAGCCACCGCGCCCGGCCACTTTTACATTATTATAATTGAATAATTGTTATATTGTAAACGATTGCAGCCTGGAAGTGAATAGGGGAAAAAACGAAACAGTTGTTACAATCATGAAGTTGAAAGTGAAGCTTTCCCTTCCTCCCTTTTCCTTCCTTCCTCTCCTTCCCTCCTCCCCCTCCTCTTTGTCGCCCAGGCTGGAGTGCAGTGGCGTGATCTCGGCTCACTGCAACCTCCCGCCTCCCAGGTTCAAGTGATTCTCCTGCCTCAGCCTCCCGAGTAGTTGGGATTACAGGCGCGCGCCACCACGCCAGGCTAATTTTTGTATTTTTAGTAGAGACGGGGTTTCGCCATGTTGGCCAGGCTGGTCTTCGAACTCTGACTTCAGGCTATCTGCCCGCCTTGGCCTCCGAAAGTGCTGTAATTACAGGCGTGAGCCACCGCGCTCGGCTGAAGATTTCCTTTAACCCTTTCGTTCTACCTTATCTTTTTTTTTTAAAGATGGAGTCTCGCTCTCTCGGCTCACTGCAACCTCCGCCTCCTTGGTTCAAGCAATTCTATGCCTGAGCCTCCTGAGTAGTTGGGACTGCAGGCGTCAGCCACCACGCCCGGCTAATTTTTTTTTTTGTATTTTCAGTAGAGATGGGATTTCACCATCTTGGCCAGGCTGGTCTTGAACTCCTGAACTTTGATCCACTCGCCTCGGCCTCCCAAAGTGCTGAGATTACAGGCGTGAGTCACGGCGTCCGGCTCCTTATTTTTTTTTAAGTTTTTTTTTTTTTAAAGGAACCGGGCTTGATGTTGATTGTACAGTTACGTTCCGATTTGCCCTCTCCCGCCCAAGAACAAGGTAGTGGCAGGCCCTACAGGGCCACCGTCCAGAGGGTGGATCCGCCCGATGCTCGCTTACAACGCTTAGAGCCACTCCCTCAGCGCCCGGTGCTCCCTCGCCTCACTTCCTCCTCCAGGCTCCGCCCCGCGTCGGTGCGCCTGCGCACGGACGAACACGTGGCTGCAGCGGGGCAGAGTAGCAATGGCGGCGGGCGGCGGCGGTAGCGGCGACCCCCCTGGCCCCAGCTGGGGTACCTTGCGCCTTCTCCCCGCACAGCCAGGCCTACTTCGCTTTGGCGTCTACCGACGGTCATCTACGAGTATGGGAGACGGCCAGCAACCGGCTGCATCAGGAGTACGTGCCTTCCGCGCACCTCAGCGGTACCTGCACCTGTCTGGCCTGGGCGCCAGCGCGGTTGCAGGCCAAGGTAAAGCGAGCGGGACGGCACGGGGCGGGCGCCTTTCCGGGCTCGGCTTCGGGCCTTGAGGCCGGGTGGCGCGTGGCCCGGCATCGCGCGTGGCTCGGCATCGCGCGTGGCTCTCGGCGGCCGGGGGCGAGAAGGTACGGAGCGCGGCGTCGGCGCGCACTGGGCCCAAGCCGCCAGCCCTGTGTGCGGCCTGCTGGGAGGGCAGTGAGGGAGAGCGCAGCTCGACCCGGCCGGCCGCGCACCTAAGCCCTGTCGGCTGGCCCCATGCGGCCTGCGCCCCACTCTTGACGGGCCGCCATGTTCGCCGAGGCCCCCGGCCCTCCAGGAGCGGCTTCCCTCTGCGGGGCCTTGCTCATCAGAGTCCTGATTTTTGACAGAGCCGCATCTTGGGACTGTCTAACTTTCCTCTGTCTCTGATCCAGCTCATCGGTTTTGCCATGGGCAGTTGGTGTGGACTAGTCTGTACTTGTTTCCGGACCTCACCCCTCCTGCCCCCCCCTCCAACACTTTGGGTACCGGCTCACCACGTGTTCTTGTCCACGTCCAGGTCATGGGACTCTGAATTCTTAACTTTTGCCTTTTCCAGGCACCTTTGCATTCTCAGCCTTTTGTACTTACTGCTTTTTTTTAATCATCTGCTCGCCCCACCCGCCCCGCTGAAAGCCCGTCACCACCCACCCCCCGCCCCAATCTGAAGTCTGTATTAGGATATGGAGATAAAGTGAAGTAGTAGCTTGATTTAGTGAATGTTTTACGAGTCCAGGTGAAGTTACTCTTAGATGGAAAGCTGCCGAGTTAGGCAAAGCTTTTCAATGTTAGGGACCTGTGTCAGGTAAATGCCATTCACTGTTGAGTCACTCTCCTGCATCTCTCTAACTCAGCACGCACGTGGTTATTGCATTTATAGAGTAGCCAAACCGAATCACTGCGAAGTGATTTGGAAGCAACAGGTATCCTGAGCTGTGTGGTGTGAGTGTAAGTATGCAGAACTGTAAACCCTCGTATTTAGGATAGATCTTACTCTCTCTGACGACTCTCTGACGACCTGGGGAACCTTTTGCTAAGTTTTTGGGCTGGGAGAAGGGATACATCTAAGTTGCTATACTTTGGGTATGTTTAGATATTTTTCAAATTTTAAGTTACGTTCTCATAGTTTAGCCTGTTGATTCATAAGAGAAATCTATCACGGCTCATAAGTCAAACACACAACTTAAAAAACAAATCAGTCCTGGCGCGTTGGCTCACGCCTGTAATCCCAGCACTTTGGGAGGCCGAGGCGGGCAGATCACGAGGTCAAGAGATCGAGATCATCCTGGCCAACATGGTGAAACCCCATCTTACTAAAAATACAAAAAAATTAGCTGGGTGTGGTGGTGCGCGCCTGTAGTCCCAGCTACTCGGGAGGCTGAGGCAGGAGAATTGCTTGAACCCGGGAGGCTGAGGTTGCAGTGAGCCGAGGTCGTGCCACTGCACTCCAGCTTGGCGCCTGGTGACAGAGTGAGACTCTGTCTCAAAAAAAAAAACAAAAAAAAAACAAAAAAAACACAACAAATGAGAGTTTTTACAGTGCTCTGCTTATCTTTTATTTTCAAAGTTGTTTTTTATGTTAGTATTTTAACAGTCCTGTAAAGTAGTAATAATAGTAATGCTGAAAGAAATACGGAATAGTGGTTAGGTAGGTGCATGGACCCAAGCTAGCTGTACTGTCTGCATTTGATTCCAGCCTCTGCTTCATAGTGGTAATTGCACCTCTGGTTCCTCATTTATAAAATGAGAGTAATAATACCTACTTCATAGAGCGGTTGTGAAAATTAATATATTTAATAGTGCAGAGAACACTTAGAATAGTTCTTGACAGTAAGTGCTTTAAGTATCATTAATACCTGATATTTGTATGGTTAGTCCTGCAACGTTGATAAAGAACTTTCTGCCTCATTTGGAGGGAAGAAACAGAAACTCTGGGAAACTTAGCAACTTGAATAAAGTAAACAATGGAACCAGGATTAGAACTCAGGTTCTTAAGAGCTCAGTTCTTGGTTATCTGCAACAAATAGTTAATATTAGGTTGGAAAAAACGTCACCCACTTTGCTTTTCTGTTGACTTTCAGTTGCATTGTATGCTCAAGAGAAACTTCCTAATCTCATATTAAAAGTAATAGTTTTGGATTATGTACAACACTGTGGTAAATTAGAAAAATAACTGGATTTGGTTTCATAACCAAGACTCAAAACTTGCTTTGCCATATTGAGCAAGTTCCTTTAATTTTGAGGACCTCATTGACAAATGAGAGTTGAGCTACATTAAAAATTTTTTTTCTAGGTTTCAGCATCGTTTTACCTGCACTCTCTCCTTTTAACCACATGACTATGGAATGCTCCGAAATTACTGAATTTTATAAAAACGATTGAAAATCAGAACTAAGAAACGTAAATGACTTCACCAAAGCCTTGATATCCAATAAAGGAGTGTGGCCTCTAGAGTCAAGGTGCCCTGAGCTCCTGGTCCAGTGCCCCAATTCTGTTATTCTCGGTCTTGAGTCACAGAGCTGAGAGAGCTGGAAGGAATGTAGAGAATCCCTCTCCCCACTTTGAGGATGTGTCCTTTGGAGCATTAATTTGACTTAAAAACTAAGGAGAGGCAGCTTTCTTATATTAAAACAAACTTGCACATATATTATAGTATAAAATTAAAAAGTCACATGTGCTGCAGCAAGGTATCTTAGGAAAAGGTATATGTTAAGGTGCTCTCATCTTATGAAACTCTTCCTTTTATTTTACATCTTTGAGCCTTATTGTATGAGGCATGAAAAGGATGTTACACACTTTCCAGCTTTTTGTTAAGGTCCTGGCATATGATGACATATAGTACTCTTAAACTTGAAATAGAGGTAACAGCACCCACCTTTTAGGATCCTCAGGATCAAATTAGGCAATGTATGTGACTGGTGTAGCATGGCCTAGCATATAATAAGTGCTTAATAAGTGTTGTTATTGAATGAGTCTGGACTCATTTTATCATTTAATATGGCATTCCCCCGATGTAAATCAGTTTGTAAGAGAAGTATTCTACCTTTGCTTTAGTAATTGGCAGTTTGCTACCCAAGGACAAAGTGTGATGATGATAACTCTTAACCAATGGAGAAAGATTAGTTAGTGCTGGGTGTCTTGGGTGACAGGGATTAAGTTTGTGGTTCACAAATATTTAGAAAAATTAGATTGTTGCCTCTTGTTGTTGGTCACATAATGATTACAATACTTTGCAGTCATGCTACAATAGTTTTTAGAGGGTTTGTATATGTTACGTAGCTGAGCATTCCATTCGGTCTTTGGAGCCTGGGGGAAGAGGACCTTTAATGAGGACAAGAAGATATTCTAGGAAAGTGCAGAAATACAAATGGATGGACTCTATCTAGATGGATGGTATTTTTAGAGTTACTCAAGTTTATGTGTGTAAACTGAGGCAGAAATGTTAATTATATTCTCTCTCTCTTTTTTTAAACATTAAGATTTAGGGTAATTTGTTTTTTAATTATATTCTCTACAAAGCCACACAGTAAAGTGGCTGAGCCATCTAGGAACTGATGCTGCTGTTTGATTGTCTTAAAACTTTTGAAAGTCTTCCAACTTTTCTACTTTTCATTCTCTGACTGCTTTTGAGCCTTGGAGAAACAGACCTTATCTACTATTGGCTATCACAGTAAATGTGTTTATACTGCTTTGCTGTGGCTGCAATTAAGATGACCTTATACAGCTTAGTACTTGTTGAATGAAGCACATGACATTTCAGACATTGGACAGGGCATCTGAGGTGGTGTCTGTGTTGCCATCCCTTAGAGATGCAGGGGCAGCTTACATGTGCTCTGCGCAGTGCTCTGTCTTGAGGTCTCGCTAATATTTAAACTTCCTAAGAAGTAAAGGTTGCAGATTAGATTTGACTGGCAGAAATAGAAGTTTCTGTGTATTAGGACTTAATTGATTTGTTATAAATACTGTGTGTGATTTTATGTAATTTGTACACATTTTATTCACTGTTATTTGTGAAACTTAAACATATGCAGTGGCAGTGAGAGACACCAGGAAATGGAAAAGGAGATCAGTTGCAGAATGACACTTGAAACTTGGCATACTTTTTGGTGTCTAGAGTTCAGCATTTTTCAGAGCAGATTTTGATCCGTTAGTGGATTGTGTAATAGATTTAGTGGGTTGTGACATTAAAAACAAAATAGAATGGAAAGTATCAGAGTACTACTACCCGCGGTCAGTTTCTCTGTGAAGCTTGTTTCAGTTATCTATACGTGTGTGTTTATGAGAGTGTAGTGGCTCTGCATGTAAAACTTCTTTCTCTGGGATCTCAGTCTAAAAGTCATTGCTTTAATTACTATACAAATTCAGACTTCTCATCACCTGAATGTGTTTTTTTTTCTGGCTTCACCCCATCTGTACAACTCCTTGCTTTTATAAATCATACACGTGTGCCATTCAGATTCTCCCTCAGCCTTCCAATTGTTTCAGGAACAAATGCTGATAATGGATCAAATGCTGACAAGCTTTTCTCATAAGACAGGTTTCAGTATCCATTGTTTAACTCAGTCTGCTGTTCGTGGTGGAAAAGACTCCTTAGTCCAAGAAATCACCTCCTTGGGGTATTCACTCCTGGTGCCTTCAGGAATTGAGATTTTCCAGTTACAAATATATGAACTAAATTTATTAGCCTACCTTTTTTTTGTTACTTTATGTATTTACTCGTATAATCTGTGCTGGGCACTTAAGAAACACAACTGACTGTGACTAAGGTGTAAAAGAAGAAATACATTTCATATTTGCAGTGTCTGTAGTGCACGGTATGACATGTGTCTTAAGGGAAGGAAGTTTCCGTGGAGGAGATGGCATTTGAGGTGGGCCTTAAAGCATGGATAGGATTTTTTTTTTTTTTTTTTTAAGATGGGGTTTCACCATGATGGCCAGGCTGGTCTTGAACTCCTGACCTCAGGTGATCCACCCACTTCGGCCTCCCAAAGTGCTAGGATTACAGGCGTGAGCCACCGCGCCCGGCTAGGATTTTTAAGCAATGAAAATTGAGGTGAGTAGGAAAGGTCCCCTCCCAAGCAAAGGGAAAAGCAAAAGCAAAGTGGGAAAATGTGTGTATAGGGAGTGTTAACATAAGGGTGGAATTGGAGATAAGACCGGAGAAGGTAGGTTGAAGGCAAATTTGTGGATGCTTTTGAATGCTACAGAACTGTTTATATTGATTTATTCTCTGGAGAGTCACTGAAGTTTTTTGATCACAGGAATAACATGTTTAGATAGTAAATGCCAACAAAGGTGTGTCATCTATAATCAGTAAACTCTTAGTTTCAAAAATAAACTCTTGGTTTCAAAAATATTTAGTATGGGTGATACTTGGAATATTAGTTTTCATTAAAATGTACATTGGTTATATAAACTTCTGATTTGATTGATGTGTTGCCTTTTTAGATGTGCTTATCCTGGTGAATGAAGACCATCCAACCTGAAAAATAAATGAGTCATGAGTTCTTTGAGATTAATAAATTGGAGTATTATTTAGGTTTAGACCAGTGATCCTCAAAGTTGGTCATAAATCCTGTAGATATTCCTTCCACCTGCCCCTGCTTGCTTCTACCAAAAAATACAGCTTTGCAGATGCAGAAGTTAAGGCTTTGACTGTGTTATGTTTGATATGGGCTATGTAAATTTATTTGGACCTGTCTTTGTTTCACATATCAAGAAACTTCCATGTAGATAGTTTTGATTTGGGAAAACCAAGAGTAGAAGAAAGACTTTCTGGAATCTTTTTTTTTTTTTTTTGATACGGAGTCTTACTCTGTCTTCCAGCCTTGAGTGCAGTGGTGTGATCTTGGCTCACTGCAACCTCTGCCTCCTGGGTTCAAGCAATTCTCTGTTTCACTCTCCTGAGTAACTGGGATTACAGGCACCCAGCACCACGCCTGGGTAATTTTGAGTCCCTTTTCTTGACAACTAAGCTAGAATTTGTGGGAAAATTAGAAGGGGAAAAGAAAAGGGTTGGCTGCTTAGGATCGATAGATTCTTGGGTATGAATCTCTTTGGCTTCGCTTAGGTTGGACCTGTCAGGAGGGGTGGTCCATTTCTGAGAAGTGGAAGCAGCATTGAGGCATCTTGGACCTGTTAGGAGAGTTCCAAGAACATACCAGGTTTTCCTATTTGCTGCCTTTTTTTTTTTCCGTAGGGGTAGGAGATATGACAGAGAATGATGAGTTTCTCTTCCCATTGGAGGGATTTCTTTTTAAAATAGTGAGAAATAAATCACCCAATAGCTTCTCTCTTCCTTCCTTTTAAAATGTCTTTTGTGGGCTGGTAGGCATTTGTATTTGTTCATTAATGATGTTTTAGTGTTTGAAATACTAAATAAAAACATTGTTTTTCTCTTTTCCAGGAAAGTCCCCAGAGGAAAAAAAGGAAATCAGAAGCTGTAGGAACGAGTAACCAGACTGACTTACTGGCTCTTGGCACAGCAGTTGGCAGCATTTTATTATACAGCACAGTAAAAGGAGAATTACACAGTAAATTAATAGTAAGTGTATATATATTTTATTTAAAAGTGACAGGGAAGCTGATTATTAGAGATGATTAAAAACAAACATTTCAAGGTATGTGATGGGATCTGTGTTATAGGGACAGTTTTCTGTCTCATCTACGTTTAAATAACTGAGTAGTAATATTTGAGAAAAGCTGTAATAGTTAACAGCAGTCCTTATTATGGGTCAGAATATGAAAACTTGTTGACTAGGTTTAAAATAAGGAAGAGTTACAGGAGCTCTAAGGAATCATAGATAGCAACTGCAGGAAGCAGCCCACCACCTCTTGACCTAGGGGAATAAAGGAGGCAGTTGGAGTTATTGCTGACACAGATCTTTTAGGAGCAGGTGTTGTGCTGCTGCTGCTGTCTCTTGATGAGTGGCCCCGTGGGTATAGGATCCAGACCCCAAACTGAGAAGGAGGCGTTAGCTGCCTGGTGCTAGTGTCTCTGACAGATGTGATGAGACTGGTTCTCCTAGGGTTGGAAAAATGACATATTGTGTTCAGCTGCTGCTATTGGGAATTACCACTGTTGGAGTGATGCAAATAAAGAGAGAGGAAGGAACGAGTCCCCTCTCTCTCCATCCTTGTCTCCCTCTAGCAGTTCCTATTGGCAGAGCCTATAGATCCAGCTAGGAAATCAGAAATCAGGTTTGCTGGGTCCCAGCCTCACAGCAGAATATAAAGGGTGGGTTTGGCATTGGAAGACAGTAATTGAACTGGTTTAGTTGGTTCAGACAATATCTGTTGCAGTGTGTTTTTGTTCACTGGAATCCAGTATATAGGAGTGTTGTAAGTTTTTTTTAAGTAACACCTATGGAAAATTTGGAACTACATAAAGTTGAAAAGGAAAAATAATTTATGCCTAAGTCTGTCACCAAGAGATTTTCTTAATAATTAGTATATTTCTTTGCTTTACACATACATTAATAAAACATAGTTGGCCTTTTGTCCATCTAGTTTGTATCCTGATTTTTTTCTTTAGATTACAACATAACCATCTTTTGTATTTGTCAAGAACTAGTTATAGACATTTTTAATGACTGCCTAAAATCCCAATAAGTGGAATAGTCCATTGCGTTACTTGCTGACCATTGAGGGGTTTCCAAATTTTTAAATAGTAAAAATGAATTTTTTTTTTTACATGGATTCACAGATTACTAACCTATAATTAGTGAGCCAAAGGGTTACTATATATGTAGTATAAAAATACTTTCTGTGATAATTTTTACTAATTTATACTTAATAACGGTGGTAGGAGGTAAGTACTTTATCTCAGCAGTGTCATCACCACTGCTGAGGAGCACATTACAACAGCAGCAACAAAGAAACAGACCGTTTGTTAGATGAACATTTTAATCTGATTTTAAGTTTGCATTTGTGAATGTATTACTTGTTTTTATATTGAAGATTACAAAAATAATACTCAGCTATAAATGAATTTTAAAGCAATCTGAGATCCATATCACAAGAAAGTATTCTTCCCTGTATTCTTCCCCCTCCTCCAAGTTGAGTGTAGTCCTCAGGTGAGCTCTTACACCTGCTATAGGTAGGAGCCTGTCCTTTAATTTGATAGGTTTTTTGTGGTCAACAGGTACCTCGCATCTTGTGCAGTGTGATTGCTGCTCAGCTGCTGTGGCTGCTGGAGCCTAGAAGTTGTTTTTGTTTTTTTTTTTTTTTTTTGAGACCGAGTCTCCTTCTGTTACCCAGCCTAGAGTGCAGTGGTGCGATCTGTGCCTCCTGGGTTCAAGTGATTTTCGTGCCTCAGCCTCCGGATCAGCTGGGGTTAACAGACACGCGCCACCATAGCCAGCTAATTTTTGTATCTTTAGTAGAGTTGGGGTTTTGTCATGTTGGCCACACTGGTCTCGAACTCCTGGCCTCATGTAATCTGCCTGCCTCGGCTTCCCAAAGTCCTGGGGTTACAGGCATGAGCCACCGTGCTCAGCCTAGAACTCCTTTTTAAATCATTTAAGTACCTTACAAGAGATTGTAAATGCATCTTCAACAGGGATGAATTTATCAAAAAGGAGTCAAGAGGGTCAGGGGTGAGGGGTGTTAGGATGGTATGGTGAAGTAGAAAGGGTTTGGAGCTAGTCTGTCCTGAGGTTGAATCCTACTAGTTGTGTAATAATGTGTGAATAATTTAACTTCTCACCCCTTAAATGGGTATTAACAACCTACCCTGCTTGATTTTATTAAGGCTTAGATGTAATAATATATTGAAAGTGCTTGGCTTGTAAGTGGTATTTAGTAAATAATTTGTTGAGTGAGTAAGTGAGCAAGTGAGTGAACACATTGCTAAATGCTTTCCAAAAAGGTGTGCTGGTTTTCACTGCTGCTAGCAATAGTATTATGTAATCTCACCAGCATGGGCATCATAAGGCTCAACAAATTGCTACAGGAACAGACTAAAAATGCCGCTTTGTTTTGCTTTGTATTTCTTTGGTTACTAACAAGGTTGAATATTTTGGTATATTTTCTAACTGAATTCTTTCTGTAGTTTGTATCTGTTCATATCCTTTAGTTATTTGCGTGTGTATGAGATAAGACTTAGTACTTTGAGTAGACAGCTGATAGGAAGGAAAGTAACTGAACTAACTTAACATTTAAAAATTTTTCTTTTGAAGTGGAAACAATGTTATTTGGAAGTAGCTTTAGTAATTTTGAGTAATCACGTTTATTCTAAGCTTAAATATGTACATAGTGGTGTTTCATTGTATATGTATTTATTCCTGCAAAATTTTAACACATAAAGCTAAAATGGTACAAAAGTAAAGTAACTGTAGGAGTGGATTTCACGAGGTAGTATGTGACCATTTGTCAGATGAGTACAGTAGTGTTTGGAAGGCCTGGAGGAGGAGAAGGGATTGGTTGGACCTTCTAGAATAGGTAAGATTTGGATAGAGGAGGGTGGGAGAATCCTTTCAAGGGTGGAGAGAGGAAGTTGGGGAGATGTCAAGAGCAAATGCTGGGAGACAGGAATGTAAAAGATTTACGTGGCACTGAATAAGTTAATCCAGAGGAGGGGCATACTAGGGGATAATGGATAATGGATAAATGTAACTTCAGGTAGAAAAAAGGAAATGCTTGTAGTGTGGGCGATTTAGCACCTCATTCTGCTAAGTAAGTTAGTCCTGGAATGTTTGTGAGATGGGAAACATGAATGAGCTCTTCTCAGTTTCTATTCCTATGTGCCTCTTAGTGAGTGGACATCTTGCTATGCTGTAAATGGATACGTATTGTTTATATGCTGTGGCCCCATAGTACAAGGAAGCATTTAGTGTTTACCTGAAGTAACAGTGATTTCTTTTTTTTTTACTTTTTTTTTTTTTTAAAGGGAGAGAGAAACAGAGAGACTGTTAAATTCTGGAGTGCAGTGGTGTCATCCTAGCTCACTCACTGCAGTCTGGACACACCTTGGCTCGGGATTCTTCCACCTCAGCCTCCACAGTACCTGGGACCACAGGCACGTGCCATTGTGTCCAGATCATTTTTTTTTTTTTTTAAAAGAGACAGGGTTTCACTATGTTGGTCAGGCTGCTCTCGAACTCCCGATCTCAGGTGATCCGCCTGCCTCAGCCTCCCAAAGTGCTGGGATTACAGGCGTGAGCCACCGCACCTGGCTGATTTCTTTTTTTGAGACATAGCTTTGGCACTTTTTTTTTTACAAGAGATTTTTCAAGGATATTTTTGACTACACTTGATTTTTACCTTAAATGTTGACTTGGGGTGTGGAAGTTGTTTGTTTGTTTGTTTAATTATTTTTAAACAGAGAAGGGAAAGCTAACATTTTGAAGTTTTAGCTGTTTATCTCATTTTTTTTTTGAGACGGAATTTTGTTCTTGTCCCCCATGCTGGAGCGCAGTGACACCATCTCGGCTCACTGCAACCTCTGCCTCCCAGGTTCAGGTGATTCTCCTGCCTCAGCCTCTCAAGTAGCTGGGATTATAGGCATGCACCACTGTACCCAGCTAATTTTATATATTTTTATTTCTTTTTCTTTTTTTTTTTAGATGGAGTCTTGCTCTGTCACCCAGGCTGGAGTGCAGTGGTGCGATGTTGGCTCACTGCGACCTCCACCTCCTGGGTTCAAGCGATTCTCCTGCTTCAGCTTTCTGAGTAGCTGGGATTATAGGTGTGCACCACCATGCCCAGCTAATTTTTATATTTTTAGTAGAGACGGTGTATCACCTTGTTGGTCAGGCTGGTCTCGAACTCCTGACCTCGTGATTCACCCACCTTGGCCTCCCAGAGTGCTGGGATTACAGGCATGAGCCACTGCACCCAGCCTGTTTATCTCATTTTTGATGTTGGAAAACAAAAATGGATAGATATAAGTTAAAGCTTTTAGTTAAGGCCTAACATTTTAATTAATTATTGGTAATGACTCTAGGGTTCATATTATCATAATATATAAGACAAGTTTTACTTTCTTTAATTTTTTTTTCTTAACTTACAGAGTGGTGGACATGACAACAGAGTCAACTGCATACAGTGGCATCAAGACAGTGGCTGTTTATATAGTTGTTCAGATGATAAACATATTGTGGAATGGAACGTACAGACGTGCAAAGTAAAGTGGTGAGTAACATTCGTGGTATCGGGTGACTCAGCTTGGAAATGCAGTAGACGTGGACAAATGCTGGACTTGTGGGGAATGCAGACATTAATAAGGTTATAGGTTCCATTTTCAAAGAACTTTTAATCAAATTGGCATGCAAGATTTTAATACATAAAATACATAAAAGGTAAAAATGGCACAAAAGTGAAGCAATTGTACGAGAGCTGTCACGAGGCAGCATGTGACTGTTTGTCAGATGAGTACAGTAGTGTCAGGAAGGCCTGGAGTTGGAAAAGGGGTTTCAGTTGGACCTCTGAGATAGGTAAGATTTGGATAGAGGAGGGTGGGAGAATCCAGGGTGGAGAGAGGCAGTTGGGGTGTTAGCAAGAGCAAATGCTGGGAGACAGGAATGTAAAAGATTTACATGGCACTGAGAAAACTAATTCAGAGGAGGGACATACTAGGGGATAATGGATGGTAGATGATGTGGGTCAAAGTATCCTAAGAGCCTGGCCTTGTGTTGTAGATAAAGATCATAGACAATTGATTGTAGTTCAACCACCTGATCCCGGGATTGGCTGCGTAGGAGATGCCTAGTAGATGTGGGCTGTTGAATATAGTTCCACCTACTGTATAGTTGAGGACCCTCATGAGGATAATGATGCCCATGGTCCTGCAGCTGCGAGAGAAGGGATTCTAATCCTGCTGTTTTGAGTTCTGGTACAGTGTTTTCCTATTACGCTTCTTTGTTGGGGTTTTAGATTCTGTCTGGTATGCAAGAGAGAGCCACTGGCCAAGTGTAGTGGTTCACGCCTATAATCCCAGCACTTTGGGAGGCCAGGGTGGGAGGACCGCTTGAGACCAGTCTGGACAACATAATGAGAACCCCTTCTCTTTGTGTGTGTGTGTTTTTTTTTCTTTTCTTTTCTTTATTTTCCACCCAAATTTCATCTTGAGAGAACCCCCTCTCTACAAAAAAAAAAAAAGAATTACTTGTTGGGTGTGGTGGCATGCATGGCCTGTGGCCCCAGATATGATGGAGTCTGAGGTGGGAGGATTACTTGAGCCTAGGAGGTTGAGGCTGCAGTGAGCCGTGATTGTGCCACTGCACTCCAGCCTGGGTGACAGAGCAAGACCCTGTCTTAAAAAAAAAAAAAAAAAAGCCACTGCAGGCCAGGGTCTCTAGGATAGACTATTCAGAGTAATGCTTTAGGAAAAAGTTACCTGTCAGCAATGTGTAGGATTTAGGGAAAGGAGCTGGTTCAAAGGCAGAGAAGGCAGATAGATTGTTACTGTAATCTGGTTGTAGGATAAGTGTGGGAAGTGAAAATGGGAATGATCGAAACCATTCGGTTGCAGTAGAGGAGGGATATTGAGTTTACTGTTTTCAGCTTTGCTAACTAAGCAAGTAACCTATTTAGAGGGAGGACATACTAGGGGGATAATGCATGGTGGATGATAGAAATTATGGTCGAAAGAGAGAAATGGTTTGGGGGTTTTTAGACAAGTTGACTTTTTTTTTTTTTCATTTTGTGTTGACAAGTTGACTTTGAAATAACGGTATGTGAAAGATAAGATCCAGCAGACAGGGTGGTGATAGAAGCTTAGAATTTAAAGTGGGGTTTGGGGTTGGAGGTACAGGTGAGTAAATCATCTCCATGATGGCTGAGTGAGTATTTGTGCTCCATTTACTTGTAGCAGGCACAGCAGTTTGTATACTATTTACCTGTCAGAAATGCCTGCAGAGATTTTGAGACAGTAGGTCTGGGGTGGGGCCTGCGTTACCATTTCTGGATGAAAGGTTACAAAGATAGGTCCTTCACATAGGGACTAGTAATGTTCAAGGAGCCGTTCAACACATTGTACGTCTTAATATATTTAATCATAACCTTGTGAGGTGGACTGCAGGTTGTTGTGAGGTAGGTTAAATAAGAGCCTGGCCCCTCACACACTAAACTGTGTTGTCTCATAAGATCATTACGTTTCCAGCTTCATCCTTAGCATTCTTTTTGCTGTTACTTGATTTTGTGTTCTGTTTTAGATGCTATGTATTGCTTTTCTACTGGGGAAGATGAGGATTTAGCTCTTATCTTCTTTTTTCTCTCCAGAATCTCCCAATATTGTTGTATCACAGTGTTCGATAAGTAGTATTTGTTTACATTATAACTCACTAAATATTGTTAAAACTGAGCCTTAGACTTTCCTATGTTTAATATATATTTTTTTCTACAAAATTGTGCTTTTCTTGGGGTTTATAATTGCTTTGGTTTTGTATGTACCTGTTACTAGGTTATTCTCAATTAGTGGTATAAATCTTCTCAGTTGTTTTCTAGACACATCAGGCAGTCAGTTTTATTCATTTGTTGGAAGACTTGTAAGTTCTTGTAAGTTCTGCTGAATGATGATTATCCTGAGATTTTCTTTTTTCTTTTCTTTTTTTAATTATTTTTGAGTCTTGCTTTGTCACCCAGGCTGGAGTGCAGTGGCACGATCTCAGCTCACTTCCACCTCTGCCTCCCAGATTCAAGCAAATCTCCTGCCTCAGCCTCCTGAGTAGCTGAGATTACAGGTGTGTGCCACCACACCGGGCCAATTTTTGTATTTTTAGTAGAGACGAGGTTTCACCATGTTGGCCAGGCTGGTCTCAAACGCCTGATCTCAAGTGATTCACCAGCCTTGGCCTCCCCAAGTGCTGGGATTACAGGCATGAGCCACTGTGCCCGGCCGAGATTTTCTTTCACTACCATCCTGGAGGGTTTTTTCTTGTCAGATGGAATCTGATTCCTGGATTTTATTTTCTGCTTTTTTGGTTCACTCTTTTTTGGTGGGGCACATCAGTTGGTAGATTCCTGAGAAGGTACGAGAGGGATTCTGCCTGTTCACCAGTGTCTTTAAATATACCCTCACAGTGGGTTGGTAGTTAGAGGATATAGGGTTTTGGGTTGCACGTATATTTTCCTCACTAATTTTGGAGACATTTTTCCATTTTTTAAAAAGCTTTTTAGTGTTAATTATCTAGTATTCTCAAATTTTCCATGCTTTAAAAAATTAATAAATTACATTGGCATTTGATGGGATCATTTAGCGTGGAACATGTTCTCTCTTTTTTTTTTTGAGACAGAGTCTAGCTCTGTCGCCAGACTGGAGTGCAGTGGCACAATCTCAGCTCACTGCAACCACTGCCTCCCGGGTTCAAGCGATTGTCCTGCCTCAGCCTCCCGAGTAGCTGGGATTACAGGCACGCACTGCCATGCCCAGCTAATTTTTGTATTTTTAGTAGAGACAGGGTTTCACCATGTTGGATAGGATGGTCACAATTACCTGACCTCATGATCTGCCCACCTTGGCCTCCCAAAGTCCTGGGATTATAGGTGTGAGTCACCGAGCCCGGCCCATGTTCTCATTTTTCTTGCACTATTTATTTGATAATTTCATCCTCTGTTTTTTCTTAAGCTTTCTCTAGTGTTACATACTGTTATGTAGATCTTGCATTTTCTGGACTTACTCTTTAAAATTCTGGCTTTTTTGTCTTATTTTCTCCTTTTACTTTTCTGTTACCTGTTAGATTGTCTCAATTTCATTTTCCAAATCTCCTACTTCTAGTGAATTTTTTTTTTTCTCGAGATGGGGTCTTGCTCTGTTGTCAGACTGGAGTGCAGTGGTGCAGTCTTGGCTCACTGCAACCTCCGCCTCCCGAGTGGCTGGGACTATAGGTGCATGCCACCACGCCCAGCTAATTTGTAATTTTAGTAGAGACTGGGTTTCACCATGTTGGCCAGGATGGTCTCCCATCTCTTGACCTTGTGATCTGCCTGCTTTGGCTTCCCAAAGTGCTGGGATTACTGGTGTGAGTCATTGTGCCTGGCTAAAATTTCTTTTACCATGGTTTACTTTAGAAGCTATTTTTTGTTTACTGCTTTTTTTCCTTTTCTTTTCTTTTTCTTTTTTTTTTGAGATAGATTCTCACTCTATCGCCCAGGCTGGAGTGCAGTGGTATGATCTCGGCTCACTACAACCTCCACGTCCCAGGTTCAAGCAGTTCTCCTGCCTCAGCCTCCCGTGTAGCTGGGATTACAAGTGCCTGTCACCATGCTCAGCTAATTTTTGTATTTTTAGTAGAGACAGGGTTTCATCACATTGGTCAGGCTGGTCTCAAATGCCTGATCTCGGGTGATCCACCTGCCTCGGCCTCCCAAAGTGCTGGGATTACAGGTGTGAGCCAGCACACCTGGCCATTAATTATTTTCTTTGTTCCTTACATCTCTATTGTGGGTGTGTTTTGATCTGTTCTTTTTTATGTTTAAGGCATCCTCCAGCCCACTGCAGATCCTGGGCTTTCTGTTGCTATTTGGAAACAAAGCATTAAAAAGCTGATGGGGGCCAGGCACGGTGGCTCACGCCTGTAATCTCAGCACTTTGGGAGGCCGAGGTGGGTGGATCATGAGGTCAAGAGTTCGAGACCAGCCTGGCCAAGATGGTGAAACCCCATTTCTACTAAAAAAAAAAATACAAAAATTAGCCAGGCGCGGTGGCACGAGCCTGTAATCCCAGCTACTTGGGAGGCTGAGGCAGGAGAATTGCTTGAACCTGGAAGGTGGAGGTTGCAGTGAGCTGAGATTGCGCCATTGCATTCCAGCCTGGGCGACGGAGTGAGACTCTGTCACAAAAAAAAAAAACAAAAAAAACGCTGATTGGTGGCTGGGTGCCGTGGCTTATGCCTGTAATCTTAGCACTTCGGAACGCTGAGGTGGAAGGACTGCTTGAGCTTAGAAGTTCAAGACTGTCCTAGGCAACACAGTGAGAACCCTCTCTCTACAAAAAAGAAAACAATTAGCCAGCGGTGTGGTGTGTACCTGAAGTTCCAGCTACCTAAGAGGCTGGGGCAGGAGGATCACTTGAGCCCAGGAGATTTAGGCTGCAGTGAGCTGTTACCTTGCTACTGCGCTGTTCCTGGACAACAGAGCGAGACCCTGTTCGGGGAAAAAATACTGATTGGAAGGCTTAGGTGTGAGTGTGTGACTTTTCAATTGTTATGCTTCATTTATAGAGTGATTGGGAAGCCTTCAAATATTAGTATGTGTAGGTCTGGAACCATTTACATTTCCCAGAGAGGAGTTTTTTCATCTAGTGCTTCCTTGTACATACAGATCTAATTTAGTAGGTGTAGCTAGGTTGGAGCTTGAGAGTGCATAATTCTCACAAGTTCCCAGATGATGCTGTTTATGCTTTGAGTTGCAAAGCTCCTGAGGGATTGGGGTGTAGGGAGGATAGAGAGAAGGTATTGTTAGCCTAACTAGCATTTTCAATACTGAATGGGGGGCTGGGTGCAGTGGCTCACGCCTGTAATCCCAGTGCTTTGGGAGACTGAGGTGGGCGGATCACCTGAGTTTGGGAATTTGAGACCAGCTTGACCAACATGGAGAAACCTCATCTCTACTAAAAATACAAAATTAACCGAGTGTGGTAACATATGCCTGTAATCCCAGCTACTTGAGAGGCTGAGGCAGGAGAATTGCTTGAACCTGGGAGATGGAGGTTACGATGATCCCAGATCGTGTCATTGCACTCCAGCCTGGGCAACAGAGCAAAACTCTGTCTAAAAAAAAAAAAAAGACCCAAAAAACCCAGTGGGGAAGTAGATTCAGGAAGTTTGTCAGCCTCCTCTAGGTAGTATGGTGATTGTGTCTTTTTATACATATCAACATAGTGAATATATGTTGAATATTGAATATAAATGAGAATTGAAGTTGTAGTAATTGATGATAAATTGACAAAAATTTTAGAAACTGGTAAGAGTAAAGGAAAAGTTCTCCTTATGGCTGGATTTCTTTGATTACCAGTGCGGTTGAATGTTTTGTGTTTATCAACAGTTTGTATTTTTCCTGTGAATAGCCTTTTTATATCCTTTGTTTTTATTTCGAGTTCCTTTTCTTACTGATATAAAGGAGCTATTTGTGTATTGTATTAATCCTTTGTAATATATTTTGGATACTTTTTCCTAGCTTTTTACACACACATATGTGTATATATATATATATATATATATGGATTTTTTTTTTGAGACAGGATCTCATTCTGTCATCCAGGTGGAATTCGGTGGTGGCATCTCAGCTCACTGTAACCTCTGCCTCCGGGGTTCAAGTGATCCTCCTTTCTCAGCCTCCCAAGTAGCTGGGATTACAAAGTGTTCGTTTGCAACCAGCCTAATTTTTGTATTTTTAGTAGAGATAAGGTTTTACCATGTTGTACAGGCTGGTCTTGAACAGCTCAAGTGATCTACCGATCCACCCGCCGTGGCCTCCCAGAGTTTTGGGATTACAGGCGTGAGCCACTGTGCCTGGCCACTTATGTTTTAATTTTGTGACTTATTTTGTGGTACAGAAATTTTGTGTAATTAAATCAGGTCTTTTTTTTCTTTATATTTTCTGGTTTATAATTGCTGTGGAAGGCCTTTCCTAACCCCAGGATTGTAAAAACATTCTCATACTCTGTTTAAATACTTTTAAATTTGGTCAATTAATTTTTGCATGTTTGTTTGTAATGTAGGAATCTAATTTTGTTTTTGCAATGACTAATTTGACTTATTCCAGTGTTGACTGGCAGAATCATACATTTTCCTTTTTTTTCCCAAGATACAGTCTTGCTCTGTTGTCCAGACTGGAGTACAGTGGCACAATCTCGGCTCACTGCAACCTCTGCCTCCTGGGTTCAAGCGATTCTCTTGCCTCAGCCTTCCAAGTAGCTGAGATTACAATTTTTTTTTGTATTTTTAGTAGAGATGGGGTATCACCATGTTGGCTAGGCTGGTCTTGAACTCTCCTGACCTTGTGATCTGCCTGCCTTAGCCTCCCAGAGTGCTGGCGTAACAGGCGTGAGCCACCGTGCCCGTCCCACATTTTCTTCCACTTAATAATCTCTTGTTATTAAGGTTCTTACTGTTCCCTTTTTTTTTTTTTTTTCTGTAAGACAGTCTTGCTTTATCACCCAGGCTGGAGTGCAGTGATGCGATCTCGGCTTATTGCAGTCTCTGCCTCCTGGGCTCAAGCGATCCTGCCACCTCAGCCTCCTTGAGTAGCTAGGACTACTACACTACGCCTGGCTAATTTTTGTAGTTTTTTGTAGAGACAGGGTCTCCCTATATTGGCCAGGCTGATCTTGAACTCCTGGAATCAGGCTGTCTGCCCACCTCGATCTTCCAAAATGCTGGGATTACAGACATGAGCCACCATGCCCAGCCCCTAATGTTACTTCTTGATTTTATAAGTGAAAAGCCAAGGTCCTTGTTGTCTGTGACAGCATTAATATGAGTAACAGACAGGAAAGACTCATGCTTCTAATCATATTTGAGGTAATGAAAAGGTAATATGAATTAGCTGTTCCTAATTCATATTACCTGTCAGATTGGGGTGCCTTCATGTGGATTTGGTGTGGAAATAACCTTTCTGTGTTGTAGCTTTTGAGAAATCATTTGTGTTATTAAGGGAATTAATTAAAGGCCAGCCTTCCAGAGAAAGTGAGAGTTGAAGTAGGGTTAGGAATGGGCTTGGGGGAGGTCTAGCCAGTGTGGAACTTTTCTGGACACTCACAAAGTTCATCTCCTGGGTCACACACAGGATGTACAACTACCCATTTTATGTTGGTATAACTCTTACCCATTTTCTGGTACTTCTTGAGAATCTTTATCCCATGCCTGCCAGAGGGAGATTGTGCTTTGTTAAGGAACCCTGTCAATGAGGCTTTATCACAGTGGCATGTCCAGGGTTAGTTACCTGATACAGCTTTTAGGGAGTGTAATTGACATAGAACATGAGGCGGTATTTTTAATGCTCAGTTTGTTTTTTTGTTATTTTCTGCTCTGAGTAAGGTTTTTCCTCATGTATTGAGATGCTTTTGTCTTTCTTCACAATATAGCAAATGGAAAGGTGACAATAGCAGTGTCAGTTCCCTATGTATCAGCCCAGATGGAAAGATGTTGCTTTCAGCTGGTCGAACAATCAAACTATGGATTTTGGAGACCAAAGAAGTCTACAGAGTGAGTGAATAAAATTATTTATAAGCATAAAAATCAAAGAGTAAACACAGAGAAAGGCAGAAGTTTGAGCCATGAGATATTATTTTAAGAATACAAATTCTTCATTGTCAGGTACATCAAATAGTTTAGTGGAGAAAATTTAGCCTACTAATCTGATTTGTTGATGTTAAAAAGACTAGACATGTCTACTTCATATGTATTGGAAAAATGAATAGAACCAATATTCAAGAAACAAGATTTTTTTAAAATTTAAATTTTAATATATATACCAACTATGTATCCACAAAAAAGAAAAAGTTACCTTTTTACAGGCATAAAAGACAAAATAGATTTAGAGACAGGGTCTCTCTCTGTCATCCATGCTGGAGTGCAGTGACACTATCATAGCTCACTGTGGCCTTGACCTCCCAGGCGCAAGCGATCGTCCCACCTCAGCCTCTTGAGTAGCTGGGAATATAGGTGCTTGCCACTATGCCTAGCTCAAGAAAGATTTTCTTAATAAAAAAAAAAAGTTTTTACTATGTGATGATTATGGTAATTTTGATTTCTAGCCTACATTCAGCATTTAGCCCACTTACTGTATTTGACTGGAGATTTGGATTGTATGATTTTTTTTTTTTTAGTATTGTATATAAAATATAATTGTATTTTTGGAGGAGGAAAAACTTTCACTCAGGGCTTACTGAACATTTGGTGCTGTGATGATGCCTTAATATTGTGGTTTCGACTCACTGAGAGTAAAATGAAGACCTACAATTCCTTGGCTGTGTCTGAGCACCCAAGTGTACCCTATTTAAAATGGATAGAATTAAGTGAATCTTTAATTCAAGAATGTAAGAAATAAAGGTGCGGAGTGGTAGGGTCATGGGAGTTAGAAGGAACTTCTAAATTTTCAATATTTTCGGATGGGTTTTTAAAGAGGAGAAATAGAGCACAAATAACCTTATTTGCTTAGAATTGAATTTAACAATTACTTTATCATGGAGCTCTTGTTTCAGATATGTATCATGTGGCTTGTTTATGATACATACGTACTATTAATTTTTGTCACTGCTTTGAATTTGCTCTCCTAACTGAGATTTAACTTTTGCTAGCATTTCACAGGACATGCGACGCCAGTTTCGTCACTTATGTTCACCACTGTCAGACCTCCTAATGAGAGCCAGCCCTTTGATGGAATTACAGGTCTTTATTTCTTATCTGGAGCAGTTCATGACCGGTTACTTAATGTCTGGTATGTAGTTCTTTTGGATTTGGGAGATAGCATTGAAAGAATTTGTCAGAGCTTATGTAATTAATGTAAATTATGAGTATGGGACTTTATTTGTTGTACTTACTGTTGGATTTACATTGACTCATAATAAATAAAGAATTGAGCCTGCCTACAAAACAGATCTTTCCGAGAAAAAATTAAGTGCATTATGTAATAAAGTCTCCTTTGCTTGTTTAGTGATACAGTGGACCGAATATTTTTGTGGTTGGGCAATTTAGAAATAACTTTAAAAAAATTTAGAAAGACCTTTGATTTTGAAATATGTGGCACCACTGGGTTAATGCAGTAGTGTGTATTTAAGGAGGGCATAAAATTCCTTGGCTATTTCTGAGAATTCCCAGCAACCCCTTTTTGCAGTAGCCATTATTGACTAACTCTTTGAAACCACTTTTAAAAGTAAAAATCAATTCAGTGATACAAAGCCATCAAAGAGTTTTTTAAGAAATTTCCAGGCTGGGCGCGGTGGCTCACGCCTATAATCCAAGCACTTTGGAGGCCAAGGCGGGCAGATCACCTGAGGTCGGGAGTTCAAGACCAACCTGACCAACACGGTGAAACCCCGTCTTTAAAAAAAAGAGAAATTTCCTGAATTTTATGGCAGCATCTGATGGTGAAGTTGGGTAGAAAAATCCACCCCTGCTGTTTATGAACAAAATAAGTAGAGATGTTTTTAGGTATCTACTTTTCTCATTTTAGTAATAATTAGTTGAGCATGCTTTTCATCATATAAAGTTACTATGAATTTATACAAGGTGATACTCATTTAGAAGTAGGACTCTTCCAATATGTAATCCTTAAAAAGGTAGTTGTGTAGGAGTCATAAGTCAAAATGTGGGCCTCTGTTTACCTTCAAAACCACCAGCAAAGCCATAATTCCTAATTATGACTCTTATAATGAAACGGATTTGGTTTTGTTTCATGTTTGATTTTTGAGGAGAGCCAGTGGAGATAAATTCCTTTAGTTTTAGAGGGTCTAATAATTGGGTAAGAAATTAGTAGTGCTAAAAAATTAAAATCTACCAGGGTCCCCTGCCATGACTGACTGAGTTGCTTCAATCTCAAGTGTTTTACCACTTAGACTCCCTCGTACCTAGGGGTCTCCAGCTACAAAATTTCATAATATAAAATAAAAGTTGGTTTATGTTAATCTTAACCTGAAGAGTATCTACTATATGTGGGGGCTTCCTGGTAAAAAGGAAGTAAACATAAAATTAACCACACATACAAAAGAAAAATATTAAAACCCATATTGAAAAGTTGCCCAACGAGCTCTGTAAATTTGCATGGGGGTAGGTAGAGCAGGCCTAAGGTCCCCTGATAATTTCCTTTGAAAGACACATTTCTGTGCCCATGTAACATACAGAGGCTTCTTGCTGCCTTGCATTCAGCTTCTTGCTGAATGAAGATTAACAGATAAATCAAACCCCAGTACTATGTCTTATTGATTGGTTAAGATACTGTGTATAGTGGTCTGTTGGTAGAGATATTGAACATAGTTGAATGACTTCATGTTAGAATGAATCTTACTAAGAATTTTTGCATGAAAACATTTAGAATTTATAAAATCAACTCTTAATTTTCTTCTGGACTGCAAAGAAGCTAATTTGAATCTTGTTTGTAAATCATGTTTGTTATATTTTTTAAAGTTTGTACCTAAATTTTAAAAACAGCTATATTGAAGTATAGTTGACATGTAATATACTGCACATACCAGAGTGGTCAAACTGATGAGTTTTAACATACATATACATTGTGAAACTCTCACCACAAACAAGATAATGGATGTGTTCCCTCATGTCTTCTTGTAATCTCTCTCAGTTTCCAGACTTGTTGACAGGTTTTGGGTCATTACAAATAAAGGTGCTGTGGACACTTTTGGTGTACAAGTCTTTATATGGACATGTGATTTCATTTCTTTTGGGTAAATAGGAGTGCAGTGGTTGGATCATATGATAGGTGTGTATTTAGCTTTTTAAGACATTGCCTGGTTTGTTTCAAAATGGTTGCAGCATTTTGCATTTTTGCCAGCAGCCTATGAAAATGGGAATTCCTTCACATCCTCATCAACACTTGGTATAGCATTTAATTTTAGCCTTTCTAATCCGTGGGTAGTGGTATTTCGTGGTGTTAAATTGACTTTCTCTAATGACTCGTGATGTTAAGATTCATGCTTTTGCATTATGAGTATCTAGGGATCCCAGTATCATTTGTTGAGAAGATCTCTGCTGACTTGGTTTTACATATACCCCTCGTCCCGTAACCCCCAGCACCTACACACACCCACACATCCCTGCACCCACATTCTTATCCCTATACCGGTTCTCATTATTTGTAGTTGTTAAGTCCTATAAAGTCCCTGTGAACACTGATTTAGTCAATAACATTATTCCTTGGGGAAATACAAGATTAGGTTCCTGTGAGCCTCCAGTTACATTTTTGTCATCTGTTTTTTTGTTTATATCATTTATATTGTAATGGTAGCCAGTTTGTAACATTTTTGTCATCAGTATATAAAACCCTGTTTTATGTTGTTTCTGTTTGAAGATACCTTATTTAATGCATGTTTTTGATTCATTAACTTTGAACTCAGAGCACTACAACTCACATCTGAGTGAAGCCTATTTAAGACATATTTTCACTGTGAGGCACATCACAGCCTTCTTGTGCATAGGAACACCATAGAGCACTTCAGAAGTATACTTGGGGACATTTTAAACATGAAATCTCCAACAAAGCACAAAACTACCAAAAACGTGGTACTAGGTTGATGGTGGAACTACTTGTTGACAATATGAGAACAGCAACGAGAAGGCAGAGTGTAGCCTTGTTCTAATGTAGCTGAAGACGTTGAGTGTGTTAGGCAACTCAGACTTTTCACTAGTCTGTGTGACTGAAGGAGCATAAAATACAGTGATTTTGAGGTTACAAATAAAATTTTGCAAACGAATTTGCAAATAAGAAATCCATGAATAATGACAATCAACTGCATATGTGTGTACATGTAGGTCTGTTTCTGTGCTCTCTACTCAGAATCATTATGATGTTAATTCTCCCGAAATTGACCTATAGGTTTAATGCAGACCAATTCACAATCTTAGCAGGCTTTTTTTTTTTTTTAAAGAAATTGACAAACTGATTCTAAAATTCAAATGGAAAGACGAATTGGCAAAATCGTTTTGAAAAAGAAAAAATGTTAGAGGACTAAGGTTGATTTCAAGACTTATTATCAAGCTGTACTAATCATGATTCTGGTGTTAGTATCAAGATAGACAAACAGATGAACAGAAAAGAACAGAGAATGTCAGTCATTGTTTAAGTCTGCCACAAATGCATTATTGCTTTCCCTTTCTCAAGCAACCATGTTATATGGTGATGACATGGATGCTTCCCTTGTATTGATCTTTAGTTACTTTATTAGTTTTCAAAAGATGACAAAGCTCTTGGGAATCTGATGCACTGATCTCCCTGACCCCTTAGGTGTTTGCCTTTTTAGAAAAGAATTTAAGTGTGTCTTGCTATCTAATTTGCTGCTTTTGTTACCTAGGCAGGTCCGATCAGAAAACAAAGAAAAGAGTGCAGTGATGTCATTTACAGTTACCGATGAACCTGTCTATATTGACTTAACATTGTCAGAAAACAAAGAAGAGGTAAATGGCTCGATTTTTGAGAATTTGTTTTTGGATTTCACAGATGTTGCTTCTACAATCAAGGTTTTGATGATTTAATGACTTGAGAAATAGAGGGGACCTGAGGGAGTAACAATAAACTGTAACAAATTTTAGACCGTTCAAAGGAACTTAAATCACTATGATAATCTCTTACGGGGAAGGGAAACTTTTGTACAGGAAGGTAGTACAGTCAGGAATTCATTACGTGAATTAAGAAAAGTTGTTGAGATGGATTTTGTTACTAGGAGTATGTATATATGATTCTTTTATCAGGTGCAGTTTTTTTGGTGCTAGCTTCTGATGTCCTCTTGTTTGTTGCCTATAAAAAAAGAATTATTCACTGGGCAAGGTGGTTCATGCCTGTAATCCCAGCACTTTGGAAGGCTGAGGCAGGCGGATCACGAGGTCAGGAGTTCGAGACCATCCTGGCCAACATGGTATAACCCCATCTCTACTAAAAATACAGAAAAATTAGCTGGGCGTGGACGCAGGAGAATCGCTTGAACCTGGGAGGCAGAGGTTGCAGTGAGCCAAGACTGCGCCACTGCACTCCAGCCTGGGCGACACAATGAGACTCCATCTGAGGGCAACAAAAATATTTTTTTCCATGTAAAAATCAGGGATTCGATGATTATAGCATTAAATCTGATGTCATCGAAGTACTTCATGTTTCTCTTTGACTAAAGCTATGTATGATTTTGATTTGCACAGATCCCACATTTTTAATGCAAGTTAAGGATATTTCACTTTTAACTCAGATTAGTTTTCAAATGCATATTTTGCATTAACCTCTAGGATTTAGAGATGATTTAGAAGTTTTTCATCATGTTTTAATACTTTTAAAAAAGTGTTAGTGGAAGAAGCGTTGGTTTAAAAATAAAAAGATTTCGGTTTAATGTTGCTTCTGGCTGGGCTTTGTGGCTAACGTGAGCCCAGGAGTTCAGGACCACCGTGCCCAGCTAATTTTTTTTTTTTTTTTTTTTTTTTGTAGAGACCCTGTCTCTACAAAAGGGTCTCTACAAAAAATAAAAAAAAATTAGCTAGGCACCGTGGCATGTAGCTGTGGTCCCAGCTACTTGGGAGGCTGAAGTGGGAAGATGACTTGAGCCCCGGAGGTTGAAGCTGTAGTGAGCTGTGATACTGCTACTCTACTCCAGCCTGGGTGACAGTGAGACCCTGTCTCAGTAACTAAGTAAATAAATAAATATATATAGCTTCTGTTGCTATTAAACTTGGCCTTCTAATATGAAGTGGGGGCCATTGATATTAGATCAATGATTCTTTATAAAGATTTTTGTCTTTAAGAAAACTAGTAGGAATCCTACACTTAATCACAATAATCTATGTTTTAATGTTATAAAGCTGTTGGGCACACTTGGGTACATTCAGCGTGACCTGTGCACTCACTATTCTGATGATTGGAAGTTCTGATCATAGGGAACTGATGAGAAACATTTTGGTATTTTCCTCTATAATTTTTTTTTTTTTTTTTTTTTGAGATGGAGTCTCAATCTGTCACCCAGCTGGAGTGCAGTGGCTCAATCTTGGCTCACTGCAACCTCTGCCCCCTGGGTTCAAGCAGTTCTCCTGCCTCAGCCTCCGTAGTAGCTGGAATTAACAGGTGTGCGCTACCACGCCTGGCTAATTTTTGTATTTTTAATAGAGACAGTATTTTGCCAGGTTGGCCAGGCTGGTTTCTAACTCCTGGCCTTAAGTGATCTGCCTGCCTTGGCCTCCCAAAGTGCTGGGATTACAGGTGTAAGCCACAGTGCCCAGCCCCCTATAACTATTAAATAAAGAGGTTGATTTAACTTGAAGTGACTTTCTAAAAATCTTTTTTTTTTTTTTTTTTTGGAGACAGAATCTTGATCTCTCGCCCAGGCTGTACTGTAGTGGTGCCAATTTGGCTCACTGCAACCTCTGCTTCTCAGGTTTAAGTGATCTTTCTGCCTCAATCTCTCAAGTAGCTGGGCCTATAGGTGTGTACCACCATGCCTGGCTAATTTTTGTTTTTTTTCTAGTAGAGATGGAGTTTCACCATGTTGGCCAGGCTGGTTTTGAACTCCTAACCTCAAGTGATCTGCCCACCTTGACCTCCCAAAGAGCTGGGATTGCAGGTGTGAGCCACTGCGTGCATCCAAAAGTTTTTAACCTTTATTTGTGGGTGTGTGATTTTTTTTTTTTTTCTTTTTTTGAGATAGAGACTTGATCTTGTTGCCCAGGCTAGAGTGCAATGGCACGATCCTGGCTCAGTGCAGCGTCTGCCTCTTGGGTTCAAGAGAGTCTCCTGCTTCAGCCTCCTGAGTAGCTGGGATTATAGGTGCCCACTACCAAGCTCAGCTAATTTTTTGTATTTTTTAGTAAAGATGGGGTCTCACCATGTTGGCCAGGCTGGTCTTGAACTCCTGACTTCAGGTAGTCCACCTGCCTCGGCCTCCCAAAGTGCTGGGATTACAGACATGAGCCACCATGCCTTGCTGTGTGTGTGATTTTTAGAGGTAGGTTCTTAAATGTAAGTAATTTATGGAAGAAAAATCGCTTCCTTGGAGTAGCAAAACTTGCCACTACTCTATGTAGAGAATAGACTGAGTTTGTTTATTTGTTTTGTTTTTTGAGATGGAGTCTCGCTCTGTTGGCCAGGCTGGAGTGTGATAGTGTGATCTCAGCTCACTGCAATCTCCGCCTCCCATGTTGGAGCAATTCTCCTGCCTCAACCTCCCAAGGAGCTGGGACTACAGGCACGCGCCACCATGCCCAGCTAATTTTCGTGTTTTTAGTAGAGATGGAGTTTTACCATGTTGGCCAGGCTAGTCGCGAACTCCTGACCTTAGGTGATCTACCTGCCTTGGTGTCCCAAAGTGCTGGGATTATAGGCGTGAGCCACCGCACCCAGCCAAGACTGAGTTTTTACTTTCTCTTTTTTCTGACTGAATTCTGTTGCTACTTTTAGATTTAATTTTAGGTTTGATTCAGACTTTATCTTGGATTATTATTGGCATTATATTTAAAATTATCAATAATAAAGGAGCAGAACTGTTTTTTTGAAATGATATTTTTTCTTTTTTTTTTCCTTTTTTTTTTTTTTGAGACGGAGTCTTGCTCTCTTGCCAGGCTGGAGTGCAGTGTCGTGATCTCGGCTTACTGCAGCCTCTGCCTCCTGGGTTCAGATGATTCTCTTGCCTCAGCCTCCGGAGTAGCCGGGACTACAGGCATGCGTCACCACACTGAGCTAAGTTTTGTATTTTTAGTGGAGACGGGGTTGCACCATGTTGGCCAGGATGGTCTCAATCTCTGCTTTGTGATGTACCTGCCTCGACCTCCGAAGGTGCTGGGATTACAGATATGAGCCACCATGCCCAGCCTTTTAAATGATTTTTTAAGACATTAAACTAGGAATGATGGATCAGGAAGCCAGTTCTAATTCTGACACTTCATATAAGATTGTAGTTAACAGCAATACTTTAGAATTAAACAAAACCTTGATTATGGTATTGCAGAGCAATCTGCTTATTTTGCCTTCAAAGGTTACCAAGCTCTCTAGACAGTTAGAGGTTAGATTTGGATGCTTGTCAGTTGGAGTTGCACAAGGGGGAACTAGACAATTGGATGGCATGGAAATGGTCTCTCCCCCGATAACTTTTTCTTTTTTGAGATGTGGTTTCACCCTGTTGCCCAGACTGGAGTGCAGTGGTGCCATCAAGGCTCACCGTAGCCTTGACCTCCCCGGGCTTAAGTGATCCCACCCCAGTCTCGTGAGTAGCTGGGACTACAGGCATGTGCCCACCGTACTGTGCTAATTTTTTTTTGTATTTTTTTGTACAAACGGGATTTCGCTCTATTTCCCAGTTTGGTCTTGAACTCCAGGGCTCTAGCTATCTCCCGCCCAGCCTCCCAAAGTGCTGGGATTATACAGGCCTGAGCCACTGTGTCTGGCCCTCCCCTGACAACTGTCATATAGCACTAAACCTGAGAAAGAATGAAATTTTCTTTAGTAAAATTGCCCTTTCTAAGATTTCTTATTTTTAAATATACCAGTAAAGAATTTTAAACATTTTCAAAGTTGTTTTCACAATGAATGTTAGTCTCTTTTTCTAGTTTTTAATTGATATATTACAGTTGTCAAAGTTAGTCTTAAAACATTTTATATGTTTCATTTTCTTTCAGTGTATTGGCTACTCCCTGAATTCTCTCATTACCTTTGTAACTAGAGTTATAGCAGTATTTCGGAAGTGCTTTCATTTAAGCTTTCCTTAAGAAGGTTTCAGAACTTTAAAACATGAGCTTTAGAGAGGCTGACAGCAAGAGTATGGTAGGGTAGGAGCATGCAGAGAGCCTAAGCCACTCACAGTGACAGTGGTTGGAGGGAGAGAGGTGGTCAGGGCTTTACAACACCCCTTCCTAGGTGGATGGGGGCACTTCCAGATAGCCTAGGCCACTTACATTGACAGGGATGGAGAAAGAGAGGCGATGAGGGCTTACAACACCCCTTCCTAGCCATACATGCAAACTGGCTCTTTCTGTATTCCCGGCATGAGGGGCCTGTCAGCTCCATGTTGCCAGCCTTTGCACTTGGTATTAACTTTGCTCATCTAACTTCGAGCGTTCATCCTCCTTGACTGTTATCTTCTTGGCTTAAACATTTATCTAGAATGTTGACAACCCTACTAATTTTGACAGAGGTAATTATTTTTAAATGGATTCTTGCTTTTTTTTTTTTTTTTCTTCTGATTATGTAAAGGGGTGGGAAGGAGAGCTGACTTTTAATAAGTTAGATTGGGAACTGGAGTATGTTTTCCTTTATAACACGTTGGCTACATTTTTGTTTTAGCCTGTCAAGTTGGCTGTTGTTTGCAGAGATGGTCAAGTCCATCTTTTTGAACACATATTAAATGGGTAAGTAAGAAATTTTCCAAGTACGAAATTTCTTTCCCTGATTTGTTACTTGGTCATTCTCCCAGCTGGGTATTCTTTACATCATATTACTGTTCATTTAGACTGTTTTGATAGCATTTTTCTTTATCCACATGAATACATACATTCCCAGTTAAAGCTGGGTATCAGATTTATTTATATATTTGTGATTAGGAGAGCGGCTTTTTATGATGTATCCTTAGTAAATGTTGGTAGTTTTTTTTTTGTTTTGTTTTTTTTTTTTTTTTTGAGTTGGAGTCTCACTCTGTCATCCAGGCTGGAAAGCAGTGGTGTGATCTCAGCTCACTGCAACCTCTGCCTCTCGGGTTCAAGCGATTCTTCTGTCTCAGCCTCCCAAGTAGTTGGGACTACAGGCGTGCACCATCATGCCCAGCTGATTTTTTTTTTTTTTGTATTATTGGTAGAGACGGGGTGTCACCATATTGGCCAGGCTGGTCTCGAACTCCTGACCTCGTGATCTGCCCACCTCAGCCTCCCAAAGTGCTGGGATTACAGGTGTGAGCCACCAGACCTGGCAGTGTTGGTAGTTCTAATGATAAATTTCAGAAGAAAGTGGCTCAGAGAGATTCACTTGTGAACTTGGATGATGTTTTCTTTGTCTTTGAGAGTACTTTACTTCCCCTTGCCAGTGCTGCTGTTTTTCTTAGACAGAGGAGAGTATTGTTGTTAGGTTGTGTAGCGGTCGTAGATCAGGAGTCGGCAAACTGGCCTGCAGGCTGCATTCAATGGAGACCATATGTGGTCTGAAGAAGCTGAAGTATTTATTATTTTGCCCTCTTCAGAAAATTTGCCAGACCTTGTCATACACTGAAAACATGGTTTGAGACTCATTATGCACACAATTTTGTTAAGCTTTAAAATGGTTTTAACTATTTGTTGTCAGTTGGTATCCTTTTAAAATACCATTACAGGAATTTATTTAAATGTAAACAGATTATGTAAAAAGTCTTCTCATTTTAAAACATCCAGGATGCCCAGACACTTGTTTTTAAAACCTGAGTCTCCCTCCATTGAGTTCTGCTCCTGTAGATAACTGTTTACATTTTAGTGTGTAACTCTTGAAGCTTTTATTTATAGAATGATGTATATACCTGGAGTGTGCAGTTGAGACTCAGAAGAAGTGGGGCCCAAACGTAGTGGGCCACAGTGCCACAGTGAGGACTTGGGCATCTCTCCCTGGGCAGTGGCAAGCCATTGAAGGATTTCAAGCAGAGGATTTGATGAGCTTTGACCTAAGTTTTAAGACAGTCATTCCATTGAGAATAGACTGTATAGAGGGGGGAAAGGCTAAAGCAGAAACTCCAAAACTTGGGTCTAGAGATAATTGTGGAGTCAGGATGATAGGAGGAGTAAGTTGGAAAGATAGGGATTATGAGATGCTTACGCCTGGGATATTATGCAGGATGTGTATTTTGGAGAAGGGTTAATAAGATGTGTGGGGTGTGAGGAGTTTGTGGCTGAAATACAGTGAGGGATGTGTTTGTTTGAGAAAGTTGACAGATGAGTGTCAGAAGTGTCCTTCAACCCATCAACCTGGACACTGGGTGTGGAAACCACTGAGAAAGGAATTCATTTGGAGTAATGTTGGAAGGAATAACCGCAAGCCACTGAAATCTTTAAGAAATGTGGGGAAATGACCCAGAGATCATTGGATGGCGGCAGGAGGGAGGGGGTAGCTGCGATCTGGTGTCAACAATTTCAAAGATTTTAGGGACAAAAGAGGGAGAGATTTTTGTCTTGAAGTGTCAGTGAAGAACAAGGAACTCATTTAAATCATGTCCGAGGCCCCTGACACAAAGAGTATGGGAGAGAAAGGAGGTACAAGTTGGGAGTGCTGCAGGGCCAAACCAGAGTAGAGGAAGAATGTGAAGAGAGCCCTGAGAGAAGCCTTTGAGTACATAATTTTGTTGCTGGAACTACAGTCCAGAGGCTTGCTGTGGCTTCTGGGGGTTGGGAGCAATTGGAGATGGGACTGTCTGGAATAGGGTGTGGACAGAACAACACAGGACCTGAAGTACAGGGAGGCGACAGAACGTTTGACAGCTTGGGGCTTCTTCATGGGGCCTGAAAAAATGGGACAGAGGGGCAAGTAGGTCTCAAGGCTGATTTTGGTGGTGAGGAAGGTGAGGTCTTGAAAGGGAGTACTCATGCTCCAGAGACCCAGGTGACTCCTGATGGCAGTGTAGAGGCTACAGGAGGGCCACATTTCATGACTTGATGTCAGTTCCAGAGAGTTAGTGTGAAACATTTTTTCAAATTCTCTAATCTCATTTTCCTCCCTCCATTTCCAGATACTGCAAAAAGCCTTTGACTTCAAACTGCACAATTCAGATAGCAACACCTGGGAAAGGCAAGAAATCAACACCAAAACCCATCCCTATTCTAGCTGCTGGTTTTTGCTCAGACAAAATGTCATTGTTGCTTGTATATGGCAGTTGGTTTCAGCCTACTATTGAGCGAGTGGTACGTAGCTGCTACTCTGGAGTAAAGCAATATAGCATCCCTGTGTCCACGGAAGAGAGTGATTGGTCTTTAAGATAAATAATGTATTCTTTTTAAATTAAAGGATTTTTCATGGAGTGCTTTAATTTGTGAGAGCTCTATATTCAACGTATTTTAACACCTGGTTAGTATAAAGCATTGTTCGAGTTACTTATCTCAGTCCTCTCCCTTGGTACTGTGTTTTTAAAATCTGGTGTGTATTTCACACTTGCAGCAAATCTGTTTGGACTAGCCACATTACAAGTGCTCAGTAGACACATGAGCACTTGAAATGTGCTCTGAGTAAGTTCCTAGCGTCTTACTAGTTGGTCAGTACAGGTATGACTTATGTTGAATTTTGCTTAGTTACACAAAATGTAAATCTTAATAAAAGGGTCTCTTAGTATTAGCACTCATTGGATTTTCTAAGTGGAAATGTAATGGGCAGTGCAGTGATTTCACAACAGTGTTCACTACAGATGTTTCTGTGAAGACTTGGGAGTTATTGCAAGCATGTACAATAAATAGGTTATTTCTTAAGCTTGCACTAAAATACTTTTACTTAGTATGGTCCTCAGCAAGACTATGAGTGGAATATTACATGCCTACACAAGCATACATGCAAATGGTTTAATAAAAAACAGAAAAGTGTTAAGCTGTAAATATGGCTCCTTGCCATATGTGAATTACCCCTCTCTGGTTGCAGCCATTGTTGACTATTTGTTTTGCATCTTTCCCAATATTGATTAATTACCTGGGCATATAGAATTATGTATCACTTTAAACCTTTATTGGTACATACGTAGTTTGCTATATCTGACTCCCCCATCCCATTTAATATCACGTCAGGACATACAGATGTATTTTGTGAATCAGCAGTGCGATCTTTGACTTGCTTATGGAAAGGACAATGGGAGAGTTAAGGGTAGAACCATTTACTGTTTTGAGCACAAGCTATTTCTCATGATGAACTGATATGCTTTCTTTAAAACCTGTTACATTTAAAAAGTCTGTTGACCTTTAAAAACAATAAATGTGAAAAATTCAAGCAGTTCATAACTGAGAACAGTAAACCTTGGTACCCGATGTCTTCAGAGTTATCATTTTTCTTAACTGCCATCAGTCTGAGTGGTGCTCATGGTTAACAGTTGAGTGTGGAAAACTTCCTTACTTTTTAATATCTTACAAAAATAAGTAGTCATTTAGTTTTCATTATGTTCTTATTCCCAGTTGCTTTGTTTGACACTTTTTTTCCTTTCATCTCCTCCTTTAAAAAAATATATTCTCAGGCTTTAAACTCCAGAGAACCTCATATGTGTTTAGTAAGAGATATTTCAAACTGCTGGGCCCCCAAAGTAGAAACAGCTATAACAAAGGTGAGCACATTAAAAATTTGAAGTTTTAAGAAAAAGAATATTTCTTTGGGGTGAATTTGGATGAATTGAATTGTTGCGTAGTATTATGATTAAACTGAGTTTATCTGTTCTTTAATATCTTTATTCTCTTGTCTTATAAATTTTGGGGGATTATGGTTTTAGATGTCAAGATTGTACTCCTGGTTTGTTAAGTGAATAGAAGATTAGCAGTTGAAGATCTTGGATGTGGTTCTTCCCTGCCCACCATGCATCATCATCTGGGCCGGGAAGAATGTAGGAATAAAAATCAGTATCAGATTTATCAATTGATGGTTTTTATCAGCCTCAATACTTAAAAGAGCATCACTTTGCTGAGAGGAATTCTGTATTTCAGGGTGTGATAAAACCACCATGGTGCTAGAATTTAATACCACAGAAGCATAGGAGGAGCATCATGGTGCTCTATTTTGCATATCACTTGGTGTCTACATGTCGATACCGTGTTCCGTGGTTCAGTGAGACAGGGAAAGCCGAGATGTGCTATGATGACATCCATATGGTTTCGCTGCTGGCTGAGTTTCAGAGATGACACCTTTCTCTTGGCTGTCTGAGCATTTCTGGCAAAGCATGAATTCTAGAGGTGGTTATAAAATGTGTAACTTTAAAATTTTTAAAAACCATTGCGTCCTTAGGTAATCTGTAGATTTTGTTTCTTTTTTTTTATGCCAGTCAAATTTAGTAGTGGGGGACTTGTATGCCAACGTTAGTGACACTAAATAGTAATAAGTTTTGATAACCCACTGCCATCAGACCAGTTTGGTTTTACTCTTACGTAGTATTGTAAGCTTTATTTTATTTTTTTAAAGACGAGGTTTCACCATGTTGGTCAGGCTGGTCTTGAACTCCTGACCTCAGGTGATCGGCCCGCCTTGGCCTCCAAAGTGCTTGGATTACAGGCGTGAGCCACCACGCCCAGCCGTATTGTAAGCTTTAAATTCAGTCTTCCAGATTGTCACTTAAAACATTTTTGTCAACATTCAATTAACAATATATCTTTAATTCATATCATATTAAATTAGTTATATTGCATTTTTCCAATAGAAGAGCCCTTTAAAAGCTGTTTTCTCATTGAGGGTACATAAGGACTAAGGTATGATTTCCTTTTCATGCTCTGGCTATACCTGTTGAACAGGTGAGGACACCAGTGATGAATTCTGAAGCAAAAGTTCTGGTGCCTGGGATTCCTGGTCATCATGCAGCTATCAAGCCTACTCCTCCACAAACCGAGCAAGTAGAGAGCAAGAGGAAATCAGGGGGAAATGAGGTAATGCAACCACTCTGACTGTGTATTTGAGTTTGTGATTTAAAATTACTGGGAGATTCTATCAGATGTCTTGGATAGAGCCAAAGTTAAAGCTTTAGAAATAGAGATTTCTGCTCTTATGCTCTGTTTTATCTTCACCATCATAGATTTCAAAATTCTAGATTGTCCCCTTTGGGCTCTGTTTAACAGAGAAGACGGAACCTTTAGTAACTAAAGAGGGTGCTGTTTTGGCCATTAGTTACCTGGGCAACGTAAAATTGAATAAGTCAAGCCAGGACTAGCTGTGATGACTTATCATTGGGTTTCGCATGTTGCTGAGTTCCAGTGATGCCTCTTTTCTCTTGGCTGTCTGAGCAGTCCTGGTTAGTTTAGTGCCACTTGGTCTCTAAAAGTGATAGTCATTATAACTGCATAAATGTTTATGATCTTAATTTTTTTCTCCAACCCCAAATCCTTTGTGGTTACTGTACATATCTGTGCAGTTTTTTTTTTTTCATCTGTTCAAATTCTTCCCTCTTATATAAGGAATCTGGAATTTTAACTTTTATTCTTACAGAAATACTATGGTTCTTTAGCTGATTTTACTTTAATTTTTTATTCTTTGTCCACTTTTGAAGGATAATTTAGCTGATTTTAAAGGTGTTTATTGGGTGGTGGGGTGGGGATAACATAGCTTCATAAAACATGGTCATAACATGTTCATAAAAATTATTCCTCAGTGGACTTTAAAGTACCAACTTTCTTTGGCTTGGCCTAGATTCAACTTTATAATTTCTCCATGTCCTTTTTAATATGTTTTGTTTTAGGATAAACCAAGCACATCTGTTTGCTTTGTTAGTCATAGAACAAATTTCTTTTGAATTAGTTACCAAGGGGCTGACAGAACATATTAGAGTTACTTTAATCAAGGATCAGTTCTATACAATTGAGGGTGGTTTTTTTGTGTTATTGTTGTTGTTTTTATTTCATTTTGGAGACAGGATCTCATTCTGTCATTCAGACTGGGGTGCAGTGGTTTGATCTTGGCTCACTACAACCTCTGCCTCCTGGGCTCAAGTGATCCTCCCACCTCAGCCTCTCGAGTAGCTGGGACCACAGACGCACGCCACTATGCCCAGCTAATTTTTTTGTAGAGACAGGGTTTTGCCATGTTGTCCAGGCTGTTCATCGAACATCGGGGCTCAAGTGATTCGCCTGCCCCAGCCTTGCATAGTGCTGAGATTACAGGCGAGAACCACCACACACAGACCACAATTGAGTTTTTGTATAGCATATTGCATCATGTTTATTTACACATAAATTTGAAGTATTTATCAAGGACACTTAGTCGTAGTATAGCATATTCTAGCTAATACATCATCATTTGGAGCTCACTAATAAAAATAGGAAGACATTTTACAAATTGTTTTGGGACCATAACAGTCTTTATACCCTTTAATAATAATACCTTGTTTCCTCCCGAAGATCTAGGGTGATATCAAGGGATAGTTACAGTGGGGCAAGCTTCTCTGAGAATAGGTTTTTTCTTGTGTTTTAGAATCAGACGCCAGGTCCTTGCCTATTCTGAATCTTCATATACAAGGCTTTTTATGCATTAACATTTTCAAACCATGTGCTTCTTGGGCAGTTGTTTTTTTCACTAGAATCTGGAAGCTTGGATTGCAGATATCTCACCTGTCTCCAACATTGGCATTATGGTAATGAGGTTCTCTTGGAGTGAGAATGAGCATATTAGTATTTTCCAGGGTTGAGGTGTAAATCCTGTTTTTTTTTTTGTCTCCAAACTGCTTTAAGTCTTGTCTGGTAACACATTAACAAATTCTTTCTGTTATGTAGGTTAGCATTGAAGAACGCCTGGGAGCAATGGATATAGACACACACAAAAAAGGAAAGGATGACCTCCAGACGAATAGCTTTCCAGTTCTTCTTACCCAGGGCTTAGAAAGTAACGATTTTGAAATGCTGAATGTAAGTATTATAGCAATTTTTAACTAAATTAATACGGTTAATATTTCTTAGAAAATGATTGACATAGCACGTTCACAGCTGTAGAGCCATCATGCTACAGAGCCATTTGAAATTTAATGTGAGTTTAGTAAAACGTGTATCACTTGGTGGCATTATACAGGCAGTCACCAATCTACAAAGGGATTGCATTATTTTGAACCTGGAATGCATTTTCTCATAGAAATAATGTTCTGAATTATTAGGTTCTTAGGCTTTAGTTCACAAAAGCCTTTATAAATATAGTGTAGCTGAACGATAATACTCAGCATTCTAGATCACAATTTATATTTTTTTCTGTAGGAAAATGCGTTCCTGAGTTTTTACTCTGGATTCCAGAAACTTATTTCCCCCCTGGCCGTGAGAGGGGGCAGTGAGGTGGAACCTTGGCAATGGGTAGGAGGCTTGGGGGAAAATTAAGAGGGTTGGGGGTGATGTTGTAAAATATGTAGAGGTAAAAGTACTAGAAACTTTGTATAAAGGGAGGCATTTATGATTTCTGTGTAAGTTGGTGACTGCTTGTATGAAGTTACTCAGTTTGATTCTCTTAAATTCTACAGTTTGACAGCATTCTGTCTAGAAAATTTAAGTGAAAAACAGTTGGATTCAAGCACTGCCTGATCAGATTAAAGCAGTTCACATTTGCTAATGCACTTATTCTTAATGACTTACAGCCGTTATGATTTCATTGAATGTCAATGTGACTTTAATCCGTAACCCATGAATAGTGTCTCCGATTTGATTTGATCCATTTTTTTTTGGATACATTGATCCTAAAAAAAATTTTTTTTTTTTTTTGAGATGAAGTCTTGCTCTGTCTCCCAGGCTGGAGTGCAGTGGTGCAACCTTGGCTCACTGCATCCTCCCTAGTTCAAGTGATTCTCCTACCTTAGCCTCCCGAGTAGTTGGGACTACAGGTGCGTGCCACCATGCCCAGCTAATTTTTTTTTTTTTCTTTAGGTAGAGACCAGGTTTCACTGTGTTAGCCAGGATGGTCTCCATCTCCTGACCCTGCCTGCCTTGGCCTCCCAAAGTGCTGGGATTACAGGCGTGAGCCACCATGCCTGGCCCTAAAATTACTTATAAAATAGTTTGTGAATGTATGTATTTTGGGGGTGGATTTTAGTTTACCATGGCATAGAAGCCTGGGTGAAGATTTGTTGAAAAAGAAGCTGGAGGAAACAATTGACAGTGTTATTGAAATGTAATATAACTTAACTGTACTCATTGCCCAGTAGGAACAAATGAATCAGGTACCAGTTTTTCTACTTTTTCTTTCTTTCATTTTTATTTTTTGCAATAGAGTCTTGTTCTGTTGCCAGGCTGGAGTGCAATGGCCTGATCTCGGCTCACTGCAAGCTCTGTCTCTTGGGTTCAGGTTATTCTCCTGCCTCAGCCTCCTGAGTAGCTGGGACTACAGGCACGCACCACCATGCCCAGCTAATTTTTGTATTTTTAGTAGAGATGGGGTTTCACCATGTTGACCAGGATGGTCTCAATCTCTTGACCTCATGATCTGCCTGCCTCAGCCTCCCAAAATGCTGGGATTACAGGTGTGAGTCACCACGCCCAGCCTCTTATTAAGACACATTTCAAAACATTTATAGTAGTACAGTGGACCATCAAGAACTCGTTAGCTAGTTTCAAAAATTGTCAATACTAGCCAGTCAGCTGTTGATTTGTTGATAGTCACACTTGTCTCCCCCAAGTTATGGTGGAGCAAATCTCAAATGATCACCTATCATTTTATCCATAAATATGCCCCTGTTCAACTTGAAACATCCTTTTAAAAAATAACCATAATCCATTGTTGCACCTAAAAAAAGTAATTTTTAAAAAAATTCTCAAATATCATTAGTGTTTGTATTTCTCTGATTGTCTCATACTTTTCTTTTTATTTTTGCTTTCTTTAAAACAAGATTCCAACAGAGTCTACACTATGTTTAGTTACTATGCCCCTTCTGCCTTTTGCAGTTGAGTTTTTTGGAGAAGTTAGGTTATTTGCCCAGTAGAGAGTTCCACGTTCAGCATTTTGTATGCTGCATCATGGTGGTATCATTGAACACATTGCTTTGTCCAGCTTGTTCTCTATATAGGTGAGATCTAGAAGCTTGAAGATCTGGCTCTAGATCTGGGTAGATCTATAAGCTAGAAGAGATTTCAGTTTAAAATCTTTTGGCAAGAACATTTCAAAGATGTTAATGTGTAATTTTCATTAGGTGTCAGAGGTTGTTGAAAGGAAAAATAAAATGCTGTTTATGAAAACACTTTTTAAATTGTATAGGTTACTTAGGTAGAAATAATAGAGAAGTGGTTGAATGATGAAAAATTGTTTGCTTGAAAAGTTAGTAAAGAGCATATACACATGTGCCCTGCCCCCCCCCCCCCCCCCTTTTTAAAATCAGACAGGGTCTCACTCTGTCACCTAGGCTGGAAGGGCAGTGGTGCAATTGTAGCTCACTACATGAACTTGGGCTCAAGTGATCCTCCCACCTCAGCCTCCCAAGTAGCTGGGACTGCAGGCATGCATCACCATAGCCAGCTAATTTTTAAAATTTTTTTGGTAGAGACAGGGTCTGCTGTGTTGCTCAGGTTGGTTTCAAAGTCTTGTTCTAAGTAATCCTCCTGCTTCAACCTCACAAAGTGCTGGCATAAAATAACCCTTTAAAAAAGTTTTATTCTATGTATGTGTGTATGTAAGTATATATGTATTTGAGATGGAGTTTTGCTCTTGTTGCCCAAACTGGAGTGCAATAGCACGCTCTCGGCTCACTGCAACCTCCGCCTCCCAGGTTCAAGCCATTCTCCTGCCTCAGCCTACAGAGTAGCTGGGATTACAGGCACGCGCCACCATGCCCAGCTAATTTTGTATTTTTAGTAGAGACGGGGCTTCAGCGTGTTTGCCAGGATGGTCTCGAACTCCTGATCTTAGGTGATCTGTCTGCCTCAGCCTCCAAGAGTGCTGGGATGACAGGTGTGAGTCCCCACCGCTCCCACCCAAGTGAACCCTTTTTTAAAAATAAAAGAATGGATGTTCCCAAACTATATTACCTAGGAGATTATGCATTTACATATTCTGTACTCTAAAAAGAAAGAGGGAGTAACATTTTCCTTTTAAAAAAGTTTTCCCCCCTTCCCCAAAGCTGCCTTATGAGGATACATAGTTAGCAGGATATTAAAAAGAGGAACAAAAAAGAAGGGAAACAATGACAGGGCTACGGCAGAGGAGCTTCTAAGAGGTTAATACTGTGTGTCATAGAAAACCTGATATTAAAATGAATGGCATTTGGAAGGTGGAAATGTAACTCAATGAATTAGCCTGTAGCTTATGCCAAAAGAGAAGCGTAGTTATTTACGTAATTGATGGCACCCATAGGAGATATTTTTAAATATTTTAAAAAATATTTAAGTTAAATATTTTTAAATATTTAAAAAAGTATTTAAGTTAAATATTTTTTAAAAAGTTCCATTTATAGTAGTACCAAAAAATACCTAGTAGTACCAAAAATAGCTATATCTAAAACAGGTAACTGTCTCTACACTGCAAATTATAACAGAGAAGTTAACAAACACCTAAGTAAATAAAGATCTAGGCCCTGTTCATGGGTTAGAATATTCAGTATTTTAAGAGTTGGGAGTTATCCCCAAATTAATCTACATATTTAATCCATTCTCAATTAAAATTCCAGCAGTCTCTGTCAGCCACCTTCATAGAAATTGACAAACCGATCCTAAAAGTTATGTGGAAATGCAAATGACATGAAATAACCAAAGAAATTGTAAAATAAAGAGCAAGTTGGAGGAATCACCCAGTTCATTTCAAAATAAAGCTTTAGTAGTCAAGATAGTTTGTCATTGGTGAAAAAATAAATATATATTTAGGGGCCAAAACAGAGTCCAGAAATAGACCACATACAATTGGAAAAAAAATGGATCTCAGTTTTATCTCACCTTACACAAAAATCAGTGTAAAACATTGATTTTTGTAGACTTGACTGTAAAACCTAAAATGACAAGACTTCTAGAAAAAAGAGGAGAAAATCTTTGTGAACAAAACAAGAGTGGGGAAAGATTTCTTAGATATATCACAAAATGCATGAAATGTTAAAGAAAAAAATTGGTTATTTGAACCTCATCAAAATTATTAGAATGTTCTTGGAAAAACAGTGTTAGAAGTATAAAAAAACAAGCTGCGAGCTGGGAACAAAATGTTAGCAACTCATGATAGACTGAGGATTTGTATCTGGACTCAGAAGCAATTGGTAAAGGTTTTAACACACTTCACAGGAGAATTCAAATGGCCCGTAAGCACCTGTAAAGGTATTATGCATTATTAATTGTCACAGAAAGGCAAATTAGAACCACAGTGAGATGAAGCTTACATACCCCTTGTAGGTTGATAAAAATGAAAAAGACAATGATACCATCTTTTGGTGAGGCTGTAGAGCAGCTGAAATTCTGTGTTGCTGGTAGGAATGTAAAAGGCATAACTACTTTGGAAAACAGTTAGTTTATTAAAAATTAAGGATAAATCTACCATGTGATGCAGCCATTCTGCTGCTAGATATTTGCCAAGAGAATACGACACATATGTTCATACAAAGACTTGTTCATGAATGTTCTTTGTATTGGCCCCAGACTGGAAAGAACAATGTCTCTTAACACGTAAATGGAGAAACAAACTGTTTATCTAGCAATATGAGGAATGTGTTACTAATAGACCAGTGGTATGCATGAATCTCAAACTAAGGCTGTGAGAAAGAAGCCAGGCAAAAAATAATATAGATTCCTATTTACATAAAAATTTTAGAAAAGCAGTCCAATATATAGTTTGGTAGCTGCCTGGGAATGGGAGTGGAAGGAGGGATACATTATAAAGGGACCCAAGGAGACCCAAGGGTGATACAGTGTTTATTTTGATCATAGTGTTTGTTTCATGGGTAAAGAGTATGTCACACTGATCAAGCAGTGCGCTTTAAATATCTGCTGTTTATTATGCTTCATTTGTACTGCAGTACAATTGTAAAAGAAAAATCTTGTCTTCAACAGCACCTTCTTTGTAGTTATAACTATGGCTTATAGGGTTGTTTCTTTACATACATCCTTACAGAAGTTAATGAACCTGACTCCTCTGTTTATTATCATTTACCTTAGTTTGGAATAATGTATTTTTATTTGCTTATTTTAAATTAGAAAATTATTGCTCTAGAGCCTTTGTCTTTGGTGGGCGTGAAAGTATCCAATAGCTTGTTAAAAATTCTTCTGCCTTGCAGTTTGGAATAACTTTTGAATAGCTAGGCCATACTTTTTTGTCTGTCACCATTCTGGTTTATACCTCTCATCTTGGTGTAATTAATAGTGACTCCTTCCATTCACAGAACAACAAATTATATGATCATTATCTATTTAGAGCACTAGTGGATTTCACAAACCTCCTATCTTTTAGTCTTCTATTATGTTTCAGTCCTTTAGTTTCTTAAATAAGTTTTTGGTATATGTAATGGAGAACAAGTTCAGGGTTGCTCAGGGTTGTATTCATTGACGTGATGCGCTGCCACTCTGTTTGGCCATTTAAGACAGTGAAGCCTGGTGGTTTGGGTGAACATCTTGTGAAAATTGGAGACTGTAAGTACAAAAGCATGTTGTATAACAAAACATAATTTGTAGACTAGTTCATGCAGAATGTTTCCTGTGGCCTCTAGATCACTGGAACTTTGTGCTGTTATTTATAATGAAGAGATGAGTTGAGTAGTATTTAGTATCATCAGGCACCTCCCGGATTATTGTTAAAGTTAATAGCAGCATAGTTTGTTTTGAATCTTGTATTTGGCTATTTGAAAATGAAAGTTTAGGTTAAGATTATTAAATCAGTATTGTCTATCCCTCATTCTTCAGTAATGATATATAAAATGTTTTATTTCTTTTGCATAAGAAACAAAATATATATAATTATGTCAGTAATAGTTTTTAAATAGAACTTGATGGATTTAGAAGGGCTTAGTGTAAAGGTAGCTTCACAAGCAAATTCAATCCATAGGGAATTCTGAAAAAATATTTTAGGAACTGTTAAAATAGGTTGGAAACCAGGCATGGTGGCTCATGCCTGTTATCCTTATATTTTGGGAGGCTGAGGAGGAACCTTTGCTTGAGCCCAGGAGTTTGAGATCAGCCTGGGCAACATAGTGAAACCCCATCTCTACAACATAAAAATTAAAAAACTAGCCAGGCATAGTGGTGTGCCCAGCTACTCAGTGGAGTAGTCCCAGCTACTCAGGATGCCCAGGCAAGAGGATCACCTGAGCCCAGGAAGTCGAAGCTACAGTGAGCTGTGATCATGTCACTGCACTCCAGCCCGGGCAGTACAATGAGGCCCCTGTTTCAAATAAATAAGTTAGTAGGTTGGAAATTGACTTTCCCTATTTTTCCCTTTTGGTGCCACTGCTGTTTCTATTCTGAGCATGATATTTATAGCAACAACCATCATCAAAAAATACGTACACCATTAGAAGGACTCTCTGGGACTAAACCCTTTTGAAAGGACCCTAATTTTCACCTTCTACTTCTGTAAAGCATATGGGGCCTGAAGAAGTTGAACGAACTGCCCCAGAGGTGCTTCTAATGGGCAGGACCAGAACTGATCTGCTCTGTGTCCTTTGCTGTAACCCAGTGTGGAGACTGGACCTCTACCATAGATGTACCCTTAACGGGTTTTGATTCAAGCTCTTATCATGTCATCTTTTGATTGGCGTAACATTTTACCCAGAGGTTGACACCTAATTTAAAAGGATTTCTCTCTTTCTAAGTAATCTTACTATGTTTTGCTCACTCTGGGTTGGATACAGCTCGAATTTCATAAAATAGAGGTTTGGGAACATCTCTAAAGTGGCTTATGTCTGTATTCAAATGTCTAGAGATGTTTTAATAAAACACAAAGAAGTAAAATTACTTCAGTAATGAAGTAAATTTAATGATACCCAAAGACTGCTTGTCTAGTTTCCACAAGACGTAATATAACATACTCCATTCAGTCCCGCCAACCTTTACGTTTGCTAGATTTAGCTTGTAGTTTATTGCCTCTGTCTTAAATGATTTAAATAATTCATTTTTACAGACTTTTTTTTTTTCTGTAGTGTCTTTGGCTTGTGAGTATGCTCATCTTAATAATTTTTTTATTTTCTCACAGAAAGTACTTCAAACTAGGAATTTAAACCTTATAAAGAAGACTGTATTAAGGATGCCCCTGCATACTGTTATTCCATTGTTGCAAGAGGTAACTGACCGTTTCATTTTAGTGTCCTAATCCATGAGTTAAATGGAAAATTTAGTAGTTAGAGAAATGGATTTGTGATATGTGAGGACACGTGGCGTTTAGAATGAATAATGGATGGAGGAAAGTACTTTGGACAGAAAAGCGAAATTGATTAATTCCTGGGCATTGAAAGGAAATGTCATTGGCATTTTTACTTTTATTCCACTAATGGCTATGGTGTGTTTGTTTACCCAGAGGCATTTGGAACTTAAAAGTGAACCACAGAATGCTGTATGTACAGGATGCATCTACCTGGGAATGATTGTTGTAGACACCCCAACATAACCCTCCCAAATTCTCATTTTTGTTTTTCCCATTATGTCCTATGAGGTACCTTAACCTAACATTGAAACCATTTTTTATGTGTTGTTTTTTTAATCGCAAATGGGTTGTTAATCTCTGTGACTAGCAATATGGAATTGGTGGTGGGAGGACTGCTTGAGCCCAGGAGTTCACGACTGTAATGTACTGTGATTACACCTCTAAATAGCCACTACACTGTAGCCTGGGCAACATAGAAAAGCCCATATTTTTTTTTTAAAGAAGTATACATAATTTCACTGAAACTTGGCCTACAAGAGTGGGTATAAATTGTAAAAAATTAGACCTAAAAATAAAGTGTATTCTTTGAAATTAGAAATTATACTTGGATTACATTTGTCTAACATGCTGATGAAGTATTTTGCCAGGATAGTTTTAGTATTAGCAGTGTGGGTTGGTGTACCATTATTGGTGGGGGAAACCTCTGTACTTAACAAACAGTGTCATGTATAGAAAAGCTGATCGTATGTTTTTGTAGTACTACCTACTTTAACAATTTGCCTACCTTGATTTGTTTTCTTTGTATTAAAAAGATATAATTTACACAGCATAAAATTTAACTCTTAAAGTATATATTTTAGTGGTTTTTGGTATGTTCGCAAGTTGTACAATTGTCACCCCAAAAGAAATCCTGTATCTCTTAGTAGTCACTCTCATTCTCCCTTCTCCCCAGTTCCTGGCAGTCACTAAGCTGTTTTTTGTCTATGGATTTGCCTGTTCTGGACATTCGTTGATATAAGTCCTATTCTAGATTTTATCAGCTAATTACTCTGATTATGGGAATCTATTCATAGACTATATTATGTTGGTTTAAAATAGACTATTTATTAGAATAATAATTTCTCCGTATTGTCATTGTATCATAGGAATTGGCAGACATTGGCTGCCTCTGAAGTGCTGTTGTTCATAGTGTTTTTCTCTCCCTTAGCTTACAAAGAGGCTACAAGGACATCCTAATAGGTAAGATATTTAGGTGACTTATAAATAATGTTGTCTGACAGCATGAAATTAAATATTAGGTCGTTCTGATTTCCAACTAATAAAACTCTTTAAGTGTCAAATATTAGCCCCCTTACCTCCCTTATTTTAAGTTGAATTATTCTTATTCTTAGCATTTAATAGTTTTCTTTTGGAAATCTCCTAGATATTTTAGCTTTATTAGCAGGTCATTAAAATGATTAGTCTTATTTTATTTAACAACTTAGAGTTGATATGGTAAAGTTGCCGCTTATAATACCTGCTGGGCCTCTGATATTTGCTTAAGACTCTGTAAAAATATATGTTAGCTAAAAGACTAAATTCTGTGTCTTTTTTCTTGATAGTCTGATCAAACATTTAAATAAGATGACATCTTAAAGATACTAAGCTTATAGTATATTATTATTAGTATCTAGATAGTTAAATATGTAGTTTTTCTTTAAAAAAATTTTTCCCCCTCATAGGCTCCATTAGCCTTCTGAGCTCACAAGAGAGGAAAACTAAAGAACTCATTATGACCGGTTTTTGCAAATTTTTGGTGTATATTTGCCTTTTAATGTTAATAGAGGACTTTGCTGTTCTTGACAGAATAGATTTTTATGTTTATCATTAACATAAAATGCAAAATCATTTGAACTCAATTTGGATGAAGACTACTTCCCAAGCTTGGATTTTATTCTTGTACTGCTTTAGAGGAAGGGGTTTTGTCCTGTTCTCTGATGTGGCCCCCAATCCCTGACCAGGATCCATGACACGGATCTCAGATAATCTGAAAGAAAAAATGGACTGTGATATACACAGTGACTTATTTATTACAGTCATCTTCACAGAGCAACATCTGTAGATCTTTACTTGTATGTCTGTGTTTTTCTAATAGCTCTGTTGCATTTACTTTTGAATTTGTGAACATTAGCTTACTTGGATTTTTTTTTCCAGTGCTGTGCTAATGGTTCAGTGGCTGAAATGTGTGTTAACAATTCATGCATCATACCTGTCCACGGTGAGTCTTTTTCAGCTACAGTTGCTGAGTATGAATAGTTTGGCTTTGATAAGGATTGTAAACTTTTGGCTGAATAAAACCATCCTTTCCCCATCTGTCCTTCAGCTGTTAGATGCTTCCTTTAGAGATTTTGTTTTACCCCAGGTGCAATGATATGAGCCCTTTCATCATGTTGCTGTTGTGGCCTTTTATAAATTGGTCTCCGCTCCCCGGTTCCCCCCGATTTAAAATGTAACATGCATTGTATAGAGATATTTACAAATACAGAAAGCAGAAAAGTTATAATATAATGAGATACTAGCATTTAGATGTTATTTTTTCCTCTCTATAAAAAAAATGCTTAGCAAAAATTGTCTTTTATATTTTATGTATTCTTACTCTCCCTTTTAAAACATTTGGCACGTTTTAATTGTTTTTATATATGCTTAACATGTCTGTCCTGCCTTGCCCCAGGAGGATCAAATGTAGTTAATGGTAAAAGTAACATAAATAAATATTTACTACCTGACAGTTTGCTGATGCTGCTGTCAGCTGTTGATTACCTACGCAAATAGAAGAGGGGAAAGCAACCCCAGGAAAAAAAAAAATTTATTCATAATATGAGTTGGGTTCTTTGCCACATCATTACATCAGTTATATTTTAAGCTGGAAATAAAAGTATTCAATTTTTATTCTTTATCTAGTGCTTTACGTTTTCAGTTTTTAGTGGATGGTTGAAAAAATCCTTAATTGTCCTTTAAACTGTAGCTCTTCTGAACACAGTCTCACCCAGCTCCTGCCTTGTCACAGTCCCTTGTACTCTGTTTCTGGCTCCTTTGCCTGCAGTGGCTTGAATTAGGGAAACTTGATTAATCAGCTTTGAGGTCAGCAGTTTGTTCTTTGTGTGTCTGGGGAGAACTCGCTAAGATGCTGGAATGAGGACAAGACAAACAACAGTAAGGATGGGTCCTGGGTCTCCCAGCCTCCAGGAGTCTTGGGAGATGAGCTGGGAGCACTGGTGAGAGGGTTGGCCGAGGGGCATTGCAGTTGCATGGAATGATCCCAGCAGACATAGGGGCTTAGGAGTCTGGCTGGCAAATGAGGTAACACTAATGTGGCTTGAGTTACTTACTTAGAAGTGAGGAGAGAAACCCAGGAGGCCTTGTAGTGAAATCTTTTCTGGAATCACCTCTGAGGTATAACTATCTGAGTAGTTGTGGTGTAATATTCAAGGTCATGGCAGAACAACCAAAGAATGGTATAGGGAGGGCCCCAGAGCCCATAATAGTTGTCGAGGAAACCATGTTTTTTCTCGTTCTTTTCCTTCATTTCTTCCTTCCTTTGCAGATATTTTTTGGTGCTTTTCTCTAAGCCAAGGGTTATGCTAGGCACAGGGATTCAGCAATGTACGAAACACTCTGGTCCCCCATCTTCTTGGAGCTCATAGTCTGAACAGGGACACATAAAAGGGAAGGGATAAATTGGAATGCAGTCACCTTAAACTTGGTTTTACTGATTTTTGTGTCTGCTGTTTAAAGTTGACATTTGAATGAAACACTTATTTAATAAGTATCAGAAATAGGAGTGCAGGTAAAGGCTAATCAGAAGTAAAGAGTTGGGTCCCTTTTTCTGTAGTGCTACAGGGACAGGTAAAAGAATGTCCCAGGAGTGGGAGTGAGGAGTGGAAGCCAGCATTGTTCTTAGAGCCCAGAGATGAGACGAAAATTAACCAGAGGCTGTGGGACAGAAGGGCCCTGTTTTGGACTTCAAAGTGGCTTCCTTTTAAAAGAGGCATTTGCATTCTTCCAATAGGCTTTTTATAGTTGATCTAGGATAGAAAAATTATGGCCATCATGGTGTCCTTTTATAATGTTAAAAATGATCATCTCTGTGAACGCAAAGAGAGCAAGGGGGCACTGAGGTTTTACGAGAAAGGCAAATTACCATTGTTTTATTCCTCAGTGAACCTGGAGGAGCCAGACCTTTATCAGTTGTGCTGTGTTCCAAATACATGTAACAGCTGTATTCTCGTTGCAAAAGACTCCAATGAGAGCAACATGAGAGCAAAAAAGAGAATGTCCTACTTTCACTTTTTAAGCATGCTTCAGAGGATTCATTATCAGGAAGTATATTTAAAATGCAAAAGGTCAACTTTGTACTCTGTTCTGCTGCTCTCTGGGAGCTGGGAAAGGTTTCCCTACCTCTTTGGGGCCTTCCAGTTAGGGGAGATAATGTGCTGTCATCAGAGGATAAGATTCAGAGGAAAGCCCTTTAGCCTGGAGATCTGTGGTAGAGGCATTTTTAATTTCCTGTCTACTTTATATTGGATATTGGCCTTATCTGAAATAATGTGATCAGTACAGAGAAGTCCCACCCTGCAGTTTGTCTTGCCTTGCAGGTTCACTCTCTTGCCCCTTTATCATTGTTTTTTTTTTTTTTTTTATAAGACTATTATATTTTTTTCTCTTAGGACATTGAGGGCCTTCTGTGAAAATTTGTAATGTTGTTAGGCTGTGTTGCAAGTAGCCACTGTCACTGGAAGTACTTGTAAGCAGATGTGTGTAGTGCAGTGGCTAAATACTGAGGCATAGCTGAGCATGATTTGTGTGTTTGTCCTCTCTGATGTTAATAGTGCCGTATGACCATTTTGTTCTTTAGTTGCCGGACCTGGTACCCCAGCTGGGGACACTCTACCAGTTGATGGAAAGCAGAGTCAAAACTTTTCAGAAACTTTCACACCTTCATGGAAAGCTTATTCTTCTAATCACACAAGTGAGTAATTGTCTTGTTGTGGGCTAAATCTTCTGGATGTGGTAGGAATGTAGAGTGTAATAAGGATCCTTTTGAGAAGGGTCTCGCTCTGTCGCTCAGGCTGCACTGCAGTGGCGTGATTATAGCTCACTGCAGCCTCGCTCAAGCGATTCTAGCCTTCCAGGTAGCTGGGACTACAGGAATGCACCACCATACCTGGCTAATTTTTAAATTTTTTATAGAGATGGCGTTGCCCAGGCTGGTTTTGAACTCCTGGGTTCAAGGGATCCTCCCACCTTGACCTTCCAAAGTGCTGGAATTACAGGCATGACGCACCACGCCTGGCTTAGAGCTTCCTGTTTCAGTGAGAAATTGGTAAATCAGGATCTAGTCTTTAACTTGGAAAGCCTAGTGATTTGACAGTAATAAAGCTTAGTTGTGCCTGTTGCAACTTTTACTCAAATTTTTTTTCTCACCATGTATTTCAGTTGTTAATATAGTTAGTAAGTTATAGGATATTTATGCAGTTAAAATTATGACACAGAAAGATATTCTGATCACCTCAGTTTTTCAGCTTTACAGAGTAATTCTTTCCCTCTTGTATTTGAAGGATTTTTGTATTCTTTATTGTATGAAGTTCCTCTGTTATGGTGGTGGAGGATGAGTTGGCTGCAGTGGGGAAGGCTGGGTATGCTGGTGGTCTTGATACTTGGGATATGCTTACACTCTACTTCAGAACAGTACTTTATCTCTTCCAGGTAACAGCATCAGAGAAAACAAAGGAAACAAATTCCCCTGGACAGAAGGCAAAGTTGGTGTATGAAGAAGGTAAAGATTGGGGGCATGGGATGCAGTCTAGAATTACAACATTTAGTTTTCAGTGACTGAGTTTCTTTTATCTTTGTGAAACGTCAGTGTAAGATACTGCTTTGGCAAGCCTCCTCTAATTAAAATAGACAAGTCCGTGGCAGAAATCTGTGATCGATCAGATAAGAAAAGGCACAAGTATAATACAATGACAAAAAAGGGCATTAGGTATGGAAGAGATTTTTTTTAAGACAGGGTCTCAGTCTGTTGCCTAAGTTGTAGTGCAGTGGCGTGATCCCACCTCACTGCAGCCTCCACCTCCTGGGCTCAGTGCAATGTTCCCACCTTACCCTCCTGAGTAGCTGGGACTATAGTCGTGCACCACCATGCCTGGCTAATTTGGTACTTTTTGTAAAGAAAGAGTTTCACCATGTTGCCCAGGATGGTCTCAAACTCCTGGACTCAGATGATCCTGAAGTGCTTGGATTACAGGTGTGAGCCACCATGCCCAGCTAGGTATGGAAAAGGTTTAAATAGAAGAACAATATATGAACAAATAGTGCAAATATATTTAAAAATCTAGATGGTATAGCTAATTTTTAAGGAAACATTTATGACCAAAATTGACTTTAAAAGAAATAAAAAATTTGAAAAAGCCAGTAGCACTAAAACTGACTTTGTAAAACCTCTCATAAGGTATCATACCCAGAAATTTTAAAGGTCATTTTATCAAGCCTTTCAATGAACAGGTTCTTTTTTTTTTTTGGACAGGATCTCTCTCTGTTGCTCACGCTGGAGTGCAGTGGCTCGAGCTCCATCATAGCTCACTGCAGCCTCAAAACTCCTACACTCAAGTGATCCTCCTTCTTCAGCCTCTAGAGTAGCTGGGACTGCAGGCTTGAGCCACCATGCCTGGCTAACTTTTTTTTTTTTTTTTTTTTAAAGTAGAGATGAGGTCTCTGTTGCCCAGGCTGGTCTAGTACACATGGCCTCAAAAACAGTCTTCTCACTTCAGTTTCCCAAAGCGCTGGGAATAGAAGCATGACCACAATACTGGGCTGTCCTTTTGTCATGTACTAACAATTTAGTCATTTTAGGAGCCAAGTGTAATCTTGATAACAAAATCTGAAAATGTCAAAAGGAGAACATTTTAGACCATCCTCAAATATCTTGAGTAGCAAATTGATTATAGAAGTGTAGAGTTACAAAGTTAATATGCAATAATAGACAGCTAGACCAGTAGATTGGCTTAGTTAACCCTGGAAAACCGGTAGCTCTGTGGACGCTTGGTGTGCTAATTGATGGTGTGTATTGTATCATTGTTGACAAGATAGCCTGCCCAGTAAATAGTTATGGGAATTTACTGAGTAAATGGGAACTCATGCTGTGGTTGCATATCCTTCCATTCATCAGGGGTACTCCCAAAGTACTTGGGTCCCAAAGTGCTTGTGTGTACCCCAATGACTAACACTTCTCCAAGTATGAACAGAGGACCTGTGAGGATGCCCAGAATTCTTTTCAAAGGCTCATGATGTCCTCCATTTTTCAACCAGTCATCTGTGGGAGGATAGATTTTCTTCATAGTGTATTTGCACTATTTGTACACTGATAATTTATATGGAACAAAAAAATCTTAACATTATCACATCACACATCACATTCCATATTGGGAGAAATTGATAAATTTGAAAGAGTAAAAATAGGTGTTGGCCATGATTTGGGGAATGGGAACTCATGCTGTGGTTGGGAGTATGTGTGCATTCTTCTTAGAGAGCAACTTTGTAGGCCGGGCTCGGTGGCTCACGCCTGTAATCCCAGCACTTGGGGAGGACAGGGCATGTGGATCATGAGTTCAGGAGTTCAAGACCAGCCTAGCCAACATAGTGAAACCCAGTCTCTACTAAAAATACAAAAATTAGCTGGGTGTGGTGGCATGTGCCTTTAGTCCCAGCTACTCGGGAGGCTGAGGCAGGAGAATCTCTTGAACCTGGGAGGCAGAGGTTGCAGTGAGCCAAGACCACGCCATTGTACTCCAGCCTGGGTGATAGAGTGAGACCATGTCTCAAAAAAAAAAAAAAAAGCAATTTTGTAATTTCAAAGTTGATAATTTTCATATCCTTCCATTCATCAGGGGTACTCCCAAAGTGCTTGCGTGTACCTCAATGACTAACACTTCTCCAAGTGTGAACAGAGGACCTGTGGGGGATGCCCAGAACTCTTTCAGAGGCTCATGATGTCCTCCATATTTCAACCAGTCATCTGTGGGAGGATAGATTTCTTCATATAGTTCAAATAAAACAACATATCCAAAAAATAGAATGCAGAAGCAAATATGAGAAGTTTATAACAGTGTCACTGTACTCAGTACAATTTGTTGTTGTTTTGGAAATACCATTTTTCATTAAAATATTTATGTTAACATGTAATGGTTGGGCATTTGTAAACAGACTATTCTTAAAAAATTGAATTTGAGGTTGGGCGCGGTGGCTCACGCCTATAATCCCAGTTCTTTGGGAGGCCGAGGCGGGCGGATCATGAGATCATACTGGCCAACATGGTGAAACCCCGTCTCTACTAAAAAATACAAAAATTAGCTGGATGTGGTGTCGCGAGCCTGTAGTCCCAGCTACTCGGGAGGCTGAGGCAGGAGAATTGCTTGAACTCAGGAGGCGGAGATTGCAGTGAGCCGAGATTGCCTCACTGCACTTCAGCCTGGCACCTGGCGACAAAGCAAGACTCTGTCTCAAAAAAAAAAAAAAAAAATTGAATTTGAATGTGATAGATATAGGTACACTTTCCCCATATAAACAAAAACTTCCGATTCCTCAGTTTTTTAAGAATGTGAAAGCATTTTAAGGCTAAAAGGCTTGACAACGTAGCTTTAAAACATGTAAGTAAAGAGATTATATAAGTGTGTTCACTGTGGCCTTTACAATTAAGAAAAAGACTTGTAAACAGCATAATTCTTCATTAGTGGGAGTGTGTTTAAAATGAGTTATTCCTTTAGCATAACATGACGTCAGTGAGAGTGCCTGGAGTAGAGGTCTGAGTTAACGTGCATAAGTTTGATTACAAAATCAAGTCACAAAATGGTATCTTCTGTATAGCATTTTATAATTGTTTATAGATGTGTAAGTTTGATAACTCACAAAACAGTAATAGAGTATTGCCTCCTTATCCTCAGGGATACATTCCCAGGCCCCCAGAGGATGCCCAAAACCTTGGGTAGTACAGACCTCATATGTACTATGTTTTTTCCCTATATACATACATACCTGCAGGCACGGTAAGAAATTAAAACTGTTTAGTAAGCAAAATCAGGGTGGCTTGAATGTAAGCTCTGCGATACTGCAACATTTGATTTGGTAACTGAGGTGGCTACTAAATGACTAACAAAGCTGGACAAAGGGATGATTTTCCCCTCTGTCCAGGAGGAGCCTGATAGCGGGACCCTTCATCATGCTACACATCACGGCGTTCAATTTCAAACTTAGGAATCCTTGATTTGTTACATTTTCCATTTAATATTTTTGGACTGCAGTTGCCATGGGAAGCTGAAACCCGGGAAGGGAAAGTGTGTTAGAGCGAACTACTGCATATGTTTTTCGTGAATATGTGCATGTGTAATTCTTGGGTAATGTATCTATTGTAACAGCATAAGCTCACAATAGTGGTTTCTTTTGGGAAATGGGCTTAGGGAGATGGCCACGTAAGGAAACTTAATCTGTGGATAATGATTTATTTTCTTAAGAAAACTTAGCTATAAGAAGAATGTTAGAATATCTCAAAAAATAGGAACCCCATTCTATATTATTGGATAACATTAACAAACCTAACGAAATCAATTCCTTAGTTTTATCTAATGCCCAGGTCATCTTCATCTTTCTCCAGTTATCCATAAAATATCCTTTAAAGCTGATTTTTCCATACTAGACTGGAGTTTTGCGTCATGGAGGGTATTGAATCTGGCTACTGTGTTTCTGAAGTCTCTTTTTAGTCTTTAAGAACTCAGCTTTTCATGACATGGACTTGCTGAAGAGACTGGGAAGTGTATTCACAGAATGCCCCACCTTGTGGTTGTGGCTTTGCTTCCTTTTGGTTTCTTTTAATTTGCTCCTCTAATCTACAATTCCTTTAACCTGGATGTGATATCTAAAGGTTTGAGTAGATTTTGCTCTCGGAGGGGTTGCCTCAATGCTGATTGTTCATACTGCATCACACCAAGAACCACATTGTGTGTGTTCTTTCACCGATGATACTAAGATTACTGGCAGTTTTTTTCCTCTCCATTGTGAGATATGTTTTCCTTGGTGCTTCAAAAAGAATCTAGCTGTGTTACCTTTTTTTTTAGCGTTTGAATGTTCCCCCAACCCCCAACAATCATACATCTAACATAACAGTTGCTAATATTTCATTATCAGTACTTTATGGGTTAAAATTCATGCTAATTCTTCCATTTCATTTATAAGCCAGCTTTTCTATGTTGAATTTTTCCTCATCACTGGGGCTATTTGGTAGCCCTGATACAGCTTAGTATTTTAAGATGAGATTTTTCTAAGGGTTTGGCTAATTGATTTGACCCCGTAAGATCTTGAAGGAATAATATAATGATATGCTTTTATACATATAAGAATAAATTAGCTAGGTGTGGTGGCTCATGCCTATAATCCCAGCACTTCTGGGGGGTGGAGATGAGCCGATCCTTTGAGTCCAGGAGTTGGATGGAGATCAGCCTGGGCAACATGGCGAAACCCCCTCTTCTACCAAAAATTATCTGGGTGTGGCGGCTACTCAGGAGGCTGAGGCAGGAACCTGAGGCTTGAACCTGGGAGGCAGAGGTTACAGTGAGCCAAGATCTCTCCACTGCACTCCAGCCTGCAACAACAACAACAAAAGTTATGGCTTAGTTGGATGATTGCTAAATATAAATAATATTTCTGGCCAGGCACAGTGGCTCGTACCTGTAATCCCAGCACTTTGGGAGGCTGAGGCAGCCGGATCACGAAGTCAAGAGATCGAGACCATCCTGACCAACATGGTGAAACCCCGTCTCTCCTAAAAATACAAAAAAATTAGCCGGGCATGGTGGTGCACGCCTGTAGTCCCAGCTACTCAGGAAGCTGAGGCAGGAGAATTGCTTGAAACCAGACAATGGAGGTTGCATTGAGCCGGATTGCACCACTGCACTCCAGCCTAGCGATAGAGGGAGACTCTGTCTAAAATAATAATAATAAGAATATTTCTTTCTAAGTACATTCAGGAATCTGATTCTGTTTAATTTCCAGGCTATACCCTCTGTTTTGTGTTAAAATTAGGCTGGGTTGTTTTCTCCCCTTACAGAATCTTCTGAAGAGGAGTCTGACGATGAAATAGCAGATAAGGATTCTGATGTGAGTGATTCATTCCCTGTGATATACATTGGCCGTTATATCCTCATACTCTGTAAGAATGAGGCCTTCACGAATGCTTTCCTTGTTGGTATTTCTACTAGGATAATTGGGATGAAGATGAGGAGGAGAGTGAAAGTGAAAAAGATGAGGATGATGCTGAAGAGGAAGATGAGGATGCCGAAGGAAAAGATGAAGCAAATGGTGAGGACAGAGATAGAGCAAGTGAAAAAGAATTAAATGGAGATTCTGACTTAGATCCCGAAAATGAAAGTGAAGAAGAATGAAGACAGCAAAGCAAGCCAGTCAAACTATATAAACTCTGGCTCACCTTGCCCAGTGGTGAGGGTTGCCTCTATGCCAGGATGCCAAGGACCGCTCCGCATTTCCAAATTCACAGCAGTGGATTCCACGCCACCTTACTGTCCTGAGCACCCCAGACTTAACTGTGTAAATAAGAGTGTTTCATTCAAATGTTAATAAACTTTACACAGTATATAGACACATTTTCTGCAATGTACTGACATCAGTGTCCAATATATGGTATATTTTTATAATATAATATCCTAGTAAGATTGGTTATATCAAGAATTGACTTACGTGCAGATAAAGACCTTTCCCATAGGAGTTGAAGAACTGGACGGTTGTGAAGGAGTCAGCTCTTATCTCAGGTTGGTATCTTTCATCCAATCCAGACGCGAAGCAGCACTAGTGAACATTTTTTTAATTTAGTACATTTAATTTGGTACATTTTCATAAAATACAAAGGGATAACTAAAAACCGGAGTAAAAATGTTTGTATTTAAAAAAAATCATCAGTATCTCTCGCTTCTCTATTAACTGTGATAATCTGATTTGAGTCAGATTGAATATTTGAAGTGCTTCCCCAAAATAACCACTTATTTTTTAAGCTGTCATGTGAAGTATTTTTTTAAAACAAAAATTATGATAACTGAAAAACTAGAGAAGTAGCCATATTAAGGAGTTTCTTGACTGCAAATTGCTTGTAAAGAATCATCAGTGTATAGATGAGAAGAGCTCATTACCTACAACTTTTTAAAGAATTCAGTTACAGCTGCTTTTGAAGAGGTTTTCATTTTATTTAAATTACTAATGGATCAAAGAACAATTGTTTATTTTTTCTCTTTGGTTTTAGATATTAATGATAACCTTGCTGGAATTTTTTTCCAAAGAAGATATTTTTATAATTAAATAATTTAATGTTTTTCTTCCTTTTCATTATCTACTCTGGCAGTGTTAGGGTATCTGTTGACCTTTAAAATGCTAATATCACTTAAGATTTTTTTATGTATGTATAAATAAGTATTTTGGTGTGCTACAAAAGCCTTTGCAAATTATCAGTAGTTTTTTTTTTTTTTTAAAGAATGAGCCGATAGCGGCTTAGTGCTCACTAGGGGACATGCAGATGAGGCTCACCTCTAAGAAAGGGTTGGGCAGATGGATCTATATTTTCCCACCTGTGAATATGTAAAACAAAACCATTATCTTTGAGGGACTTTTTAATATCAGTGGCAGAACAGAAATCTGTGTGCTCAACTTAAGAGCCAGAGCCATATAAACACCTTGGGAAAGCAAGTTTGAACCAGTTACTGGTGTAATGTACAGTTTGTCTATAAATGGAACTGTTTATGGCAATTTAATACCATTTTCTTTGTAAAGTGAATAAATATTCATCTTTACCCAGTGCTTGTCTTGTGGTATATGTAGAGGAATACAGCCACATGTTTGGGCTTGTGGTGTGAAGGTTTTTAAAAAGCAGTTTCACTCCCCTGGCATTAAATAGGTAAGTGCTTTCAAAGCTTGTGGATAACCTAGAATTTGCATCGAAGTGACAGAACCAAGACATTTGTGTTAGTCTAGTGTCAGCTGTAGCTGGTTGATTCCTCATATATTCCCACTTGGCTGGGTTGTGACTTCACAACTCAGGGCTGCAGTGACAGTAAAGAAAGAGGCACGTGCTGATCAGTTAAATCCTGTATTGGTAACCAACACCGGCTTATGAGTCCGATTTCCGTATACCTGACTCTACTTAAAGAAGTAAATGACAACCATGTGGTAATTTCTATTTTTTTGGTTTAGAAAAATCAGAGTGAAATTAGAGTTGTTACAAAAAGAATCTTGTAGAGTATTTCATTGTCTTTTTCCACTCCTAAACCATGCAACAAAGTTTGTGTGTTTTCTTTTTTGAGATTAATTTTTCTTCCCAACTTTTTATTGAAAAATTTCAGCCTTCCAACCATGATCAAGTCAATAATCATGTTGTAATTACGTGTCATATTGCTGTAATAATTCACAATAGTCATTGTGTGTGTATGTATTTTAATATTTAAGTGAGTTCACACAAATTAAGCCATGTAGAATGTTCTACATTGTGGATCTGTCCAATTGTTTCCTTGTGATTAGATTCTAATTTAAATACTTTTTGGCAGGAATCCTAAAAAGGTGGTGGTATTTGACTTGAATTTGTAAAAGTGGATTCTTTGGGTGTAAATGAATATATGCATATGTTTTAATGTAAGTAGATGTCAGGGCTTCAGGTTTGGGAGTTTTGAAGCCATAGTACAATGGTTAATGCTTTGAGTGAGGCTCAGAAATTGGATCTTCATAATGAAAACATTGAGTGCATTGCTATATCTGGGGTTATTATAATTCCATTGGAGGTTAATGCCCAACATGCTACATTCATTTAGCAAGTACTTATTGATTGCCTACTCTGTGTCAGGGATTAATTTAGTAGCTTGATACGTAACCACTGAACAGCAGCAATGAAGGATATCTGCCTTTGAGAAGCTGACATCCCACCAGGGACATGGTGACCATGAACAATGTGTGAGTAAATGCTAACCTTTTTGGCACCAGGGACTGGTTTGGTCTGACAGTTTTACCACAGACCGGGTGGGGACAGGGGATGGTTTCAGGATGATTCAAGCACATTACATTTATTGTGTACTTCATTATTATTACATTGTAATATATGATGAAGTAATTACACAGCTCACCATAATGTAGAATCAGTGGGAGCCCTGAGCTTGGTTTCCTGCAGCTACACGGTTCTTTCCATCTGGGTGGGATGGGAGACAGTGATAGATCATCAGGCATTAGAGCCTCATAAGGAGCATGCAACCTAGATCCCTCTCAGTAGGGCCCTCCTATGAGAATCTAATGCTGCTGCTGATCTGACAGGAGGTGGAGCTCAGGCTGTAATGTGAGTGGGGAGCGCCCTTGCTCACTGACCCTCCACTCACCTGCTGTGCAACCCAGTTCCTAACAGGCCATGGACCTATTTAGAAGGTGGTAACTTACAGGTGGAATAGCAGATTAAGAAGGCTGGGAGTTAGGGTTGGGGAGTGCTGGTTGCAGAATTAAGTATATGATCAGGGAAGGGCTTATTGAGAGGGAGAGATTTGAACATAGACTGGGAGGAGGTAAGAGTCAGTGAAGTAGGTATCTGGGGAAGAGAAATGAGCTTGAGTCTAAGGTCATCATGAGCTTGGGGTGTGAAAGAAACTGAGAGGCAGTCCATGTAATGCATAGTGAGAAAGGAGATTAAAGCAGAAGGTAGCCAGCAGTCAGGTTGTGTAGAGCCTTGAGGCCATTTTGTAGGGACTGTCTTAGGCTGACAGTTTGAGCAGAAGAGTGACATGGTCTGCCTTCTGTGTTAAGAATTCAGTATCATCCTCGATGCTGTGTTGAGAAAGCACTGAAGGACAGTCTCTTGAAAGGCAGAAACTGGTGGGGTGCTTTTAGAGCGATCCAGGGAAGAGGTGATGGTGACTTGGGCCAGGGTGGTATTAATTGGAGTTGGAAAGGATTGGCTGGCTTGTGATATTTGGAAGTTAGAGCTGATGAGATTTCTTGTGAGATGTACGAGGAAGTGAGAAGGCAGGTATGATTCATACGTGATTTTTGCTAGGACCAGGATGCTGCTGTGGGTGGAGTGGGTTTGTGAGGGGGAGATCAGGAACTGAGTTCTGGACATGTTGAGTTCTAGATGTCTATTAGGCATGCAGATACACATCCATGTAACTTGGGGGAGAGGTTGGGATGGAGGTAGTAATTTGGTGTTGGCATGGGTGACATTAAAACTGTCAAAGACCCAAGGGTGTGGTCTGAATAGAGTCCCCAGGCCTAGCCCTGGGCAGGATCGGGACCCCGAAGATCCCAAGAAAGAGTGACAGTGAGGTAGCAGGAACTGATATTTGTTCTATTATCTTTTTTTTTTTTTTTTTTTGTGGAGACAGGGTTTCGTTCTCGCGTGGGCTGGAGTGCAGTGGCGTGATCATGCGATTCTTCCACCTCTCATCTTGAGTAGTTGGAACTAGAGGTGCACACCACCGTGCCCAGCTGATTTTGATACTTATTTTGTAGAGATTGGGTTTTGCCATGTTGCTGGTCGTAAACTCTTAGGCTCAAGTGATCCTCCTGCCTTGGCCTCCCAAAGTGCTGGCTTGGTGTGGTGGCTTAGGGGCAAGTCACCACGCCCATCCAGATCTGAATTCTTGCCATCCCTCAGTTGTAGTTTCTTTCAACTGTAATTGATATGATTACTAGTGAACCCACCCAGGCAGCCGTGGCTTTTACGGTGCTCCTCCTGTGACCATTTGTGATCATGTCTTTGAAGATAACTCAGGCATAGAATTAGATTTTCTTTTAATCTAGTGTAGTAGTCTTTGACTTCTGTGGCACCTCAGCACTGTCCTTATGCTGACAAAATTGTGCGGCGGATCACAAAGCAGTGGCAGAATGAGAAGCGGCAGCAGTGTAACTGGATTAGGAGGCGTCACTCAAACTGAGGAAGCCCGGTGTGAAAAGCATGGATGGGTAGTGCTGCTTCAAATGGTTCTGGCTGACTGGATGTGAGGGAACTAGGCGGGCTGTACCATCTGTACTATAACTTGTGTTCATATATGTGTGGGTAATTTTTTTTTTTTTTTTTTGAGACAGAATCTTGCTCTATCTCCAGGCTGGAGTGCAGTGGCGCTATCTCAGCTCACTGCAACCTCTGCCTCCTGGGTTCAAGTGATTCTCCTACCTCAGCCTCCCGAGTAGCTGGGACTACAGGCATGTGCTACCATGCCCAGCTAATTTTTGTATTTTTAGTAGAGACAGGGTTTCATCATGTTGGTCAGGATGGTTTCAAACTCCTGACCTCATGATTCACCCACCTCCCAAAGTGCTGCAATTACAGGCGTGAGCCACTGCGCCTGGCCGTGTGTAGGTTATTTTTAATATAAAAATATTTCTGAGAAAAATAACAAATTGCTAGGCGTGATGACACACGCCTGTGGTCTCAGAACAATTGTAAGTCATTGTGTAGAAAGTAGTGCAAAATGAAGTTTGCTTGGATGTTGTATGAGAAATCCAAAGGTTGAAAATTACCATATTAAAAATGGCCTGGCATATCCTAGGTGATGATGGCTCACAGGGAGAGAAAATACGCCATTGGGGTGCTAAAGTTAGAAAGGGCTTTTAGAGGGAAATAAAAACTAGGTAATGAAAACATTTTGCCCTGGGTTTGCCCATGGCCCTGTTGTAGTTTACTTTGTTATAGAGATTCCGCCTCAACCTAGAACTGTCCAGAAAGTTCAACAGAGAGACTGGAAGCAGCACTGAAGTCGGAGAGAGGACTGGGCAGCTCCCTTAGTGGGTCCTGTGTGGTCATGACGGTCCAAAGCTGAGCCAAAGCTTTGCAGGTTCAGAAACTTCAAATTTTGTTCTTGTCTCTGGAGCTGTTGCAATTTCGCAGTCAAATCACTAACCAGGCTTCCAAGAAAAATTGTGTTTGCATGTTGTACTCATTTGTGACAAGTAACATTCCTCTCAGTGGAGCAGGATGTCTCCCGTTGGGTGGTGACCCTTCTTTGTACTCAGGAGAGTCATAATAAACCGGTTTCATAATTGGAAGATTGTGTTTGGATCGGAGTGTGGATGGAATTGGAGTAAGAGAAACGAACTGGGTGTCCTTCATAGTTGGTGGTGTGGACGAAGCCCGGCCTGTCTGTACTGACGGGGTCGGAGTTCTTGGCTGTGTTACGTGTTGTGCTGGATCATCTTCCTTCATGCTGACCACCCTCCTTTCGTTACCAGGAATTGTTAACAAACAGCTGACTGGCTAGAATTTGGATGTTCTGAGTCTCAGGTGCCACTGAGGATTGCTGGTTAGGGTGCTTTCTCATAATTCAGGGATCGCATGCTGGTGAGCATGGGTTCCACCACAATGTGGTTACACGTAAAAAACAAACTGGATAGATTCAGCCAGACTTCGACCTTGTTAATTAATGACTCAGCCGCGACAAAGGCCTCTCCCTTTTTTGTGTGGCAAAATATACCTAACATTTACCATGTTAATCAGTTTTAGGTGTACAGTTCTGTGTCATGAAGTATAGTCACATTGTTGTGCAGCTGGCAGTCTCTCTCAGTTGGTGACTTTTGTGGTTTGATGAGACATAAGAAATAAAAGGAGGGCTGGCTGGGTTCAGTGGCTCGAACCTGTCATCCCAGCACTTTGAGAGGCTGAGGTGGGCGGATCACGAGATCAGGAGTTCGAGACCGGCCTGACCAACATAGTGAAGCCTCCGTCTCTACTAAAAATACAAAAATTAGCGAAGCGTGGTGGCGCGCGCCTGTAATCCCAGCTACTCAGGAGGTTGAGGCAGGAGAATCGCTTGAACCTGGGAGGCAGAGGTTGCAGTGAGCTGAGATTGCGCCACTGTACTCCAGCCTGGGCAACAGAATGAGACTGTCTCAAAAAAAGCAGACAGGAACGCAGGTCAGTCTGTTGTGAGAAGAGATTTCATTGAGGTCCAGAAGCTGAGTGCCAGTTCTGGGTCCGTACCACGACGTGGCAGTGAGAGCTCTACTTCTTTTTTCTGGAGTGTGACAGGAGAGCAGCAGTGCCACCTGTCTCATGGATGCTGCAAGAACCTCATGGAGCAGCCCTGAGGGTACACGTTGGACATTAGAATGCAGCGCCTGGCTAAGGGATTGCTTCTAGAGTGGTTAATTATCAGATGTGTTCCCAGTATGGGAAGGGAAGATGGGGTGGGGGGCAGTAAGTTCTAACGGAAATTTCTTTCTGTCTTTGGCGTCATCAAGAAATGCAGACACAGCCTTATGGGTGGACATAGTTCCCCTTTCCAAAGGTGAAAAAGGGAATGTCATAAAATCTTTTTTAAAAATAAGATTTAAAAAATGTATTGTTTTGAAAGCCAGCGACACGTTCATAGAGGAAATTTTGGAAAATACTAAAAGATACAAAGAAGGAAAATAAAATCATATAACAGATAACTATAATGTTTTGGTGTGTCTCCTTTTAATTTTTCTCTGCATGAATACACATGTTTTTCTTAGGAAATTGGAATCAATAATATTTATCTTTCACACAATATCATTGTCAATTATTCTTTGAAACAATGTGGTTCTCACTGTTCTACCCATTTTATACTTTAACTGTTCTCACATTTTAATTTGTTGTAAGTAATGCTAGAGGGAACATTCTTCGACATATTTTGTATTTTTCTTAAAATGTATCCTTATGAGATATTTCTAGGAGTAGCGTTTCTGAGAAAAATAACATACATACTCCCTTAAGATTTAAGAAATATACCAAAATCCCTTTCCAGAAAGGTTCTATCAATTTTGGGCTCCATAAGCTGTTTTTATTTCCATTTCATCATGACTCTCAGTTTAACTACTTTTTGAAATGTTCATTGCCATTTGTATTTCTTTATTATATTGTGGGTTTAGATCCTTGTCCATGCGTAAAAAGGCACTGTCCTATTTACATATAAAGTATTTTTATAAAGAGAATCATTCCTTTCCAAACATGTGCCGCAAATATTTTCGTGGTTTGCCTTTTCATTTTCTTGATTCTTTCTTTCTCTCCGTTTCTGTTTCTTTCTCTCCCTTTCTTTCGTCCTCTCCTCTCTTCCTTCTTCCTCTTCTTCCCTTCCTTTCCTTTCTTCTTTCCTTTTTTGAGACAGAATCTCACTCTGTCACCCAGGCAGGAGTGCACTGGGGCTCATTGCAGCCTCTGCCTCCTGGGTTTGAGCAATTCTGCCTCAGTTTCCCAAGTAGGTGGGATTATAGGCACGTGCCACCACGCCTGGCTGATTTTTGTATTTTTAGTAGAGATGGGGTTTCACTCTATTGGTCAGGCTGGTCTTGAACTGACCTCAAGTGATCCTCCTGCCTCGGCCTCCCAAAGTGCTGGGATTACAGGTGTGAGTCACTGCACCCAGCCGATACTAGTTTTCTTTAACCTTTATTTTTAAGCTTATAAAAACTTTCCTTTTCTGAAAGTAGGCAGGTATTTCTTGCATTTTGTTCTAGTCTCTCGTTCTCTCTCTCTATATATATATTTATATTGTTTACACGTCAGTAAATTGTGACTTTTCAGTGCATTGTGAAATCATTAAATTGGGTTGCAGCCACCACTTTTTAAAGAAGAAAATGTAATTAAGATAGAACATACCAGTGCACTGCATATACTTAAGAGTAACTTGTTTTAGGGGGCATGCAGTGTAAAATGTGTTCTTGTGCTAAGGCAGTTGGAAGCTGCCTCTCTCAGTGTGGCTGTGAGATGAGGCTCTAACTTGGGATTCCCACACACACACAGCCCGTTTTCTGCACACTGTGGAATACTCTTCCCATCCTATACACCTGTGCTTGCTTTATCATGGTAGGATCCCAGTCTATTTCAGCACTGTCCATTCCTTTCCATTGCTCTCTCTTTTGACTACATTATTTTTAACTTTGGGGGCTTTAGAATTTATTTTTATTGTTGGTGTCTTTATACCTCTTTGCAATATTTTCCTAAATATCTTATGCCTTTTCATTCTCCCACTTTGCTAAGTAAAGATTATTTGGTTGTAAGAAACAAAAATTAGGGCAGTTTAAGCAAAACAAGTGTAATTACAATTTCAAAGAATTGTCAGGGTACACAGAGCTTGGCTGCAGGGAGGGATTATAGGAGGCAGGTGGTTTTTGTTGTTGTTGTTTTTTTTTTTTTTTTTTTTTTTTTTGAGACGGTGTCTCGAACTGTTGCCTGGGCTGGAGTATAATGGCGCAATCTTGGCTCACTGCAGCCTTCACCTCCTGGGTTCAAGCAATTCTCCTACCGTAGCCTCCTGAGTAGTTGTAATTACAGGTGCCTGCCACCACGCCCGGCTAATTTTTTGCATTTGTAGTAGAGATGGGGTTTTGCTGTGTTGGCCAGGCTGGTCTCGAACTCCTGACCTCGTGATCTGCCCACCTCGGCTTCTAAAGTGCTGTGTGGTCTCTTAACTGCTGCCTTAGAGTTCATGCTGTCATTTGGTTGCGTGACTGCTCCTGAGGTTATGATGTTATCATCCAGCCACTTGCCAGTTCTTAGGAGAGCTGGGCATTCTCTGTCCTTTAGATCCACCCCTTTCCCCGCCCACCTTTCTCCATCTGCTCTGTGCCCTTGAGGCTGAGTTCCATTGATGGCATCAGCTCAACTCCCTTGCTGAGATTGGAGGGTTGGAGGCCTTGCGGTCAGAGTCCACATTCCCTCGCTGAGCTCTGCCAGCCTGTAGTTTGGTGGGGGCTGCCCTGGTCCTCTGCCTGTGCCCTTCACTCGGGCTGTTAGTCCAGTGACAATTTCCTTCTATTGGTCCCATTCTGTGTGTCCCAGAATGCCTTACCCTTCCCCCACCCCGCCCTGTAGGCTCCCTTAACTCCACTCACACCCTTTTAAGTACTGTAGTCCCTTTATACAAATCTCTTAGCCCTGCTTAAAAGTGTTTGTTTCCTGCTGGAACCTGAGCCAGTCCACATTCCCAGTTCCTGGGGGAGACATCTGATTGGCTGCATTTTGGTTCAGGTGTCCATCCTAGTCCAATCACCCCTGTCTGGGCTGGGTTCACACCGCACTGGTGACTTCCAGGAGCCTTGTGAGGAGGGGGAGTCTTCATGCCAGAAGTCTAGTGCATTGGGAACTGAGCTGGCGTCTGCCTCACAGATAGCTGTTAACATTTAAAAAACACACTTAAAGTTGTAAAATATAAAATCTACCATTTTAACCCTTTAAAAAAGTACGCAGTTCAGTGGCAGTGAGTACATTTATGCTGTGTATTGCCACAGTCATCTCCAGAACTTTCTCATCCTCCCACATGGAAACTCCTTATCCATTAAACGATAACTCTCCCCTCCACCCCCGGCAACCACCATTCTGCTTTCCTGCTCCATGACTGACTATTCTAGGAAGCTCATTAAAAAAATACCTATTAATTAGACAAGTAATGTATAAATACATTCTTTTTTTTTTTTTTTTTTTTTTTGAGACATTGTTTCACTCTGTCACCCAGGCTGGAGTGCAGTGGTGTGGTCTTGGCTCACTGCAACCTCCACCTCCCGGATTCAAGCAATTCTGCCTCAGCCTCCTGAGTAGCTGGGATTACAGCCATGCACCACCACATCCAGCTAATTTTATATTTTTATTAGAGATGGAGTTTCTCCATGTTGGTCAGGCTGGTCTCGAACTCCCAGCCTCAGGTGATCTGCCCGCCTCGACCTCTCAAAGTGCTGGGATTACAGGTGTGAGCCACCATGCTGGGCCAGAAATACATTCTTGTAAAAATAAAAAAAAAAGAAATGCAAACACAGCACCTAAGGCTGGAGTAACTTTGCCCGTCACCTGGGCTCTCCTTCTGGCTTAGTGATTATATGCAGAGGCTACTGCTGTTACTTTAGAGTTTTGGACTCCAGATCTTTTCTGTGAATCTGTATACATACAGATGCACTCTCAGAAAATAAGTGATTTCTTTTCCCCCCCATAAATGGTATACTGTATGTAGCGTTCTGGAACTTGAGCTTGCTTTTATTTTTTAAACCCAATATATTTTGGCAGACTTTCCAAATTAATGACATGGGACAACGTTCATTTTAGCTGCAGCAGCATCAGCAGGCGGGCTGGTTGAAACACAGACTGCTTTGCCCTACCCTGTAGTTTCTCATTCAACAGGAAGGGGGCTGAAGAATGCGTCCCAGGTGCTGCTGCTGCTGCTGTCTTATGGCTGTGTTTCTGAGAACCATTTCGGGAGTGTGGGCTGTTGAACCATTCCCTGATCAACAGACACTTGGGGTGCTTCCAGTTTCTCAGGAAAGTGAAGTTGCGGCGACCTTGTCCCTGCCTTCTGGGCACCTGTGTCGGCATCTTTCTAGGGTGGGTAGGGGCAGGTGGAATTCTGGTCATGGGCTACATGTCCCGTTAAATATCAATAGGTTCTGTCAAATTGCTTCTCAGTGTGGCTGTAAGAATTTATAGATGAGCTTTCACACATTTTACCCAAGTTAAAAATAAATCCTATGGGAATTTTGATTGGCTTGTGATAAGCCAATAGGTGAATTTACAATTTATTTATTTATTTATTTATTTTTGTTTGAGATGGAGTTTTGCTCTTGTCATTCAGGCTGGAGTGCAGTGGTGCGATCTCAGCTCACTGCAACTTCCGCCTCCCAGGTTCAAGCAATTCTTCTGGCTCAGCCTCCTGAGTAGCTGGGATTACAGGCACGTACCACTGCGCCTGGCTAAATTTGTATTTTTAGTCGAGACAGGGTTTCACCATGTTGACCAGGCTGGTCTTGAACTCCTGACCTCAAGTGATCCAGCTGCCTCAGCCTCCTAAAGTGCTGGGATTACAGGGGTGAGCCACTGTGCCTGGCCAACAATTTATTTTATCATGGAATATTATAACATTAAAATTTACGTTTCTCATATGATAGTAATACAAAGACAATTTTTTAAAATTGGGAAACTGGTGCTTCTGCCTATGGCTGGAGTCATAACATTGGAAGAAATGATCTCATTGCTCCTTTACGAGTATATATATCTGAACATCCCAGTTTAGGCAATGTTGATAAGGTTTGTACACATGGTACTTACCACATTGTTACCTCATGAATAAATGATTTTGTGTGTTTATTTTGAGCTTCAGTTTCATAAGATAGGGAAGAAGCAGGGTGTCTACAAGGGTGGGGAGGATATCTTCAATAGGAGAGGGTTTTTTTTGTGTGCCACTATTCTCTCACAGCTGGGTGCTCAGGCCCTGCATTTGACACGGCGTTGAGTGTCCCTAGGAGTGGGACTATGGCATAGGGATGAGCAGGGAGACATAGTTGAGCAACTAATTAGGATGTGAGGGCAGAGCGCAGTGGCTCACACCTGTAATCCCAGCACTTTGGAAGGCTGAGGCTGGCAGATCACCTGAGATCAGGAGTTCGAGACCAGCCTGACATGAAAACCCTGTCTCTCCTAAAATGACAAAAATTAGCTGGGCATAGTGGTGGGTGCCTGTAATCCCAGCTACTCGGGAGGCTGAGGCAGAAGAATCGCTTGAACCTGAGAGGCGGGGGTTGCAGTGAGCTGAGATTGCACCATTGCACTCCATCCTGGGTGACAGAGTGAGACTCTGTCTCAAAAAAAAAAAGAAAAAAGAAAAAAAGCAATTGATCTATTAAGAGCCAGGGATCTAAACGATTTTAGGATTTGAGGGAGGGCCCTTTAGAAAGCAGGAGTGATGAAAGTGTAAGACGAACCAGTCTGTTCTAGAAACTTGCAACTCGAGCACTTTAGAACTGAGTGCCTTGATTCGGTTGGAAATCAGGTGTAAGACATTATTGAGTGTTAAGAAACCAACCTGAGTTTTCATGAGTGGAGAGCCTGTGGCAGATTCTTTTCAGATGTCTCCCAATGTTCCTTTGTCCCTCACTAGACATTGTTTTTTTTGTTTTTTTGCCTTTTCTTTTTGAGACAGGGTCTCGTTCTGTCTCCAGGCTGGAGTGCAGTGGCATGATCATGGCTCACTGCAGCCTCAGACTCCTGGGCTCAAGCGATCCTCCTGCTTCAGCCTCCTGAGTAGCTGGGACTACAGGCGTGCACCCCCATGCCTGGCTAGTTTTTAAATTCTTTGTAGAGATGGGTCTTGCTATGTTGCCCAGATTTTGAACTCCTGGGCTCAAGCGATCTTCCCTCCTCGGCCTCCTAAACTGTTGGGATTACAGGTGTGCGCCACTACACCGATGTTCTGTTTTTGCATTTTAGAGTGTACACGTGTGTATTGGCTTTTTGCTGTTGCTTGGATTTGGTAAATTTAGTGGAAGCACGACCAGGGTGCTTCAATTGTATCTTTTCTCATCTTTTCCAGGCCTGTCGGGACTGTCCTGATTACTTTCCCTGGTTAGAGATATAATACAAACGTCAATATATAAAGCAACCACTAGGTGCCAGCCTTGCTTTGTGCAAATTTCTTTTTATCCACGACCAGGAGCCTTCTGGGAAAGCAGTTTGTTCCAGCCTGCTCCTGTCTAACAGGGAGGGTCGGGGTGTGAGCTCTCTGCGCGCCAACCCCCTGGGATTGGCTGAGAATCTCCAGAGTGCTTCCAGCTCTTTTCCAGTGTCCAGATCCTGAAGCGGAGCCTGAATGACTGTAGCCCAGCATCAGGCATCGTGAGAGGGACCTAGAGAAAATCCTGGTGGGATGAGATTGAGTCTCCAGGTGGTGGCTGCACCTCCATTTTCCCTGGCCTGGCCGTACCCTCCCTGGACCTGACCACACTCCCCGCCGGGCTACAGATGCTAACCCGATCAAGTATCCAGCTGGCCAGAGAAGCTGCAGCAGCTCTTTAGTCTGACACAGTTGCTGAGCATAGGAAGCTTGAATGGACATTTCCCCGTCTTATGTCCTTAAAAAGTGAAGTAATCATAAGCCAAAAATACGAAAGAAATTAACCACATCATACAGCAACCGCATCAATTTCCCCCTAGACTTTGTCCATGAAAACCAGGAGTTTACATATGTCAGTGATAGCGGAGGAGAGAGAGAAGAATATGGTTTTTCACTTCTTTTTCTCAGCTTAGGAAAATTTCAAATATACAGAAAAGTTAAAAGAGTAGTATAATGATCTGTATACATACCACTTAAAGCAAAACACGGTTGATAAAGTCATGCAACCCTAACCACGGGGATATGTTCTGAAAGATATCGTTGGGTGAAATGGTGTCATTGTGAGAACATCATCGAGTGTGCTGACGTCAACCTAGACGGCACAGCCTACTACACACGTGGGCTTTATTGCTTTTAGGCTACAAACCTGGACACCATGTTCCTGTACTGAGTGCTGTAGGCAGTTGGAACACAGAGAGATGTTTGAATCTAAACACAGAAAAAGCACAGTAATATGGTATTATAATCTTATGGGACCACTATCGTAGATGTGGTCCAACATTGACCGAAACATCCATGACTGTACTTTGCTTCATCTCTATTTGTGTACATGAATTTATTTTTGTTGATCTACTAGAAAGTAAACTGGAGGCATCATAACACTTTGCCCTTTTTTGTTTTTTTTGAGATGGAGTCTCACTCTGTTGCCCAGGCTGGAGTGCAGTGGTGTGATCTCGGCTCACTGCAACCTCCGCCTTCCGGATTCAAGAGATTCTTCTGCCTCAGCCTCCCAAGTAGCTGGGACTACAGGTGCGTACCCTCTGCCCTCTCCGCTAATTTTGTATTTTTAGTAGAGAAGGGGTTTCACCATGTTGGCTCAGCTGGTCTTGAACTCCTGACCTCAAGTGATCTGCCCGCCTGAGCCTCCCAAAGTGCTAGGATTACATGCATGAGCCACTGCACCTGGCCAACACTTCATTCTTAACTACTGCAGGGTGATGCGCCTAAAAGTTCTGACTCCTGCATAACTGCAATACCATTATTATACCCCCAAAGCCCCAAACGGTAATTCCATAACATCATCCAATGGCCAGTTCATATTCAGCTTCTTTTCAAATCAGGATCCAGCCAACACTTACTCACTGGATTTAGTTATCAAGTCTCCTTTAGTTACTGTTCCTCCTGCCCCTCAGTTTTTTCTGGACATCGACACCCTGAGGAGATCAGGCCAGTTTTCTTGCGGAATGAGCCACATGCTGAATTAGATCATTCCCTAAGTGAGTTTAACTCGGGTCTGTACCCTCTGTATTTTCTATAATCTGGAATTTGTACCTTGGCACTACCCAGTACAACTTTCTTTGATGACAGAAATGTTCTCTGTGCGGTCCAAAATAGAAGTCATTAACCACAGGTGGCCAGTGAGCAACCAAAATGTAGCCAGTGTGGCTGAGTGACAGAATTTTTAATTTTATGTCATTTTCATGAATTTACATTTAAATAGTCTCTCCCTCCCCTCCCCTCTGCTCCCCCTTTCCTACCCTTCCCTTCCTGTCTCCAGTGTCTCACTCCATTGCCCAGGCAGCTCTCCACAGCCCTGACCTCCTGGACTCAAGCGATCCTCCCACCTCAGCCTCCTGAGTAGCTGCGACTACAGGTGCAAACCACCACACCTGGCTAATTTTTATTTTATTTTATTTTTTGTTTTGTAGAGATGGGGTCTCCCTATGTTGCCCAGGCTGGTCTTGAACTCCTGGGCTCAAGTGATCTTCTCACCTCGGCCTCTGAAAATGCTGGGGTTACAGGCATAAGCCACCTCTCCCAGCCTGTGGTGTTTTCATTTTAAGAATTCAGTTCTTTGTACAAATGTCCAATGAAAAGAATGAAAAAAAAAAAAGAATTCAGTTCTTAGTATTGTCTAATTTTTCTTTCTCTTGTTTTTCTCCTTTGACTCGTGGATTATTTAGAAATGTCATTTTAAATTTCCAAATATATGAGCATTTTCCAAAGATCTTTTTGACATTTCTGACTAATTTTGCTGTGGTAAGAGAACATATTTTGTAGGATTTAATCCTTTATTGAGATTTGTTTTATGACTCAGGGTATGATCTATCTTGGCAATGTCTCTTTTTTTTTCTTTTGTTTTAGAGACAAGGTCTCACTCTGTCGCCCAGGCTAGAGTGCAGTGGTACCGTCATAGCTCACTGCAACCTCCAGTTCCTGGCCTCAAGTGATCCTCCTGCCTCAGCTCCCCAAGTAGCTAGGACTATAGGCATATGCCACCACACCTTGCTAACTTTTAATGTGTTTTTGTAGAGATGAGGTCTTGCTATGTTGCCCAGGCTGGTCCTGAACTCCTGGCCTCAAGTGATCCTCCTGTCCTCCTGCCTTGGCTTCCCAAAGTGCTGAAATTACAGGCAGGACATGCAGTGCATCTAGCTGGTGAATGTTTCTTATGCACTTGAAAAGAATGTATATCTGGTCAAATGTGGTGGCTCATGCCTGTAATTCCAGCACTTTGGGAGGCCGAGGTGGGCAGATCACCTGAGGTCAAGAGTTTGAGACTAGCCTGGCCAAGATGGTGAAACCTTGTCTCTACTAAAAATACAAAAATTAGTTGGGCATGGTGGCAGGAGGCTGAGGCAGGAGAATTGCTTGAACCCAGGAGGCAGAGGTTGCAGTGAGCCGAGATCGCACCATTGCACTCCAGCCTGGCAACAGAGCAAAAACTCCGTCTAAAAAGAAAAGGATGTGTATCTACTATTGTTGGGTGGAATCGAATTGCTTGATAGTGTCATGCAGGTTTTCTACTTTTTGTGTCTACTTATCCCATCAATTATTGAAATAGGTCTATTGAAGTATTCAAATATCAGTGGACATCATCTGTTTTTCCCTCAGTTCTGCCAGTTCTTGCTGCGTGTATATTATGCTTTGTTTTTGGGTATATTCACATTTAAGATTGTCACATCTTCTTGATGAATTGAACTTTCTGACGTTATGAAATGTCCATCTTTATACCAGTTGACATTTCTTGTTCTAATGCCTACTTTGTCTAATGTAGCCACTCTGGGTTTTCTAAGTGGGTTATTATTTGTATGACGTATTTCTTTTTTTTTTCCTCTTTATCTGTGTTTAAATTTCCAAGTGTTTTTCTTGTAAACAGCACCTAATTGGGTCTTGTTTTTTTTATTTTAATTTTAATTTTTAGTTCTGGGGTACATTTGCAGGATGTGTGTGTTTGTTACATACGTAAACGTGTGCAATGGTGGTTTGCTGTATCTATCAACCCATCACCTAGGTATTAAGCCCAGAATACATTAGCTATTTCTCCTAATGCTCTCCCTCCCCCTACTCTACCCCCCAAACAGGCACCTTCCCTGTGTCCATGTGTTCTCATTGTTCAGCTCCCACTTGTCAGTGAGAACATGAGGTATTTGGTTTTCTGTTCCTGTGTTAGTTTGCTGAGGATAATGGCTTCCAGCTTCATCCATGTCCCTGCAAAGGACATGATCTCATTCCTTTTTATGGCTGCATAGTATTCCATGGTATATATGTGCCACATTTGCTTTACCCAGTCTATCATGGATGGGCATTTGGGTTGATTCCATGTCTTTGCTATTGTGAATAGTGCTGCAATGAACATATGCATGTATCTATCTTTATGATAGAATGACTTATATTCCTTTGAGTAATACCCAGTAATGGGATTCCTGGGTCAAACGATATTTCTGGTTCTAGATCTCTGAGGAATCACCACACCGTCATCCACAATGGTTGAACTCATTTACATTCCCACCAACAGTGTAAAAACATTCCTATTTCTCCACAACCTCACCAGCATGACTTTTTAATAATTGCTGTTCTTACTGGCAGGGTTTTGCTTTTTTATCCAGTTGAACTCTTCCTTTTAAGTGGAACGTTTAGACTGTTTACATGTAATTTAGTTCCCGGTTTGACTGGGAATTAGTGTGCCACTTTGCGGTTTCTTTTCTGTTCGTCTCATCTGTTTGTGTTGCCCCTTTCCTCCTTCTTCTCATGACTTTTGGATTGAATCATTTTCAAATTTCACTGCACTCCACTATTGGCTTGTTAACCCTGCTTCTTTGTTTTGCCGTTTTAGTGATGGCTCTCGGGTTTATCATGTGCTTCGCAATATGCATGGCCTTTCCCATTCCCTGGTGAAGGCCCTGAGCTATCAACAGGGACCCCTCTCTGAGCAGTTGGAACTCAGATGCTGTGTAAGCCCTGGGACCCTTTCGGCCACTGTTTCTTGGCAGCTCTTTGCCTGGAATGGTGCCCTCTTGAGCGCATCTTAGTGTGGAGTGAAGACTCAAGCGGACTCCCTACTCACACGCGGACTTTTGGTCTTTCTTTTGGAGACGGCTTTCTGCCGACCTCCCTCTTCTCTAAGAACTCTGCCATGTGACTTCCAGCTGCTTCAGCTTTCAATCTCTGTCTCCTCAATGCCACTAGATTGGGATGCCCCTTCCCTGCTTCCTGGTCTAGAATGTGTCTCCACACTGAAAGCCTGATTCCTGGAGGCCTCACTTCCTCTGTCCCCTTCTCTCAGGAATCACAGGGCTGCCTGTCGTCCAGTGTCTGAAAATAACTGTTTCACACTCTATCCAGTTTTCTCATTGCTTATTCTTTGAGGGTATTCTGGTCCATGTTATTCCATCATGTCAGAAACAGACGGCTCACTTAACTTTTCTTTTTGAGACAAAGTCTCCCTCTGTCACCCAGGCTGGAGTGCATGGCCACATCTCGGCCCACTGCAACCTCTGCCTCCTGGATTCAAGCGATTCTCCTGTCCCAGCCTCCTGAGTAGCTGGGGTTACAGGCGTGTGACATCACACTCTGCTAATTTTTGTATCTTTAGTAGAGATGGGATTTTACCATGTTGACCAGGCTGGACTCAAACTCCTGACTTCAGGTGATCTGACCGCCTCGGCCTCCCAAAGTGCTGGGATTACACGTGTGAGCTCACATAACTAAGTTTTGATTACTTGGTTATTAGACTGTCTTGTTTATGTGGCCACACAGTCTTTATTGTAATAATTTTGTTTTGGAAATGGAGTCTCTCTCTGTCACCAGGCTGGAGTGCAGTGGTGTGATCTCGGTTCAGTGCAACCTCCACCTCCCAGGTTCAAGTGATTCTTCTGCCTCAGCCTCCTGAATAGCTAGGACTATAGGCGTGCACTAGCACGTCCAGCCAATTTTTGTATTTTTAGTAGAGACAGGGTTTCACCATGTTGGCCAGGATTGTCTCGATCTCCTGACCTTGTGATCTGTTCACCTCAGCCTCCCAAAGTGCTGGGGATTACAGGCATGAGCCACCGCACTCAGCCAAATTATTGTAATAATTTAAGAATGTATGTAAATAATCCATGTTTACAGTAGAAAGCCTTGAAATGACAATTGCAGCAAGAATTACCCACAATCCCCTGCATCCTGAAGTAGCAAAAATTAATGTTTTAGCATATATCCTTCCAGACTTTTTAATGTGCATATGTATCTATAAATATAAAAATAAGACCGTATCATCCCCACCACATGAAGGTTTATAATGGCTGCCTACTCCCCCAAGAGCACAGGAGAAATGGCACCCATTTTTCATGTGTGCTATGACAGCTCATGGGTTTCACATGGAACCCTACTGCATTTCAGAGATGTTTATAAGACTCTGGACTTGAGAAATTTCATGTGTAAAAGAAAGCCATATTTGTTTTATTTTTAAAAGTCTGCAAGTCTGCAAATATAAAAGATTTCAAGAGGAAGAATTTTATTTAAAAAAAAAGAAAAGTAGCAGCTTTACATTATATTTGTAGGCTCCCAAGGTGCTCTACAAATGCATTGTTCAAGTGAATGGGCAAAAACAGATAATGTTTCCAAAACAGATGATCAGATTTCAAGATGTTTGCCAAAGTCTAGACTGTTTATGAATTTGGATCTTTAACAATTAAGAAAACCCTGCACTTTGGGAGGCCAAAGCGTGCCGAGACCAGCTCAGTCATAGAGACCCCAACCCAGACGGTGCTGAAGGAATTAAGAAACAGAAACAAAGATAGAGTGCAAAAATGGGATCAGAGTGGGACCGTCCGGGTCTGCCAGCATTATTCCCAGCTGCCAGCCCGGAGCAGACTCTGACCCATGTATTTATTCTTTGTGAACAAGTGATTATTTTTAATAAGCAAGTGCTCAGTGTTTCTTCATAGAATAAAGATAGACTAAACAGGCAGACAGTGCCTGTTCACTACTAAGATAGAAATAAGCTAAAAAACACTCTGTGAGTCAGCAATGGGGACAAGGTCGGATATCCTGTGTTTTGGGAGCTGGTTTAATTAGCGCCTGACTGGTACATACTGCTTACTTATTCTAGCAGTGTCCTGCCTGGTGGTGGCTCAGTGTTCCTTGCCATCACCTCTCAGCAAACAACATACACTCCATCACACACACGTCAAGACCTCCTCCCAACAAAAGCGGGGAGATTTCTGAGCCCAGGGGTTTGAGACCAGCCTGGGTAACATAGTGAAACCTTGTCTCTACAAATAATAATAAAATGAGCCAGGCGTGGTGGAGTGCATGTGTGGTCCCAGCTGCTCAGGAAGATGAGGTGGGAGGGGCCCTTGAGCCCAGGCACTTGGGGCCGTAGTGAGCTGTGATGGCACCACTGCACTCCTGCCTGGGCGACAGAGTGGGATCCTGTCTCAGAAAACAAAACGGCAACAACAACAAAATCGAACAGGCCGCTCTGCTAAAAAATGTAGAGATTAAAGCTCTGGAGCGCTTACCATGAAATGTCCTCCACTGGCCCTCGCTGAGGTGGCATGGGCTAACCTAGCGTGCCTTTTCCTATAAAGAAATTCAGCATTGAAAAAGCACTGGTGAGAGTGGTGAGGAGCCAACCTCCAGCACTTACTCTGTGACCTTCGGCAAGCTGCTTACCTTCCACGAGTGTCAATTTCCTCATCTACAAAGCGAAGGTAAGAGCAATTCAAAGGGTGGACATGAAGATGAAACGATGGTCTTTTTTTTGAGACGGAGTCTTGCTGTGTTGCCCAGGCTGGAGTGGTGCAATGGCACGATCTTGGCTCACTGCCACTGCAACTTCCTGGGTTCAAGCGATTCTCCTATCTCAGCCTCCCAAGTAGTTGGGGTTACAGGAGCATGCCACCACATCTGGCTAATTTTTGTGTTTTCAGTAGAGACAGGGTTTTGCCATGTTGGCCAGGCTGGTCTCAAACTCCTGACTTCAGGTGATCTGCCCACCTCTGCCTGTCAAAGTGTTGGGATTACCACGCTGGGCCAGTAAGATGGTCTTTAATGTGTCTGGGGACAAGCACCCTCAGGTGTTCAGTAAAAAATATCAGCAATGTTACAAAACTAGCTTAAACAGAGTCAATAGAGCAATAGATATAAAAATCACACCTTCTTCCATTTATTCCCATTATCTTCATCTCTTTTCCAGCTAGGTCCTCTCTTTTCAATAGTTAAATTATTATTATTATTTTTATAACACAGCAAATTCTACATTTGGCCACCTTGGTTTCTAGACTCATGGATATGTTCTGCTCTCATATTCTCTCTCTCCCCTCCTCCCTCCCTCTCTCCCTCACTCCCTGCCCTTCCTCCCTCCCCCCCAGCGGAAGTTGCCCATTTCCTCAGTGTGTCTGTTGGTTGCAGTGAGGCCATCTTGGTCCTTTATACCTTTGTCCTTTTCTTCCCCACCCATATGCACCCTAGGAAAATTGTGCATGACTTTGGGAGGCTGAGGTGGGCGGATTGTGTGAGTCCTGGAGATTGAGACCAGCCTGGGCCACACGGCAAAACCTTGTCTCTACTGAAAATACAAAAAATAATAGCTGAGCATGGTGGCACATGCCTGTGGTCCCAGCTGCTCAGGAGGCTGAGGTGGGAGGACCACTGAGCCCAGGAGGTGGAGGTTGTAGTGATTGGAGATTGCGTCACTGCACTCCAGCCAGGGCGACAGAGTGAGACTGTGTCTTGAAAGAAAAAGAAAAATGTGCATACTGAACTGAACCTGGTTTGGGTGATGTACTCCCCTGTGTTACCTTTAACAGGTCCTTAAAGAGCCATTGCCTCTGCTGTGATCGTGGTCTATATTTCGGAAGCTGGCTCTCTCTGCATCTAGGATGAAAGATGCCATTGGTGCAGGCAGTCAGTGAGTGCTGGGAAGATCAGCATGAGAGGAAGACAGGGTATTTGCTCTTCGGTTTCACCAGAAGAATATGCCATCCATTATTCACAGAGAGAAGGACAAAGGGCCACATGTGTTTTAGGATGGAGCGCTGTGATTGGCCGTGCAGAGAGGTTTCAGGAGGATACTAGCTGGGCTTCAGGAGCATTGCAAGGTTTGCACTGCCGGCCATCTCTGGGGGATTGAAATTTGCCATGGAGATTTTCAGCTCTGGTTTTAACCTCATTGAAATGTGAGATTATTGGGGTCTGAGAGGTCAAGGGCATTGTCCGAGGCCACACAGCCTTTGTAACTGCCTGGCAGAAGGTGGGGCAGCAGTCGTGAGTGCTGCAGTGGAGTTAGAGGCGGGGGTTTGGTCCCGGGGTGGGCACCTTTCCCAAATGCAGAAGTTGGAAGCTACGCTGGCAGGGCAAATGAGGATGCCAGAAGACGAGAGGCCCAATGGGACTTGGGTCATTCATGCCAGTGGGTCATTAACTTTGTACCCATGACATCTTGGAGTACAAGAAGAAAAACAAAAACGCCCCAAAAAAGTTTTGGCACCAGACAGACCTCTTCTGGGATCTAGACTCTAGCTTCCTGACAACAAGGTCTCTCATCAGGCCTTTGACCTTGGAATGAGAGAAAAGTTTCAGAAAGCCACTTTGGAATCATAGATAACTCTTATAAGTAACAATGTAACTGCCCTGGCACACAGTAGATGCCTCATGAATGTTAATTTCCTTTCTTTTTCTCTTCGCTTCCTTACATTTGGGTTGCCTTCCTTGTAATTCTTGCAGAAGTCCCAGGACATAGACATTCCCCATGTTTGAGATGAGAAAATGGGGTTCAGAGAAGTTTAATATTTGCATGAGGCCCCAGGGACAGAGCTGCGTCTGGATCCCAGTAGTCTTGACAAGAGAGTAGAGCTGCTACAGAATTAGATAAACTGACTTTTAATCCTTTTGTGACCACTGCTAGTTGAGCGGCCTCTCTGAGACTCAGTTTCCTCATCTATAAAGTGGGGGATAATAAGAGTACCTACCCAAAGGGTTGTTTTGAAGATAAATGCGCTAATATGTAAAGTGCTTAGACTGGCAAATAGTAAGTGGTAGCTCTGATGGTTGCATGAACCATCAGGACCCTGGCCTGCTTGCTGGGGCTTGTTTTTGAATGTTTTCTTTGGGCATTCCAGGGAATGTCTTTCAGAGCATGGGTGTCCTGCCTATTAATGTGGGGAAAGGGAGTTAATCTGTCTATCACACCACTGCATTCCAGCTAGGCAACAGAGTGAGATGCTGTCATAGAAAAAAGAAAAGAAACTATAAACTCCCACCAAACACAGGCCTTTTTGAGCAATTTCAATCCCCCCTCTGGAATATAATTGACATAAACTATCCAGCTATGTCAAGTTGCTTCTCCCGGGGTGGCGAGTGCCATGGGGCTGTGTGTGCACCCTGTCAGAAGCCCGGGGTGGGGTGGGTGGGGGGCTCCCAGGAGCCAGGCACCCACCTGCGTCCACTCTATTGGCTGACCCTGAGCTTGCTGTCAACCTCCCTCCCCATGCTTGGCTCTATCTGACTGTGGCTCCGAGAGAGTGGACTCTTTCTATTCAATTCGCTACTGACAGACACCAAAATTGATTTATAGCCATGGTAACTGTCACCCAGGGGAACCGTGAGAAACAGGAATCTTTTCTTCCATTCACATCAAACAGAGCCAGTGCCCAGAGACCTTTGGGCCTGGCTGTCACTCTGGCCGGCCCTGGCTCATCTCCTTGAGGAGGAAGTGTATGTCCTCTCCCACCCACCTCTCCCCTCCCGGGAAGCCCTGGCTGACAGATTGAACCAGCAGGCCTGGAGGCTGCAGAGCCGGGACTGGACTTCTTGCTTTTGAAAGCTCCCCCTGAAGCCTGACTCCTCAGGTATGGAGTGGGAATCTCTGGAAAGGTTTTGTCAATTATATTCCAGAGGGGGCTTGAAATTGCTCAAAAAGGCCTGTGTTTGGTGGGAGTTTATAGTTTCTTTTCTTTTCTTTTTTTTATATGACAGTATCTCACTCTGTTGCCTAGCTGGAATGCAGCGGTGTGATCAGAGCTCACTGCAGCCTTGACCTCCCAGGCTCAAGCAATCCTCCCACCTCAGCTTCCCGAGTAGCTGGGTCTACAGATGTGCGCCACCATGCCTGACTAATTTTTTTTTTTAATTTATTTTTTAAATTTTTGTTTAATAGAGATGGGGTTTCACCATATTGGCCAGGCTGTCTCGAACTCCTGACCTTGTGATTCACCCACCTCAGCCTCTCAAAGTGCTGGGATTACAGGCATGAGCCACTGCGCCTGGCTCCATAATTTTTAAATTTTTTGTAGAGATGGGGTCTCCCTATGTTGTCCAGACTGTTCTGGGACTCCCAGGCTCAAGTGATCCTCCTGCCTCGGCCTCCCAAAGTGCTGGCATTACAGGTATGGGTCACCATACTCGGCTGGTAGTGTATAGTTTCTAGAGAAAGGACTGGTGGGGGTGTGGGGGGGATCCTCAATCAGGTTTCTTGAGGTGGGAAGACATGTTCTTTCGTTTCTGACCCATGAGGCTGGTTTTGTGTCTTCTCTGAGGTATTATTTCCTGACTGGTTTTCTTCCTTTTTTGCTTCTGACGACTTTTCTGAAGGGCAGTAATGAGGATGATCCTGTGCCAGCTGCGGGAAGAGATCCACCTTGCCTAGCTTGGACACCTTTCTTGAGATCTGACTTTTCTTGATGGTTCTGAGAAGTAAAATATTATTTGAATTGAACGATAAATGTGTTACTTGACTGTGCTCAAGTTCTGGGCTAGTTGCTTTGGAAACTTTGAAACAGATTAGAGCAGAGCTTTGCAGAGTTTTGTAATGTGTGTTCTTGAAAACTCTGATCTTAAGAGATGTTTTATGAGCAAACAGGTTTATATGGTCGTATAGATTTGGAAATTGCTTCCTATTCTACCTTTTATTGGAACATTGTAATACACAGTGTATATTAAAGGCCCTGAGACAAGGGATGGGTAAGAAATGAGTTCAGTATTATTTATTTAGTTATTTATTTATTTATAGTTTATTTTTTGAGACAGAGTCTCACTCCATTGCCCAAGCTGGAGTGCAGTGGCATGATCTCAGCTCACTGCAACCTCTGCCTCCCAGGCTCAAGTGATTCTCCTGCCTCAGCCTCTCAAGTAAGTGGAATTACAGGCACATGCCACCACGCCTGGCTAATTTCTTTGTATTTTAGTAGAGATGGGGTTTCACCATGTTGCCTAGAGTGATTGTGCTCTCTGTCACCAAACTCCTGACCTCAGGCCATCCACCTGCCTCGGCCTCCCCAAGTGCTGGGATTACGGACATGAGCCACCACGCCTGGCCAGTATTATTTATTTAGACTAGTCAAGTGCAGTGGTGAGAAGCGGGGAAAGAGTAGAACGAGGAGTTTATGTGTCACTGACTGTTATAACTGAGGTAACTTGCCACCTTCAGACCCAGCCTCAGCATTACTGAAGCCCATGTTTCCCCGAACTTCTCCTACCATAGAACCTATCCATATTTCTTTCCACAGTCTTCCTTTGTTCCACAAAACACACTTGGAGAATGGCTGGGCTGGAGATTCCCACTGGCCCTGAGGGAGGTCTGGCCAAAGGCATGATTCCAGACTAAAGCTGGACTAGAACATAGGAGCCACCTGGCAGGCAGGGGACTGTGTCTTACATGTCCTCCATATTCCAGGGTCCCTGAGCTAGAAAGGTTCTTGGTGGGGCTGGGAGATTGGGGTGGAAAGAGCCTGCTCCCTATGAAACGTCCTGGAAGGTTGTTGCTGTCTGGCTTTTTGAACACCTCTATGAATGGAAAGACTTTTGTTAGAGCCACTTGTTAAGAAGTCTGTCCCCCTACACTCCTATTAATTAGTATACAAGCCACAGGGTCAAGCTCAATCCCGCGTGGCTGGTTATCCCACCACCGGTGGAATGGAGCCCTTGTGTTTGCCTCTGAGTCCTCTTTATGTCTTCACTGTTGTTCACGTGATGTGGTCTAGAGTCCTGCCCCATCACGTCCTCTTTCCTCTGTATGGGCTGTGATTGGCTGACATCCCTCCCACAGGGTGATGAGGAGAACAGATTTCAACACAGATTTGGCATTTTCCTTCTGTGCTTGGAGCAACAGCTCCCCCAGGCTCTGATCCAGATGCCTGTCCTCACCTGCTTGCCTTCTTCCTTGGATAGCCACTCTATGGTTCCCTTCTTTATCACCACCTTTCTGTTTGAAGTACTTTCCTTAGTTTCTCTCTCTCCTCTCTCTCTCTCTCTCATTCTCTTTCTGTCTCTCTCTTCTTTCTTTCTTTGTCACAGTCTCACTTTGTTACCTAGGCCGGAGTACAGTGGTGTGATCATGGCTCATTGCAGCTTCAAACTCCTGGGCTCAAGCAATCCTCCTACCTCAGCCTCCCAAGTAGCTGGGACCAACAGTGTGCATCACCACATCCAGCTAATTAAAAAAAAATGTTTTTTTGTAGAGACTGGAGTCTTGCTATGTTGCCCAGGCTGGTCTCAAACTCTTGGCCTCAAGTTATCATCCTGCCTCAGCCTCCCAAAGTGCTAGGATTACAGGACTGAGCCACCCCAACTAAACTGCCCTTAGCCATTCTTTGTGGGTGGATCTGATGGTAACAAATTCTCTTAGTTTTCTTTATCTAACAATGTCTTGATTTCATCTTTATTTTTGAAAAATGTAGAATCCTAGGTTAATAGTATTTTTTTCTTTCAACATTGGAAAAATCTGCCATTCTCTTGGTTGTCCATGCCTTCTGATGAGAAATCCATTCTCACTTGTATTGTGTTTCTCTAAGACAATGGGATGTTTATCTCTAGCTGCTTTCAAGACTTTCTCTTTGTCTTTAGTTTTCTGAACTTTGATTATGATATATCTTTTTTTTTTTTTTCCCCTGAGATGGAGTCTTTCTCTGTCACCCAGGCTGGAGTGCAGTGGCACAATCTCGGCTCACTGCGACCTCTGCCTCCTGGGTTCAAGCGATTCTCCTGCCTCGGCCTCCAGAGTAGCTGGGATTACAGGTGTGTGCCACCACACCCGGCTAATTTTTGTATTTTCAGTAGACAGGGTTTCACCATGTTGGCCAGGCTGGTCTCGAACTCCTGACCTCAAGTGATCCACTTGCCTTGGCCTCTTAATGATGAGTCTTGATGTAGATTTCTCTGGGTTTATCCTATCTGGGATTTGTTCAGCTTCTTGGATCTGTAAATTAGTATCTTTTTTCAGATTTGGAGTTTTCAGCCATTATTTCTTTGAATTCTTTTTCAGACCCCGCATCCTTTCTCCTCTCCTTGAACTCCAATCGCACAAATGTTGGATATTTTGTTGTAGACCCGTAGGTCCCTGGGGCTCTGTTCATTTATTTTTTATATTTTTATTTTTTGGAACAGGATCTTGCTCTGTCACCCAGGCCAGAGTGCAGAGGTGTGATCTCAGCTCACTGCAGCCTCCGCCTCCCTGGTTCAAGTGATTCTCCTGCCTCAGCCTCTTGAGTAGCTGAGATCATAGACATGCACCACTTATGCCCGGCTAATATATATATATATATATTTTAAGTAAAGACAGGATTTTACTATATTGGCCAGTCTGGTCTTGGATTTCTGACCTCAAGTGATCTACCCACCTTGGCCTCCCAGAGTGCTGGGATTACAGGCGTGAGCCACTGCGGCCTGCCGTGTTCATTTCTTTTCAGTGTATTTTTTCTGTTGTTGCTATTGAGTAATTTCTATGGTTTTATGTTCAAGTTCACTGATTTTTTTCCCTCTATCATAGTCATGTTCATGCTGAGTTATTTATGTTGTATTTTTCTTTTCTTTAATTTTTTCTTTTTCCTCTCTACTCCTGTGACAGATTACTAATATATTTTTTATTATACTTTAAGTTCTGGGGTACATGTGCAGAATGTGCAGATTATGTATGCTTTTTTGAGACAAGAATCTTGCTCTGTTGCCAGGCTGGAGTGCAGTGGCGCAATCCAGCTCACTGCAGCTTCCGTTTTCCCGTTTCAAGCAATTCTCCTGCTTCAGCCTCCCGAGTAGCTGGGACTACAGGCACGCACCACCACTCCTGGCTAATTTTTTTGTATTTTTAATAGAGACGGGGTTTCACCATGTTGGTCAGGATGGTCTTGATCTCTTGACCTCATGATCCACCTGCATCGGCCTCCCAAAGGGCTGGGATTATAGGCGTGAGCCACCATACCCGACCTGTATTTTTTAGTTCTAAAACTTCCAGTTGTTTTCCTTTGTGTCTTGTGTGTCTTTGCTGAGACTTTTTATTTTTTTCAATGTGTTTTAAGCATGTTCATAATTGCAAATTGAAGCATTTTTGTGACTGTTTAAAAATCCTGATTAGGTAATCCTCCAATCTGCGGCATCTCGGCGCTGCAGCATTGATTGCCTCTTCTCATTCATTTTACCTGTTCTTGGTAGGATGAGTGGTTTTCTGTTGTCTCCTGGATATGTTGGGGTATTGTGTTGGGAGATTCTAGATCCCCTTCTGTCTTCTTTTTTTACAGGGTGTTTCCCCTGTTTAGGTGTAGCACACAGGTCTAGGTGGGATTAGATGTGAGTTCACCATCGGGCCTTGCTGATGCCATCTCAGCAAAAGCAGGACGTTGCCTCAGATCCCTATGCCTGTCCTCATTGCTGATGGAGGGGGAGAGAATTTTAGCTCCCCACTGGGCTCCGCTGGTGGAGGCTTTTTAGAAAAATGATAATATGCGTACAGGAATATGTACATATTATAAGTGTGTGAGACATACGCTTGATTAATTTTTATAGACTGGAAGTGTGGGAACATTTTACACATTTTCTTTTTTTTTTGAGACAGAGTTTCACTCTTGTTGCCCAGGCTAGAGTGCAATGGCATGATCTCGGCTCGCCAAAACCTCCGCTTCCCGGGTTCGAGTGATTCTTCTGCCTCAGCCTCCAGAGTAGCTGGGATTACAGGCGCCTGGCACCACCCCTGGCGAACTTTTTGTATTTTTAGTAGAAACGGAGTTTCACCCTTTTAGCCAAGCTGGTCTGGAACTCCTGACCTCACATGATCCACCTGCCTCGGCCTCCCTAAGTGAGCAACCACACCTGGCACATTTTCATATTTCTTATTTCTTTGTATGTTCTTATAAAAATATATCAAATTCTTTTTTGCCATTAGCTTCCAGAGTTATTTATTCACCTGTTAACTCCTCCCCCTCCCCCGGCCCTCTATCTCTCAAGCTTTCCTGTGGCTGTGGGGCAGTGAGCTGCTCTTCTCTGACATGACCTTTTCCGGAAAGGGGAGAAAGGAGGGAGAGGCACACCCCATGTGAGGCGAGGGGTTGGCTTCTCCTGGGAGAAGCCCTGAAGGGCAGCTGGGGCCAGAAGCAGCATAACCAGAAGGCCTTGTCACCATCCTGTCACACCACTGAATTCCCATGTGACTCCATCATCTGTGAAAGAGGGGCGTGGCCGGGTCCTGTCTCTGATCCTGTGCTTAGGTTGCATATATTATTCTAGAGTTTCCCATGAACTTCCCAGGGAACACACCAGTCCAGCGGCAGGTGCTGGTCGGGAGGGGCCTGTTCTGTGTCCTTGGCAGGGTCTGAGCAGCCCCACCCGGACTGTGGTACCAACAGGGCTTTCCAGGCTCTCCAGGCTGGGGCTGGCCTTGGAGCGGGTGGAACAGCGGTATTTTGGGAGATGAGTCAGCGCAGAGTCAGTCTGGAGGCGGTGCCAGCTTGCCTCTATTGTCTGCTTCTCTGCCTGGGGGCGCATGGCCTGTGAAGGGAGGGGGCTTCCATCCCTTCTCCTCAGCCTGGGCCAGGGCCCAGGACACAGGGCATGAGGGCTGCAAGGGACCAGGAGGTCACCCAGTGTCTGATCACAAATGACAGTTTGGAAGCCCAAGGAAGGCAGGGACTTATTGGAGGGCACACAGTAATGGTGACAAAGTCAGGACTGGAATCAACTCTCTCTCCCCTTTCCTGGAAGCCTTGGCCATGCCATATGCCAACCATCCTTAGCCTGGGGACGCCTTATCCTGAGGGGTGGGCACCAGAGGCAGAGATGGAGTGGCACCTGAGCATTCCACCCCTACCAAGGGCCCTCGTGCCACATGCTCCCTGGGCTCTGACCTCCAGCTGGGCCTGGGATGGTCCTGGGTTATAACGGGGCAACACCAGCCCAGGGGGTCAGAACTCCCCCTATCTTTTCCCCGCCATACAATGCATTGGGCTCAGACTCTGTTCTGCAGCTTGGACCTCAGGTCTGGTCCTGGGAAAAGTGGTGAACATTGCAGGGGAGGGTTTCTATGCCGCCCGCCGTCTCCTCTCCCACGTGCAGGCAGGTTGGTGTCATTCTCTCAACACCTGTGTTGAATGTCTATTGTGGACCCTGGCTTATATAGAGATATAAGGCATGAGTCCTGCCTCCAGGGGAGCTCACAGTCCAGGTCTGTGTGTCTGGCTGGTGGGCCGGGACAGGGCGAGCAGTTACAGTCAGCGGATGAGTGGTGCTGTGATGGGGAAGTGCTGGCCCTGGAAAGGCAGAGGAGAGGCACCTCTTTTAGTCCTAGAGAGTCAGCAAGGGCTCCCTAAAGGGGGTGGGAGTTGGCTAAGGGAGATAGGTATAAGGATTTTGTCTTTGGTTGTTTTTGTTTTGAGATGAAGTCTCAGGCCGGGCGCAGTGGCTCACACCTGTAATCCCAGCACTTTGGGAGGCTGAGGTGGGCAGATCACAAGGTCAGGAGCTTGAGACCATCCTGGCTAACACGGTGAAACCCTGTCTCTACTAAAAATACAAAAAATTAGCCAGGCTTAGTGGCATGTGCCTGTAGTCCCAGCTACTTGGGAGGCTGAGGCAGGAGAATTGCTTGAACCTGGGAGGTGGAGGTTGTGGTGAGCCAAGATCGTGCCACTGCACTCCAGCCTGGGCGACAGAGCAAGACTCTGTCTCAAAATAAAAAAAAAGAAAAAGAGATGAATTCTCTCTGTCACCCAGGCTGGAGTGCAGTGGCACAATCTTGATTCACTGCAACCTCTGCCTTTGGGCTCAAGCGATTCTCCTGCCTCACCCTCCTGAGTAGCTGAGACTACAGCCATGCACCATCATGTCCAGCTAATTTTTGTATTTTTGGTAGAGACGGGGTTTCACTATGTTGGGCAGGCTGATCTCGAACTCATGACCTCAGGTAATCTGCCCACCTTAGCCTCCCAAAGTGCTGGGATTACAGGAGTGAGCCACCATGTCCAGCCAGAGATAGGTGTAAGTAAGGGGTTGGAAAGGATATGGGAAAGGCTTTTGGGGTGGAGGGAATAGCATCAGCAAAGGCCAAGAGAGAGGAGGAGCATGACAGCTGCATCCCAGAGCAGGGGGAGGAGAAGACCCCTCAGTGAAGTCCCCTGCTAATAGCCCAGCTCTGTGATCAGGAGACTATCTGGACATAGGCTGTCCAGGTCATTTGCAAAGGGAGGTGTGCTCAGGAAACCTAGTCTTTCATGGTGCTAGACATAGAAAACAGGTTTGTTCACTTACAAATCAGCAAGGACCAAGAGGAAGGACTCTTGGTGACATTTTTTACTGAGGGAACAGGACCAGAATTTAGTAGTCTTCCACTAACCAAATTCATCAACATGGAAAGTTATAGAATGTTGGTCTCTGAAATCTGGAGCGGCTTTCTGGGGTTGGTGGGGGCGATCCCCTGTGGATGTGGAGGGGGCTACTTACTTGATTCTTTCAAGAGCCCTCCTCCCAGCATGTGAGTCTGTATCATGAGTCAGTTTAGTTCATCCACATCAAGTGTTTGTTCATTGGTTCTGGGGCGGGCCAGGCCAGTGTGAGCACACCCCTGAGAGTCAGGGAGACGGCTGGGAGCACTGGGCACTGGAGGAGACAGGCGTCACCTGGCTTCCTTCGTAGCTGTTGACCCTCTTCCAAGGGTCTGACCGCCCTTCCTCCAGGGGTTGATCCAGGCTTTGCAAGGTTGAGGCTTAAACAATTTGGGGGCTTCTTTTAGAAAGAAAACAAAATTAAGTATGAATCTATTAATTTTGTTTTCATTCTTAAAATATATATATTAAATATATATATTTTAAATATATACTATATATACTATATACTAATATAATACTATATATGTATTAATATATTCTATATATATAAGAAATACATATTTAATATATAAAAATATATATTATGTATATTTCTTATATAAGAAAGAAAACAGAATTATGAATATATATAGAAAGAAAATGAAATTAAGTATGAATATATATATGAAGAAATATATATATTAAAACAAAAAATATATATATGTATATATATATGTATTTTTTTCTGAGATGGAGTCTTGCTCTGTTGCCCAGGCTGGAGTGCAGTGGTGTGATTTTGGCTCACTGCATCCTCTGCCTCCTGGGTTCCGGTGATTCTCCTGCCTCAGCCTCCTGAGTAGCTGGGACTATAGGCACACACCACCACACCCAGCTAATTTTTGTATTTTTAGTAGAGAGAGGGTTTATAGCTGGGATTATAGCGCACACCACTATGCCGGGCTAACTTTTGTATTTTTAGTAGAGATGGGATTTCACCATGTTGGCCAGGTTGGTCTCGAACTCCTGACCTCAAGTGATCTGCCTGCCTTGGCCTCCCAAAGTGTTGGGATTACAGGCATGAGCCACTGCGCCCAGCTGAAAATATTTTTTTAGAATGAGAAAAGAAGCCACAACAAATGACTGAGTCCTGGGATTCATGTCCCTGTCTGAGATCTCTTCAGTGGAGTTCCAGAGAGGTTCCAGGTGGCAGCCTGGCTCCCCCTCCCCCACCTGGAGCACCCCCTCATCCTTCCGGGGCAGCTGCTGGCTCCCCCTGAGGCCCAGGACTCAGGGTGTGATTGCCTCAGTGGTTTCCACACATGCTCCCCACCTGGCCTGCTCCTTACCTCGGGGGTGTCACACCTCACTGGCCCTGGGGTTCACTCTCTGTCCATGGTCACAGTGAGGGTGAGTGTGTGCTCTGTGTCTGGGGGCACACTGAGGGTCACTGGAGCCACCCCAGGGAGGGAGGATCTGTGGTCTCCCTGCTGGGCATGTGAGAGAACCAAGACAGAGAATTTGTTTCTTGCCTAAGATGTCATTGCTGGGATCAGAATCCAGTCTGGAATCCGGGGGACTTCAGAGCTCTGGTTCTTTTTTTTTTTTTTTTTTTTTTTGAGACATAGTCTCGCTCTGTTGCCCAGGCTGGAGTGCAGAGGCACGATCTTAGCTCACTGCAATCTCTGCCTCCTGCGTTCAAGCGATTCTCCTGCCTCAGCCTCCTGAGTAGCTGGGACTATAGGCGCACACCACCACACCCAGCTAATTTTTGTATTTTTAGTAGAGAGAGGGTTTCACCATGTTGGCCAGGCTGGTCTCAATCTCTTGACCTCATGATCTGCCTGTCTCGGCCTCCCAAAGTGCTGGGATTACAGGCGTGAGCTACCGCGCCTGGCCAGAGCCCTGGTTCTTAAGGGCTGTGCTATCGATACAGCCTGCCTGTGCTCCCTTATTGCAGGCAACACAGGAATGAGCAGGGCGTTACCTGCTGGGGCCCCTCTCCATCACTCAGTTCCCGAGGGCAGGCTGTGCTGTCTCCTGTGTCCTTAGCACTTGGCACAGTGCATGGCCGCCCCACCTCAGGAACGTGCATCGCTCGGCCATCCAGTGGAGGCAGAGCGTGAAGAGCCCATGTGTGCTTCACCAAAAGTGAAGATGGAGAAATCTGGTTGGGAAGAAGGCCACAGGCTTCCTGCTCTGCAAGGATTTCTGGGGAAGTGATGGAAAGCCTAGCAAGTGCTAGACAAAACTACAGCTGTTACATGCACCTCTGAAACCCTATCAAGTCAGTACTATTGTTGTACCCATTTTATAGATGAGGAAACTGAGGTCAAGAAAGGTGAAGTTCTGACCAGAGGGCACAGAGCTGGAAGTAGCAGGATCAGGATTCAAACCCAGCTCTGCCTGCTGCCAAGGCCTGGATGCTCGCTCTGCCCTTCTGCCTCTAGAAGAGCTAGTACGCAGAGGCAGATTGAGCCCAGAGGCTATAAGCAAAACCAGGGGTTCCACCGCCAACAACATGCCTGCGCCCAGCCTGCTATGCACTTCTTGGCTGCAGCCACGGGGCAGGGGGCCCAGTGCGCTCTCTTTCCGTGGTGTCCATGACCCTAGAGGACAGACTGGCCACTTGGGGAGTGCCTGTGCTCAGGTGAGCCACAGAGGCAATGAGACCACGGGGAAAAGTCTCCTGGCTCTGTCTCTCCCCCGACGCAGGGGAGCTGTGGGCTCCTTCAGAGAGTGGTTGCTATGCAGCCTTGTTTATTCAAGGAGAAGCTTTGCCGAGAGCTGGAGCACACCAGCAGCAGGGCTCGCGGCTGCCCAGCACCTGCCCGGACAGGAGGCTGCGGCCTAGGACTTCGTGGTTTGGGGGGGACCAGGGTGGGCCACGCCTGGGGTGGCCCCATCCTTGCCTCCCTGGGCCCATAAGCATCAACATCTCTACAGAGACCAAGGACCTGGATTCCTCCAGTGACAGGGTTTTGGCCTCTGGACAGAGAGGTGAGAGGTGAGAGGTCCACCGAGCCACCTGTTGTGGGGGAGGCAAATGGGAGGGTGGGTCAAGACCCCTGAAGTCCTTGGAGGGAGGGACAAGGACCCGAACTGGAGCAAGCACAAAGGTACAGTGAAAGAAAAAGCATCCTGCTGTGACATGGAGGCTGTGTGACGGTGGGGAGGTCCCTGACCCGCTCTGGGCCTTCATGTGGCGGCTCTAAGGGAGGAGGTTGGACTCATTGCTCTCTGAGCGCTGGGGAGCCAAGGTAGGAGGGGCTGGCCTGGGCTGGCCCCTTCCCTGAGTCACGGCCTCTGAGTGCAGAACCCTCACAGGGCAACGGCCCCCTGGGGTGCTGCGGGCGATGGTGCCTGAAGGGGTGGGGGCATGCTGTGGGGACGGCACCATGCTTGGGGGGTGCTCGGGCACCCCAAGAGGGCATAGGCCTTGGAGGGACTCTGCTCTGGGTCTGAATTCTAACCCTCCTCTTTCTGGCTGTGTGGACTTGTGCTCTTTGCCTCTGTGAGCCTCAGGTCTCTCATCTGTGAGGAGCGGTTTAAGAAAAGCCTCTCTTGGTGCCGCGCGTGAGCATGGGGACAATCAGGAGGGCAGCAGCATGTCAGCCTGTGTGTGGAGGGGAAGTTACCGTGGTTGATGCTATTGTCACGGTGGAGATTGGCGTGTTCTCTTTCTGGAGCACATTTCAGTGTCCTGAAACTAAGGTTTTGCCAGTCACTTCTCCAGGGCAAGGGCCGGTGCTGGCGGAGGACCTCAGAGGCTGCCATGTCCTCAGGAGCGCAGGGAGGGTAGGGATGGGGCGCCCCCCGTCGGAGCGTCACTGAGGCCAGCCGCAGGGCATTGGTCCCTGGCCCCGGGAAGTGGTGTGAGGGGCCCATAATCGCCTCTATCCTGAGCCGGGCAGTTCCTCGCCCTTTGCACCAATGCCCTGCAGGAGATGGCCCTGCCGCCTTCTAGCCACAGGCTGGCTGGCTCCCCAGGACTGGCTCAGTTTCAGCCCATGAGCCAGAGACTAGCAGATTTGAAGAAAGAGGGAACACAGTTGGGGGCAAGGGATGGGGAGAAGTCCACCTGAGCTCTGGAGAGACCTGCTCTGAGGGCAGCTCCTCCTTCCGCTCACCCCACAGCCCCCTTAGAGGCACCAGACTCCGCTCACCAGCACGGACGCTGGAGGTTTATTATTGCAGACAGAAGAATGCAGAAAATGCATGCGCAGTGTGAGGGATAATTATAAGGTGAATGTCCATGTAGCTACTGCCCAGGTCAAGAAATAGTCACACTGGCTGCTTCCCAGAACCCACCCCCACGGGCCTGTCCTCATCACAGCTGCCTCCCTTCCCCTTAGGGTTAATCATGCTCTGAATTTTTCCTTGCTTTTCTATCAAGTTTTCCATCTATGTCTGCATTTCTATTTTAATTTAATTTCCCTTCATTTTTTGAGATAGGGTTTCACCCTGTCCCCCAGGTGGGAGTGCAGTGGCGTGATCTCGGCTCACTGCAACCTCTGCCTTCTAGGCTCAAGTGTTCCTCCTACCTCAGCTTCCCAAGTAGCTGGGTCTACAGGTGCACACCACCATGCCCAGCTAACCCTTATTTATTTATTTTTTTTAGACGGAGTCTCGCTCTCTTGCACAGGCTGGAATACAGTGGTGTGATCTTGGCTCACTGTAACCTCTGCCTCCTGGGTTCAAGCAATTCTCTGCCTCAGCCTACCAAGTAGCTGGGATTACAAGTGCTCACCATCACTTCTGACTAATTTTTGTATTTTTAGTAGAGATGATGTTTCACCATCTTGGCCAGGCTGATCTTGAACTCCTGACCTCGTGATCCACCTGCCTTGACCTCCCCAAATGCTGGAATTACAAAAGACTATACAGAGTATGACCCTACTTCTATAAAGTTCAAGGGAAGACAAAATTACATTGAATGTTTAGAAATGCATTCATGGGCTCGGCGTGGTGGCTCACACCTGTAATTCTAGCACTTTGGGAGGCCAAGGAGGAGGATCCCCTGAGCCAGTAGTTCAAGACCTGGCTGAGCCTGGCCTGAAGAAGGTCATACTCTGTGTAGTCTTTTGGGTCTCACTTCTTTCATTAAACATTGCACTTTGGCATCGTCCATAGTGTTGAGTGGGGTGGTTGTTTGTTTCATTGCCCTGTAATATCACATATTGTGAGTGCACCATGATTTATTCCTTCATTTTCCTGTTGGACATTTAGATATTTTCCTGATTTTGGTCATTATCCATGGAGCTGCTCTGGACACTCTTGAACTCCTTTCCTGGATCACCCGTGCAAGATTTTCTCAAGGGTGGGTTCCTAGGAGCGGAATTGCTGAACATTAGGTTTGTGCATCTTTAGCTTTATCAGGTAAAGCCTGACCGCTTTCTCAAGGGATTGTGCCCATTTGCACCTCACCTGCCAGCTGTCATCAGTGCTCCCATTGCTCTGTGCTCTCACCAGCACTTGGCATTGATGCAAAAATCTCAATTTTTGCCCATCTTTGTGAGATGGTGGTAGCATTTCATTTGCATTTTCTTGATTACCAGGGGAGTGGGCATTGCCCCAGATCTTCTTCCTCTCCCCTTTCCTGCCCTGTTGGGTGCCTCCCTTCCTCTGCTCTCTGTGACCTCAGCCCCTCATTATGCTCAGGCTTTTGAGCTCCATTTTTCTCTCTGCCTTCCCTACCCCTCCATCTCTCTCCTCCATTCTTCTTCTTGGAGGACCAGTCACTCTTCCACATACTTCTTGGTGTTTGAATTACAGAGCCAGGCTCTAGATCCACTGTCTGGAAGTCCAAGTTTCTCATTTTGTGTTTTAAAACCTCTGGTTCTTGGCCCAACTCACATCGCTTCCTGGATCTTGGATTTTTCTTCAATAAAACAAAAGACAGAAAAAAAAAAGACCCTCCACAGAAGGCATTTACATTTCCCATGCAAAACCCAGTGTATGCCCTGGAGAGGCACATGCAACACTCTAGCTCCTGTTCAAGGAAAAGTCGACTTTCTCACGGGCTATTGGGGAAGGGACAGGATCGGGGTCTGAAGTCTTCTGAGTTTCTTTCAGGGAGGTCTTTGCCAAGAGTTGTTTCCTGGGATGTGACAGACATTCGGATACTAGAGTCATGTCAATACATCTTTGCTAAGACTTTGGACAAGATGGTTTCTTGCTTCCTAGTCCCTTCTGACCCTCCAAGTACATGTGTGTATTCACAATCTATAGTTTGAAGATTCAAGCTCCAGCTACGGGGCAGGGATCCTCAACTGATCAGCCAAACCCTGCAGAAGGCATTCCTGGGGCAGGGGACCAAGCCATTTTTCATTTGAGACTCCAGGACTATGATCAAGTGCTAGGATAACTCTTACCTCAATGGTGGAAATCTCAGGGTGGGCAGAAGACTTCCAAGCCCCAGCCAATGGCTGTGTAAATTTCAGGCAGGATTGATGCAGAGGCACCCAGCCCCTCCAAAAACCTTAGTCCTTGGAAACACACTGCCCTTTCTCTGACCAGGCACGGCCGTGGCAAGGTGAACATTTTGGGGAGGCCTTGATGGGAAGCTGGAGAAGGAAGCTTTCCTCCCAGTCCTGCTGAAGGCCTTGCCAGCTGGCAGCCAGTGTGATGCCTACAGGGGTATGGGCCCTGGGATAGGCATTGGCTCCTGATGGCCTTATGTATGTGTTATAGACAGAATGCATGTGACCCCACAAATGCAAACGTGAAAGTGTAAACCCCCCTGTGTGGGTATTAGGAGGTGGGGCCTTTGGGAGGTAATTAGATTTAGATGAGGTCATGAGGGTGGTGCTCTCCTGATGGGATTAGTGCCCTTAGATGAAGGGACCAGAGAGCTTGCTTTCTCTCTTTGCCGTGTGAGGCCGCATAAGGACAAAGGGAAGACAGCCATCTGCCACCGAGGAAGTGAGTCCTCACCAGGAAAAGAATTAGCCGGCGTGTTGACTTCCCGGCCTCCAGAACTAAATTTCTGTTTTTTTTTTTTTTTTTTTTTTGCGATGGAGTTTTGCTCTTGTTGCCTAGGCTGGAGTGCAATGGCATGATCTTGGTTCACTGCAACCTCTGCCCCTGAGTTCAAGCAATTCTCCTGCTTCAGCCTCCGGAATAGCTGGGATTACAGGCACGCACCACCATGCCCGGCTAATTTTGTATTTTGTATATATATATTTTTTTTGGGGAAGGCCAGCTGACTCTTTATTGCTCTGGGAGCGGGGGGCTCAGGAGCTCTTGGTGGAGCGGGTCCGCTTCCTCTTCATCATCACAGGCTTCTGGCTGCGCAGGATGGCGCTGGCCCTGCGGATGGCCGCCATGCGCAGGTAGGGCCTGCACTTGTTCTTGCGTACCGTGTGTCTGATGCTGCTGAGCATGGCGCGAGCATTCTTGGTGGTGGTGGTCCGCGCGTAGGAGGTGGCAGGCTTCTGCTGGCCGGATCTCCGCTTCATGACCACCACGACACCTTTGCCGTGGGCTGCCGGCTCCACGCCCACAGTCTTGCAGTGAATCAGCCCGTTGGAGCGGAGGAGTTGCGGGCCTTCAAGTTACTGGGCTTGGTGCTGTAGGTCTGCTTGTTCCTCTTGATCGGGAAACTGGAGCAGTTCCGCACGACCATCCATTGCAGATGCGCAGACATGGCGGCGGCTCTTCTCGCGGTGATGACCTGAGGCGAAAAGATAATTTTGTATTTTTAGTAGAGATGGGGTTCTCCATTTTGGCCAGGCTGGTCTTGAACTCCTGACCTCAAGTGATCTGCCTGCCTCAGCCTCCCAAAGTGCTGGGATTGCAGGCGTGAGCCACTGCACCCCGCTAGATTTTTGTTGTTGAGGCCGCCTATTCTATGGTATTTTGTTCTAGCAGCCTGAGCAGGCTAAGACAGTAAGCCACACGGCTTCTGTGGGCCTCAGATTAACCCCCCATTTACAAGGAAGTAGACTAGCTAATCTCCAGGGTCTGTTCCAGCTTAAAATGTAGCGACAGAAGAAAGGCACAGGAAAGTCTGTTAAATTGCTAGCCCAAGTTCTGATTAATCTCTAATTTATATTTGTACTAACACGATACACAAAGGTGGGGGCAGGTTCAGAAGATTTTGAATTTTATAAATTTACGTATAAGTTACACACCCTTTACTAGGACTACAGTTTATTCATATGGTTCCTTTTGTGAATTAGAAAAAGATGTCTCTTTCTCAAGACACTTTTCTCCTATTCATCAGAAAGAGACTGTAATGAATGTACAAATATGTACAGTCATTGCCTAAAACAACATTGCCAGGACTTTGGAAAAGATGTAGTGTGAGGCCCACGCCTATAATCCCAGCACTTTGGGAGGCTGACGTGGGTGGATCATTGAAGTCAGGAGTTCAAGACCAGCCTGGCCAACATGGCAAAACCCCATCTCTACTAGTAATAAAAATAATAATCATTAGCTGGACATGGTAGCACACGCCTGTAGTCCCAGCTACTTGGGAAGCTGAGGCAGGAGAATTGCTTGAACCTGGGAGGTGGAGGTCGCAGTGAGCCAATATCATGCCACTGCACTGTAGCCTGGCCGACAGAGTGAAACTCTGTCTCAAAAACAACAACAACAAAAAAGATGTAGTGTGAGAGGTGTCTCCTTAATTAGTATGCCCTTGTGCAGTGCCCAACCTAGACAATTAAACATGGCAGCCCTGATTGTCACCTACCTAATTGTTTTTCAAAAATAGCCTATGTAAAATTTCTCTCACCCTAAGCTTTCCCATGTCATTTAGACTATTAATTCTCACATCAGAATTTCCTAGGGTTGGGAGGGGCTGTTTCAAATGCTGTGGCCCATCCACCCCAACCCAGACACCCCACTGAGCTGCTATTACAGATGGATGGCCACATTCTTCAGCTGTATTGGGCATAAAAAGTTGGGAAGTGCTGCTTTGAGTTTCTCACCACTTCTGCCCTGTCCTGGGAGGTCATTAGATGCAGGTGTCAACTGCCTCCTGAACAGACTGTTCGTCAAGAAGGGTTCTTCCCAGCAAGGCGGTGTTTGACCCCTGTTCTGAGTGTCCTGCCCCAACCTGCCCACTGCTCCTGCTCACCCTTGACAGCTCAGGAAATGGAAGGACTGCCCACTGCACAAGGTGGCACCTCTGTGTTGCTGTCTGGCCTCAGCCAGACCCCTGTAGCTTCTTGCTCCAAAGACTTTTTTTTTTTTTTGGAATGGAGTTTTGGTCTTGTTGCCCAGGCTGGGGTGCAATGGCGAGATCTCAGCTCATTGCAACCTCTGCCTGCGGGTTCAAGTGATTCTCCTGCCTCAGCCTCCTGAGTACCTGGGATTACAGGCATGCATCACCACGCCTGGCTAATTTTGTATTTTTAGTAGAGGTGGGGTTTCTCCATGTTGGTCAGGCTGGTCTTGAACTCCCAACCTCAGCTGAGCTGCCCACCTCGGCCTCCCAAAGTGCTGGGATTATACCCATGAGCCACCGTGCGGGCTCCAAAGACTTTCAAAACGGACATTTCCCCTCTTCCTGAACATCTGAACACAGCAAAACAGTTACTAAACAGCCAATACTATTAATAGTCACTGTGGATTAAGCCCTTGGGCCCAATCAGTCTATTAAATGTTTCTGATACGTTTTGGAATATTCTCAATAACCTTGGAGATAGATATTATTTCCATTTTGCATTTAAATGGAGACATTAAATGGAGACTCAGAGAACTTTAAGCATGTGTCTGAGGTCACACAGTTAGTAGGTGATGGAATTGAACCCAAGTCTGTTGACTCCTGAATGCATGCCCTGAAATACTACCCTCTACCACCTCCATAAGCAGAAACCACTAGCCTCGACTCTTCCACTTAGTAGCTCTGTGGCCTCAACCTAGTTACTTAACCTCTCTGAGCCTCAGTCATCTTATCTGTAAAATGAGGATGAAAAGATGTACTTTCTTTCTCTATTTCCAAAGCTCAATGACATAATATTTGGAAGCATGCAGTATATTGCCTGGGCATGTAGCAAAATGGAACTAAGAAATTTCATTCCTTCACTGAATTTCTTCTCAACAAGACTGTCTGGAAGATGTGTATTAGTTTTCAATTCGTTCATTCATTCACACTACAGCTACTGTGTTATTGCCATGAGCCTGGAGCTGTTTGTCCCTTTGTCTGTGTTCTGTGGAATTGCTGGCTGGCTGCACCTCATATTGTCTGAGAACAGAGTGGTTGCAGGAGTATTAGGAGTAGTAGACACCATCTGCAGCGGGAGCGGTAGCCCCAGAGCTGGTGAAGGCGCCCAGCTGTGGTGGGGGGTTCTCATCTGGGAATGGCCTTCCTGCTGGCCCCCACATGACAGTCACAGCTGGAGTCAGGGGCTTGAGTAGTAGGGGCAGGACCTTGGATGCCCCCCACAGGGGGTCTGGTGGGTATGGACATCAGTCTCCCAGTTGGGGGTGAAGTGGCTCTTGGGACCGCCAGCTCCAGGAGTGGCCGAGTTGAGGGTCATTGTGGAAACCAGCCCTACCCCAAGCTATTAAAGATGGACACGCAGGTGGAGCCATCCAGAGCTCCCCGCAGCTTGTCTGCGGCTCCAGAGAGGGAAGTCTGGGCTCCACTTGGAAGTCCCAGTCATCAGATGGCAACTGAAATCACGAGGGTAGGTGCTGCCTGTAGGAAGCCCTCCTAATAAAGATGGAGGCTTCTGGAAGAGGAAAGGGAAAGGAATGGTTTGGTTCTTCTACAGGCAGAGTGTGCCCCCGAGGTGGCTCAGAACTTCACACTCCCCTGAGTCCAGCTCTCACGCGCAGCAGTCTCTCCCCCACTCTTCACCGCCAATATCAAGGGCGTTCTATGTGTCCTTCTCTTTTCCTGACCTCTCCCTCTGGAGGACCCTTGACTCTTCCTCCAGGTGCCCCAGGACTGGCGCTCCCATCTGGCCCAGCCTGTGCCCTCTCCCTTGGCTCTGAATGCTGGGCTCCTGCTCCATCAGCTCCCCCTCCCCTCCCTCGCGTCTTCAGCCTTTTCCTTCTGGCTCTTCTCCTCCTCCTGTGAACATGCTCTAGAATCTCCTAGCCTGAAAAATACAGAGAACAAACAAATAAACAGCACAACTTCATCCACCCTCATTCCCCCTCCAGCAACTCCCCAGTCCCTGCCTTTCTCATCCCAGTTCTCCAGCATTGTTTGGACTCACTGTCTGTATTTCACCTTCCATCCACTCCTCAGACCACAGCCATTTTCTGCGACACCCCCACAGTCCCACAGGCACAGACATTGCTCTCACTAAGCTCCCGACAATTGCCTAATGGTCACATCCAATTGGCAGAGCTGACACTTCTAAGCACTCTCTGCTCATCTGGCTCTGCCAGGCGCCAGCTCCCCTGGCCTCCCTGGCTGTCCTTGCTCAGACTCCCTTAAGCCTCTCCTTCTCTGCCCATCTCTGCTCAATGCTGCTGTTCCTGGGCTATTCCTTAGCTCTGGGCACTCCCTTGTGGCCAGGTATTTTTATTTGTTTATTTTTTTGAGATGGAGTCTAGCTCTGTTGCCCAGGCTCGAGTGCAGTGGTGCAATTTCTTGGCTCACTGCAACCTCCGCCTCTCAGGTTCAAGAGATTCTCCTGCCTCAGCCTCCTGAGTAGTTAGGATTATAGACATGTGGCACCATGCCCAGCTAATTTTTGTATTTTTTGGTAGAGACGGGGTTTCACCATGTTGACCAGGCTGGTCTTGAACTCCTGACCTCAAGTGACCTGCCCGCCTTAGCCTCCCAAAGTGCTGGGATTATAGGCATGAACCACCGCACTGGGCCTGCTTTTCATATTTTATTGAATGCAGTATTGAAGTGAGATAGGCATTGTCATTTGTTTTTTTTTTTTTTTTTGATAGGGTCTCACTGTCGCCCAGACTGGAGTGCAGTGGCACAATCTCGGCTCATTGCAGCCTCAAACTCCTGTGCTCAAGTGATCCTCCTGGCTCAGCCCCCCAAGTAACCCGGACTACAGACACACGCCACCACACCCAACTAATTTTTGAATTTTTGTAGAGATGAGGTTTTACTGTGTTGCCCAGGCTGGTCTTAAACTTAAGCAGTCTGTCACCCTTGGCCTCCCAAAGTGCCAAGATTTCAGCATGATTTCCATTTTACAGTTAAAGGAGCTGGGGCTCAGAAAAGTTTAGCATTGTGCCTTCAGTCACACAGCTTGCAGATGCTGGATTTTAGTCTTATTCCCCCTTCATATCTAGTACTTATGACGTGTTTGAATGAGTGAGTGAATCTCAGATTCTCAGTGACGGCCCGAACTCTGGAGGTCAGAGTCTCATAAGTCGGTCACCTGACAACATCCAGAGTCCTCCCTGGAGGTCTATGGGCTGGGCTGCCTCCCATGGGGGAGAGAGGTGGGCGGAGGGTGAAATATGTGTGAGTGGTGGTGAGTGGAGGCCGGGTAGCTGTTCCTTATCCTCAGGAAGACAGCACGGGATACAGGAAGGCATGTTCTGTCCGATCTAAACCTGCGTGTAATCAGTGTCAGATCCTGGTTAGGTTACTAATTTCGGGTGCCTCGTGCAGAGGCTGGGCTAACATCGCTGCGTTTCAGTCCTTTAAAGTCAGAGGCTCCCTTCCCTAGGAAGTTCTTCTAAGGTCCCACTCCAGGGGTCTTCATGAAACTGCAGATCAGAGAATGCCGTTCCTCTCCTTGAACAGTCTTCAGAGTTCCCCTGGGCTGCTGAGCGAGCCCCGACTCTCTTGACAGAACATTCTGGGTCTCCCTCAATGGCCCTCATCCCACTTCCCAGGCCTGGGTCCTCTCTCCAGACCCCAGACTCACAGGCGCATTTCCTCCATGCCTTTCCTCAGCCTGGAATGCCTTTCCTACTCCTACCCGTTTACATCCCATTTCCTACCTGTTTAGATCCCCGCTCCCAGGCCCAGCACGGATGCAGCTTTTCCATGGAGCATCTCCGGATGCCCTAGCCAGACAGTATGGAGGGTCTCCCTAAGTGGCTGTCTCTGTGGGAGGGTTACTCCATCCTGGCTGGTGTGACAGTGACCGTCCACCCTCTCTGCCTGGCATTACGGAGAGCATTTGCTTAGGAGTGTGGGCTCATGGGTAAGAGCTGGGGGTCAAAGGCAACATCTAGTTTGGGCCTCTTATTCTATAGGCACGTCTGTTTCCTCTGCATGAGAGGCATCTGTGTCACCTGGGTCTGTCTTATAGGAATGGAGGCCTGGCCTGTCATGAGCTTTAAAGACAGTGTGGGTGTATGGTCATGCAGGGGTGTGTGTGTGTGTGTGTAGAGAGAGAGAGAGAGAGAGTGTGTGTGTGTGTGTGTGTGTGTGAGAGAGAGAGAGTGTGTGTGTGTGTATGTGTGTGTGGGAGGGGGGGCGGGTTGCTGCTTTTCCCCAGGGAAGGAGACAGAAGATTCACACCTGAGATTATGGAGCAATTACCATATGCCGGCAATAGGACTATTATTGGTAACATTACTTCATGTATTCCTAACGAAACCCCTTCTTAGTATGTTTTTTTCTCATGAAGAAACTGAAGCTCAGAGGAATTAAATCAGCTTCCCAAGTTTATGTAAGAGGGTCCGGGGCAGGATTCCAGCCCCTCTGTGTCTGAGCCCACAGGCATCGTTTTAGGAGTTCTGAGTTGGGCACTCGGGTACATACTGGCTCATGGGGTGTGAGGCGGGAGAGGGGCCTAGGTCTGAGGCCTCTCTTCTGAGAGTGCTTCAGTGGGGACCATGATTTGGTTCCAGAATGAGGGTTTGGAAACGCTGCCACCTTTCCCCTCAGCCTGGCTCACCCCCTCCTTCCTTTCTCTGTCACCTTTGTGTGTTCCCACCAGCTCTGTCTGAGGAGATGAGAATTCTGGCTGGAGACCTCTCAGAGGTCTTTGAAAGCAGATGCATGGTGTCATGGCAGCAAGAGAAGCCAGAGGAGCGGCAGCCCCAGGGCTGTGGTGGATGGGATGGGTCTCTGCTCAGCTCCTTGGGAGCAGGGTGGACATGGAGCTGGGCGCTCCCTGTGGACTGTGTGAGGCCCCGGGTGGTTGGGATTTTGTACTTGGGGCTGACCTTTACTGGGCCAGCCTTAGTTAGCTTCGTTCGCTTTCCACTTGAAACTTGAGTCCCCTCTGTCACCTTTCTTCATTCCTGTGGTGCAGTCACTATGGAACCTCTGTAGCCATAGCAGTAATAGAAGGAGGGGACAACGGTCACTTATCTTGGGCCACTCCATTCCCTGGGCCCGGAAATGGAGGCTGAGAGGGGGAGGAGCCAGCCAGGTGGAGCAATTCAGAGCATCAGGAGGTGAGGACAAGATGTCACCAGAATCCACTGGCTCATTTAGCCCTTTGGGTCAGGCCTGGCTGCTCTAACAGAAGAGGATCGCCTTAATGTCCAGAGCAGTGCCGGGTGGTGTCTGTGCTCTGTCCACACTTGTGTTGGACTCCCCGATTCTGACTTTTATAGTTTGGATATGGATCACTTAGTTCCCACAGGCCCCTGGGCCAAAGTGATTTCCTGGGGTGGTGCCTCTCACTGCACCCACGTAGAGTCAGGCTGTTTGTCCATTAGCAGTTGGCCCCTCCTCTTGGGCAGGCACCTAGGAGATTCTGCACTGTAGACCCTGGGATCTGAAGGGTTGAAGGTATAGACCCTGAGAGGGTCTCAAAGGGGCTCTGCTGGAGGGGGATGCCTTGGCAGGCCGTGGACTGACTCCAGGTTTCCTTGCCATGCTGCTGGTATCCAGGGACTGGGGGAAGCTGGGCTGCCTTGGCCATTGACCTCTGACCACTGAGGAGGCTACAGTGGGAGAACCGCCTTGTTCAGAAGGCCCATTGCAGTAGGGGTGGCTGTTGAAACTTAAGCCTCCTGTATCCTCAGGCAGCTCAAGTCTTTAGCCTCCAAGAGAGTGATCGCTTTGGGGAAACTGAGGTAGCAATGACCACTCTGACAGCCTAGGGTAAGAAATACGGCTGAGATCTTATTATGAAGTGAATCTAAACTACAGGCCAGTGGTTTTCAATCCTGTTTGAACATCAAAATCAGAAGTTAAGGCCAGGCATGGTGGCTTAACACCTGTAATTCCGGCACTTTGGGAGGCTGAGGTGGGCAGGTCACTTGAGGTCAGGAGTTTGAGTCCAGCCTGGCCAATATAGTGAAACCCCGTCTCTGCTAAAAACACAAAAATTAGCTGGGCATGGTGATGCTTGCCTGTAATCCCAGCTACTTGGGAGGCTCAGGCAGGAGAATGACTTAAACCCAGGAGATGGAGGTTGCAGTGAGCCGAGATCACACCACTGAACTCCAGCCTGGGCAACAGTGAGATTCTGCCCCCGCCCCCCCAAAAAAATCAGAAGTTAAAGAAAAAAAATCTCCCTGGCCTATTTCCTAGACTTAATTCAGTAGGGGCTGGGGGTGGGGACTGGAAATCTGTAATTTTAATTGATTCCCAGGCTATTCTAATCTGCAGCCAAGGAGAACAAAGGTTTTAGCTAAATATTGCTCTCGTGCATATAATTTTCATAGAAAGTGTATCCTCTGGTTAGGGGTGTGGGGGAACAGGTGGGGCTTGTTGCTCTCACAACCCCCAGACCCCAGGACCCCAGCTTGTTTGCTGTCATTCAGTCATGGAAAGTCTGTGCCAACCTGGCACATTTCTTCTGGGCGTTGTCTGGAAACCAGTTGCCTGGTCTTTTGAGCCTTTTCCCTAGCTCAGGGGGTGAAGTTTGGGGTGTTGGTACCTGTGGAATAGAATCTTTCCTCGCCTTGCCTGGGAGAGGTGCCGTGTCTCAGAGGGGTTCATGACTGCTTTTCACCACCATGTGGCCACATCCTCAAACCAGCAGATGTTAAATAGAGAGCTTTAGAGAGTTCCCCTCTCCCCTGGTTGTGAGGAAAATTCTCCTCAGACAAGGAACTTGTGTCTTGAGGCCTAAGCAGTGAGACAAGGCTGAGGCCACGCTGGGCTTGGTGCTGGGGTGGGTGCTGGGCTGGGCGCTGGGCTGGGCGCTGGGCTGGGTGCTGGGCTGGGTGCTGGGCTGGGCGCTGGGGTGGGTGCTGGGCTGTGTGCTGGGGCGGGTGCTGGGCTGGGCACTGGGCTGGGCGCTGGGCTGGGCTGCAGCCTGTGTTTGGGTCGAGGGTTTCTAGGAGCTGCTCTGCCTTCTGAGGCTGGGTGGAGTAGTGGCTGGCTGGCTTCCAGGCGGAAGGCAGGTTTCTCAGTTCCTGAGTTGGGATTTGTTGCTCAGAAGAGGGAGTTGGCACAGGTTCCTGCCCCGTCCCCAGATGCTTTGTGGTCGGGAGCTCCTCTCTGGGGTAGAAATTGGGAGCTGTGGGCTTCACCTCTGGTTTTGCCACTGATCAGCTCTGGAGGCACCTCCATTACCTGGCAGGAGAAATGGGTCACCATGATCTCAGCAAAGGATTCATAGAATTGTGTGAAGCCACAGAGTCACAGGGGGAAGAAAATGAAGTCAGGTCAAAGGCAAGAGCTGAGGGCTGACCCCAGAGGCTGAAGGGAGGGCTGAAGGGATCCAGGCGTGGGCAGTGCAGTGGCTGAGGGGGTCAAAGGTGTGGCTTGTTCAGTCAGCTGAGAATGAGTGCCAAGGACATCGTGGAGGTTGTGGCCATGCGTTCTGGGAGAACACTGGAGAGCGGGTGTCCTGGAGGCCCCACCAACACCTGTGTGATGAGTGGGCACAGAGGCCAGCATTGCCGTGGGCTTTCAGAGCAGCTGGTGGACTGAGGGGCGTCTAAAGCAAATAGAAACTATGGAGAAACAAAGTGTCAGACATTACCTTGAAAAAAGTCACCTTTCCCCTCAGCCCTAAAGGTGTCCATGTCCCAGTGACAAGGGACAGCAGGTTGATGGGTTTCGTTGACACTCTACATAATGAACTCTTCCCAAAGCCACATGGCCTTGCACTTGGGAACTGAAGCGTCTGTGAATCCAATGTCAGAAAAACGATATCCTTCGGTTGAGCGGCCGATTTCTTCATGACAATAATGCTTTGGCTCCTGACGGGCTTTCTGGGAAGTAGTTTAAAAGTGTTAATTTGCGGCCAGGCGCGGTGGCTCACGCCTTAATCCCAGCACTTTGGGAGGCCGAGGCGGGCGGATCACGAGGTCAAGAGATCGAGACCGTCCTGGTCAACATGGTGAAACCCCGTCTCTACTAAAAATACAAAAAAATTAGCTGGGCATGGTGGCGCGCGCCTGTAGTCCCAGCTACTCGGGAGGCTGAGGCAGGAGAATGGCTTGAACCCGGGCGGCGGAGGTTGCAGTGAGCCAAGGTCGCGCCACTGCACTCCAGCCTGGCGCCTGGTGACTGAGTGAGACTTTGTCTCAAAAAAAAAAAAAAAAGTGTTAATTTGCTTTTACTGACTTCTCCTTTCTCCTCTCACCCTTAGGTTCCGGATGGGGCTCTCCAGACCCCCAAGGACTGTACTCAGCGCCCAGGAATAGCTGCTGCCTCTGGGCAACCTTGCAGGCAGCTTCTCCACCCAGGGCATGGGCACCCGTGATGATGCCCCCGAAGGTAAGGGGCACCACGGGAGGCCTGCTGCTGGTGTTTTCTGGGCTAGGGGGTCTGCCTCGGACACTCCCAGGGGCCAGAAAAGGGGAGATTCGGGGATGAAGGGCTCTGGGAGGTGCAGCCAGGTGGCCATGCCTTTCCAGCCCTGGTCAGCTCCCACGTGCTGTGCCCAGTTGGCTGTCTGGGTGGCTCTCCGGCCTAGGGAGGGGCTTGGAATGTTCTAGGACCTTGGCCTGAGCTTTGCCTCCACTCTTTGTGTCAGGGTGGCTGGTTCCTTGAGGGGCCAATTCTGTTCTGTGGTCAAGGGTATGTGGATGGGCAGGGGATGTGGGCTGGGGCCTCAGGGGGAGGGTAGATGGCCCCATTTCCTTAGCCAGCCAGGTTGGGGAGTGGGAGCAGTGCGTGGCCACTTAGCATCAGGAGACGGGCCTCGAGGCCTGGCTCTGCTTTTGGGAGCTGGCTGGGTGAGCCCTGGTTTCCTCTGGAAAGTGAGGGGATTGGTCCAGTCCCAGATGCAATGGGGGCTGGCAAGGTGTGGAGCTGCTTCATGCTTCAGGGGCTGAGCAGGGGCCAGGTGGCCTTGGAAGGAAGGCAGAGAAGCCTGATGGCCAGAGCAGCGGTTCAGGAGACAGCTCGTGATGCGCACGGCAGACTCCCGGGGGCTTCGACATATGAATCGGAAAACACCTACTCGCTTCAGTGCTAAACCAGATCCCACCTGAATGTAGATTCCAGTGAGGAAGTGGGAGATGCTGAAATCTTAGAAAGAAAAATCTCCACATCTAGAAATAGGATAAAGATGTTGTATGAACCTTTAGTGCTCTTAACTCCTTTGCTTTACTGATGTAGGAACTGAGACTCAGAGAAGTTCGCTTATTTCCACAAGGTCTCACAGGTGGCAAAAAGTGGGAACCCAGGCTCCCGAGTCCCAGACTAGGAGTCTTTCAGCCTTGGGTGGATGAGCTGGGTTTCCACCTGCATGGGGGCTTCTCCAGGTGGTGGGTTAGGGTCCCATGGATGATCCTGAGGTGTGCTTGGGCAGGGCTGAGCCAGGAGGGTGTGGGACCCACGTTTGTTAAGTGCCTGCTTAGCGGCAGGTACAGTACCACAGAGATGAATAAGACACAGTGCCTGCCACTAAGGAAGCCACAGGGCAGGACCAGAAGAGGCATGGGGAAGAGAGAGTAACATGGAGGTTTGCCTGGGGCTGTGGGAACACGGGAGAGGGAGGGCCTCTCTCTCTCTTTTAAAAAAATTGGCACATAATAGTTGCACATATTTTCTGGGTGCACATGTGATGTTTGGATACAGGCATTCAATGTGTAGTGATCAAGTTAAGGTAATTGGGATTCCCATCACCTCAGCCACCGGCCATTTCTTTCTGTGGGAGCATTCCAATTCTAGCTATTTTGAATTATACATTATCATGAGCTATAGTCACCCTACCACACTATCAAACGATAGATCGTATTCCTTCTACCTCACTGTATTTTTGTACCCATTGACCAACCTCTCTTCATCCCACCCCCTTCTCTTCCTAGCCTCTAGTAACCACCATTCTCTTCTCTGCCTCCGTGAGATCAACTTTTCCCATATATGAGTGAAAACAAGTAGTAATTGTCTGTCTGCGCCTGGCTTACTTCACTTAAGATAATGACCACCAGGCTAGGCGTGGTGGCTCACACCTGTAATCCTAGAACTTTGGGAGGCAGAGGAGGGCAGATTGCCTGAGCTCAGGAGTTCGAGACCATCCTGGGCAACATGGTGGAACCCTGTCCCTACGAAAATACAAAAAATTAGCTGGGTGTGGTGGTGTGTGCCTATAATCCCAGCTACAGGGGGCTGAGGCAGGAGACTCGCTTGAACCCAGGAGGTGGAGTTTGCAGTGAGCTGAGATCACACCACTGCACTCCAGCCTGGGTAACAGAGTGAGATTCCATCTCAAAAAAAAAAAAAAAAAAAAGATAATGACCTCTAGTTCCATCTATGTTGCTGCAAGTGACAGGGCTTTATTCTTTTTTTATGGCCAGATAGAGTCCCGTTGTGTATCTTTGCCACGTTTTCTTTCTCCATTCGTCTGTTGATGGACACTTAGGCTTATTCCGTATCTTGGCTATTGTGAATAATGCCGCAGTAAACACGAGAGTGCAGATAGCTCTTCAATGTACTGATTTTCTTTCTGTTGGATATTTACCCAGCAGTGACCTCAAAAGCACAGGCAACAAAAGCAAAAATAGACAAATGGGATGCCATCAAGCTTAAAAGCTTCTGTATAGCCAAGGAAACAGTCAATAGAGTGAAGAATGTGAGAAAATATTCACAAACTCTCCATCTGACAAAGGATTAATAACCAAGATATATAAGGAACTCAAAAACTCAGCAACAAAAACCAGAGAATTTGCTTTAAAAACCAGCAAAAGATAGGAAGGCTTCTCTTTTTTTTTTTTTTTGAGACAGAGTCTCGCTCTGTCGCTTAGGCTGGAGTGCAGTGGTGCGATCTCAGCTCACTGCAACCTCTGCCTCCCGGATTCAAGTGATCCTCCTGCCTCAGCCTCCCAAGTAGCTGGGACTACAGGCACTTGCCACCATGCCCGGCTAATTTTTTGTATTTTTAGTAGAGATGGGGTTTCACTGTGTTAGCCAAGATGGTCTCGATCTCCTGAGGGAAGGCTTCTTAAAGGAGTACACACCTTAGCTGAGCTTCCCCTCCTCTTTCCTGACTCCTGCTTCCTCTATGGGCTCAGCTCAGTGGTCCCTCCCTCTGGAAGGCTTTTTCTGTTCCCATCTCTGACCAGGGCTCCCTGGCCCTACACTGTCATTGCTTGTTAATTATCTTCTTCAAGGGAAGACTTGAAGTCTTCCCTGCCAGAATTCAAATCTCGCTGAGGACTGAGTCAGCCTTGTCCACTACTGTCTCCCTACACAGAGAGAGCATTCATAAATCCCTGTGTTGGGGACAGAGGGTGCCTTTTGTTGAGCTGAGGTGGTTTGGGAGAGAGAGAGAGGGAAGAGCAGTGTAGGACATGCTGATGAGGTGCCTGGGGACTTCCAAGAGGGAGTTGGCAAGGTAATCGGATGCTCTGCTCTGCAACAGGTGGGATTGGTAGGGCAGAAGCTATAGGGTAGGGGGTTATCTGCAGGGGGTGGCAGTGAGGAAGCGGTCCCGGGGAGAGCAGCTAGTGGAGAGAGGGCAGGGTTGGGCACTCTAGGGGTCAGTGATGTTGGGTGATGGAGATGGGGAGCCCATGAAGGAGATGAAAAGGCATGGAGGGGGGTTTGGAGCAAAGCCAGGGTGCAAAGAGGGAGGAGGCAGCCAGGCTAGAGGCTGGAGCAGGCGGGGTTGGAGGGATTTGGTGGAGATCACAGGCACCCTGCCTGGCCCGGTCAAGCTCTGGTGTTGGGGGCGGGGCCCCACATGCCTTGGTATTTTGGGCAGGGATGCTGGGGGATGGAGTGCCCAGGGGTATGGCCCGGGTGTTCTTGGTTTGCTCCCAGTCTTGGCCTTGGAGGACTCTCAGGTGGTACTCTCCTGTGCTTCTGTCTCCAGCCAAGGTCCCGCCCGCCGTGGCTGTGTACTGCGGGAGCATCCCTCGGACAGGTGCTGGCCCCCGGGTGTTCCCGCCTGGAAGCATAACTCCAGTCTGCCTCATGGAGAAGGTGAGATGGGAAGACCCGGCCTGGTCAGGGCCCCTGGCCACATCCTGGAGCGGGAGATGAGTGTGGCAGATGCCAGCTGGGTTCTCAAGCTACCAGCAGGTGTCATTTTTCCTGTGGCTCCTGCTGAAAATGCCCGTTGATTTTAGGCAGGTTCTTTCAACCCTGTGCTTCGGAGGTTGGAGGTGTGTAGAGGGAGACCCGCAGGAATAGGGAGCAGGGCCCTTGCATGCACCTGGACGCTGGGAGTGCACTCAGCACCCAGGGTGGTAATGGGGAGGGGGCCCCTCTCAAGATGCCCACTCAGCGTCTCTGCCACTTGTCCAGCATCTGCGGCCTGGGTCTCCAGAGGAGCTGGGATGTGGCTGAGCTTCTGAGAGCCCGCCTGTCTGAATGCCTTCTCTGCCCCTTTCTGCTCCAGGGCTCCCCAGGGCCCAGGTGAAGAGCACCTCTTCCTGAAGGTCTTCTAGAGTCTCTTCCCCTCCTCTAAATGTGCAGAGCGTTTTGTTTCTCTCCGGTCTGGTGTGTCTGCTGGGGGTGGGGGTGGTTTGCTCTGAGATGCCTGGGCTTCTCCTTGCAGCCTGTGCTTGGCATAGGTCCGCGCTCGGGGATCTGATGACTTTGTTGGACCCTGGAGGTTGGAGGGTGGTGGTCCCTGGGCGGATGACCTATGTATTCATGGCCTCTCATCTGCGCTGCGATAGGACTGCAGGCTGATTCCTCCTTTTGATTCCTGAGCACCTCGTGGCATGGGGCTTGTCAAGGTTAGGTGCTTCAGAGATGCTGTCGAATGAATGACCCGCCCCCAGGCATGACTGAAACACTGACTGGGTCTCACTGGGCAAGTGGCTGCCTGTTTAAAGGAAGCAATGGCAAGGAGCCTGCTGTGCCTGGTGCCACCCTGGGTACTGCATGCAAAGCCATTCACACCTCTGTCCCCCTCAGGTTCCCTCCAGCCTGAGCCCAGCACCCTGCTGAGCAATGAGGAAACGTCACAGCTCCTGAGTGGACATGGAGAGCTGGGTGGCCTCAAGCTGGATGCCCCTTCCAAGGGCTGGCAGGCCAGGAATGGTCACCCCAGGAATGTCGGGGCCTTGTCTTTGTGGGCCCAGCCCCTGGTGCTCTTCCCTTCTCTGGAGTCAGAGGCCAACAGTGTGGCCAGGGACACCACCCAGATTAAGGACAAGCTTAAGAAAAGGAGGCTCTCAGAGGGCTTGGGAGCGTCTTCCCGAGGTAAGCACTGGCCACTACCCACCCTTGACCCACCCACTTCCAGGTCAGGGGGCCCAGGCCACTAGGGCTGTGAGGGTCAGCAGGCATCCAGGTGGCATGCTGGGATCCACTGGGGGTGGTCAGTGGGCACCTGCCAGGTGCCCTCTCTGTGGCCTCAGTGACCTCTTTGGAGCACGGCCTCTCTCCTGGGCTCTGCAGCGCTTTCCGACCGGCCTCTTCATTCTTCCCTCGCTTCTTCTACTCTTGCTCCAGAAGGGTCCTTTTAAACAAATGTTCTCATTTCCACCAAAACCAGCCAGTAGATTTTGGATGTACTTGGACTAAGACCCCAGATGTTCCCTCCAGCCCTGGCCTCACCCCTGACTGTGTCACTCTCTGCCTGTGGTCTCTGCTGTCCAGAGCTTGGGGCTTATGGGCTCTTTCTTGCCTGAGGTTTAGAGCCGCTGCTCCTCCCCCATCCCTCCTCCATTTCCCACTCTGAAAATCCCCACCCAGCCTCCCTTCCTGGCTTCAAAGCCCTCCTCAGAGAACCCTCCTTGACTCTACAACGTGAATTCACCCTTAGGATGCTCTCCAATAATGCCCTATCATTTTTTCCTTTAGTGCTTTTCATGGTTTATGTTTATATCTTGACATTCGTGACTATTTAAAACCTGAATCTTTCAGCAGGGGCCAGAGATCCTGGCCTTCTAGAAGTGCTGTCATTGAATCACCCCATTTCACAGAAGCATACATGGGGGTCAGAGAGACAGTGGCTAGCCCGAGGTCACACGGCTTCTCCCCCACGGCCAGGACCTGCTATGCTCCCTCCTGATCTAGCACTGCCTTTATTTCCCTTCCTTCCCATGCTGCCTCTGAATTCTAAACACATAACTTGGATGCGCACTTTCTGGAATGGTACAGACACTCAGAAGCAGCTGCTTGCTCAGTCTACCAGGGGATGTGGGGCTGGGGGGGCAGATCCGCCCTCTCTCCTTGCCATCCCAGGCCTTCCCAGGGCAGAAGGCCCTGTTGCTGGGGTCTGAATCCCTCCTCCGCCTCCTGTTCTTCTGGGACTAACTGATTGCCCATCCGCATCTCTGTACAGCCTCTCTGGATCCAGGGGGGAGGCCCCCAAGGAGTTCCCCTGCGAAGCACCATCCCCCGAGCCACCTCGCAGAGACCGCTGAGGTTACCTAGGCCGATGCCTCCCATCCAGAGCATCCCCCACCACCCCTGAGGCCAGCGGAGCCAAAGAGAAAGGCCTGGACCCTCTGCGGAGCATTCAGGGTCCTTATGAGTTGCGACCTGGTGCTCAGGAGGTGAGGTGGTTCCACTGCTGTGAGTCTGTCCTCAGCTTCTTGCCCTCCCCTTCCTCCTGCCTTTCTTTCTCGCCTCCATCAATCCCTGACTCCATGCCCTGAGCATCCCTGGAGGTGTCTCGAGGTTTGCACTGCGGATAGGGGCAGCACTGGGAGAGGCTCAAGGCTCTCATTTCATCTTCTCCCGCAGCATCCCAAATGGCCATAGCTGGCCTAGGGGGTCTGGGGGACTGTGGCCGAGGCTGCATGACCTTTATCCTAGAATGGGTGGTCCCCTAGGCCTTCTGTGGTCTAAATGTTCCAGAATTCCTCCTGCTTTCTGGCCCTCTCCATTTTAAGCAAGAGTATGGCAAAGAATGCTGGGCTAGGGATTCGGGCCTTGGTGTCTGCTCTGGTCCTCACTGGCTGCGTGACCTTGGGCAAGTCACACGCCTCTTTGGGCCCCAGTTTGCACATCTATGAAAACAGAGGTTTGAAGGTCATTCCAGCTCTGATGTTCTAGGATTTTTCTGAAATGAGAACAGAAAAACAAATAATAATAGTCCCAAAAGGGCTTGCCAGTCTCCTCACCAGGAGTGGTAAGGAGCAGTCAGCCTTCTGGGAGTCCCTGGGATGAGTGGCTGAAAAGAGAGAGCAGGCACCACACTGTGTGAGGTGCCTGGGAGGTGAACATTCAGCATGGGATGTTTCCATAGCTCAGACCCCTGTCTTGCCTCTGCTCCCAGGTGCAGATCTCCCGGCAATACCTGCACTGCAATGATGAGAAGATGCAGAAGTCCCTGGGGGGGCGTCGTGATCCTACCCATCCCGAAGACCAGGACGACCCCCTCCCATGTGCCTGGCTCCTTTCCCAGCCCATTGCCTCCAGGCCAGCGTGACCTCGCAGGCCGGAGGGCCCCACGTACACGGTACGAGCGCTAAGTCCAACCTTCCTTGCTGACTTCTCTCCCTCTGTCCCCCTAAGATCCACTGGGGCTCCTCACGGCCAACCCTCCGTGCTGGGGCAGGGTTATTGGGGCACCAGGCAGGGAAAGGGCTGGGTGTTCCACCCATGAGCCACAGACCTAGGGAGGCCACAGCATGCTTGCCAGGGCGTCTCTGCCTCTCAGCTCCAGCACACTGGGTCAATGGCATGACCAACAATATCTCCAGCCTCTGTCTTCTCCCAGTGCCTTAGTGGATGCGGTTGCTGGAGTAATGAATAGAACACTAATTATTTTATTTTATGTATATGTTTTTTGAGACAGAGTCTTGCTCTGTCGCCCAGGCTGGAGTGCAGTGGCGCAATCTTGGCTCACTGCAACCTCTGCCTCCCAGGTTCAAGCAATTCTCGGCCTCCCAATTAGCTGAGATTACAGGCATGTGCCACCATGCCCAGCTAATTTTTGTATTTTTAGTAGAGACAGGGTTTCACCACATTGGGCAGGCTCCCCCCCTCAGGTGATCCACCCACCTCAGCCTCCCAAAGTGCTGGGATTGCAGGCATCAGCCACTGCACCCAGCCTTTTTTTTTTTTTTTTTTTTTGAGACAGAGTCTCACTCTGTTACCCAGGCTGGAGTGCAGTGGCACGATCTTGGCTCACTGCAACCTCTGCAAGTGATTCTCCTGCCTCAGACTCCTGAGTAGCTGGGACTACAGGTGCCCACCACCAGGCCCTGCTAATTTTTGTATTTTTAGTAGAGATGGGGTTTCTCCATGTTGGCCAGGCTGGTCCCAAACTCCTGACCTCAGGTGATCTATCCACTTCAGTCTCCCAAAGTGCTGGGATTACAGGTGTGAGCCACCGCGCCCGACCCAGCCTATTTTATTTAAACCTCATTCTGTTCTTTAACTTGGAGCACCACAGGGCAGGGGTGTCAAAAACCTCTGTGGCTTCCATGGGGCCAGGCTCGGTACCTGGCATGGATTAGTTCCATAATAAATATTGTCCTTTCCTGTCTGGTTGTGACATGGATTTCTCTTTGTTGACTCTCTGGGGTTCTCTAGCCAATGGAGGGGACAGAGGATCTATTACCATTTTACTCATCCATCCGTCCATGTACTCACCTACATAGTAGCTGTTAAGCACCTACTATGTGCCAGGTGCTATGAAGACAAAGACAAATAGGCCATGATCTGTGTGGTCCAGGAGCTCATGAGAGATACGTCCCAGGAAATCATCAAAGTGAAGTCCAAAGAGGTGGGTGCGTAGGCTAAGGCTGCCTGTCATGTTGGTGACCCAGGAAAAAGAGATCTGAATCACGCCAGGCAGACTTCTCAGAAAAGGGTGAGGGCACACTTGCAAGATGGAGATGGAGGTGGAAGAGGGAGAGACAGGAGGAGGAGCGAGCCCCTGCATTCACGTGGGACAGCCCGCGGGGTGGGGGTGAACGGCCCGTGTGCCAGCTGAGAAGAGGGAACTTCATCCTGCTGTGAAGAGGTGGCACCAAAGGCTTTCGGGTGTGAAAGTGGCATCTGCTCTGACTTAGAAAGGCCACGTTGGCAACCTCAGAATGGCATGGACAATGTAGATGGAGGTGGGGCTGCTGCAGAAATCAGGGGAGAAGGCAAAGGGTGCCTGAGTGGGGGAGAGGCAGGGAGTGTGTGGGGTGAGGATGCAGAGGCAGGGGCGGGGCGGGGCGGGATGACTGGCAGGGCTAAGCCACAGGCTGGATATGGGCTGAAAATGGGGGAGCTGAAGCCATGATGGGGTTCCTGGCTTCAGTCGCTGAACAGATACCAGTACCTTTCCTGGAGACAGGGGATGGGGAGAGAGGCAGGTGCTGGGGACAGTGCTGAGGCCATTGGACTTGCTTAGACGTTTGGCCTGGAGCATGGAGGGGCTCTTGCTGGAAACAGGGTTTGCTGCCCCTGCCCCGCCCGCACCTCCTTGAGGCCTGGGGGAGGAGCCTGAGTGGTGGTGGGTTTTCTGTGAGGTTTGCAGAGGGCGGGGCTGGGCTGCCACGTCCTGGAAGGCAGGAGCTCTGATGGGCATGGCCTGTCTTGATCTCAGCCCTTTCTGGTGAGGGGTCTCTAGAGAAGGGGAGGGCAAGAGGCTTCCTCCAGTTTCACAGCTCTAGAGAAGCTGAGCCAAGTCCTCTGAGGCCAAATCCCTTGCTCAGAGCTGGGGTCGGGGGGTGGGTGGGGGGCAGTGGAGGTGGCAGGCTGCAGCTGAGAGCCACAGGGGCAAAGCCTAGGCATGAGCAGGATGAGGCTGGGCCTGGGAAAGGGGACGGCATCAGGGTTTTTGGCCTCAGGTAGCCTGGGACCTCCATGAGCTCGTAGAAGCCAAGGGCAACTGTGGGGACTTTGACCCTCCACTTCCCTTCCCCCCTCCCGCCACCAATCCTGTTAGTGCCGTTGGGCAGTGGTTGGACAGTCGTGGGTTACACTGGCAAAGACCTAGCAGGTGGGCTCCTCAGGTCAGGGGTGCCCTGGGGCATTCACTTACTATCTCCTGCCCATACAAGCCCTCCCTGTGAGTTCAGATCTAAGAGGCTGGGCCTGGTCCCAGAAGCAATGCTGAGTCCTGGCTGATCTAGGCCCTGATTAAAGCTCTGCTCCTCCTGGGGGACCCAGGGTCCCCTAATTGCCACAGTCCCCTAGGATCAGGGTTCCCTTGGACCAAGGCAGACACTGGGCTGGGCTGTCCTCCCGCTCCTCCTCTGGCCCAGCCTGGACTGTGATTCTCTGAGGCCAGAGCATGGGATGTTGCATTCCTGTCCTGTTGCTGTAGCTTGTCACTCCATCAGCCCCCCCAGTGGTCCTGATGTCAGCTGAGAAGGGAAAGACATGTGGGATGCTGCATGGCTGGTCTCCATGGGAACCTGAGCTCCTGGAGGGCAGGGAGTGTCATGTCTTATTGATGCTCTATTCTCAGTGTCTAGAATGGTGCTTGACACATAGTAGGTCTTCAGAAAATATCTGTTGAATAAGTAAATGGTGCTTCCAACTTAAGAAATTACAATTAAAACCAGTGCCAGGGATGCCACTGTCTTTTCTTCCTATGGATAATTGGGATTGAGCTTCTGGTACAAAGCAGTGGTGACTTCCTGCCACAGCAAAGGGGGTCAACCCCCCCCAGGCCCTGGGAAATGGGAGATAGGGGGATGGGGATTACAATCATGAGGAGGGGGGACTATTTCGGAGTCACTAAGCTCTCACGGACTTGGGGCAGCTTGGAGAACTTGAGCTCAGTGCTGTCTGAGCTGGGAGGCTGTTCACCCTTGTCTGCTGTAGCTGCTCTCAAGTTCCACAGGCCCAAGCAGCACAGTGGGAGGGCGTGGGGGCTTCCTTTAAGACAGCAGTTTCCACATGGGCGTCGGCCTCCTGGGGAATGAATGAGCTTGCTGGAAACAAGCTCATTGCCAGGAAATAGGGCTGAGCCTGGCCTGGCGGTCAGCCTGCCCTTGTGTTTGTGGAGGAGCTCTATCTCCTGCAGCTTGAATCCTGGGCCAAAAGCCTCTGCAGGGACAACAGCACCCTCCCCTGTGTCCGCCATCTCGGCCACTGCCCCATCCTGGAGCCACCCTGGGCTCCCCCAACAGTGTCTCTGACTGGCCGTTCCTCATGATGCTTTTCTCTCCCCCCATTCTTTTAAGATTGGCTGGGGAGAGTGGGCCTCGGGAGAAGACCCCTGCATCTCTGGGTACGTATTTTCCCTACACGCTTCCCTTTGTTATTTGACTCTCTGCATTCTTGGACTGGGTCCTGGAAACAGAATTGGGGCCAGAGAAGATCTGAGAGTTCTTGTGTCTGGGCCCCTCATTTCACAGCAGGAAGCTGAAGTCTCCGGAGTCTAACTGGAGGGTGGCAGTGGGCCCGGGTGAGGTGTGGAAGAGAAGTGACATTTATTGGTGCCTGCTCTGGTACATCAGGTGTGTTGACATACCCCAGCTTGTGCAGCTCAACATGGTCTCGATGAGAGAGACAGTGCTGGCCCTGCGTGACAGACGAGCTGGCACACGGAGACTCCGTGAGCAGGATGTTCTCCCCTGGTTGCCGAGCCCCGTCAGGCTGGCAGTCAGGCTCCCATGGCTCCACAGTTGGGCTCCTGACACATCAAGCAGCTGCCCCTTGCTACATGTTAAGCAAGTAGGGAGAGTATTCCTCACGAGAGAATGAGAGGGTAAACCAGAGCCCCGCAGACCTCAGCCAGCCGGCCCTGGAGCTTTAGCTGTCAGGGAATAGGCCAACACAGGACTGAGGTGAGGAGAGGGGGACTGGGCAGAGTAGGAGGCCTTTAAAGAAGGAGGAGGGATCCTTCCTTGATTGAACTCTATGGGGAGGCAGGACGAGTGGATGGAGGCTGAGCCTCTGCTGCAGGGTTGGGGAGCAGAACACCCTGAACCCAGGCCACGGTGGGGGAGGAGTTTGGAGGCAGCCGCTCTGCTGCCCGGCAGGAGGGGTGGCCTCCCCAGGACTAGCTTCCTGGCAGGTCACTCTGCTAATCAGCTCAGCTGGTGGGGCAGTTGGCACAGCGGGGGAGGCTTTTGCCCAAGAGGCGCTGGGATCAAGACACAAAACTGGACCTGGCACAGAAACCTCTGTGGCAGCTGCTTCTCCCGCCCCCCAGGCCAGGCTGTGCACAGTGAGCTCAGTCTGTGGCGAAATGCACTGGCACCCTGAGTGACCTTAAGAGCTAACCCAGAGAATGCTGGCGTGGGGGGTTGGGCCAGGAGACCCCACTCAGTAACCACTTCCTCCTCTGGCTCTCCAGCTTGCTGCTTGAAAACCAGGTCACTAGGGGCCTGTGGCAGGGGGCAGGCTGCTCAGACAAGGCTTTCCAGGGCATGCCTTTGGGGTGCAGGTGAAGAAGTGACATACAAAATAGCTAAGTCCTTAAAGGGCTCTCTGCCCTCCAGCTGGCAGCTAGGGCTGACACTGCCCTCTAGGAGGGACATGTTTAGCACATGGTAGAGGCTCACAGGGTCTTGTCTGAAGCTGGGGAGTTCCCCCCCACATCTGTGGCATTCCTGCAGTCCTTGCCTTGGCCAGGTGGCACCTGCCACCCGTGCCCTCTGCCCTGCCCTCTTACCTCTGGGCAGACGAGGCTTCAAAGCCCCTCTTCCCGCTTGGCCCTTGATCCTTTTCCCTGCACCAGGTAGAGGAATCCTTTGCAGAAGACATGGGCTGGGCAGAGGACTGGGATGACCTGGGAGTCTTGCGGGGGCCCAAGACATAAGATGCCTTTTCCAGCCACAGGCAGCCTCAGGTGGTGGCCCCATCTCAGCAGACCCCTGACTTGCAGGTTCACCCAAGGATGGTGAGCCCCAAACCCTGTGAGTGGCAGAAAATGAATGAATGAACCTATTTGGACCCTGCCTTCATAATGAGAAATGTACCTTTAAAATCCACTGATGGGGCAAAAATAAATGACAAAGGAATACTGTGGATTTGATGCCACCGAGTAGAAGTGAATGGGTATTTTATCCATCCCAAGAGCATTCAAGGGTTCCTGGCTATATTAGGTTCTCCAGGGGGACAGAATTTAGCAGGCTTTATGTCTCTATAGAGGGAGTTTATTAGGGAGAATTGGCTCACACGATTACAAGGTGAAGTCCCACGACAGGCCATCTGCAAGCTGGGGAAGAGAGAGTCTGGTAGTGGCTCAGTCCAAGTTTGAAAGCTTCAAACCAGGGAAGCCGACAGTGCAGCCTTCAGTCTGTGACCAAAGGTTCAAGAGTCCCTGGCAAGCCACTGGTGCGAGTCCCAGAGTCCAAAGGCCCAAGAACCTGGAGTCTGATATTCAAAGGGCAGGAGAAGTAGAAAGAAGCATCCAGCAGGGGAGAAAGCAGGCAGCTAGCAGACCGGCAGCAAGGTGATCCCCACCTTCTTCTACCTGCTTTGTTCCAGCAGCCGACTGGACAGTACCCACCCACACTGAGGGTGGTTCCTCCTTTCCCAGTCCACTGACTCAAATGTCAGTCTCCTCTGGCAACACCTTCACAGACACACCCAGAAACAATATTTTACCAGCTATGTAGGCATCCAGTCCATATGACACCTATTAACCATCACACCTGCTCTCAGCTTTCCTGACTGTGAAATGGGACTGGACTAGTGTTAGTTCTCTGGCCCTGGCAACTCTGCCCTTTCATGCTGCGCCATGATTTCAGGCAAGCCCATGGTCATATGAAAGGGTCAATGGGCCCATTTTGTTTTTTCTTTTCCTGCAGTACATGCCTCCCAGGACAGATACATACTCAGGAAATGTCTTACGTCTCCTGGATAACACATCTGGCCCTGTTCCTGCCCAGTCTCCCCACCTCTGCCCCTATCTTCGCATAAAGTGTGCAATGAATGAATGGATGAATGAAGGGTGATGCTGGTCCGCAGGCAGCCCGCTCTGTGCCTGCAAGTGCTGCCCTGTACAGTAAAACTAACCCGAGTCTTGCTCCATCGAGGAAGAATTGAGGGTGTGGGGCTTAGCAGTAGAGTTGAGCCAGCCACAGGGTCAGCAAACTCAGCAGGGGCCTGCGTGTCTTCAGCTCCACTCCTCCTCTCAACCCCTCAGAGCCAAAACCTTTGGCCTCACCCAGCAGAAACAGGCCTGCCGCTGATGAGAAGCTGGCCCTGCCTTTTTCTCAGCCTGCTCCCACGCTGACAGCCTTCTCCTTCGGCCATGCCAAAGAAGCCCAGCCTCCACTGAAAGAAGAGGACCAGAAGGAGGTCAGCAGCAAGGTACGTGGGGGAGCAGGAGGAGGAGGAAGGGGGGCTGGAGAGGACCACAGGCTGCCTGAAGGCAAGCAAGTGCCTGAAGTATTCAAGAGTGGGACCAGCCGCAGAGCAGAGCAAGGAGAGCCCGAGGCAGCCACCCAAGGACTAACGGCCAGAACCTGCAGATGGGGGTTGGGGTGAGGGCTGAAGAAAAGAAGAGAAAGGATGGGGGTCAGAAGAGGGGTGGGGAACTAGGTGTGGGGAAACTAGGTGCAGGGAAGACTACAGAGGGTCACTGAGGGGTAGGAGGCAGGCAGGAAGGAAGGATGAGGAGGTTGCACAGGGCTCAGGAGGAAGCCGGATGTCGGGGAGAGAGCAGAAGGCCTTAGGTGAACCGGGCTGCGTGGTTTGAACTGACACCCAAGATAGCAACTGAGAGGCAGCTGATTCAGGGCTGGTCAGCCAACGGCTGCGCTCTCCAGGCTGGCAAATACCCCGGACTTCTCAGGTGACCTTGGGAGATGTGTCTCTTCCCCTGGTTGGAATGAATTTAGTGAAGCTTGAAGTCACTGTAGTGAGGCAACTGTGCTCATTCTTTGAAACAGAAAACATTCCAGGTCCATAAGCATATCCTGAGGGCCTCCTGGATGCATATTGTCTGTTAGAGACTGGGATTCCATGGTGACTGTGTGAAGTCGTCACCACAGCCCTCCCACTCTAGAGAGGGCCACAGAATATGAAACAAAACAATGGTTCAGTTTAGTAAAATGAGCTCATCCTCCACTCCACTTCTGTGCGCCCCACCCCCCGACCCCTGGCTACATCACAGGCGTTGGCATTCTCAAGTGTGGCCCCCACCATGGTCTCCATTTCAAGCATCCCCCTCGGTCACCAGCATCTCCTGTTGTTCTGCCCGGTCTGTGCAATCCATCAGCTCCAACGCTTGTTCCCTCTCTTGGCATCAACAGTATTCTCCTTGAAGCGGGAACATTGCTATCAGCATGCTAGCTCTCTGTGACCTCTTTCGTTTTAAGAAAGCCAAACAAAACCAAAACAAAATGATCGCTATGTCTCTTCTCTCCTGAGTCCACTCCCGACAGGCATCAGTGCATACCTCCCCCACTGAAACTGCCCACATTGGGGTCACCAGCGACCTTCCCAAATGTAGCCACAGTTAGTCCTCTTCTACCTTGACCCCATCACAGCTTTGGACACGACTTGTGTCTCATCCTTGAATTCTCCAGCCAGGGATGGAGGTGAGGGGTGGCTCTCTCTTGGTCCTGCCTATGTGGAAGGCAGCTCCTTCCCAGCCCTCCTTTGCTGCCTCCTCCTCATCTCCCCCAACTCTGGATGCTGGCACTCCCCCAGCGCTCAGCCCTCTGGCGTCTCGGCTATTTATACTGACCCGCTAGGTCCTCGTGCAGTCCAGACATTCAGTACCATAATCTGTACGCTAAGGACTCCCACATCTCCCTTGCAGCCTAGATCTTCCCCTGACCTCCCAGACTCACATATTTAGCTGCTACTCAATATGTCTGCTTAAATGCCTAATTATACTTGCAACTGACTGTGTCTAAAACGGAACCCTTGAACACTCTCCTCACAAAACCTCCCCCTCTCCCCAGGGGCCCACTCAACTCCAGCCTTCCAGTGGCTCAGGTCAACCATCTTGGGCGTCCTTGGCTCCTCTCTTCCTCTCTTGCCCTGCACTTCACATATCAGCGAAGAGAGTGAGCTGCACCTTAGAAGCATGTCCAGAGTCTGCCCATTCCACACCCCCATGGCCGTCCAGGCCCTGCCACCTCTTGCTTGGATGTTCAGCTGCCTCCTAACCACTCTTCCCTGCTCCCAGTGTGAGCCAGCTCCAGACCCTTCCCCTGCAGCAGCCAGCATGAGCCTTAGAGAAAGAGACGTTAGAACATTCTGTGGATGTGGAAGATATTATCACTGGGGAAGGGTGCAGGGAACACAGGAAGTCTTGGTTCTATTTTGACAACTTGCGAGTTGTTCTTGCGTCTTAAACTATTTCAAAATAAAAGTTTATAAAAAACAACACGTCGAGACAGCCTCTGCCAGCGGAAGTCAGATCATGTCATTCCTCTGCTCACTCCTCTGCTCAAAACCTTAAATGGCTTCCTGTGTCCTTCAGAGGAGAAGCCCAGTCCCTTTCATGGCCCATGTGCTATGGATCCTGCCCCTTGCCCCATCTTGTGTCCTGTCACTTCTCTGACTCAGAGAGCTCAGCCAGTGTCCCGTACACGGTCCCCAACCAGCCAAGCACACCCCGGCCTCAGAGCTTCTGCATTCACTGCCTCTGCTTCCAACACTTCTCTCCTGGAAATCTGTGGGCAGACCTCCTCCCTTCATTTCTGTCTCCACTTAAGCTTCACCTCCTCTAGGGAGTCCCTCAGGGCCTTTGAGTCTAAAAGCCACTGTCATCTCTGTCTCCTTACTTTTCCTTCAGCACGTACTGCCTGATATCAGCAATCGGGTTGTTTTTTTTTTTTCACATTCCAACATAAGTTATCATGTTAGTCGGGCTGTTTATTGTGTCTCCCCCAACACCACAAAGCTCTTGGGGTACAAGGAGTCGTCTGTTTTGTTCACTTCCAGGACAGCAGTTAGCACACAGAGACACATGTTTGATGATTGCATGTTGATGATTGAATGAATGGAGGTTAATAGAGTTTGCCTTGACCTTGTGCCAGATCCAAGTCACCATCTCCCAAGTCTGCCCGGCAGAAGATGCGGCTGAAGCAGATGAAGGAGATGGAGCTGCTCTGGAGGCCGGAGGAACCCAGGACGGAGCGGGAGCTCACTCCCCCAGGGCGTGGGCTCCCGGAGAGCCTTCATGAAGGAAGGTACTGGGTGCCTGGTGCGGGTTTTGCTCAGGCTGGGGGAGCTGAGTCCACTCTCTCATAGCCTGCTGAGGGGCCCATTTTCTTAAAAAAAAAAATTTTTTTTTTGAGACAGAATCTTGTCTCTGTCGCCAGGCGCCAGGCTGGAGTGCAGTGGCGCGATCTTGGCTCACTGCAACCTCTGCCTCCTGGGTTCAAGCAATTCTCCTGCCTCAGCCTCCCGAGTAGCTGGGACTACAGGCACACGCCACCATGCCCAGCTAATTTTTGTATTTTTTTAGTAGAGATGGGGTTTCACCATGTTGGCCAGGATGGTCTCGATCTCTTAATGTCATGATCTGCCCGCCTCGGCCTTCCAAAGTGCTGGGATTACAGGCGTGAGCCACCTTGTCCAGCCTTCTTTTTTAAAAATTTTATTCATTACTTATGTATTTATTTAGAGGTGGGCCCTCGCTCCGTGGCCCAGGCTAAGGGCAGTGATGCGCTCACCTCAGCCTCAAATTTTTGGGCTCAAGGGATCCTCCCACCTCAGCCTCCCAAGTAGTGGGAACTTCAGATGTGTGCTACTGTGCCTGGCTAATTTCTTTTAAATTTTATGTAGGGATGGGGGTCTCCCTATGTTGCCCAGGCTGGTCTTGAACTCCTGGCCTCAAGCCATCCTCCTATCTCGGCCTCCCAGCGTGCCCAGCCATGGTCCCATTTTCAAAGGAGGACGTTGAGGCTGGGGGAACAGACCTACTCAGTTCTTGGACTTCCTCTGTGTCTACAGGCCTCCTTCCCCTCCGGGGCAGCAGGACCCTGTCTGTGCCCACTAGGCTGAGCAGCCCACGCAGAAACGACGTCGGCATCATCCTGAGGAAGCAGGCCAGCCGGGCCTCCCTGCCCAGCATCCCTGTCAGCAAGCAGGAGCCCCACTTTGCCCGCCATGCCTCAGGTGGGCAGGCCTGACCGGCAGGCACATACATCCCTCTGCCCATGCTGCCTCGGGATGCCCTGAGGCATGGTAAAGGTGACCTCTGTGGCTTTGCTTCTGCCCCTTGTCCATGTTAGACCAGGAGGCAGCCTGGGGTGGTGGTCGCCTTACCAGAGGGAGAAACAGTGTTGGGGACTCATAATTGTCTATGGGCTGGGCTGGGGGACTCAGGATCTCATATCTGGAGCTGTGACATGCCCAGCCTGTGTGACATGTCCTGGAGGAATGACCAGCGCACCAGGGCCAAAGACGTGAGGTAACAGCACATAGGGAAGTAGCTGAGAACACCAGGAAGAGGACGGGAGGGTTGGGGAGGAACTCAGTTTCTTTCCTGTTGCTTCATAAAATGTCAGGGCTGGGCAGTGCTGGCTGTAGATGGGAATCAGAGGGTCCAGAGCTTCTACCAGGGCATCTCGGGACTCGTGCCCAGGACAAGGGGACACTCTGTCCCCATTCTACCAGAGGAGCTTCTATTTTGCCTCACTCTTTTATATACTGGGCATTCATGTGACATTTCATTTGGAAAGATTTTGCTACTGAAATAAAGCTTAAAAACAGCTTGGTTTGGAGTTTCTGTAAGTGTGGGATGCGATGGTAAATGATCGTAGACTAGAGCACAATTCCATTCTGTAAATAACACCAGCTCACCTCCCTTTTCAATTCTCTTTCTGTCCTCAAGTAGAAAGTCTGAATTTTGTGCTAGTCTTTAGCACTTCTCTTCTTATTTTAAATTTTTTATAAAGAAAAGATGTTGAATTGGTTCATGGTTCCACAGGCTGTACAGAAACCACAGTGGCTTCTGCTCCTGGGAGGCGTCAGGAAACTTACGATCACGGTGGCACCTCTCCTTTTAAACAAGGAGATCCTCTTTCAGGCTCAAAGACATCAGAAGCTGGCTGTAATTTTTTAGCTAGAGTTTTTAACATTGTTTTACTTTCACTGTAAATATTTATCTTATTCTATGACAAACAATGTTAGTTTATGGTAGTGAAAGTTCCCTTTAAAATTAAATTCTTTAGGATTTGAAAGTGGTGTGATATGAAGAAAAATACAATGTAAATAAAAGGACAGGCTATTGAGAGATATGGCAAAAAATCATGAAAGTGGTAATTGAATGATATAATTGATACTGAGAACTATTGATCTGTGTAACCCAACCCACTTTTTAAAAAATTTTATCTTTTTTAAGACAGAGTCTCACTCTGTCGCCCAGGCTGGAGTGCAATGATATGATTTCTGCTCACTGCAACCTCTGCCTCCTGGGTTCAAGTGATCCTGCCTCAGCCTCTTGAGTAGCTGGGACTACAGGGGCATGCCACCATGGCCTGACTAATTTTTGCATTTTTGGTAGAGACAGGGTTTCACCATGTTGGCCAGGCTGGTCTTGAACTCCCAACCTCAAGTGGTTTGCCTACCTTGACCTCCCAGAGTGCTGGGATTAGACCCAGTGATGCAAAGGCCACCCACGGTCACTCAAGGTCGTGGTGCCCCATGGTGCCACCATCTAAAGATCACTAGACTGACACTTTGGTTAGTGATGCTTGACCCAGTCTGTTGTCCCTTTTTATTTGAACTGTTTTATGTTTGGTGGGTGAGTGAATGGGTAGAAACAAGATCTTCAAGTAGGTTAGGTTGTTGGAGTTAGAAAAAAAAAAGCCGACATTCTCCTCTTACTACCTCCCTGGAAGCTGCATTTCAATCCTTATCTTCCTCTCTCCTCACAGTGAATGAAGAATCCCTTAACTTGCTTTGTAGTTTGGGTTTTTAGTCTGGCTGGAAATGATAGTATTTCAGGATTGTAAACCTGCTGGTCCTCCTGATTCTCCTAATAAGTCCTGTGAAGGGCTGGTCTTTCTTGGGGGACTGGGTTGGTTTAGGTGAGCTCAGTTCAGGATCTGTTCAATTTCTTCTGTTTTGTGTGTGAAAAGTAGAAATGACTGAACCAGAAGGTGCAAATATGAACAGGACTGGAAAGCCGTCAGAGGTAGGGCAAATGGGAGGCAACACGAGCCCTCAAGACACTGGAGGCTGGATCCCCCTCCCGGTGCCTTTTGTGGGTTTGTTTTTACATCCAGTGGATGCTAATACCCCTGCAGGGTGCAGTAAAGGCAGGGAAGGGGTGGGGGGGTAGGAGGATGGATTGCTTGCTCCAGAAAACCGAGCCTCTTTAGAGAGCGTCACAGACAGTATGTCATTCTCGTCCGTGCTGCCCAGGGAAGGATGGGGGAGGTTGGATGTTACCTCCTGACTCTCAGAGAGTAACTGAAAGAGCTGATGAAGGGACCATTCCACACGCCAAGGGCAGGGCTGAGAAGGAAGTCCAGGAGTGAGGGATTCGTGTCTCCGCTTTTTTTATTTTATTTTATTTTTACTTATTTTTTTTTTTATTGCATTTTAGGTTTGGGGGTACATGTGAGGAACATGGAAGATTGTTGCATAGGTACACACATGGCAGTGTGATTTGCTGCCTTCCTCCCCATCACCTATATCTGGCATTTCTCCCCATGCTATCCCTCCCCAACTCCCCCCCCCCCCCCACTATCCCTCCCCTTTTTTCCCCCCGACAGACCCCAGTGTGTGATACTCCCCTCCCTGTGTCCACGTGTTCGCATTGTTCAACACCCGCCTATGAGTGAGAACATGCGGTGTTTGATTTTCTGTTCTTGTGTCAGTTTGCTGAGAATGATGGTTTCCAGGTTCATCCATGTCCCTACAAAGGACACAAACTCATCGTTTTTGATGGCTGCATAATATTCCATGGTGTATATGTGCCACATTTTCCCTGTCCAGTCTATCATCGATGGGCGTTTGGGTTGGTTCCAGGTCTTTGCTATTGTAAACTGTGCTGCAATGAACATTCGTGTGCATGTGTCCTTATAGTAGAACGATTTATAGTCTTTTGGATATATACCCAGTAATGGGATTGCTGGATCAAATGGAATTTCTATTTCTAGGTCTTATTTTTTTTTTAATTAGATATTTTACAAAAAATTTTATAAAAAAGACGGGGTTTCACCACTTTGGTCAGGCTGGTCTTGAACTTCCGACCTCAGGTGATCCACCCGCCTTGGCCTCCAAAGTGCTTGGATTACAGGCGTGAGCCACCACGCCCGGCCCGCTTTTTTTTTTTTTTGAGATGGAGTCTCACTCTGTCGCCCAGGCTGAAGTGCAGTGGCATGGTTTCGGCTCACTGCAACCTCCGCTTCCTGAGTCCAAGTGATTCTCCTGCCTCAGCCTCCCGTGTAGCTGGGATTACATGCATGCACCACCATGCCCAGCTAATTTTTGTATTTTTAGTAGAAACAGCGTTTCACCATGTTGGGCAGACTGGTCCTGAACTCCTGACCTCGGGTGATCCAACCGCCTCGGCCTCCCAAAATGCTGGGATTACAGGCATGAGCCACCACACCCGGCTGTGTCTCTGCTTTCCGTAAAGGGCTTCCTCTCCACTCAGACTTGCCCAGGACCTTGGGACGTACTGTGGTGAAAATCATCCGGGTGAAGGTGAAGCTCGGGAGAAAACTCACAGGAAGGGAGATGTGGTAGTGAGCATTCTGGACTGGGACGGGGACCATCTTGTCCTGGCTATGCTGACGGAGGAGCTGAGGGGCTGTGGAGAGTCCCCCACCCTTTCTGGGCCTCTGAGACCTCAACTGTGTGATCAAGGCATTTGGCTAGACAGAGGCCCTGTAAGATTCCTTCCTGTTTTAGGAGTTTATGATTCCAGCATCTGTCCCCAGGGAAGGAGAGCCTAGAAAACATGACAGCCTGCTTGTTGTGGGTCCCTGCGTGCATGGCTGTGTCTGGACCGTGTGGGTGCCAGTTAGCCTACATTGCCTTCCTCCAGCCATCTGCTTTTGGACCACTTCCCTGCTTGTGGGCAACCCCACAAAAGGCTGGATAGCAGCAGGGAAGGGGGGAGGCACTGATCACTTGGGTCTCTGGTTGGGAAGGAGGTTAGACCACCACCAAAGTGAGTAGGGAGGTCATTCACTGATGGCTCAGGGGGGACCCACCTCACCGCAGAGGAGGCAGGTTTGGAGGTGTCCACCCAACTGGGGGGCTTTGTCCCATGACATCACTTGGCTTATCACAAGTCTGTTTATAAGAATCGTATTGGCAAGGGCAGGAAGGGAAAAGGTAGAGCTAGGAGGTCTTCATGGCTCTTGGGCAGGGAAGCCCAGGCACTGGCTTCTCAGCCTCACCAGCCGCCTCCCCCTGTACACCTTCCCTGTAGGTGGGCTCAGGGCGGTGGCACAGCCTCCCGTGGGAGCGGTGGCAGGAGCGGCCACTCAGGGCTCTTACCTGTCCTGCTGCGTGAAGCCTGCTGTTTCTTTCTTGTGAATGCAGCTAACTCATTACCTGCGGTACTCACCCTGGGGTCTCCTGAGTGGGAAGAGGAGGAGGAGATGGATCTTAGAGCCTTTAAGGAGCTGAGGCCTTTCTCAAACCCGGAGCTGGGGCTGATGGACGCACTCCAGTGCCTCAATAGCCGTGACTGGTGAGGAGACGCCTCCCCCACGTGCTGTGGTCTGGCCAGAGGCTGGGCTGTTGCACTAGCTTCTGCCCCTCAACTACCCCCACCCCCACTCTGGGGTTCCAGCACCATGGAGGGAGGACTGTGTGTGTGTGCACATGCGTGTGTTCATGAGTGTGTGGTGCTCCTGGCTTTATGTGTGTGCCCTGCGACCCTCCATGCACCTATGCATGGCTCCGTGACATGCCGAAGCCAGGCATGGCAAGGATGCATTTGATTCCACACCACGGGGCCCAAGAAAGGCTGCAGCCCTTTATTTCTCTGATTGAAATTGAATCTGCTCCGAGTGCTCCTCCCACTGTGGGGGATGCAGGACCATGGTCATGAGCAAAGCCTCGGGCTCCAGAACATTTGTGAGACGCCCTCCTTGCCTTCAGTCCTTCCTGTTCAAGTGCCTTCTGTTGAAGATGTTGTCTTTGTGTCAAGGACGCAGGCAGGTCCTGGGGTGGGCTTCCATGCAGCACTGTCAGAACTGAGGACTGGCCAGAGGCCACATAAAACTGGCTTTTACTGAGTGGTTAGGATTTCAGGCCAGGGTGTTACCCCGGGGAAACCCTGGTCTGAGGCCATAGAATGGCACTCTGCTGTGCACTGTGAGGGTGGGCCATGATGGTGCGTGACGTGGGGCCCCTTGTCTGCAGAGAGGTGGGGCTCCTCCCTCCCCACCTGCCTGCAACAGGGCCTGGCCTTGCTTCTCAGGCAGATGAAGGAGAAGGGTCTGGTGAGCATCCAGCGCCTGGCAGCCTGTCACTCAGAGGTCCTCACCGGGAGGCTGCACGACGTGTGCTTGGCGGTGACTGGGGAGGTGAGGCCCCCAGCCTGTGCACTGTGCATCTGGCCCTGCTGCGGCTGCTCGAGGCAGTCCCCTAGCAGCTGTGAAGGGGCCATGGCTCCAGGAACATGGGCATCCCTGCTTATTTCTCAGCCTTCAGCCACTGAGGTAGGAGGTAGCCACCCATTTCTCAGATTGGAAAACTGAGGCCTAGGGTCTCCTTATTTGTAATCTTTGGAAATGGAAACAATGAGAATCCCACATGCCCATGTGTTGGCCTGCATGGTCCTCTGTACTCAAATGCCTGAAGAGGGCTGGAGTGCTCTGGGCCAGATCCCCAGCTCCAGGGCAGTTGTAGTGCTTCCCAAGGCCTTTTGCTCATGGCTCTGAGGCTTGGTCTAGGCTGGGTCCAGAGAGGCAGGAGGCTGTATTTGGTCTCATGTGGAGGGTGTGCCCCACTCTTGGGAGTGGACTGCCCCAGTGGGGGTGGGTGAGAATGAATATTGAGGACGCTGTTTTGTTGACACGCAGGGGCCTGGGTGGTGTTGGGAGCATCCGCCTTCCTGCATGTGGCCTGGGGTCTCTGTTTTGTCTACAAAGCGAGGCATCCAGAAAAAATACAGTTACTTTTTCCCAGGTTAATTAGAGTCAAGTCAGCACTACTGTGCTTCTCATGGCACCTATCTCACGGTAGTGGCAAAGATCAAATCAGTGCTTTGAAGACAGTGTACACATTTCCGATGGCCATGACAATGATGGATTAATAACAGATGATAACGAAATGGGACAGTTTTGCTCAGAGCAGCTGCAGGGTTTTTGTTTCCAGCATGGCAAGGCTTAGGTCAGGGGAAGGGTGGGGGCAGAGGAAGAGGGTGGTGCAGGGCCCATTCTCCGTGCGTCCCAGAGCCCTTGGCAGGGTCCAGCACCCTGGAGGGCCCCTCTCCTCTCTCCAAGGTCACCAACCTGCGCTCCAAGGTGTGTTGCCTGGCCATCAGCACCTTGGGAGGCCTCTTCCAGGCCTTGAAGAAGAATATGGACCAGGAGGCCAAGGAGATCGCCCGCTGCTTGCTGCAGAAGATGGGGAACACCAGCGAGTTCATCCAGAGAGCAGCTGGCCGGTCCCTGGGGGCCATGGTGGAGAATGTGACCCCTGCCCGCTCCCTGGTGGCCCTCACCTCGGCGGGCGTCTAGTACGTGGCTGCTTGTTGTCTGAGGGGGCGGGGGAGGTCAGGGAGGGTAAGTCGAGGGGGAGAAGCCCTGGGATGTGACAGGAGGAAGGAAGGGTGCAGGAAGGGAGGGAGGCATGCAAATGAGGATGCAAGGGGTCCCTTGGGATGCTAGAGGCCAAGGTCAGAGGTTCAGAGTGAAGAAGGGGCCTGTCTCAGACTTCACAGCAGGTGCCTCCCATTTAGCTGGAGGAGGAAGAAGACTCCTGCTTCCCTGTGTCAGGCACCCGGCTTCTCTCCCCACCTTTCATCGGCCAGGCTGGGGTAATGCAGGGAGCTCTGGCTGGAAGAGGAGGGTGCTGTTGCACGCTGTGGCTGTGGGAGCACCCCGGGAGATAGGGCTACAGAGGCAGCCTGAGCGTGGGCCCTGGAGCTCCTCCATCCCCAGGAGCAGTGTTGCTTTCTGATGAAATGTGGGCCAGTGAGAAGACAAAGGTGCAGAATTGAATACTTGAGCTTGCCCCGCTGGGCCTGCTCCTGCGGAGGGGAAGGTGTTGGGCTCCTGTTGGAGCCTTTCTGCTGATTTGTTTTCCCCGTCATTAAAAACCCACACTAAAAGCAAAACCAAAAGCATTTCCTAAGCACCTTCTCCCACAGAGCAAAACACCTCTCCACCCCAGAAGTGGACCATTACGCTATGCATGAGGCTTCTCAGTAGCCCTGGGGGCCTGTTGGACCAGCTGGGAGACCTTTAGTAATTGCACCATAGCATATTGAGATCCTGCTGGGTGAGATCCTGCCCAGCCACATCGCCTGGGTTCACATCCTGATTGTCACTTCACTTCTTGGCATCTCAGCTGACTCATCTGTAAAATGGGAATAATAATGGTGTCCACCTCCTGAAGTTGTTATGAGAAGTAGTTGAATTGACTCATGAAAGTGCACTTAGAACAGTGCCTGCCTGTACCTGACATTCACTGAGTGCCTACTGTGTCTGTAATTCACTTGGGAGAAATTAATTGTATTTTTCTCTGGATGCCTCCCTTTGGCTCAGCTTCCTCACCTGCAAAATGATAATAGTAGCTAATGGGGTGGATGTGAGATCATGGATAACAGGTGCTGGCCTGGAGGGACAGGCAACGGATCACTGTCAACAAGAACGAGGGTCGTGGCTTATGCATCTGAGTCCCTGCGATCTTGCTGAAATGCAGATTCTGGTTCAGATGCCAGTGCTGCTGGTCCAGGGACCATGCTGAGTAGGGAGAGCTCTGAAGTCCCCACTGTGTTTCACTGGGGTAGGACTCTAGGGCACAAAAGGGTCAGTGCTGCCTGATGGAGTGGGGACACACAGGCCCTTTGAAGAGGGGGGCCAGGCGTGGTGGCACACGCCTGTAATCCCAGCACCTTGGGAGGCTGAGGCAGGCGGATCACAAAGTCAGGAGATGGAGGGCATCCCGGCCAACATGGCGAAACCCTGTCTCTACTAAAAATACAAAAATTAGCCAGGCATGGTGGCTGGCACCTGTAGTCCCAGCTACTCCAGAGGCTGAGGCAGGAGAATCACTTGAACCTAGGAGGTAGACATTGCAGAGAGCCAAGATCATGCCACTGCACTTCAACCTGGTGACAGAGTAAGACTCCATCTCAAAAATAAATAAAATAAAATAAAATAAAGAGGTGCCATTCTGACAGGTTTCTCTTGTGGAGCTCGGGTTCCACTTGTTATGGTCATCCTCTCACCCAGTAATCCCTCTTCTCCCTCCTGCCTCGGTTCAGTTCAGCAAACGTGCAGTAAGTTCCTGCTAAGTGCCAGGGATGTGCCAGGCACCAGTGGGGCAGTGGGGTTGCAACAGAGGGGGAAACCAGGACTCCAACCAGCACACCAGTAGGGCAGGGCTAGCGGCCTGGGGGCAGAGAAGGCAACCAGCCAGCCCTGAGGGGCCTGGAGCACACAGCCTAGCTTCCCTGGGACCCTGCAGAGGGACAGGCAGGTGGGTAGAAGCTATGTCCTTTTCTTTCAGCTCTCGTCCCATCCCTTCTGTCAAGCCAAGTCCGTTGAGGGTCCATACTCCTGGCCTCCACTTTCTCACCTTCCATTTCCCCCTCTACCCATTGAGTATTGCACTGATTTCTATATCACCCCAGCACCATTCTCTGTAAGAGCATTCAGGCCTTTTTTTTTCTGGAGGTATTTAGATCACTCTTTTCGTTATTATGGATTCAGCAGTGAAAAGAAAACCGAAGCCCCTGTTTTGGAGCTTACTTCCTAGTCAAGGGAGACAGATAACCTGGTCCCTGGCCACAGGGAGCTGGCAGCCTGGTGGGAGCCCTAAGGGTGCAACTGTACTTCCCTGGGGGACAAAGACAGCACTACCCTGGGCCATGGCTAGGACATCTAATTCTGCCTGTGGGACTGGGGAAGGAAGAGGAGGCATTGGTTAGGTAGGGTTTTTCTAGGTGGAAGGAAGATGGAGAAGCGTATTTAGACAGAAGGAAGGATCTGTGCTTAGGAAGCGCCCAAGAATGGTGGCATACGGTGTATTGGAGAATGTTGTGTGGCTTCATGTGGCTTTCCTTCCTTCTCCCGTTGTCGCTGTCACCCTATTAGTAGAAAGTGAGTGCTCTTTCCCCGAAGATTTCCCTCAGCTCGCCTGGGACAGGTACTTTTGGAGCCCCTGGCTGGCATGAAGCATGGGTCTGCACTGGTAGACCCAGGTCTGCAGTCTGGGGACTCCCACACCACCATCCTGAGACTGACCCCTGGCCATGATTTCCCTTCAGCCACCGGAATCCCCTGGTCCGGAAATGCACGGCTGAGCACCTCTGGGCTGTGCTGGAGCAGATTGGCGCTGAGAAGCTTCTCTCGGGCACCAGAGACAGCACAGACATGCTGGTGCACAACCTGGTGAGGCTGGCCCAGGACTCCAACCAGGACACCAGGTAGGGCAGGGCTGCGGGCCTGGGGGCTGGGAGGGGGAACCAGCCGGCCCTGAGGGGCCTGGAGCACGCAGCTCAGCTTCCCTGGGACCCTGCAGAGGGACAGGCAGGTGGATGGAAGCTGTGTCTCTTCCTTTCAGCTCTTGTTCCATCCCTTCCGTCAGGCCAAGCCCATTCAGGGAGGGGTCCGTACTTCCTGTCCTCCCTTTCTCGCCTTCCATTTCCCCCTCTACCCAGTGAGTGTTGCTCTTGTTTCTACCTCACCCCAGCACTGTTTGCTGTGAGACCATTCAGGCCTTTTTTCTGGAGATGTTTAATGATCACTCTTTTTGTTATTATGGATACAGCAGTGAAAAAGAAAAATGAAGCCCCTGTTGTCTTGGATATCACTTCCTAGGGATGTAGTCCCTGCTGTTCCTCCTGTTCTTCCCTGCTGCAAACAGTGTTGCATGGCACCTCCTCCGACGTGCCCAAGGGCAGGACTGTGGGTCAGGTGCTCGTGTGCGCTCCAGCAGCCCCGCCCTGCCTGAGGTCCGCATCTGCCTCCTTCCTACCCAGCCTCTCAGTGGGGCAATATCTGGATTTCTATTTTTTATCCATCTAATGGGTGAAAAATGATAGCTCATCATTGTTTTAGAGTGCCTTTTCCCCCTGCTTATTCATAATGAGTTTGAGTGTTTCTTTACATGCTTGCTAGCCTTTATGATTTAAAAAAAAACTCAAAAAACCTCTCTGGCTGCTGCAGGACTGGTAGTGAGAGAGAAAGGCAGGGATGCAGGAGGAACAGCAGATGATGGCTGCCCCAGAGTCCAGGCAAGAGGGGCTGGAGGCTCGGACCGGAGGTGGTGGGTGGCTTTGGATGTATTTTGAAGGCAGAGCCAACAGGATGCAGGTGGTAAGGGTTTCAAAGACGAATTGAAGATACTCTTAAAGTGTTACCCTGAACAATGGCGAATAATAGAGCCATTTGCTGAAATGAGGACTATCAGTGGAGAGGTAGAAGGTTTTGCTTACTCCTGCAAGAATAGCCATAATCAAAAAATCAAGAAATAATAGATGTTGGCATGAATGCGGTGAACAGGGAACATTTCTACACTGCCAGTGGGAATGTAAACTAGTACAACCATGATGGAAAACAGTGTGGAGATTCCTTAAGGAACTAAAAGCAGAACTACCATTGGATCCTGCAAGCCCACTACTGGGTATCTACCCAGAGGAAAAGAAGTCATTATACGAAAAAGATACTTGCACACGCATGTTTATAGCAGCACAATTAGCACTTGCAAAAATGTGGAACCACCCCAAATGCCCATCAATCAATGAGTGGATAAAGAAACTGTGGTACACACACACACACACACACACACACACACACACACACACACACACATATATATAATGAATATATACACATAATGGAATATAATGTGTGTGTATATATAATGGAATACTACTCGACCATAAAAAGGAATGATTTAATGGCATTTGCAGCAACCTGGACAAGATTGGAGACCATTATTCTAAGTGAAGTAACGCAGGAAAGGAAAACCAAACATCATATGTTGTCACTCATAAGTGGGAGTTAAGCTATGAGGTTGCAAAGGCATGCAAATGACGTAATGGACTTCGGGGACTCAGGGGAGACTAGTGGGAAGGAGGTGAGAGAGGAAAGACTGCAAATTGGGTGCAGTGGACACTGCTCGGGTGATGGGTGCACCAGAATCTCACAAATCACCGCTAAAGAACTTACTCCTGTAACCACCAGCCACCTGTTCCCCCAGTATCCTATGGATATAAAACATTAAAACAGAAATAAAAACAAACAAACAAAACATTACCTGGCCAGGCGCAGTGGCTCACACCTGTAATCCCAGCACTTTGGGAGGCCGAAGCAGGTGGAACTCTTAAGCCCAGGAGTTTGAGATCAGCCTGGGCAACATAGCAAAATCCTATCTCTACAAAAAATACCAAAATGTTAGTTGGGCATGGTGGCCTGTGCCTGTGGTCCCAGCTACCTGAGAGGCTGAGGTAAGAAAATCACTTGAGGCCAGGAGGCACAGGTTGCAGTGAGCTGCAGTAGGGCCATTGCACTCCAGCCTGGGCAACAGAGTGAGACCCTGTCTCAACAAAAGCAAAAACAAACAAACAAAAAACACAAATCACATTGCCATTAAACTTGGAGCAAATGCTTTGAAGAGTGAGTTTTAGGGGGACTGGAGGAGCGGGATGAAATGTCTGTAAACAGCCATTCTTTGTGTAGCATCTACTATGTAGTAAAGTGTCGTGTAACTCTGCCATGCCATGTAAAAAAAAAAGAAAAGGAGGAAAAGGTTTTGGTTTATTTATTGGTTTTAAATTGTTGGTAGAGGGATGGAAATCAAGGTCTAAAATCTCTCCAGATCTGATGTGCCTCTCCATTCTGACCTCTCCCTGACACTGGATGATGCTGACCACATTTCCCTTTCCTTCCTGGAACTCTGTCCTTCCCGGTTTCCATGGCACTGTACTCTGGGGATTCTCCTTGTCCCTCTGTGGCCATTCTGCCCCTTCCTGCCACCTGAGTGTAGGTGGCTGCCAAGGTGTCTGTAGGCCTCATCTCCCTCTCCTAGCTTTCACTTCCGGTGGCTCCAGCCACCAGCCAAGTTGGAGGCTTCCCAATCTTTCCCTCCAGTCCAGACCCTTCTTTGAGCATCAGTCCCCTATTTCTAAAGCCTCCATGGGACCCACCATCCAATGTCCTACAGCCATTGCCAGTGCTGAGCGTCCCTAAATGAACTCATTTCCTCCTCTCCAAGTCTGCTTCTCTGACTGTGTTCTCTCTATCATTAAAAGTGACCATTATTTACCAAGCCACCCAAGAGGCAAAAAGGGGACTCTCATACTTCATTGATTTCAAGACACACATCCTCCCTTGATTTTAATATCTTTAAAATTGGCATGCATCTTACAAGGAGAGGCATTTCACAGTTGCTGTTGGGTTTCAGTTGGGCTAGGCGGTGATTATGACATAGGTGTTTTTGTTGTTTTTAAGAGATGGGGTCTTGCTATGTTGCCCAGGTTGGAGTGCCGTAGCTATTCACAAGTGTGATCGTTGCACACAGCCTTGAACTCCTGGGTTCATGTAATCCTCCTGACTCAGCCTCCCAAGTAGCTGGGACAACAGGCGTGCACCACTGTGCCCAGCTTATGATGTGGTTATACTATCCACACCTTCACAAACTTGGTCATTGTCACTGAGTATTAATTTCTGAATTAAATTTTGCATTGTAGGAACTACACTATGAGCCTTTCTTCGTAAACTTATTTTCGGAAGTGATTTTTGGATACTCTCTGGAGAATTATTGAGTTTAATCTGTTTAAAGTTTCTTAGAAATATTACACGATTATTTACAATTGAAATGAATCATTATTGTATATGAGAAAAGGCATGGCCACATAGCAGTGACTATGCATTAGATATCAATGAAGCAAACACTGTGGAAGGGATGACCAAGTCCCACATTTTTTTTTGCAAAGCAATCAATAAGAACTTTACCTGAACTGAGGAAGAAAAATACTGAGAAGTAATGCCATCTTCTGTTCTGAGATAGCATGTAGAAAGATCGCCTTCACACGTGGGGCAGTGTCGTTGGAGGCTGTGGAAATCACCAGTTTTAATTTTTCTGATTTTCCTTAGTGGGAAATAAAGTAAGGGTGCCTTTTACAATGAATGGAGGCTTGGGTTTGAGTGAAATATGATTTATGATTTTAGATGCGTCCTGCTTCACTTCCAACCAGCTACCAAGTCCTGTGGTTTCAACCTTCTCAGCAGCTCTTGGATCTGACTGTGCTTTCTCATCCTCACTGCACTGCCTTATTTCAGGCCTGCACCATCTCTTGCTTGGACGCTTATGGTGGCCTTCTAATAAGTCTCCTGGCCCCCAGCCTTGTCTCCACCGATCCATCCTCTGCACTGCTGCTAGAGACATTTTGACTAATGTACAAATTGAATCATTCTTCAGCTTCCTGTTGCCTGCAAGCTGAAGCCCAACTCCTTCATGTCTCCCTAAACAGGGTCCTGTGTTCTCCTCTGGTCTGTTTCCTGTGTCCAATCCTTGCTCACTATTCTCCAACATATCCCCCTGCAGACACGTCAGACTGTGTTATAGTCCTAAATAACCCTTTTCCTCTGATGTATCCCAAATCCCACCCAACTTGTGAACTCCTACCTATCTCTTGAGTCCCAATCCAAAGGTCACCTCTTCTATGAAGCCCTCCTTGATTCCCACACCTGCTACCACTGTTCATCGGGTAGATTGACTACACCCTCCTATACTCTCCTCCTTTACCCTTTCTAAGATTTCTAAATGTTCCATGTTAGAAAAAAGTTGAGTATATTTAGGTATAGCCATTCAACAGAATATTGTGTAGCCATTGAAAAGGATGTTTATGGAGAGTTTTAAGGGACTTGGGAAGATGATTAATGAATGATAAAGTGAAAAAGCTGGATACAACTTGTATATACATTCTGATATCAACTAGAAAGTAAATGCACAGAAAAAAGACTATAGGAAAATATGTACGAATTTACTAGTGATTTTCTCTTGGTAATGGGATTATGGGCGATGTTTATTCTTTTATTAATCCATTTTTTAACTGGGTAAGGATTGCTTTTATAATTAGAAAAAGTATTAAAAACTCTCTTTAATTAGGAAGATTATGTAAAGCTGTAAAGTAAATTTATTATGCATTTCGGAGGCTGTTTTTTTATCTTGCCCTCTCTCCTGTGGCAGATTTTATGGCCGGAAGATGGTGAATATCTTGATGGCGAACACTAAGTTTGATGCATTTCTGAAGCAGTCCCTCCCATCTCACGACTTGCAGAAGGTCATGGCAGCCATTAAACAGCGGGTGAGTTGTGGGGCATGAGTGGCTTATGGCCTTTTGGGGGTGGGGGCGTCAGTGCTGAACCTGGCAGCCTTCGAGTGGGTCAGGGGAGTGGGGAGTGGATTTCAGAGGTGTTAATTTCATCCACTGCTCCTGACAGGTGGGGATGGCTGTGATTTCTGTCCTCTGCGCTCCTACCTGGTTCTGCCCCCCACACTGCCTTTGTTCCTTGAGCCTCCCTGGGTCTCCATGCCTTCATCTGTTAACTGGGGATCTTGATCCCTGCCCCAGCTACTTTCAGGGCTCTGGAAGGCTCAATTGTGAACTCTGAAGCTCTTTTAGGTGGAAGGGGATTATTGCTGTTGTTATGTCTACACTAGAATGTCTGGCAGTTCCCTGGAGGACCACTCCCTCTGGCTCATGCTCTGTGTATATTTTTCAAGGGAACAGAAGATCATGATGAACTCTCCCTCCACCAAAGGTCGCAAGGCGTTGAGGAGTCTGGTGGTGTGTGAGAATGGGATGCCCATAGAGGAGGGGTACGGCTGCTCTTGTCTCTCTGGACTTCACATCTAACACTTCTGACAGAGGCGTCCTGCTTGCCCATGGCCAGGGGTGGCTCTGGGGTGGACCTATGGATTTGGGGTACCGCTGAGACCTAGTTGGGTCTGCAATGCTAATAGATGAATTTGCAGGATGTGTTCCCCCAACCCAAATCCCAGGGAGACCAAATCCTGGGCTTGGGAGCATCAGCCAGTAGGAGTTGGTTCCTGCAGTCCCAGCTGAGTGGGTGGGATTCCTTTAGTATCCGTGGTCAGGCTCTCTGTGAGAGCTCAGTGTTACTCATTCGCTTAGACCAGCAGATCCTTTACCCACCAGAGTGGCCAGCCTGGGACTAGTTCAGAGGCCCAGCCTTAAGTAAGGCAGATAAGAAGGCATGGACTGAGAGGCTGGGAGGAAGGGGTGTCGGGGTGCTGGGAGCAGTTAGAAACCAAGCAGGAGTCCGATGGTCACTCCTGTGCTTCAAACTTAAGCCTTTCTGCAATGTCCTGGGCTGATCCCATCTGAACTCCTTAGCAGGCCACCAGGGAAGCCCCCTGCCCACTTCTTCAAAGGTAACTTCCTGCCCCCCTCTCCCGCTCTTCGTCTCTCGGCCAGACCAGAGCCGCACCTGGGATAAGCAAAACATGACAGCAGCTCCTGTTCACGGCCCCTCCCTGTCCTCTCTTCCTGCTGTGCCTTTGCTTATCCTAGGTGCCATCCACACCTACAACTTGCCTGTTGGTTCTGCAAGATTCAGCTCACCTGTCACCTTCTCCAGGAAGCTCTACCACTCGGTCCCCCACGTCCTCCCAGGGTGGCAGGCTGCCCTGTTCTTTATACCTCTGTCAGCTCAGTTGACGTCTGGGTCTCCCATTGGTCTGTGCGCTCCTAAAGGCAAAGGCTGTGCTCTCATCTCACACTTCCCAGTGCCCAGCACAGCTCTTGGCTCTCAGTAGACAATGAGTGTGGAATACAGGAGTGAATCACAGAATGAGGGACAGTGGGCCCCACTGGATGGGACCTGGGTATAGGGCATGAGCTCAATGACCCAGGCTTGGAACTGAGGGAGGGAGACAGCAGTTCTGCACGGAGCTGCTCTCATGCTGGCTGGAACGGGCCGGGGGGCTGTGATGGGCATGTGATCCCAGTGTAAGAAAATGGTGCTTTTTACAATTTCCCAAGTTGCTGCGGGATGTGAGCAGAGCCTAGCCAGCCGGGGCTCAGGTACAGGAGCCAGGCAGAAGGTTGGCCACGATGACCTCCAAGGTCTTTCTCCACTTGTACATTAAATGTGCACAGTTGGCCAGGCGTGGTGGCTCGTGCCTGTAATCATAGCACTTTGGGAGGCTGAGGTGAGTGGATCATGAGGTCAGAAGTTTGATACCAGCCAGGCCAACAAGCTGAAAACCTGTCTCTACTAAACATACAAAAATTAGCTGGGTGTGGTGGCACATGCCGGTAATCTGAGCTACTTGGGAGGCTGAGGCAGGAGAATTGCTTGAACCTGGGATGTAAAGGTTGAAGTGAGCCGAGATCATGCCATTGCATTCCAGCCTGGGTAACAAGAGCGACACTCTGTCTCAAAAAAAAATGTGTACCAAGAAAAAAAAAAAATGTGTACCAGTCATTTTTTTATGGATAGCTACTCCCTCACTCTGACTTCCCCCACTGCTTACATATCTTCTGAAAGAGAAAAAAACGGTGGGAGGAGAGAACCCTGACCCCTGACCCCAACCCCGTAGGGCCCTGGGGCAACAAGCTGCAGGTGGAGGGGAAGCTGGGGGTGGTCTCAGCTGCAGGTGGCATTCTCGTCTCTGCCCCCACCTGCCTGTAGAAGGTGGCATGGGACCGGAAGTGGGTTCATTCTCCGGGGCTCTTCCCTGGGGGTCAGACACTCTGCTCCTTACCTAGGCTCAGCTCCAATGGCCCGAGGCTGGTGGGGCTGCGCTCCTCGCTGCGGGGCGGCGGGGAGATGGTGGAGCAGCTGCGGGAGCTGAGGCGGCTGCTGGAGGCCAAGGACTTCCGGTCCCGGATGGAAGGTGTGGGGCGGCTCCTGGAGCTCTGTGAGGCCAAGCCGGAGCTCGTCGCTGCCCACCTGGCCCAGGTGAGCACTGCCGGCTTCTCCCCTCCCAGCTGTCTCTCCCCTGTGGGTGCAACTTGAATTCGGACAACCCTGAATGGGGCTGGACGTTGTGTCAGACCCCTCAGGGTGTAAGGAGCACTTGCTGTGCAGTTGGTGTTCGTAATGTGGCGACTACCTGGGAGTGGCTGAGTGGGTGAGGGCACCGCCTCCTGCTGGCACCTGGGAAATGCTCAGCGATGTCTCTTGTCTTTCTAGCAGATTTACAGCGAGGCGGGTACGAGGCAGAGGTGGAGGGTACTGGGGTGAGGCCTTGGGTTGCTTCTGGGGAGCTAGGTACATGCTGTTTGGGGCAGAGCTTGCGGCTGGACTGGTGACTGGGCCGTGGCGGCTGAACAGGTGTGTTAGGAGTAGGCACAAGCCCTTCACAGGCTGAACGCTACAGTGGGTGCCTGCTTCTTCGTGGAGTGACGCTGCTGTCAGTCAGTTACATAGCTGAACAAAGACACAGGCTCAGAGTCAGCAGACCTGGGTTTCCATCCAAGTTTCTTACTAGCTGTGTGATCTCAGGCAAATCGTTGAGCGTCTTGGAGCCCCAGCTGTTGCTGTTGTTTATGGGACAGTGAGGGTGATAACATGTGTTCCCCGGGTTGTTAAGATCATTCAGTGAAAAGGAGAGTGCAGAGCAACTAACAAGATGTCCCGGACACTTGTCATGCGATGAGTGCTCAGTACCTGCGAGTTCCTCCCCTTGTGCCCACCCTTTTGAGGAGGTGAGATCTTCGTTTTTGGGAGTGCTCTGGCATAGGTCAGGGATGCAGGAGGAGTCCCTGCTCAGTTGGGCTGGGGGGAGCTCCAAGCTGCCTGCACGGTGGGAGTCCTGCCAGCCTGGGTTCCCATGTGCTCTTGGTTTGTTTCCTCAATAGGTCTTTGATGCTTTCACCCCAAGGCTTCAGGATTCCAATAAGAAAGTGAACCAGTGGGCGCTGGAGTCCCTCGCCAAGATGATCCCCCTCCTGAAAGAGAGCTTACACCCCATGCTGCTCTCCATCATCATCGCTGTTGCAGACAACCTCAACTCCAAGAACTCTGGGATTTATGCGGCTGCCGTGGATGTGCTGGATGCAATGGTTGAGAGCCTGGGTGAGTGTCCCACCTGGGCCTGCATGGCTCTGGTCACCATGCCCACCTTCCTGCTTGGAAATCTGCAAGGTGGATATGACCTTGGTTGGTTCCCCGGGCCAAATGTTTCACTAGAGGCTGTGTAGGGCAGGGGTGGAGCCCAGGGCCTCCAAAGGTCTTGGCTGGTGGGCTTTCCCATGTCACATCCGCCCACACCTCTGGATGGTTGGAGGTGACGTGGAGATGATCCAGTCCAGCCTCCTCATAGACACATGAGGGAAATGACCTCCCAGGGTCACGAGGCACCACAGTGGGTGAGTCAGGAGTTCTGGGAAGGCTTAAGCTAGGCCGGGGCTTGGGCTGGGGTTTGTGGTGATGGGCATGGAGGGGAAGTGGAGGGAGGGGATAGAGGATAGAAGGGAAAAAGGTGGGAGTTAAGGAAGAGACATCCGGGAAGGTGCGAGCTTCTTGGTATGACATCTTGCTTCTGGGACGTTACAGGGAATGTTGGTGCGTCTGCTCGTATTTTCTTATTCCTTTCATGGAAGATATAAGGTGATGTTTGGTGTACCCAGTACATGGACCAAAGTGAAAATTCCAAACTTTGGGTGTGTGGAGAAAGTAGCACATGAGTAGACTTACATCCAGCCCAGCAGAAGGACCAGCTTTCCCAAATAAGCCTTGCTTCAGGGCGAGGAAGCCGTGGTCTGAAAACTGCCTGTTTGCCTTGTTGCTGTGTGTCCTGAGGAGCATAGAGGAACATCTTGCCTTTAGCATCCACAGACCATCCTTTGGTGGGGCTGGACACACCTACTGACATACTGGCTGCCCCCAAACCTGCTTCCTGGCCTGAGCCCAGCTCCCTGGGGCTGGGACAGCTGCCGTGTCCTTGGCTGGAGGCTCCAGGAAAAGTTTCAGTTACAAATCAAAGGCCTGGTCAGGTCCCTCTCTGCCTCTTAAGTTCATAAATATTGTCAATTTCTGCTCTTCATCTCAGAGGGAATTTATGATTTGCTGAGTTTGTTGCTGTAGAACAAACAATATAAATCCAGCTCTAAATTATGGCTTGTTCTCAGCGCTGCTCTGAGTAAGTGAGATTGCTGTTGCCAATAACCAAGGCTCTTGGTAAATCACTATGGGCCTTGGATTTATTGGGAAAACCTGTGCCAAGCAAAATGGGCTTTAGCTATTTGAAGAGGATAAGCATCCTTGTCTAGGGAGAGAAATTTTTAACTCTTTCCCTTCCAGGTGTTTTAGTTTCCACTTGTTGCCATCAGGCCAGCCTCCTTGAGCTTGCTGGAACTGTGGCGCTTCGGGCAACAGAATCTAGTGTCTCACATTGTCACAAGAGTCAGGTCCCTCTTATTTGGGGCCCTGCTGTACCCCTACCAGACTGGGCATCCTGGAAAGGAGAGCCTGGGGATGGCCTGCTTTTGTGATCTGAACTCACCTGATGGCAGGATTGTAGCTACCAGGAAGATGCCTAAGTCCTTCCTTCTGAGACAGGGCCTGTTTGGGTATGGCTGACAATGTACCCTCTGGTTCATCAGTCAGAGGCTTTGGTGCAACGGGAAGTGTGGCTGCCTTCTTCTTTAATCTATAGGTCAGTGCTCAGGCTGGAATGGAGTGCTGTGGGCCTCAAAGGGATGAATGGAGTCCAGTAAATCCCTGGCGAAAGGCTCTGATGGAGCCCAAAGGGTAAAATATACTGTTTTTTGTTTTTGTTTTTTTGAGATGGAAATTTTGCTCTTGTTGTCCAGGCTGGAGTGCAATGGCGCAGTCTCAGCTCACTGCAACCTCCACCTCACGGGTTCAATTGATTCTCCTGCCCCAGCCTCTTGAGTAGCTGGGATTACAGGTGCATGCCACCACACCGGGCTAATCTTTTGTATTTTTAGTAGAGATGGGGTTTCACCATGTTGGCCAGGCTGGTCTCAAACTCCTGACCTCAGGCGATCCACCCACCTCGGCCTCTCAAATGCTGGGATTACAGGTGTGAGCCACCGTGCCCAACCAAATATACTGTTTTAGATCCAAGTAATTTTTGAGCAGGTGAGGCATGGGCTATCTGGATCCGGTGGCTTTGCTATAAGCCACACCCTCCCAGCCCAGCCAGCAAAATGGGTTTTGAAAGTGTTCCTAACTTTGAAGTGCCAAGCTGATTTCCACATCCACATAGGTCAGAACTGGAGGGAGTTAGCTCATCCACAAGGAGAACTCATCATTGCCAGGGAGTACCTAGGGTAGACTCTATCTCTGGGAATGGTTCTTATCTGCCTGTAATGGTCTGAGCCTAGGCTGCAGATGAAAGTAGCTAAATTTCCCTGATGTCCCAGGGAATTGAGTGGTAGTGGCAGAGAGTGTATCAAGTTGGACGGAAGAGAAGGGGTATAAAGTCCTCCCAGATCACCCAAGCTGAGCCTGGTGGTTCTAGTGGTTTCTTGGGGGACCCTTACCACCAGAGGCCCCTCCTGAAAGTGGCTTGAATTGGATACAATCCAGTTTCTCTGATGGGAGGGGCGTTCCCCCAACCCTCCTTCTTCATGCTGCATAAGGGATTCTGGGCTCCAGGCTGGAGATGAACTGTTCAATGCTGTGAAATATTTAAATGTGGAAAGTAACAAAGCAACAGCTCGGCAGATTACTGTTTATTTCCTGCTACCCTGGAGGTCAAGAGGATCAAGCAAGAATAATGCCAAGCTAAGATGTCTTCCAGCATAAAGTCCAGATGGCACAGCCAGGTTGGGAGGATGGCCTTCTTAGGGGACCTGCTAGAACTCACTAATTCTAGAATTCAGTGATAAAGAAGCCAAGATCATCTCTTCTGAGCCCTTGTTTTCCCCAAGGTGGGTGGGGTTGAATGGAGTATTGGTGGAGCTGGTGGGGATTTCTGCCCATGTCCTTTTCCTGGGAAGTAGTAAGGAATGAGACATGTTAGCAGCATGCTTCTTGACCTCTGCCATCTGTCACTGCCAGCCTTGAGGACTCTCTGGGATCGAGGCTCAAGTGGCATTCTTTCTACTTAGCACTAAGACCTTCTGATTTCAGGGCAATTATTCCGGGATCAAGGAAGCTCCTGAGTAGAACTGGTTGGCTCTGTTACCGAGTTAGTTACAGAGGAAACGTCACTAATTAAAACATCAGGCTGCTGACAGCTCATCCCCTCCTGGTCAGACCTCAGCATTCAGGCTTCTCAGTGCCAAAGGAACTCTCGTAATTTAGTCCAGCCCCTGGTCAGTACTGGAGAGAGAGAGAAGCTTGGAATGGGGGTGGCTTCAGGTCTACTTTTGCTATTTTGCTCTCTGACTTTAAATGTATTACCTTATATAAATCCTATGAACATTATATTGTTAATGGAATTTAAAAATGCATCCATGATGCTTCTCCAGTATACCAACTGCTTAAAAATATCTCCGTCTTCTATTTTTGTATCTCTATATGCAAATTTCCCTGGTTAAAAATCATAATGTAAATACAGTTTTGATCTTGCTTCTTTCATTTAACACTACCCAGTTTCCCATTAGGCAGTCTCTCTAGTTAATTAAAAAATCTAAAGTTCGCTTCTACCACTGTAAAGAAATCATACTTATTATTGAGAAAATGAAAATACAAAGCATTTGAAAGGGAAAAAAATTCCCTCACTCATAGTCCCAACTTTTAAAAGAAACCGTTATTAACACTTGGCATTTTTTGAGTTTTTTCCTGTGCATATTTGTGTGCATGGGTGTTGTAGGGCAAATACACCTGATAGCAATAACTTAAGCATCCCCTTAGAATGACTTTGAATGGCAGACACACCTAACGTGTGTTCTGAACAAGGGAACCTGGGAATGGCCAACTCGGAGATTTGTTCCTTGTTTATGAGGCACATCTGAGCCCCCGGCCTGTCCCTGGGCACATGAGCCACACAGGGGGTTGAGGCCCTGAGTTTTGGGGGTAAATAAATGTTGCCAGGTGAGGGTGAATATGCTGTATAAATTGCATGCTGTTTGCAGATGATTGCGATTTTCCTGCCCAGCCCTCCCCACACTGGGCCATGAGGTTCTCCCATTCAGCCCGCAGTCACTAGAGTCTCTCCCCTGTAGGTAAGGCCCTGATAAAACCCCATGTCTCGTTTGTTCGCTCTGGGTCTCTTGAACCAGATACCCTTCCCGTTAATAGGGGCTAATAGGGGCTCAGTGCAACATTTGTGATGTTATACATTTGAATTTGCATCCTGCTTTTAAAAGAATCCACATACGCATTTGCAGATTATACTCTTGAGTCACTTTTTTTTTTCCTTGAGTAGGAGTCTGGCTCTGTCACCCGGGCTGGAGTGTAATGGCGCAATCGGAGCTCACTGGAACCTCCACCTCGTAGGTTCAAGCGATTCTTCTGCCTCAGCCTCCCAAGTAGCTGGGATTGCAGGTGTGTGCCACCACACCTGGCTGATTTTTGTCTTTTAGTAGCGATGGGGTTCACCATATTGGTCAGGCTGGTCTTGAACTCCTGACCTCAGGTGATCTGCCCACCTCAGCCTCCCAAAGTGCTGGGATTATAAGCATGAGCCACTGTGCCCGGCCTTGAGTCACTTTTAACAGCTCCATCACGTGGCTACACCATAGCTTGCATGTTTCTGTGCAAGTGAATCAGTCTCAGTTTTTTCTTTTTCTTTTTTCTTTTTTTTTGAGATGGAGTTTCACTCTTGTTGCCCAGGCTGGAGTGCAATGGTGCGATCTCGGCTCACTGCAAACTCTACCTCCTGGGTTCAAGCGATTCTCCTGTCTCAGCCTCCCCAGAAGCTGGAATTACAGGCATGCGCCACCACGCCCAGCTATTTTTTTATATTTTTAGTAGAGACGGGTTTCACCATGTTGGCCAGGCTGGTCTCAAACTCCTGACCTCAGGTGTTCCACCCGCCTTGGCCTCCCAAAGTGCTGGGATTACAGGTGTGAGCCACCGTGCCTGGCCCAGTCTCAGTTTTATCTTTAGATGATCATACTTAGTGTTGGCAGCCACGGTGAGTGTGGTAAAACCGGCATGTCATAACTTACCAACTCTTGTGGTTATTTGGGGGACCCTAGTCTAACCCAGTCTGACTCATTTCCTTGCTGCCACTGTCCTTCTTTTCTACTATAAGAGCTTTTAAGAAAGTGTTTTCTACACTTTCTTAAAAGCTCTTATCTGGCTTCCCAGTAGCTGGAGGATGATGTGACCTGGTGGTCTCAGGGCTTGGCTGAATGGGACAGGTGTAAGGCCCTTTAGACCTCCACCCCGTTGTAGAGAGGAGAGTCTGAGCCTAGGAAGGACAGCGTCTCTGGGCTGAGGCTGGTGGCTGTTTTCTCTCCATTGCAAGGCCAGTCTTTGTTTCCTTGTGATGCCGAAAAGGAGCCTAGGAAAGCCCCAGGCTAGGCTAGTGGACTGTAGATTTTCAGCTTTTAAAAAGTAGATTTTAGCCTCTTCATTGGTCTCTCTACCATGATGGTTGCTGGGCTCTCAGAGAGTTGTAAGGTAATAATAGTAACAATAGTAGCTGATACTTGCATAGTAATTATATGCTCTAGGCACTATCCTCAGAATTGTTTGTTCATTGAACCTTTACAGCAACTTTATGAGAAAGCTATTAGTATCATTCCCATTTTATAGATGGGTAAACCGAGGCAGAGAACAGCTAAGGGACTTGTCCAGTGTTCCATGGTAAAACATGAAAGAGCCAGGATTCAAACCCAGGCAGTCTATATTCAGAGCTCCTGTAACTGCTATGCTTCAATGTGTCTTATTGAACCTGGAGGTAACCTGAAAGGTGAGCCTTCACTCTAAAAGTGGCCAGAGGAAAGACAGGCCACCTGCCTAGGTATAGTGCTCTGGGACTCACAGATCAGCTCAGGCACACTGTGTTCTGTTTTGACATTGCCCTGCATGCTACAAGCATTTATTCAACACCTGCCGTGTGCTGTGCACCGTGGGAGCATGGTCTGGCACAGGTTTCTGCTGGAGATGCATTTTGTTTTTTTGAGACAGAGTTTTGCTCTTGTTGCCCAAGCTGGAGTGCAATGGCGTGATCTTGGCTCACTGCAACCTCTGCCCCCCAAGTACAAGCAATTCTCCTGTCTCAGCCTACCATGTAGCTCGGATTACAGGCATGCACTACCACACCTGGCTTGTATTTAGCAGAGACGGGGTTTCACCATGTTAGTCAGGGTGGTTGCAAACTCTTGACCTCAGGTGATCCTCCCAAGATGCTGGGACTACAGGGTGTGTAGTTGGCCTCCCAAGATGCTGGGACTACAGGCATGTGCCACCATGCCCGGCCTGGATATGCATTTTTAAGTGTTCCCCCAAGTTCACTTCTTTCTGGCTCTGGGGAGGGAGGATGTTTGGGGCCAGAAGTGGGGGATCCCCAACGTCTAGATGTCAGGTTCACGAGAAGCCAATTGTCACAACCAGGGTCAGGTTCCAGTTCATGCTGAGATATGAAGGGAGTGGGTGGATGAGCAGAAAGAACACTTGGGGGGGCCGTAGGCAGGTGAAAGATGGTTTTATTCAGCAGCAGCTCTCGTCAGCAGCTTGCTCTCACACCGTCTCCTCGGTCTCAGCTGCTTAGTCTGGTGGCTCCCACACACAGCTACACTGGTTCTCCCTTGTCTTCAGGGTCAGCAGCTTAACTTTCTCCCTCTGGGCACAGCCGTTTCCTGGCTCTATGTCTATCTGCCAGACGGTCATTCTCTCTTGCAGGGGTCAGTAGCTTCACTCTCTCTCTGGGCACACACAAGCCTGTACAGTGTCAGCAGGGCAATTATACCTTTTATAGACAATAGTGGCTTAGGGCCAAGGCATGATGGCTACATGGCTGTGATAACAAGTGGAGTTATACGCCTGCCCTCTAAACTTGCTGAGTCACTTTGGATGTTTATCTCGGCCTATCCTTGAACAAAGCACAGCCATGTTCCTTACATTAGAGAATGTTCTAGACTGAGCATTGTGGGAGATGACCAAGGAGGAAGAAGTCCTTGTCTTCAAATCTGAGCCCAGGTAAATGATGGGGGTGGGACAAATAGAAACACCTGGAAACAATAATACAGGTGCCATTCACATAAAAACCTATTCTTATGCAATTAACAGCTTTACCAATGCACCCTGAGACCTTGTCTTGCTAATTGCAATATTCTAGAAGTTGGCATCTCATTTATCTCCCAGGACAAATTATTTTAAAGCCTCTTGCTTTGTGGATGGAGCATTTGCAAACAGCAGAGATGTACCTGGGTACATTTTCTCCTCTCTATCCCTCAGGAGGAGAGCAAGGGAAACAGGGATGAGCTCTGAGCCAAACTTGTGCCTGATGAGAAAAGCAAAGCTTTGAGTTCACCTCTACAGGGGCTCTGTGCTGAGGTCTCGAAGGAACTTGGGAAAGGTCAGACTGGAAAGACTTCCTCGTGCAGAGTTCTAAAAACTCTGTCCCCTGCAAAGAGAAGTCTGCCCTTGAGATGTGAGCTCCTGGCCCCAGGACACGCAAGTTGGGGCTGCTGTGGTAACACCACACAGGCCACCTGCCCTTCCCTCCCTGACAGGTGCAGGCAAGCCCCAAAGCCACATCTCTGAAAAGTGCATTGTGTTACTTGCCCCACCTCCTACTGAATTAAGCTGTGACTACTATGGTTGCAAAATGCTGGGAGCTTGGCATGCTGGTTCCTCTGCAGTCCACAGGGAGAAGGTTCTGATGATGATGTGTAGTTCTCAGCTTAGCCACCTTTCTAGGACAGGGCCACTTTTCTCACCTTGTGTATCTTTGTGAGAAATGCTGCTCTTCAAGTTTAATAGTTGGAGAAACCAGGAGGTGTCAGCTAGAATGGGGAGAAATGAGCAGCTTCTAAATTCAGCAGATACGGGGTCCGGCTGCAGTCCACTTCAGGAATATGAAGGAACTAGAGCTCTTTATCCTGGAAACTCCCCCACCCCATTTGCTTGTGATTTCACCACTAATGGCTCATCTCTGAGCCATAAACACTCATACTATTTCAGTTCTTTCAAGATACAAATGGAGAGGTGCTCAGTCCCCAGAGCTTTACCCATGGGTGTGGCTGGTCAGCCGAGGAGTTGTGCCTAGCAGCTGGGTGTGGCTGGATGGCTGGTGGAGCTGGGATTGGGGGTGGGGGCGGGGCAGGGACACTGGGACAATTTTTTAAAAAGGGTTTAAAATCCCTCTTTCTCCAAACCTCCTGAAAGGCATATTGGGGCATAGAGACGATACATTTAGCCGTCTTTGCAAGTACATTCGTGCTGGGTCTGGGACTCAGACCACCTGGAGTTTACAAGCATGAAGAAAATCAGGCCCAGGCAGTGAGGTCATACATAAACCACTGATAATAATACGTGCTCCTCAATCCACAAACTCCCTTCTCTGACCCTGCCAGAGCTGCGTAGTCTGGCAGCTCCCCACACAGAGCCATGCTTCTGCTCTGGATAGAATGACTGTGGGAAGTAGAAAAGTTCCTTTTTAAAGTTTCCTTTCTTGTTAAAGAATAAATCACAAGTGTGCTAATAACTTTGTTAAGCCCTATCCTACGTAGCTGTTAGACGTGCCATGCTTACAGGCATGTAGTATATTTTATGTCCTAATACGTTAACCAAGATATCTGTTCTGGACGTGCTCACAGGCATGTCCCAGCTCTCCATTGCTTTTATCTGTTTGGAAAAGTTTTAAGTTAATAGCCAATCGGGTTTTGGTTTAGATTGTGAGGTCTGGCTCCAACCAACGGAGATCAGCCCGCAGTAGTAAGGGCAATCCCAAGTGCGTAAGGGATAAATTTGTGTGCTTTCCTTTGCTCATTGTACTCTCGTGGCACGATGGTTAGCGAGGGTACCCTTCCTGCAGTCCAGGAAGTAAAAAATTGCATTCCTGAAAAATCCTTTGTCTCAGTGCTAATTTTTCTTTGCAGCACCGAGCATCTATTCCAACAATGACCAAGCATCCTGGGTTCCTGGGACTCGGGACTGACAGTGCTGAAGTGGGGAAAGCCCAGGCCCACCAGGACCAGAGGTCACCCTGGCTTCAGGCCTGCAGGCTCTTGGTTACAAGAGCACAGTGCTTCCCATCCTGTGTCGGGGTTCATGTCTGAGCCTCTGTCTGCTCCTCAGAGGAGCCTCTTGAGGGGGGATGGGAGGACTGGGTTTTACTTGGCTCCTAGCCCCATGCCTATTATATGGATGACATCAGTATGTGTTCAGTGTGGAAATAAAGCACCACTGGCTGTGGGTACATCTTGGTAGTTACAGCACAAATGCAGGCTTTGAGAAGAGCTATAATTTCTGAATTCTGATCCTAAGACTTTACTGACCTTTGTGTAACCATGACTCAGTGACTCAGTTTCCCCTAAAAGAATATCTGTATATCCATCCATTCATCTCTATTATCTATCTTCTATCTATCCATCTTCCATCATCTTATCTCCATCATCTATTCATCCATTCATCCATCCATCCATGTATCATCCATCCATCTTCTATCTATCTATCTATCTAATCTATCTATGTACGTACCTATCTATATATCTACTCTGTTTTGCCTCAAAACTATGGCAATTTTGAGAAGCACAGACAATACGAACCAGATCTGTGGGAGTAAATGAGGCCTGTTTGGGAGCCAGTTTAACTAGTTCAGGCCACTCGCTCTTTCCCAAACACGCTACATACATTCACTTTAAGTGGCCCTTTTGTGACCTGGAAAAATTAATTCAGCTCCCCCGAAGGCCTCACCCCCATGCAGGCATTGTGGGTATGTGGCCCTGCAAACTCCTCATGCTGTCATTACTCAGCCCCCAGCAGCATGGCCACTGACATCCCCCTTCTCTTTCAGACAACCTTTGCCTTCTTCCAGCGTTTGCTGGGCGGGTGCGTTCCTGAGTGGCCATGCAGTGCTGGATGTCACAGATCGCCTGGCAGGTGAGCACCCCCAGGCCTGCCCCACCCAGCCTCCTGGTAGATTTCTGCTCTCTCCTGGCCTGTGGTTGAACCATTCATCCAGTTATCTTAGACCTGAAATAATCCCCCATCAATCATTTAAAATTTTGATAATCTGCTTTTTTTTGTGTGTGTGACAATCTCCACATTGCCAGAAGACAATCTTTGTTTTTGATCAAAATGAGGTATGTTTGTACAAGAGCAAAAGAGTTTTTAAGAAACTGTTACAGGTTAAATCTCCCTAATTGGAAAATTGAAAATGCTCTAAAATCTGAAACTTTTTGAGCGCTGACATGACATTCAAAAGAAAATGCACGTTGGGTCATTTCTGATTTCAGATTTTTGGATTAGGGATGCAGAACTGATAAGTATCATGGAAATATTCCAAAATCAGATAAATACCTGAAATACTTCTGGTACCAAACATTTTAGATAAGGGACACTCAACCTGGGTGCCTTTCTTCCTCCTTGTAAACACGGATGCTTCTAGCCTAGAGAGTACCTTTTTGTGAGTCAGAAAAAGCCTCCCTTTCCAGATAGACACTGCCTGGTGGGTGCATATGGCTTGGTCAGTTGATAGCACCATCAAGAGAGTTAGAAAAGGTTGCCATGTGCAACTTTGGCATGTGCAGCCCGGCAAGCAGGAGTGGGCTGGGTTTCAACCCCACAGGACCCCTTGGCCGGTGCTGGGACTTATATTATGTGGAGACGGGGCCTCGGCCTGAATCTGCTTAGCCTTGCTCCAGCTTCAGCTGATGAAAGGTTGCTCCAATCCTGTTTCTGCTTTGAGTCTACAGGAGAAGTCCAAGTGAATTCGTTCCAGGGCTGAAATCTGTTCTTGTGGCCCTTGAGGTGGCAACACAGAAAGGACACAGGCTTTGGGGTCCACAGACCCATCTGCCACCACCAACCCTGCCCTTGGGCAGGTTACTTAGCTTGGTTTCATGATCATTTTTGCTTTCACAAAGCCTCCTCCCTTATCTTGGGAAGGTCCCATCTAGGGAGAGGGGCAGGGAGACTCTGTTCCCTCAACTCCTGATGTTCCCCCTGAAATGCAGACAGATCATGCACCAGCCCTGGTTCAATCATTGTGAGGCTCCTGGGCTGTCTTCAGGATGGTGTCAAGGCCCCCTGGAGTGGCCCACAGCTGTCACTGCTGCTCCAGGCTGTGCCCCCTTCCTCCCACCCCAGCTCTATGTGCTGGATCACTGAATCCTCATCACCAGCCCACAGGAGGATGTAGATTCCACTTGGTGGAGAAAAGGAGAATGGAGCTCAGAAAAGTGACATGCACAAGGTCCCTTGGTGAGGAATCCAGCACATGTCCTGGGAGGCTGGCTGCAGAGCCAAGCCCCCAACCCTGTGCTATGCTGCTTCTCCCGACACTCTGTCTCCTGGGTGCCTGCATGCACCCTCCACACGGTGGCCGGTCTCTCAACCTCTTGCTCTGCCCACATGTGGCTGCCTGCCTGGAAAGCCTTCTCCATTCTTCTTACTCTACCTGGGGGATGCCTGCTTGGCTCTGGTATTACCTTCTCCCCCATGTACTTCTCAAGGCTGTGTCCCACATGGTATCACTGGTCTGTCTGCTGCCCATCCCTCCTAGCCCAGCTGTGAGCATTTAGAGAGGGGCCCGGCGCATGCTGTATGGCAGAGGACCTTGACACCAGCTGCTCTTTCAGCTCTTCCCCTGCCCCATCTATTGCTCCAAGACTTGCCTCTGCCTGGTTCTGTCCTTGTAGCATTCCTGGAGTGGCCTCTTACCTTACGGCAAGGCAGGTGCGAGGCTTTCCTAGAGCAAATGGGGCAAGTGAGGCAGGGCTGGCTGCAGGTGTGTTGGGGCGGAACAGGGTATGTAACTAAGACAGCCTAGACGCCAGACAAGGAACCCTTTGCCATTGCTCAAAATCAGCATTTTCTGCATGAAAGCTTTACCTGTCCTTGTCTGGGTAATTTATGGGGCCCAGAGGTAGGCTAGTATCTTCACCTTATCCACTTACTGTCATTTTTTTCTTGTTTCCAAGAGACCTCAAAAGCAAGAGCTTCTCCATAGCTCTTCTGTTAACTCCATGTCCACCAGGAACAGAGAAGAAAAATTTTATTGACACAGGCAATGTCTAATAATAGCACAGCTTAATAGGAGTAAATCTTCTGCTAATTACTTCAGCTGCTTCTAAGCTTGAGTTTAATGGGGTTTAGTCCCTCATGCTGGCCCCCAGAAGGGCCTCACCATCTTTGCCAGCTTCAGAGTTGACCCCTGCCACCCAGGTGCCCACCACATCCTTGCACCTGGGGCATGCGGCTCTGAAGTAGCCTGAGTTCTATTAGCCAAGATGTGAATGGAGAGGGTGGCATTGGATGTGGAACTGAGTTCAGGTGGGGACTGCTACTCCTCCTGTGGAGTGAGCCTCCTGGGGGCCGAAGTGTAAACGCACCTCACTCTGGAAGAGAATGCAAGGAGCAGGAGTTGAGAAAATGTAGCAGGATGGGGAAGGGGGCTCTTTTGGGGGACAGGTGGAGACTCCCAGCCTTTGGTGGGTGTGGGGGGTGGAGGGTGCGTGCCTGGGTCTGATTCTTGAGATAGTTCTCAGTTTTCCCTGCTGTATTAGTCTGTTCTCACACTACTGATAAAGACATACCCAAGACTGAGGAATTTATAAAGAAAAAGAGGTTTAATGGACAAACAGTTCCACATGGCTGGGGGAGGCCTCACAATCACGCCACTCATCTTACATGGTGGCAAGGAAGACAAGAATTTGTGTAGGGAAATTCCTCTTTATAACCTTATAAAACCATCAGGTCTCATGAGACTTACTATTACGAGAACTGCACTAGAAAGACCTGCCCCCATGATTCAGTTTCTTCCCACCGGCTCCCTCCCATGACACGTGGGAATTGTGGGAACTACAGTGCAAGATGAGATTTGGGTGGGGACACAGTCAAAACACATCACCCCCTGTTAAAAATATTGTGTTAAAATGCACAACATAAAATTTGGCACCTTAACCATTTTTAGGTGTACAGTTCAGTGGGTATCAAGTGTCCATGAAGTTTTACAGTCATCTGCAGAACTCTTCACATCTTGGAAAACAGAAACCATGTCCCCGTTAGGCACTAACTCCCCATTCCTCCCTTCCGCAGACCCTGGCAACCACCATTCTACTTTCTGTCTCCATGATTTTGGCTATCTTGGTATGTCATATTAATGGAATTATACAGTTTTTGTCATTTTGTGTCTGGCTTAATTCACACAGCAGAATATCCTCAAGATTTATCCATTATCCATGTTGTAGCAGGTGTCAGAATTTCCTTCCTTTTTTTTTTTTTTTTTTTTTTTTTTTTTTGACACAGTCTCAGTTGCCCAGGCTAGAGTGCAGTGGCACGATCTCAGCTCACTGTGACCTCTGCCTCCTGGGTCAAGCCATTCTCCTGCCTCAGCTTCCTGAGTAGCTGGGATTAAAGATGCCTGCCACCATGCCTGGCTAATATTTTTTTGTATTTTTATTAGAGATGGGGTTTCACCATGTTCGCTAGGCTGGTCTTGAACTCCTGACCTCAAGTGATCCACCCACCTTGGCCTCCCAAAATGCTGGGATTACAGGTGTGAGCCACCACACCTGGCCCCCCCCCCCCCAATTTTTTTTGTAGGGAGAGATTCTCATCCTGTCACCTAGGCTGGAGTGTAGTGATGAGATCTCAGCTCACTGCAACCTCTGTCTCCCAGGTTCAAACCATTCTCATGCTTCAGGCTCCCGAGTAGCTGGGATTACAGGTGCCCACCACAACGCCCAGCTAGTTTTTGTATTTTCGGTAGAGACAAGGTTTTGCCATGTTGGCCAGGCTGGTCTTGAACTCCTGACCTCAAGTGATTCACCCGCCTAGGCCTCTCAACTTGCTGGGATTACAGGCGTGAGCCATAGCACCTGGCCAGAATTCCCTTCCTTTTGAAGGCTGAATAACATTCCATTGTATGTACGTACCACATTTTGTTTATCCATTCCTCAGTGGACACTGGGCTGCTTTTGCCTTTTGGCAATTGTGAAAAAGGTTGGTATAAACATGGGTATACAAATATCTCTTTGGGTTCTCACCTATTTTTGCAGTTGAGATTCCACGGGGATACAGGACACCTCTGAGTTATTGTTATTCAGTGTAGGTCAGGGTCATCCATTTTCTTTTCTTTTTTTTTTTTTTTTTTTGAGACAAAGATTCACTCTGTTGTTCAGGCTGGAGTGTAGTAACGCCATCTCAGCTCACTGCAATGCCCACCTTCTGGGTTCAACCAATTCTCCTGCCTCAGTCTCCCGAGTAGCTGGGACTACAGGCACGTGCCACCATGCCCAGCTAATTTTTTCGTATTTCTAAGTAGAGACAGGGTTTCATTATGTTGGCCAGGCTGGTCTTGAACTCCTGACCTTGTGATCTGCCCTCCTCGGCCTCCCAAAGTGCTGGGATTACAGTAAGGCACGAGCCACCGCGCCCGGCCGGGTTATTCATTTTCTTTTGGTTCCCTCTCACTGAACCCCTTCTAGTTTCCCCTCATCTCCCACCCTGGGGCCAACATGTACTGCTTTCCTGTCACCTGTTCTCTTCCTACTCAGCCTGTTTCAAGCACAGGGAACAGAACTCTCAACTCTTTCCAGCCAGTGTACTTCGTTCCACTTGAGAAAGCTCCTCCAAGCCCTCTCCTCCAGGATCCTTTCCTGGGGAATGCTGGGGTGACCCACAGGGTGCAGTCCTGCCCTTCCAGTTATCAGGACCACCTTCGCCTCTGATTTTCCCTGTAAGAGCCCCGAGGATGTGGCCTCAAAGACAACATTCCTTGAGAAATTTCACTGAGAGAGTGTCAGGCTGACCAGAGGTGGCCCAGGACATCTTCCCTGGTTCCTCATTATTCCAGGCTGGCTTTGAAATCAGAGGGACCCGTGGGGCTCTCGGGGGAAGATATCCTAGGGGATTGGATGATGTGGAGCTGATGAGGGAAGGACAATTTGCAGCTTCATTAAAAATAAAACATGGTGGCTCACACCTACAATCCTAGCATTTTGGGAGGCCAAGGTAGGCGGATTGCTTGAGGAGTTCAAGACCAGTCTGGGTAACACAATGAGACCCCATCTTTACAAGAAAAATTTTTAAAAAATTAACTGAGCATGGTGGCACATGCCTGTGTTCCCCAACTACTGGGGAGGCTGAGGCAGGAGAATTTACTTGAGCCCAGGATGTCAAGACTGCAGTGAACCATGATTGTGCCACTCTACTCCAGCCTGGGTGACAGAGCAAGACACTGTCCCAATAAATGAATGAATGAATGAATGAATGAATGAAGCTCCAGATTAGCCTCTGAAATATGGAATCCCTAGAAATTTGGGGATAGTTGGGGGTAGAAAGAGCTTGGACTTTGGAGTCCAGGCAGATTTGGTCTCGGTCCTCTGCTTTGCACTTTGCCTTGATTTGAGTCTTGTTTTCCTCCTCTGGAAAGCGGACAGACATCCTGTCTTGGGGGTGCTGTGAGGGTGAAATGGAGCTATGCTGCGAAGCTCTGAGCCCTGGGCTCAGGCAGTTTCCAGGATATGGAAACTGTTTTCCACAGAATTCCAGGCCTGCAGAATCTTCCAGTTTCTTTGCCCCCAGAATCAATAAAGCAGTGCTATGAGTGTTGTTTGCCTGCCTCAGCAATTATTCTTTGGCAGGATGACAGGCAGAGTGTGTGCGTCGCAAAGCCAGCTTCGTTAGGGCTAATGCGCTTACGGTGAGCGGCCACAGCTGAAGGCCTGAACAGCCCCTCTGGGGACTCAGGAGAGTTCTTTATGTGGTTCTGATGCAGCCACAGCTCTGGCATTTACTCTGGTGATGGAGGGCTGGTTGGCAGATTCAGCTGGCTTCTGGGTTTTCTGGGGTTTAGAGAGGGTTGGGGACCTTGGGCAACCAGATTTGGGGGATTCATCAATGGAATGGTCTGTGCAGAGCTTGGTGGTTCACAAGCATGTTCACGCCTCTGCAGCTGGTCTTGTCCTGAGGTTTGCCATCCGGGCGCCGGGGGAGGCTGTGCTAGCTGTCTTCACTGCCAGCTGTCTTGTCTGCCAGCATGCTTCACGTGAGAGGGTCTCGATTTCCCTCCCCAGTAGTTTTTCTCTGTATTTGTGTGGACTTCCATAGGTGGTGATGTGGATAAATGCAAAACTAATACAGTTACTATTTGTCATCTGCCTGCCTACAGATGGGGACCTTATGTATATTTATTACCAAATTTCTAACAATCTTGAGAGGTTAGTTAAACATTTTTTTTTTTTTTTTTGGGACGAAGTCTTGCTCTGTCACCCAGGCTGGAGTACAGTGGCATGATCTCGGCTCACTGCAACCTCTGCCTCCTGGGTTCAAGCAATTCTCCTGCCTCAGCTTCCTGAGTAGCTGGGATTACAGGCACGCACCACCATGCCCGGCTAATTTTTTGTATTTTTAGTAGAGACGAGGTTTCACCATGTTGGTCACGCTGGTCTCGAACTCCTGACCTCGTGATCCACCTGCCTTGACCTCCCAAAGTGCTGGGATTACAGGCATGAGCCACTGTGCCTGGCCTTAGTTCAGCATTTTTTTTCTTTCCTTACTTTATGGATTTGGAAAAAGCTCAGAAAGGTCGAGTGGCTTCTTCAGGCTGACACAGCTGGTGGGGGCAGGATTGTAGCCAGCTATGCCTGCCTTTTTCCTGTTCCCTGGGCTGGAGGAACCATTAGGATTGTCAGAGACTCTGCATACTTCTGCCTTTGGGTGCCCCTTTCTCCATAAAAAAATTCAAAAATTATAGTTTTTGAATGGTTGGTATAAGTATAGATATAAACCACGTTGGATATATTCATATATTTTCTACTAATGTTAAAAGAAGCTAACACATTTTCATGGGCCCCTAAATGTGTCATGATCCTTAGGCACTGCGCCTGCTGGGCTGCTAGCCCTTTGGGGGGGACAAAGTTGGTGTCCCAAGAGAGGGAAGTGGGAGAGGGAGAGAGTGACTGGCTCAAGTGACTTTCTTTTTCTGCCTGACAGTGCTGGTGGCCTCAGTTTACCCCCAGAAGCCTCAGGCTGTAGAGCGGCATGTCCTTCCTGTCCTCTGGCACTTCCTGAACACCACCCCCTGGAATGGCATCCTGCCCGTGCCCAGTGGGAACATCCGCGCGGTGGTGTGCCGGCTGTCCCGGAGCCTCCAGGAGCACATGGGCTCCCGCCTGCTGGACTTTGCCGCCAGCCAGCCAAAGCATGTCCTCAAGATGCTCCAGGACCTCTTAGACTCAGAATCCTTGGGAGGCAGCCACAAGGCCACCGACAGAGGGGTGGCCCCTGACAGCAAGACAACTGACAGCTCACACCCTTTCCAGCTGGATTAAAGACGGATCTGAAATGGGCAATTATTATTTTTTATCTTGTTTCATTTTTATGATGGAATATTCTCCTGGTTACTTTACCCATTAGAGTTCCAGACATACATGGTATATTTTGAAGTAGAAATAAAAGAATTAGTTATTTTTCTAAGGCTTTATTATCTTGCACTTTTTTAATTGCAGAGAATTTTTTAGTAACTAGGTTTGTGATGAATGAAACAAAATGTGACAGCAGCAAAACCAGTTGCAATGTTGAGACAAAGAGGAAGAAAAGGGGAGCAGGGACCTGTAAGTTGCAGGCTGTTTGAGGCGATAGTTCCCCATCTGTGAGCTGCTGGGCAAGCCCTCCTGAAACCCGCAGCCCGAGTTGGTCATCGAATCCAGTCCATTTGTTATGGGCCTGACTGGAGGTGAGTGTAACAAATGTGTTCCGGGATGCCGTGCTTCCCTCTGCAAAAGCTGCATCGTGTCTGTTGGTCCCGTGGGAACCTTCTGATGGGATCTGCCCAGCTTATCAAAAGACAAGGGGAATTTGACATTTGCATCACTAAAAGCCTTCTCTAGAAGGTGGCATTCTGGCTAGTTCTGGAGAGGACTAGATGATGCTTTCCCCTGGAAGCACCCGAAATGGAGATTCATGTGGAGCATAAAGCACTATCGGTGCGCAGTTGCTGCCGAGTCTCTGAAATTGCACGGGCTGCAATTGTGGGCTGCATCACCGAGCTGGAGACGTGTGTGGGCACAGCACAGGCCAGGACTCCTGCAAGCAGAGAAGGTGTTGGCCCTGCTGGGGGAGCAGCCAGTGAAATGGGGTCCTGGCAGTTGGAGATGGAAGTCTGGGGCTCAGAATCTGTACACACTAGAGGTGGCTCTGCCTTGGCTGGGACCAGTGGCAGGTTAACAACTGTGTGACTGGAAAGAGAGCTCAGGCCACGACCTTAAATGCACAAGCAGGCAAGGATGGTAAAGCAAAGGCTGAAGGGGCAGCATCCCAGCTCTCACAGGGAGCCCACCCTGCAGCCACCTGCTGGGGCAGATCCAGGCGACCGAAGCCCTGAGGGCCCAGCCTCGAGCCAGCAAGTTTTCTGGCAGACACCCCCTTCCCCACCCCTTTCCCAGTGGAACCTCTGCCCACTGTCCCCTGCCCCACCAGGCATAGCATCCATTCCACATCCCTGTTCTGAGTCTCTCCTGGGGAGTCTGGCTCTGGAAAGCCCCCAGTCTACTCACTGATGTATTTCCAGACCCCGCCAGGCTGAGGAAGCCACTTTCCCATCTTGCCTTTGTGGCAGCTGTAGCTAGGCTGGCCCCTCCTTATGCCCTGGGGTGAGGTTGGGCCCCAAAAGTCATCCCGGGCCTTGGGCTTTTCATAGGCGGCTTAAGAGTGACTTTGGGTAATTCCAGCCCAGTGAGCTGCTTCTCAACCTGATTGTGACCCCAGCAGGGGCTTCCCTGGGACCATCTAGCTCTTTGTTGATTCTTACTGAACCAGGTTAAAGGCCTGAGAGACAGGCAGCCATTCAAAAACGCCCAAGAGGCTGACAGTCAGTGTTTTAAAAGTGTCACACAATGTAATTAATTGTGTTTGCCTGTCATCAGAGCAAATGTTTTTAGTTTGGTGAGGAGATTTGCATTTTCTGCTTTTATCCTAGAATGTGTGAGAATATTTCAGGATTTTTTAGATCCCTAGGAGCCCAGGGATGTAGAGTCTGGGAAGGATTCTGAAGGCAGAAGTGAAGCTCAGCAGCACTGTCCTGTCTTCCTGCCTTCCATGCCTGTTCTCACACAGGAAACTTCCCATCCCATGGGTCCCCCCTCCCACTCAGGGGTGGAGGCGTCGAAAATGACTGAAAACAGTGGAAAAGTGCAGAATACATCTTTGCACTGTTCTCTTTTCCCTCATTATTTCAGGTTTTAATCACAACTGTGGTGTGAGCTGCTGGGAGGCCCTGGGAGGCTCTGGGGTACCTTGGGAGATTTCCCTCTCAAAAGATTTCCCCATGTCATTACTTTTAAAACAAAGGGAAGACTGCATGTTGGTGACCTGGCCCTGGGCCTGTTGGGAATACCTGTGGGAATCTAATGGGAAGGCCTGTCACGGGAAATGAAGATTGTCCTCAGAGCTGGGCCTGGGGCTGAGCCCACACATCCTTTGCTTGGCTCTGTGTGGCCAGGAATGCCACTTACATGAGATGCCCTTGGGCGTGGGAATGCAGCCTCTAATGATGGAAGATTCTCTCTCTCTCACTCTCTCTCTTCATGTAACAAAAATGCGGGTTCAGTCACTCATCGCTTGTAGACTCCAATGAACCAAAGGGAGGTCTGGAATAAGGAAAGTGACTTTTTATTCCAAAGCTAGTTTAGGAGAAGAAGCTGCCTTGAGGGGTACTGCTTCATTTATGGACCAGAAAGCGGGCACTTTTAAAGGGGGACGGTGTGTGCTGGCACAAATGTCCTGCAGGAGAGGAAGCAGGCAGGTGGGGGAGTCCACATACTTGCTTTGATGACTTATCTACTGGGTGGTTGAGCTGGCATCTTTGTGGGCAGAACTTGAGGTTGTAAAGGTGGCTGAAGCTCTCCAGGTGAGGGAGAGTTTCGTAGTAGGCATACTTTGGGTTATTAATTGACTTGTCTCTCCAGGCAGGTTCCTGGTGGGTGCAAGCTCTGCTCTGGAGCTTCTAAGCGCACAGTGAGATGCACTTGCCCTGTAGGAGTGTCTGGTGAAGGGGAGTTAGAAGGTTATAGTTGAATTTCTAAAGAGCTAAGTAGGAAGTGGGGAACAGGGGGAAATGGGGAAAAGAGAAAAGAAATATATATATAATTATATATAATATATATAATATTAATATATATAATATATAATATATATTATAATATATTATATAATATGTAATATATATATAATATATAATATATTATATATTATATATATTACATATTATATAATATATTATATATATTTTTAAGACAGAGTCTTGCTCTGTTGCCCAGGCTGGAGTGCAGTGGCACAATCTCAGCTCACAACCTCTGCCTCCCAGGTTCAAGGGATTCTCCTGACTCAGCCTCCCGAGTAGCTGTGACTACAGGCATGTGCCACCATGCCTGGCTAATTTTTGTATTTTAGGTAGAGACAGGGTTTCACTATGTTGGCCAGGCTGGTCTTGAACTCTTGACCTCTTGATCCGCCTGCCTCGGCCTCCCAAAGTGTTGGGATTACAGGCATGAGCCACTGCACCTGGCAGATAAATAATTTTAAGAACTTTGTCTTTCTTAGAAAAATGGGTGTGCTCGGTTCAAAGTGAGACTCATAGACTGGAGACCTGTCTGAGAACTGTAAGTGCCAGGACTTCCTTTTACATCAAGCAGAATTTTTTGAGATTTTAGGAAACTTTTCCTCTAGGTCCATTGTGGCAGGTTAGGTCTCACTAACGCAGGCCTCCATAACAACTGTTTCAATACTGACTGAGTGATTAAGTTAAACATTAAAAGCTGAGAGAGCCAGTAGCCTTATACGAAGGCTGGAATGTAATAAAAGCCCAACAGTTTTGCCTAGGCCTTTCCTGAGCCTTAAAGCATGACAGGATAATGAAGGAATTCTTAGGGGGACCCTTTTAGGATTAAACAAGTTTTATTGGGGGTCTGAAGAAACTCCCCAGGTCTTCACAAACAAGTTTTGTTGGGGGTCTGAAGGAACTCCCCCAAACCTCCATGATTTAGCAGTAGACAAGATAAGGGTAATCACCCCAGCACCTGGACCCATCTAGATTAACTAAATTTACTGAGGCTCCAGAGGAAGGTCTTCAGGACTTAGATCTTAGTTACAGAGTAGAAGAAGTTAATCATGTATGTCTTTGGATGAATGCACACTTTCACATAGACATGTAGCTTAGAAGGTATAGAAACTCTGGAAAACTTTGTCATTTTGAGTTGGTCTGTTGATATTTTCCAGGCCTTCTCCCTGTGACCGGTTACAGAAATAAACTCTCTTCTTGTCCAGTTCATCTGCATCTTTTTATTGGGCCACGAGAAATAGCAGCCCGACCCTCAGCTTGGTCTGGGAACAAAATCTCCCATCTTGTTTTCTCCTCTCTTTATTATCTCCTACCTTCTGAGATAATGAATGTTTCTCCCTCTCACTGTGCTTCAGAATCATCTGGCAAGACTTAAAAAATACTGAGTTCCACCCCCACCCCCACCCCCCACCCTACAGGGTTTTGATTCAATTGGTCTGAGGTCAGGCCTAGGCAGCTGTATATTTGTCGTCTTTTAACTCCAGGTGATTCTAATGGCTGGGCAAATTTTAAAAACACAACAAAAATTCTGATAAAAAAGGAAACTGCCCATGGCTTAGCCCCTGTGGGCTCCTGGCCTACCAGCTCCCCTTATCTCACAGCCCTAGAGCGTCCTGGGGTTAAGGGCAGAAACTCAGTCCACACCCTGGAGTCAGGCCTGTGGCTGCTGGCATGGGGCTTGGGACCCATTTGTCCACCTCTCTGATCTTCACTTTCCTTATTAATCTAGCTTGTGGATGACATCAATACCTACCTTCACCTGGCTGTGGTGAAGATGAATGAGAACACTCTTCTTATTTTTTGAGACGGAGTCTCCCCTCTGTTGCCAGGCTGGAGTGCAGTGGTGTAATCTTGGCTCACTGCAAACTTCGCCTCCCCAGTTCAAGTGATTCTCCTGCCTCAGCCTCCTGAGTAGCTGAGATTACAGGCATGCACCACCATGCCTGGCTAATTTCTGTATTTTTAGTAGAAATGGGGTTTCGTCATGTTGACCAGGATGGTCTCAATCTCTTGACCTCGTGATCTGCCCACCGCGGCCTCCCAAAGTGCTGGGATTATAGGCATGAGCCACCGTGCCCAGATGAGAACATTCTTATGAAGTACTTAGCATAAGGCCATGAAAACTGGGAGCTGTTCTGTTTGGGACCTGTCATTTCTCCAGCTGCCTTCGCCTTTCTCCAGGCGCTCTGACAACCACCCTCCAATACGCACAGAGAAGAAAACCCAGAAGCTCTTCTCTCCTTGTGGCTGTTCCCCTCCCTTTTACTCCTCTGACCTTTGAGGCTGGAGTGGGGATGATTTACAGGGGGAGCAGAGCGCTTTCTTGCCTAAAGCATTTCCCTTTTATTACAACTTAGTTCTGCCATTAGGAAAAGAAAGGGAGAAATGACCGTAAATCTTCTGTTCTCCTTGTAATGGATGGAGGAAGACCCGGGCCCAGAAAGGGAAGCCGAGAGGAAGAGCCAACCTCCTCAATCAGTGTCTGCCGTGTTCCAGGTCTGCCATTTTTCTTGACATCTTATAAGGAAGATATTATTTCTCCCATTTCCTGATGAGGAAACTGGGCCTCAGTGATGCTTAATGAACAGCCTCAGTCCGTGCACAGGAGTCTCCTGGGAATCTTGTTAAAGCGCAGATTCTGCTGCGGCAGGTTTGGGTGGGGCCTGAGATTCTGTATTGTCCAATTCTCAGGTGATGTCAATCCTGTGAGTCTGGCAGGGGCCACACTTTGCAGGGTCAGGCCCTAAGACAGCAGGAAAGTGGTTGAAACCCGGGTGTGTGTCCAGTCCTGTTTGACTCCAAAGCCCCTGACTTTCTGTTCCAGGATGCTTTATGGCTCAAAGACATTTACCTTTCTTTGGGTCAGTTTGAGCCTTCTTTGAAGAACTGGAAAAAACCACCTTAAACTTCATATGGAACCAAAAGAGAGCCCGCATAGCCAAGTCAATTCTAAGCAAAAAGAACAAAGCTGGAGGCATCACACTCCCGGTCTTCAAATTATACTACAAAGCTACAGTAATCAAAACAGCATGGTACTGGTACCAAAACAGAGATATAGACCAATGGAACAGGACAGAGACCTCCGACGCAACACAACACATCTACAACCACCTGATCTTTGACAAACCTGACAAAAACAATGTGGAAGCGAGTCCCTGTTTAATAAATGGTGTTGGGAAAACTGGCTAGTCATGTGCAGAAAGCAGAAGCTGGACCCCTTCCTGACACCTTACACTAAAATTAACTCCAGATGGATTAAAGACTTAAACATAAGACCTAACACCATAAAAACCCTAGAAGAAAATCTAGGCAAAACCATTCAGGACATAGGTGTAGGCAAGGACTTCATGACCAAAACACCAAAAGCAGTGGCAACAAAAGCCAAAATAGACAAATGGGACCTAATCAAACTCCATAGCTTCTGCACAGCAAAAGAAACAGTCATTAGAGTGAATCAGCAACCAACAGAATGGGAAAAAATTTTTGCAGTCTACCCATCTGACAAAGGGCTGATAACCAGAATCTACAAAGAACTGAAACACATTTACAAGAAAAAACAAGCCCATTCAAAAGTGGGCGAAGGATATGAACAGACACTTTACAAAAGAAGACATACATGAAGCCAACAAACATATGAAAAAATGCTCATCATCACTGGTCATTAGAGAAATGCAAATCAAAACTACATTGAGATACCATCTCACGCCAGTTAGAATGGTGATCATTAAAAAATCTGGAGACAACAGATGCTGGAGAGGATGTGGAGAAATAGGAATGCTTTTACACTGTTGGTGGGAGTGTAAATTAGTTCAACCATTGTGGAAGATGGTGTGGCGATTCCTCAAGGACCTAGAAATAGAAATTCCATTTGATCCAGCAATCCCATTACTGGGTATATATCCAAAAGACTATAAATCGTTCTACTATAAGGACACATGCACACGAATGTTCATTGCAGCACAGTTTACAATAGCAAAGACCTGGAACCAACCCCAAATGCCCATCGATGATAGACTGGACAGGGAAAATGTGGCACATATACACCATGGAATATTATGCAGCCATCAAAAACGATGAGTTCGTGTCCTTTGTAGGGACATGGATGAACCTGGAAACCATCATTCTCAGCAAACTGACACAAGAACAGAAAATCAAACACTGCATGTTCTCACTCATAGGCGGGTGTTGAACAATGGGAACACATGGACACAGGGAGGGGGAGTATCACACACTGGGGTCTGTCGGGGGAAAAGGGGAGGGATAGTGGGGGGGTGGGGAGTTGGGGGAGGGATAGCATGGGGAGAAATGCCAGATATAGGTGATGGGGAGGAAGGCAGCAAATCACACTGCCATGTGTGTACCTATGCAACAATCTTCCATGTTCTTCACATGTACCCCCAAACCTAAAATGCAATAAAAAAAAAAAGAGTGTGGAAAAAAAAAAAAAAAAAAAAAGAAAGGATCCACTGAAATCCTATGGATTTCTGGAGTTAGTCCGGTCCCAGAGTTTGGCCCCCGAAAGCTTCAGGGCAGAGAGGGTCTGCTTGGTCAGATCTGATCATTAGGATATGCTGTGAACCTCTGGTGGGGATAGGATTTGTGAACACAAATGAAGACACGAGAAAAGTGTAACCTATTCAGAGCTTGCTGTAGCAAGGGAGCCTGCCATGAGGACTCGAGTTTTGGCAAAGACTCATATGCAAGCAGAGGAATGCTGAAGCTTCATAGTAGAATAGGGAAGGCTTCAGGTATGCCTTGATTAGAGGCTGTTGGCCTGGGGACGCTGTAGGTACCAAATGTGGACGGTGGCCTGCTTGTTACAATCTCACCCACAGTGCTTGTTAAAGTACAGATCCCTGGGTTGTACTCCAGAGCTACTGAATCAGAGCTTTGATCAGTCACTCTCCAGGCTGAGAACCTCCGTCACAATCTCAAAGGTTTCAGTGGTTATTAGGTGCCCAGGCCAGCCCACACCTGGGAGTCTTTACCCTAAACCAGTCTTTACCAAATGTGGTTGATGAAAAGAATTGCTTGTGGGGGGAGACAGGGAGAGACAGGAACAAGTGCTTTTTAAAACTCAGGCTCTTAGTCTCAGCTGTAGATCTGCTTCTGGGGGGAGGGGCTGGAAATCTGCAAATTATCAAGCAGCTGATTCTGAAGATTAGGCAGGCTGGGAAGCAGCACCCTAACTGCGTGCTCCCCCACTGGGTTCCAGGCAGCGCGGCAGCATCACTTGCGCGGTGCTCCCTGGTGAGTTCGTGCTTCTGAGTCAGGGACTACTTGGGGGCTTCTCTTGGTCCTTATCTTTACTGGGGTTTATTCAGGGGGCGTGCTGGTTTTGCCATATCCTATCCCCTGGTGTTTCAGTGAAGCCAGCTATAACATTTGAAGGCTTGGCTTTGTTTTAATCACATCTTTATAATTACCTCTCTGCGGGTTGACAGCTGTTATTAGCATCACCTTGGGTTCTCCTTGAGAATTTTTTATATCCTTAAAGTGATCCAGCACCTCTGCAGCTGATGTCAGAAGCTGCTAACTAAACAATCACTTTAAAAAGTCACCGGGTTTTGTAAACATAGCCAATCCTGTCCCCTTCCAAAGGAGGAAAAAAAAATAGCTAGATAAATAATTTTCATGAAGGCAATTTGTTTCCCAGGGTCTATATTCCTTTCTGTCTCATCCACCGGTTTTACCGCTGTGAGGCACTGGCAATAAAGAGCTGTCTCCAGAAGGAGGCCGCATCTGCTCCTGCCAGCTTTCATCTGGAAGCCCACTTCAGGGTTCAGGCAATGAGAAGCAAATATTTTTGGGAAAAGACTTTTCTTTTTTTCTTAATGTTAGCAGCAGTTGTGCATGTGTGTATGGGTCAGGGGTGGAGGTGGAAAAGGATGGGAGTGGATGAGGTTCGTAGAGGGAATTATTATTTTTAAAAATTCTCGGCTGGGCGTGGTGGCTCATGCCTGTAATCCCAGCACGTTGGGAGGCCGAGGCTGGTGAATCACCTGAGGTCAGGAGTTCGAGACCAGACTGACCAATATGGTGAAACCCTGTCTCTACTAAAAATACAAAAATTAGCCAGGCGTGATGGTGTGCGCCTGTAGTCCCAGCTACTCAGGAGGCTGAGGAGGAGAATTGCTTGAACCCGGGATGCGGAGGTTGCAGTGAGCTGAGATCGCGCCATTCACCATTGCACTCCAGCCTGGGTGACAGAGCGACACTCTGTCTCAAAAAAAGAAAAATGGAAACCTTGTTTTGAGTTTTCATCCAAGCTAGTTTGAGGAATGGCTAGAATTACAGCTGAATTTTGGTTGGAGATGAAAAATAATTTCCTGGGCTAAGTGTGGCAGCTCACACCTGTAATCTCAGCACTTTGGGAGGCTGAGGTGGGAGGATTGCTTGAGTCTAAGAGTTTGAGACCAGCCTGGGCAACATAGCAAGACCCCATCTCTACAAAAAATAAAAAAATCATAGCTGGGCATAGATGGTACATGCCTATAGTCCCACTTAATCCAGAGACTGAGGTGGGGGGATCACTTGAGCTTAGGAGTTCAAGGCTGCAATGAGCTACAGTGAGCTATGATCATGTCACTTTACTCCAGCCTGGGCGACAGAGTGAGATTCTATATCTTTAAAAAGAAAAATAATTTCCTATTTGTAAATGTTGGAGAAAATGGAGAATTTCTTCCATAGAAAGGTATGCTGTCTCCTTCCAGTACTGCTTCTCTGGAATAATCTAGATCCTGCTGAAAGCAGTATCAGGAGGAAGACTGGCCAGGGTGGGTAAGAGGCCTGCTCTGCTCTCACTGGCAATGTATCTTTGGAGTGAGATCTTTTTTTCATGTGTAAAAGGGATTGAAAAGACACTTGCTTTGTCCATCTCATAGTCTTTTTTCTCCCAAAGATTTAATGAAACATTGTAGATAATCACATTTTGAAAAAGCAGAGCGTTACATACAAAGAAAGGTAGAATTATTATTAACGGGAGCCTCATCCCACACTGTGTGCAAAGCCTGCTGTTTATGAGTGTTCAGAGTAATTGCAGGCCTTCTGTCCTGACTGACTGACAGCCTCATGACTCAACATGGGAAAGACGGGAGATTCAGAAGCTTAATTTGTTTTTTTCCATGTGGCATATTTGACATATGTACTTGCGATTGCAAGCAAATGTTGTCAAGTCTTTTCTCTTTACTTTGAAAGACATGAAAACCTTCAAAAAGGAAGTCAATTCTTGCAGAGTTTGACAGCTGTTTTTAACTTTCTCCAAAGATCAAAGCGCAGCTCAGGAATGAGGGGGAAAATGATATTGGGTTCTTTTCTTTATTGGGATCTTACAGTGCGGAGGCAGCAGAGATGAACATTAAAGACCAGTATGGCCAGGATTATGAGTTCCGTTCCCCAAGATGACTCAAAAAGATGGCTTAGAAAATACAGGTTTGCCGCTGTGGTGCAGATGGCGGGATAAGTAGGCTGACATTATTATCACTGTTTTGCAGATGAAGACACAGGCCCAGAGATGCCAGGTCACAGAGCCAGGGAAGGGAGGTGTCAGGACTCAGGCTCTGGTGTTCTAATTCCAACCCTCAGGAGCGTGATACCCTCTGGCTCCCTAGGGTGAGTGCTCCATTTACTATAGTCCTTGTTTCTTTCCCATCCTGCTCTCTTCCTCCACGTTTTCTTCTTCCTCCAATTTAGGCCGGTCAGCTTTATCTATGGGCATTGGCTGAGCCGTGCCAGTGCTATCACTCCAGCCAAAACCGATTGCCGCCTCGTGTGCTAGACTTTAAGGGTGTCTGGAATGACAGCATTCAGAAGCAGGTGACCAGGTCAGTGGAATTCTAGAGCCACCTGATGCGGGCCCCACACACTATTCTCGAAGTTACTTTCTGAAGTCTGGCAGTGCAATCAAGCCTGCGGCATCCAGGGTCCTCCATAAAATTGAAATAGAGTGCTGAGCGAATTAACTGTTTGCTCTTCTTCTTGTGCAATGCATTTTTAATTACACTTCATAAAAATGTCTGGCTGGATTGATGGAACTTTATTTAAACTTCAGGTCGGCACGGGGAGTAGACGATAGTGCAGTATAACACGTTCTGTTAGTACAGGCTCAGAACATGTGTACTTTATGGCAGTTCTACTGAATCTTTGATGTGGGGCTACTTAAAAATATATTACCTTTGAAAAGATTTCCTTTGAAAGATAGAGTGGGTGCTTTAGCAGCCTGTAAACCGTCAACCAGATGATCAATTGGCAAACACGTCAGCACTTACAATTCACTGCACCGGCTCCCCCGATACATGCAAAACACGGGTTTATTTCAGAAATAGAATATATTTCTCAAAATCCCTTTCATTCACATTGCACAGTTTATGAGGCAAGTCTTGTCAAGCCTAGGCCCTTCACAAAAAAAGAAGAGTCTCTTTGGTCTGCCTGCCCCGCCTTTCCTATCAACATGGATTATTTCAGGCTCTGAACTGGGCATACGACGTGAAGAAGGAAAATAGATTTTGCTTAGAGTAAACAGCAGCCCAGACCCCAGCCGCGGAAGGAGGTTATATTTCATCTTGAAGATTGTATTTATACTTGCAAAAAGCTATCACTGTTCTGCCAGAATATGATGTTTTCTTTTTTTTTCTCCATGAATCCTTTTGATGATGGAAGCAGAAAATTGTGTTTTTTTCTCTGGAGTGGAACTGTTTACAGTGTCACTAAAGTGTTGGGTAAAGGGCTGGGCTCAGTACCCTCCCTCTCCGCAGCTCTGGGGCCTCCATGGTCGGGAGGATGAAGGCTGCGCTCCTTCAGAGTGGAGCTGGCTGAGGAAGAAGATGGGTGTGATATGCGCCCCTTAGCTTGATCTGTGGTGGGTTCCTCCTTGTGTGTATCCCCCGACAGTCCTTGGTTTCTGACTCTATGAAGAAAAAGTGCGGACTCATGGGTCTTCAATGAGTTGGGTCCATTGGCTTAATAAGAATTTTTTTTAAAACCCCAAAACAAAAGGCAGAACAAAGAAAAACCGTCCTCCCTTCTCCCTTGGGCAAAGGAAGCAGATTTGGCCTAGCAAGGATACCATTCTCGGGTGGCAGGGAGAGGGTGGGCGTGAGCAGCCCATCTGAGACTGTGCAGCTGGGTTTGCCCCCTTCTGCCACCAGCAATGTGTGCTCCAAGGAAGACTCAAGTCTGTGGAAGGCCTGGTCTCTAGGAGGGGCAAAACTGAGCAGATGCCACGAAACTGTTCCGTTGTGGATTTAGTTTCTTTGTACAAAGTCTGACTCACGTGTAATTTGAGCTAAGTCTGGTAGTTGGTGTGGTAGCCAAAACACATCTTTGACCCACCTACTCCTATGTTGGCTTGGCACTGCTTCGCCTTTGACCTCATTGATCCCCAGCCCCCAGCCCCCAGCCCCTTGGCAACCCCTCCCCGTCTTCCCTGGAGTGGGAGAAGCTGACTTGGAATTCCAGTAGTCTTGGGTCACTGGGCAACACAATGGTGTCACCAGCTCACTGTCCCTGCTGCCTGGGTCTGGTGGCAGCTGGGGGCTCTTAAGACATCACATGTGGGGTCCTATGGCAGGAGCTTCGCCCTGTCCTGGCACATGTTGGCACCAAGCAAATGTGGAGGTCTTCCAGAGGGACAAGGAGGCATCATGGGCATCTCCACAGATGATGGCAGGAACCCAGGTGCCCTGTACCCCTCATCTGCCACCTGCAACATGGTGGGGGGGGGGCACTTCCTGCTGCTTGCCAGCCTAGCATGGCGAGGGGCCACCTCCATTCTCAGCTTCCTGCCATGCATGCTCACAGAAAGCAGCAGTCATTCATTCTGGACCTTCCTGCGTGATCTCCGTGACACTGACCTCTTCTGTGGTGGAATCCTCTGCCTGGCTCCCTGCTATCCCTGCTAGCCTGCATGGCCACAGCGGGGGGCACTCGGCCACCCTTTCCACTTTCTACCCAGCCCTGGACTTCTAAGATGAGGCCCTTTATAGAAGGAGATCTGGGCTGGAGACTCAGCCTTGCTTCCCGTCGCTGCTGGTCTGGCTCACTTCATATCCTGGTTCCAGTCACTAAAATTTTTACGATTCCTGTGGTTACGATCCTTTATGGTACCCCAGTTCCACCCCCGTATCCCACTGCAGTCTCCCTGCAGCTGGGGAACAGCTTTGTTTCCTCGGAGCTCCAGGAATCCTGCCCCTAAATCCTAGTCCAGGCAGGGCCCGCTTTCTGAGCAGTCCCACCTGAAGCCACTTATGGGTGAGCTAGACCTCAAAGGCAGCCCACATTGTGTGTCTTCTGCTTACTCAGCTCAGTGCCCAGCCCACCTTAGGCTCACCCCATGGTAACCCAATGGTTGGCCTGCCCGGTCGTTTAGGGAGAATGCCCAGATCTCTATCGGGCAAGATACCTGAACCTGGTTCATTCTCAGATGCTTATCTCAGCCCCTGCCCTGCCGGGGTGGCCGGATTTCCCAGCATTGCCTGCAGCCCAGGCAGCTCTCAAGAGTCCACCCAGAGGTGGGTGTGGCTTGGCTGTAGCATCGGCCAGCCCAGGCACTGCCTGAGCGCTGCTCTGAGATGAGGGTGGCAACAGGAGCACACGTGAGCAGATAGCTGGGTATGTGCGTTTCCAGCAGAGGGATGGGCTGTGACCTCTCTTGGTAGTTTAATCAGCTGTTCTTTGGATGCCTTTGAATAATAACTGGACAAGTCGCGGTGGGATTCGTTTACTCAGAGTCATAGCTTCTCTCTGGGGGGACGTTGCTGTAGTCCCTAGGGACTCAGTTTAAGAAGTTTTTGAGCCCACAATCTATTTCCGCAAGAATGGGTTTGAGGTCTGTAATTTCCCCAAACTTAAAAACATCAGCTTTGCAGCAGATCTGGAGGGTCGTCCCTTAGCTGTACCCCGGTGGGTGAGAATTCTTGTCTTCTGCCAACCCACTGAGTGGGCACTGAATCACTCAATTACTGCAAAATCTTTTCTAAATAGAACGCATACCACAGCCTCCAATGGAAACATTCCAAGGTCTGCAGCAAATATCTCGCTCATTGGCAGAAGCAGGTTTTGGCATCAACAACCGTTTTTCACTTTGATTTTGACTGCGGCAGAAGTTCTGCAAGATGACCTGGGAATAAAGTCGGCCAAGAAGCCTCCGAGGGGGGGGATTGGCATGTGAGTGTGTATGCCTTACCTACGCTGTCTTCTGAGCTCCAGCACCCAATGCATGTGGAGAGGCCTGTTTGGGAGGCTTGGTTCACCCTACTCAGTTGAGAAGCACGTAATACATAGGGCAGTGAGAGCATTTGCAACGCGCTCAGGCTGAGAGTCAGTGTGGCCGGTATTGTGAGCTGTCAGCTTTAAGTTTACGACATTGAAACTGAGCTTGGGAAGGAGGAGACGACAGAGGGCGGGTGGGGCTGTGTGTTTTAATCCCAGCTCACTCAGCCTTTTCATTTTGGGAGCCATGCACGTCCAAACAAAGCTCTCAGTGGAGACTTCAGTGCTGTGCCACTACTTAACCTTACTAATAAAGAAACCTTACCTTAATAAAGAAGCTTTCCAATCATTTGCGCACCCATGTCTGCTTTAGGCAGGTGGAGTGACACACTACCTATGGGCAATGGAACATAATAAAAAGAGCGAGAGATTCTAGCACCGGACTCATCTGTGCAAAATTTCACTCTCTTCGCTTCTTAGCTCTATGACCTTCAGCAAGACACTTGAGAGGGGCCTCCTCTCCACACCTTGGGTTTTCATATGCTAGAGAAACTAGAGAATGCTGTCTGCTTCATTCCCTGTTGTGAGGCTAAGTGATCTCATGGAACAAACCCAGGTAAAACCCCATCAAGCATGCAACAAATTAAGGCCAGCACTTGAAGGATTAAATACTGTCATTGTGGGGTCTAAAGTTCTGGAACCTTTGAACCCCAAGGCAGAGCAGGATCTGGGACTGAAACCAGTGACTGTTTAAAATTCAGCAGACCCGCTGGGCAGTGGACCTTCCAAGCCTTTCCAGGACGCCTCAGTAGGAGTTTGGTTTGCCCACCATCTCTGGGTCAGGCTGGACACTTGACTGTCACACTTGGCCTTCTGGGGTGACTGTGTTGAGTGTGGCCCCCTCGTCAGCCTGTCAGGACACCTCCTCCTGTTGGGGCTGTGCCTCTGGCTGCAGTTTGTCCTGGACGTGGCCGGCGCGGGGCTCCGGTTGCAGCCCCGTGGCCCAGCACACAGAACTCTGGGGGAGATGCATGCCTGCCGCTGCCCTGTAATTCAGGGGGCACAGGGGCTGCTCCCTGGCTCTGCGTCCTTCTTAGGGCTCTCCTCGCTGCTGCTGCTGCCGAGAGAAAGGACAAGGGCAGGTCAGACACTCCTCCTCTGCTGCTCTTTCCCAACCCACCCCCTTCCTCCATTCTCCCTGTTTGTTCTTCCCCAGCTCTCTCCCACAGGCCTGTTCACCCTGGAGGCCAGGCCTCTGACGTCCGTACCAGGCTTGCTGGGCTGGTGCCGCCCTTGCCATGTGTCTGCAGGGGCGGGTGCTGTGGGCACTGGGGTGACAGGCTGAGTCCTGTTCTTTCCCTTGAAGCCCTGGATCCTGCTGCTCTGAACAAAGCAACTCTCTCAGAAGCTTTGGGAGCTGGGCCTTTATTTTGTTTTTGTTTTTAAAGCACTTTGTTTAATAAGGGCTAAGCTCAGCCAGTTGAATTAAAGACAACAACAACAACAAGGAAAAAAACCAGTTTCTCGCAGCTGCTACCCTCTCCCTGAATAGAGAAAATGCGAGCAGCTTAGCCCAGCCCAGACCCCGCATTTGGCTAGAACAGAGCTTCCCAGCTGTGGAGCGACACAACTAGGAGGGGCTTTGCATGGGGAGGGGACCCCCACTGGAGCCTCGATGGAATTTGGCATGCATGGGAGTGCAGAATGGAGGGTGGTCCCCAGCAGGGAGCAAGCTGTGGCTAGCAGGGGACCAGCGCAGGAAGCCACTGGCCATCTGCTGGCAGGACAGCCTGAGGCTGCCCGGGGGAAATTAGAGGCTAGCTGCCTGGGTTCAAGTCCTGACTCTCTGGCTTACTAGCTGTGTCCCCTGTGGCATGTTAGTTCACCCCTCTGAGTGTTAGTTTCCTTCCTTATAAAATGGAAATTTTATAAGGCACTCATAGGTGTCAATACTGGGTGAAGCATGGATGACCTTTGGCATACTATTATATTAATTTCATAAGTGCTCCGTAGGGGGGTGGCGATACTATGGTGCCACATTGTTGAATGAATAGGAAGTCACACTAGGAAAGGGCTCTAGGGACCACACTATCATCCTACAGAGACTGTGGGGCCTTGGTCAGAGCTCTCAATCTGTTGTCTCAGGGCCAGGACAGGACCCTGGTTCCCCACATGCACTGGCAAGAAGGCCCTTCTCTCTGCCCATGACCGCACATTCTTGCCTGATCTGTGAGCTTTGTTGTGCAGTGTGCTCAGCTCTGTGAGGTTTGACTTACGTGGGATGCCAAACCAGTGGAGAATACGTTTGCATTTGATGTGAACAAAATCGAGGCGGGTGGTGGGAGTCTCGGGTAAGTGGGGTGGGCGCCAAGACCAGCACACAGCTATGATTGTCAGACAGGAAGAAACCCAGCTCACTGTGCCATGGAGACAGTCTCATCAGAGTTGGCCTCTGGCCCCATCACAGGTCCCTACAGGTGTTCAGGGCCCAGGGCCCACTGGGCAGCCTGATCCAGGGGGTTGAGTAAAGGCGGCGGAGTGCACGTGCCTGGGCAGTCCGGGTCAGGCAAGGACTGAAAGCATCACATTGAGGGGGAGAAAGTCTGGAGCCTTCTCGAATGCACACAGTGCCCCAACATCGTGAGACCTAGAGGCTGGCACCCCCGATAGGGGGTTCGGCACATAAATAACAGTAGACGCTCAGTAATTGAGCTTCCTGGGTAAGCCTCCAAGGCCTGTTCCCAATCCCCAGGGCCCCGAGATCAGGAGATAGAAACATCATCCGTTTTTCTACAAAGGGGGCTCCTGCCTAGCATGGGGTGTCTGGAAGGGCAGGCTGGTTCAGTCTGCAGCCTGCCTCCGCTGCAAGACATCGTGGCTGTCCTTGTGTCCCCTGCATGTGCATGTCCCTGTCTGGAGAAACAGTCGTTCTCAGTCTCTGGCTCTCTGGCACTGGCTTGTTGCATGATCTCGGGGGAAATCATGTGCCCAGTTCCTGGCGGTGTTTCCCCAGATGCAGGATGGCAGAAAAAAATGCTTGCCATCCACAGGGTGGCAAAGGCTTGGTGTGCTTACAGCAGGTGCATTTCTGCTCCCAGATGCCAGCTTTATGCCTGGAGGCAGGGGTGCTGGGGAGTGAGCACTTTCCCATCACATGCTTACAGTGTGGAAAGGCTTAGAGCTGTGTGGTGTTGTAAGAGGCAGGGGAATGGTTGTGAGTTATTATATAACCTTCCAGATGACCTTGGGGGAGCCTCCTGTTTATGAACTCTCCTCTCTCTCTCTCTCTCTTCTTTTTTTTTTCTTGAGATGGAGTCTCATTCTGTCACTCAGGCTGGAGTGCAATGGTACAATCTTGGCTCACTGTAACTGCTGCCTCCCAGGTTCAAGCAATTCTTGTGCCTCAGCCTCCTGAGTAGCTGGGACTACAGGTGTGCACCACCATGCCAGGCTAATTTTTGTATTTTTAGTAGAGGTAGGGTTTCACCATATTGGCCAGGCTCCTCTTGAACTCCTGACCTCAGGTAATCAACCCACCTTGGCCTCCCAAAGTGCTGGGATTACAGGTGTGAGCCACTGTGCCTGGCCGTCCTCTGTCTTTCAAGCCACTGTTTCCTCCCCCACCGCCCCTGCCCCAAGTATTGAGATTCAGGACATAAAACAGCCTTTGGGCTGCCCTATTCTGAGGAGAAGCCTGGGGAGAAGGGCATTATTTTCTTCTTGAACAATTTTATGTTACTTTATTATTGCTCCTGCTGTTTTAAAATGTTAGTGTTTTTAATTAATGCCATTTTATTGCCCCTGTTCTCTCAAGCTGTTCTCCTGAAGGGCACAGATTTTGAAATCTAATAACTGAATAAGTGGCTGGAGTGAGAAATAATGCATTAACATTTATAGAGGTTCTTAGATGAAAACCACTGTACTGTAGGAAGCTCATTTTAGATTTAAGAAAAGAGCTATGTTACATTAAGATTCTTGCAAAAATAATCAATATTTCATTTGTTTCAAGTGGCTGGGGAAGTTTATCTAACTGTAATAGTGCACAACTTTCCTGAGATAATATCTTTATTTAAAATTGACTGCCGTGTACTTTGTAAAAAATTATCATTTGTGCCTGGACAGATCGTGAAGTCTGCAACACATATCACTGGCAGAAATTTGCTGATTTGCACAGTCGTAGGCTGTACACAGATAGCAAGGACTGATGTTAGCTGAGCTTTGTCTGATCTGATATCAAGACGCATTGATGTGTTCTTCTCTAATAGACCTCAGATATTTTTTTGTTTCTATGTCACAGTTTGAGAAAAGGTACATTTCTCCATGTATTCTGTAAAATAACCACTTGAGCATCCGAGTTCTTTCAGTGCCCATGCGATGGCGGTACTTTGACTCGTGCCCCATTGCGGCTGCATGTCTGGGACTGTCGGCATGGCTGGGCCAATGGCGTGCACATCTGTTGCCCTGATGAGAAAGGCACACTTGGAACTCAGCCTGCCCCGGGGGAGAGGTAGCAGCCCTATCCCTGGATTCTGGTGCTCAGCATTCATGAAGACTCTTGTTCTCACTCTACAAACTTTTGACGTTAGAGGAGAGGGGGGCCAGGTCCTTGGGGATACAGGAAGCCACACATTTATATTCCATGCCTCCAGAACTAGCCGTTCTCAAAGTGTGGTCTGAGGACACTTGGTTATTCCCGATACACTAATAGGTCAAAACTATTTATTTGACCCATGAGGTCAAAACTGTTTTCATCATAATACTAAGATGTCACTTCTCCTTCTCACTCATTCTCTTGTGAATGTAGGGTAGAGATCCCAGAGTCTACATGAGGTGTGAGATCCCAACAGATTGACTATGGAAGCAGAGCTGAGAATCCAGTTATCTATTCATGTTCAGCCAGATGCTAAGAGATTTGAAAAACGTCAGACGGTGCTACTCTTTTCCCTAAATTTTTTGTTGTTGCAGAAAATAGTCTTTTCATAAAGACACATGCGTATGTTCATTGCAGCACTGTTCACAATAGCAAAGACATGGAATCAACCCAAATGCCCCTTCAATGACAGACTGGATAGAGAAAATGTAATACCTACACACCATGGAGTATATGCAGCCACAACAAAGAACAAGATCATGTCTTTCGAAGGAACATGGATGGAGTTAGAGGCCATTAATTATCCTTAGCAAACTAACCAAATACTGCATGTTCTCACATGTGGGAGCTAAATGATGAGAACTCATGGACACAAAGAGGGGAACAATAGACCCTGGGGCCGACTTGAGGGTAGAGGGCAGGAGAAGGAAGAGGAGCAGAAAAAAAGAAGACTATTGGGTATTAGTACCTGGGTGATGAAATAATCTGTACAATAAACCCCGGTGACACACGTTACCCATATAACAAACCTATATATGCACCCATGAACCTAACATAAAAGCTTTAAAAAAAAGTAGACAAAATAAAATATACACTTTTTATAAAGGTATATTATTTGTGTTAACATTTAATGTTTTTTAAAAAAATAATATTTTACATATTTCTCAGTTTTAACTTCCAATACAGTAAACATTAATAGATACAGCCTCCACACACAAAGGCACTTTTGGGCTCTTAATAATTTTAAAGCGTTTAAAGGTGTGCTGGGACCAAATTGTTTGAGAACCTTCAAACTAGATGCTGGTTTCCTGCAGTGAGGTAGACACATGGGGAGCCCGAGGGCCAGCCCCAGGGCCAGGTCTTTTCATCTCAGTTTACCCCACTGTAAAACACGGGGTATGTGGGGCTGAACTAATTTGAATGTTTTGAACTTTATTATTTTATTTTTTGATATATTTCTTTTTTTTTTTTACTTTAAGTTCTGGGATACATGTGCAGAACGTGCAGGTTTGTTACATAGGTATACATGTTTCATGGTGGTTTGCTGCATACATCAACCCGTCATCTAGGTTTGAAGCCCTGCATGCATTAGCTATTTGTCCTAAGGCTCTCCCTCCCCTCGCCCCCCACCCCCGGCAGGCCCAGTTGTGTGCCCTTCCTGTGTCCAGGTGTTCTCATTTGAATTTTACTTTTTAATACAGCAGGGCCGCTTTTCAATTAAAATCTTTCTCAGGAACCTGGAATGTGTAACGGATTACAGTACAGTAACCTCAAGCTTGGAGAGTGGGGGAGCTGGAACTGCCCCCGACACCTCTTTTCCCAACTGCCTCTTCTCTTGGAGCGCAGTCTGAGAACTACTGACCCAGAAGATCCTGAGGCCCATTCGCTCCGTTCCTCTCTATTCCAAGCCACTGAAGGGCTGTGACCCCAGGACACTCCTTACCTGCTTTGGCCGAGCTGGGATTCACAGGAGGTGCTGGTGGGGTGGGGGAGGCTGCAGTTGGGCACCCGGCTGGCGGTCAGAAGCTGTTCTCCTGAGGAAAGGCAGAGGGTTGAGGGCACACAGAACTGCTCTCCGCTGTGAGTCTGCTCTCAGCCAAGGCCCTGAGCTGCTCCTCCAGCATCCTGCTGGGTTCCCAAGAGGGCCCCCAGCCTCTGGCGGGGTCAGTGGGTGGGCTGTTGAGAGTGGCGATTTAGCCTCAAACAGAGAGGCGGTGGCCGGGCAGAATATGGAATGTGTGTTCCCAGACACTTTGGCTATGACTGCCTGGCTGTCTTCAGAGTCTCTTGTTTCCTTGTGCCTCTGAGACGGGGACATTGGGGGTGATGGGGAGGGAACTGAGGAAGAAGGGCTTGCTTCTGGGCGCTGGGTTGGAGGGCTGGAGACCTTGCACTGAGCGGGTGGGCTCTCTGGGGGAGGGCTGGACAGCTTGGGCTGGCACGGTGGGGGATGTTTGCCGCTTTGTGGTTGGTGGGCTTAGCACCCTGGGGCTCACCAGAGGGCTGGGAGATCCAGGACTGAGTGGTGGGCTGGGGGGTGTCTGCAGAGCAGAGGGCCTTGGTTGGGCAGGTCTGTAAGAGGAGGGCAGGCTCCGGCGCCTCTTCTCTGCTTGGGGCACCCAGTGTGTCCTCGTGGGAGAGGCCTTTCTGCCCACGGGGGCGCTTCTCTCTCGGCTCTGCCTCAGTCTGGCCAGGCTAGACTCTGAGGTACTGTTTTGTCCAGATGGAGGGCTGGAGTGGTGCCAGGCAATTGCCTTCCGGGGGCTGCCTGTAGAGTCTGGCGGCCTTCTCTGTCTGACTTGAAGTCCCACCCTTCACCTCTGGGCTGTGGCTGGTGGCTGGTGGGTGGCTCAGGTCCAGGGCTGGCTTCCTGGGCTGGCAGCTGCTCTTGCCACTCCCTGGCTCTGTGCTGCGAGGCTTGGTGGGGCTGGCGGTGCTCTTGCTGGGCAGCAAGTCCGGGGGGGCTCACAGAGGCCCTCAGCTTTGGGGAAGCCCATGTTCTCCTGGTGGGGCCGGCCTCTCCTGGCCCTGGTGCCTGGGTTTCCTCGGGAGAGCTCTCTGTGGTCTTGCTGCTTTCTTGGGACTCCAGAGAAGTAAATGATTTGTCCATCAGGACTTCCAGGGGCGGTGGAGGGAGGTGCTCAGGGTTCCCCCTCCACTTCACAGCTGAGCTCCTCACTCTTGGCTGCTTCTGCTTTAGGCAGAGGGGGAAAGATAGGTGCTAAGGGCTTCCAGCCTATGCCCATTTTGAGAGATTCTCTGCCTGAGGCTGGAGAAATTTGGGGCTTCGGATACAAAGGGGCAAGCCCCCTCGACATGGGAAATCTGGGGGGCATGATGCTATTCCTGAGGTAAGGACTTTCCTCAGAGTCCTTGGAGTCCCCCAGCGTCCTCAGACTCTCCATGGGACTGAAAGTTTCAATGAGCTTCTTGACGGAGGTTCTGGTGGGACAGGCCCTGACATTCCAGTCCTTGGCCCCGGCAGCCTCACTGACCTCTCCTGATAGGGTGGCATCTGGAAGCTTCTCAGCTTTGCCCTGTTCATCCTCAGGATGGGGACTGCATTTCTGCAAGATGCTCTTGTCCTGACTAGGCAAAATGCTGAAGTTCTTGGTGAGGAATGCCTTGAGCCTGCTGGTGGTGTTGCTTGGACCGACCCTGCAGGTGCCATTGGGCCACCCGGCTGCTGCTCTGGGCTGCGGAATCTGCTCCTGGCTCTGCCCCTGCCCTTTAGTGTCCAGGGCATAAAATGCCTCCAACTTCTGACTGAGGTCCCTCTGGACCCTTTGCAGCTCCTGAAGGGTGGGGTCCTCCACGTGACTCTGGAGACACGACTCTGACTGGGACCTCCTCTGCCTCTCGGGGGCCCTCCTGCTGCCACTGACCGTGCTAGGTCTTGGTGGGACCGCTGTTCTCCCCTCCTCCTCCTCAGACCAGTCCTGGTGCCCAGAGGGCACAGGGACAAACTTGATCCTTTCGCTCATTGCTTTCTTCATCTTCAGAATCATTTCCTGGGCCTGGGGGCCCCTAAGCCTCCTGGATCGGGACTGAAATGGGCTTTCCCAGTCAGCAGGTGAAGATCGCGGCCTCGAATCTGGAGCTTTTACCTGCCATGCACACACACTCATGCTGCTCGTTTCTTCTTCCTCTTCTTCTGAGCTGCTGTCCTCGCTGTCACTAAGAGATGGAGCGTCCATCAGCCTGGAGGTTTTGGAAAGATGTGCTTCCACAGGGACCCCAATCCCAAATGAATCACTTAGGGTGCTTGTCCCCAGCTCCAAAGGCAGGGAGGTGATATTTTCTGGGCTTGTGCTGGAGAGGCAGGGGCTCCTTGCTTCGTCTTGTGCTTGTGGCTGAACCTTTGCCATAGGAACCCCTAGAACAGGCAGTCCTGGGGTCGGTGTGAACCCATACAGAATGAACTTTGTTGCCAGGCATGTCCTGACTGCCTGGCCTCCGTGTGGGGCAAAGTCACTGACTTCCATTCTTCGGGATCCGGTACAAGGTCCCAGCTGGTTTGCTTGCCCAGCTTGTCCACCGACTGCACGGACTCATTGTCAGCACCAATGCCACTGTCCTCCGAGCATAAGGGGAGACCCTGCACTCCAGGGTCGCCACAGCCACTCGCCAGGCTCTCTAGCTGCCCCAGAGCCCTCAGGATGCGTTCATCCACATTCTTTTTTGTGCTCAGCTTATTTTCCAAGTGGGTTGCGGTGGAGTGGAGGTAGCTGCTGGAGCCCTCCAGGAAGCTGCTGGTGAGCGAGGCCACCGTGCCATTGAGCACCTGAAGCTTGCTGACTGTGTACTGCAGCAGCTGTTGCAGGAGGTCTGGCTGCTCCTGGGGCTCTCTTTCTTCAGAGGCCAAGCCAGATCCTCCCTCGCTTCCTGCAGGAGCACTTCTCCATCCTTGGAGATCTCCCCCCAACAGCTGGCCGACCTCCTCAAAGCACAGCAGCAGGAAGCTGACCATGGGCTGCAGCAGCTCCCGGGTCTGGGTGGCCTGATGCATGATGCACAGAATTGCTTCGTATTTGGAGAGGCTGGAGTGTAGATAGGCGTAAGCGTGCTGGTGGGCCTTTACCAGGGGCTCCGGGAAGTCCACTTTGCCTTCAGACCCATGAGCAGGGTGAATGGTTTGGTGGCAGGGGCTCTGTGTGCTTGACATGTGGCATTTTGGTGTCCTTTTCCATTTGGAAGCATCTTGGGTACTACTTTCCTCACTCTCATCTCCAGAAAGTTCTGCCCCTTGAGAGCCATGGGAATCCTGTGTCTTGAACAGAATGTCTTTAGCCATGTGGCTTTGTGATTTGTTGGGCTGGGATGAAGAGGTTTTGGTTCCTGGGATTAGTCCTTCCATATCTTTCCTTTTGCCTGAAGCAGGATCTCCCATGAGCTGACAAAGACCTTTAGCTGGGGTTTGGTTCCTCCTGGAACTTGGCTGCTCCTCTGCCAGGCCCTCCCCAGAGTCATAGCAGGTGGAGTTTCTAACCAGCAGAGGGATGGAACCTCTTTCACTGCCGCCCGGACATCCTGGCCGAATGGCTTTGGGTTTTTTCAAGAACTGAATGCCACTCTTGGCAACGCTGTTTACAATGTCACTGTGTGAAGGTGTACAGCCCATGATTTCAGCTTATAGTCATCTTCCACCCACAGCCTTCACAATTTTCCAAGAATCATCTTTGCAATAGACACAAAAGGCAATCTTGCTAGTCCTTCCAGGCAATTTTCAGGCCAGAATCCTTTGAAGTCCATGGTACAATATCCTAAACTTGGAACCAGCTTTCTGTATTTTCTTGGCCCAAACGTGAAGAGGGAGTGGTACCTGTCATCCTGTTGTTGTTCTAAGTTTGGAATCCTCTGCCGTTAGCGAGCAGCGGGACAATTCTGAAGGCCCCCAGTCTGGTGGATTATGGGCCTGTGTTTTGCTCCTATCCTGACAGATGCGGATGGCAAGTGGAGCTTAAGCCTATTAGGTTAATCATGCCCTAGCCAGTCAGCAGTCACAGTGTGTTCTAATATAGAACTTCTCAGCATTTACTATCTTGGGAAGCGGATTATTTTTGCACGTGCTCATGCTTTTAATTCTGTTCAGACGCCTGCCATATGAAACCTAGAGAAATGAGCCATAATTGCAAAAGGCTCTGGAAGAGATGCATTTGTGGGAGAGAAGAGAGGGCTCACTGATTACGGTCCCTGGAAGAGAAGTGACCTTCACGGTTTAATAAGGGCAAACCAGCCAAGTGTGCTTCAATCTGCTGTTATCAAGAAGACCCCAAAACGTGCAATAGACAATAATTGAAGCAATGCATTGTTGTTTGTGTGGCTTATAAAAACCCCAGGACTCTAGTGATAGAGAAGCATCTCTAAATAAGATAGTGAGTGAAGAAGGCAGGGTTGCTTTCCTTTGCATTAGAAAATTGAGTTAGGTAGCAGGAAAGCCATCACCCCAATTTGGATAGGGCCGGCAGGAAGAGTCACTGCCATGTAAAGCTCAAGGCTGGTCGCTACGCTCAGGAAGACAGTGCTTTCATGGGAAGAGGCTTTTTATGCAACAACCTCTTCCTAGGAAAACAAGCTGAAATTGGGCAGTGGAGAGCCACTTCGTTATTAAGAGGGGGAACTCTAGGGAAAGCCCATCTCTCTGCTCAAGCTGCGCGTGGGGCTCCTGCCTGTGGCTAAGGGTAGCAGCTGCCCGTTTAAAAACTCCTTTTCAACTTTATTTGCTGTCAGTAAAGTCTAGAACAAGGGCTTGGCCTAGAAAGACTGGAGTTCGAATCCTGACTCTTTTTCCCGTTAGATGGGGGGAACTTCTGAAAGTTTTTTTTTTTAACTTCCCTGAGGGAGAGCTCATCTTTGAAATGAGGATCATGGCACTTGCTTCACAGAGCTGTTGTGGGGATTAAGTCAATTAAGACTTGGTGAGTGCCTGACCCAGTGCTTGACCCATGGTAGTTACTCAAAAACATGCAGTTTCAGCCAGGTGCAGTGACTCATGCCTGTAAATCTCAGCACTTTGGAAAGTTGAGGTGGGCTGATCATTTGAGCTCAGGAGTTTGAGACCAGCCTGGGCAACATGGTGAGACTCTGTCTCTACTAAAAATACAAAAATTAGTCGGGGATATTGGCATACACCTGTAATCCCAGCTACTCGGGAGGCTGAGATGGGAGAATCACCTGAGCCCAGGAAGTTGAGGCTGCAGTGAGCTGTAATAGTGCCACTGCAAGCCAGCCTGGACTTTGGAAGTGAGACCCTGTCTTAAAAAAAAAAGAGGAGTTTCTTACTCCTTTCCTTCTGGAAGCTAGGGCGCTTATTAATAATGAAAGTCATAAGAATTTCATTGGTTTGCATCGCTTTATTCCTGAGTGGTCTCGAAATAATTGCCTATGATGTGCTTACAGCCCTCTGAATCTGGTGGTCTTTTGCACCTCTGCCCCACCTCCATCCTGTGCTCAGTCCACCACTGCCTCAGGATTTTCTAAGGCCTCATTGTATAATCTCTCTGCCCTCAAACACAATGATTCCCATTGTCTGCAGGAGGAAGAGGGGCTTTTATTTAACCATTTCCTATTTTGGGGCATCTAGGTTGTTGCCAATTTTGAAATTTTCCAAATAGGAAAACATTGCATTGAGCATCTCTGAGCATCCCCCCTAAAGTTGCTGAGATTGGAGTTGCTATTCTGGCTTTTCAGTCTTCCTTTTTTCCTGCTTAACTCTGTTACAACCAACGAAAGCATCACTGTGGGTATCAGGATGTCTCGGAAACAGGCGGGACTTAGAGCTGCCTCCTGTGAAGGCTGCACACTGGCCACTGGGGCTGTGTGCAGCCTGCTGCCTATCACAGTCTGATGCCCCAGAGTGCATCATTAATAAACTTCCCTGATCTGTGTATTTGAAGCAGAACTCAGGGGAAACACAAAGCCGAATCAGTGCCTGCAGGCAAGCTGCATTAGGCGTCAAGACGTTGCTTCATTTGTCACAGCGCTGGGCTGGCCCGGTAAACAAGGGTGCCACGTGGGAAGGCTTCCTTTCCCCTTCGGGTCATCCATTTTTTTTTTATTGCATTTTAGGTTTGGGGGTACATGTGAAGAACATGGAAGATTGTTGCATAGGTACACACATGGCAGTGTGATTTGCTGCCTTCCTCCCCCATCACCTATATCTGGCATTTCTCCCCATTTTAACAGAGTGAAAAGCTCATCTGGAGGACGCTTTATGTAAATTCTTCTCCTCTCGGGATTTGGGCCCCTGCTTGACTCATCTTTGTGAAAAACTTTGATTTAAGTGGCTAAAATTATTTCCAAACCAATGATCAAAATCAAAGTGTTTGCCTGGAGGATTTGCTGTCAGATAGCTCTGTACCTTCCACATGAGTTTCCTTGACTATTCCAAATAATTTAGGAAGCTCTTTATTCATTGCCATTTAGTTTTCATTCAGACCAACTTTTGTTTTTCTTTCTTTTTAAACTGGAGTTGCTTTAAATAATAAATAAAAAAAAGAATTATTTTGAGTGGGCATATAAAAAGGGTACAACTATTTTGGAAAACTGATATTTAAAAATATTCTCTGTGACTCGTCAATTCCACTCCTAAGAATTTACCCAAGAATATTGAATGTAAAGGTCTGCAAAGAGACTGGTGTAAGAAAATTTATAGTTCTACTCATAATAGCCTCAAATTGGAAACAACTCAAATGTTTATCAATAGGGAAATAGATAAATTCGACTAATTGTACAATGGAATACTACCTAGCAATGAAAGGAACAAACTAATGAACCATGTAATAACAGGATAGATTTTAAAATCATTATGATGAGTGAAAGAAACTAGATGTTAAACAGTACAGGTTGAAACATTCTATTTATATGGAGTTTGGGAACAGGCAAGTAATCCATAGTTATATTAAATAGTTAGAAAAGTGGTGATTGGCGGGGCGCAGTGGCTCACACCTGTAATCCCAGCGCTTTGGGAGGCCGAGGTGGGTGAACCACAAGGTCAGGAGTTCGAGACCAGCCTGGCCAACATGGTGAAACCCTGTCTCTACTAAAAATACAAAAAGGCTCTCTGCTCCTCCTGTTGCTTTCTGCAACACAGTTCCCTGGCCTAGATGTGAGATGAGCAGGTAACCGAGAGACAAGCAGGCAACTATTGTGGTGAGCTGGCAGGGAAAGGTCATGTTTGTGTTCCAAGCACTTCATTAGGCACTCACTTTACATTTATCTTTTCAGAAGCTGGCCTTCCTTGCTTTGCTTTGGAGGATCATTAACCATCATTTAAAAGAATCAACCTGGCTACTGTTATATACCTTAGAGCAATCCATCTAGAGTTGCTCGTGTGATACATAATTCTATCAGAAACCAACATGTGACATCCAGGTGTCTGCCCTAAGTAGCTTCTGATTTGGTGATCATAGTAGAAACACGTACCTGTTTCTCTTGAATCTTAGTGTGCACAACTTATGGTCTGAATCAGTCATCACACAGGCACGTTGTGCCTTTGGAGGTTGACTGCTTAACACTTTAAGGTGCCTCTAAGGATTCTCCAAAGCAAATTTCATGTACACTAGTTAGTGTATATGTAGAATCAAAGTATCCTAAATATACCACAAGCTTGGAAAAACATTTATCTAGTTTTTTTGTATGATAATAAGAGAAAGTGTTTTATTGAAATAGATTCAATTCTTACATATAAATTAGGGTTTTTTTTTAAAGGGTGGGCTAACTTCTGTAACTAACAATCCCCAACTTTCAGTGACTTAGCACAGTAAGAGTTAGTACTGTTCACACAATGCCAGTGTAGACGTTGGGACATTCTCTTAAACAGCCCTCCTCCACATGGTGACTCAGGGATTTAAGCCCTTCCATCTCGCAACATCGACATCTTCAATACATGACTTATAGGGAAGAAAGGGAAGAGAGTATGGGGAAGGTAGGCCAGATCCTTGACTGTCTTTGTCCAGAGTTGACACCCATCATTTCTGCTTACATTCTGATGGCCAGGACTTATCACATGGCCCCACTTAGATGCAAAAAGGGCTGGGGAATGTAGTCAAGAAGAAAGCTGTTTACCAGCAACATTTCTATACCATGGAAGAAGAGTCCCAATTTGGGGGGGACAAATAGTATCCTCTACCATACCCATGTTTCCAGATGAGGAAACTGAGGCTGAAAAAGTTTACATAATTTTCTCAAGTCATATAACTGGCATGTAGCTGATTTGGGATTTGAACCCTGGTCTCTCTGATTCCTAAGTCTGTGTTATTCCTACTACATTTTAAAAATGAGATATCTATATTTCAAACTTTACTTGGGTTTGGAAGTTCAACCATATTGAACTTTTCAGATTCTGAAAATCTTACCAGACTCTGGCCTTGACAGGAGGAAGGCTACAAGAGTCTAGGGTGGCTGGGCGCTGTGGCACACGCCTGTAATCCCAGCTCTTTGGGAGGCTGAAGGCAGGTGGATCATGAGGTCAAAAGATTGACACCATCTTGGCCAAGATGGTGAAATCCTGTCTCTAACTAAAAATACAAAAATTAACTGGGCATAGTGGCACACTCCTGTAGTCCCAGCTACTTGGGAGGCTGTGGCAGGAGAATCGTTTGAACCTGGGAGGCAGAGGTTGCAGTGAGCCAAGATTACGCCACTGCACTCCAGCCTGGGAGACAGAGTGAGACTCTGTCTCAAAAAAAAAAAAAAGTCTATGGCAAGCAACTTCAGATTTGCTTTACAGCCCAAAGAAGTCCTTCAGATTGTCTTCCAAACCTTCTTTGTCCCTGACAAGTCACTTTGGATTGACGGCTGTGCTGGATGGTCACTGTTTTTAAATTTTGTTCCTGGATGGGGGACTTTCAGATACCCTCAGCTCTGAGTTGTAGATCCCAGAAGGAGTCCCATGCTCAGCCACCTCTGACCTCAGCCCAGTCTCCTGGTCTCTGGCTCTCAGCCAGCCCACCTCCCAGCAAAGTTCTGGGATTACAGGCATGAGCCACCATGCCTTGCCACCATGCCAGAGAGGTGGTGTGGCTGGGGCCAGGGAATTAGGCTTGTAAAGTTGGTTCCTATTAACTACTGATTAAAGTCTCTATTACAAGAAAACAATTTCTATTCCCAGATATATTTTAAAGCAAGAAATGTTGATTTTTGCAAAAATGTTTATGTTTCATTTAAATATTTGAATTTTACAAGCATTATAATTTTTAGTTTTGCTTATTCCAGTCTTTTCTTGTACTTGTGTATGTAGAACATAGTTGCTAATCATAATGTATGTATCATTGTATTATTCTTGTTCATTTAACACATCACAAACATTTTCCATGTTAAATTGTTTCATAGTACTTAAGAAAAAGAGCATGACATGTATAATCAAGGCAACGATCTCTCACTTTAGCAAAAAGATTAACAGCGTTTATAGGTGTAAATTGAAGTACAGTATGTGAATTTGCTAACTTTTCTTTCCCATGCAGATATTTCTCAGGGAGAAGTCATTCACAGAATTTCATAGGGACTACAGGCATGTGCCACTATGCCTGGCTAATTTGTATTTTTATTTTTTGTAGAAATGGGGTCTTTCCATGTTGTCCAGGCTGGTCTGAAACTCCTGGGCGCATGTAATCCTCCTGCCTGAATCTCCCAAAGTGCTGGAATTACAGGAATAAGCCACTGCACCTGGCCCTCCACTTTTATCTGTTTCGTATTTTGGACTTTCCTGTAAAATATCTTCCAAGAGATTTAGCAGAAATCTGTTGGGGCCTACTCTGGGCTTTCACAATCCCTGTGGCTGTTAATAGATGACTCCCAAGGTCCCTTCTGCCACTAACATTCCCGTAGTTAAAAATGTAGTTCTGCAATAGTTTGGTCTTTCAGAGCAGCAGTGTAAAAGTGTGGTGTCCTAAGGTCTGACTGCCATCTCTACCTTGCTAGTGATTATTAGAGAAACCCAAATCTCCAACCCTGTAATAAACATAGAATTATTTTTCTCCCGCTTATTGGTACAGATTTATTGATCTGGTTTCAAATGAAATAGATGCTAATTATGGAAACAATCCCTTTGTGCTCTTCCAACGTTCTTAATGCAGCTTAATGTGGTTTTTCATCATAATATTTTTAAAATTTAAAAATATGTTTACCATCTTTCCTCGATGTAAAGATCATTCATGTACATCGGAAGGTCAGAACATTTTTTAAAAAGTAAAATGTGAATAATCTCATTGACTCAGAGTTGATGATGATGTTGATGTTCACATTTATTGAAGGTGCCAGGCTGTGTTGTAAACACTTTATATGTCTTATTTAATTACACTACATGTAGCCCATTGCTGCATGATGAGCAGGCTGTGAAATCGAATACCCACAAATGGAATTTAGCATTATTAGACAAGATCCCACACTAGGAGGAAAGGAAAGGTTAAATTCAGCTGAGTTTTCCTGGGAGCTGGTTGCTGAGGTGGTTGTAAGGAAGACTCAGGCCTGAAAAGCTCAAGTCCACAGGTTGAATGGGGGCCCTTTCTTTCTTCATTCCTGCCTTTCTTCTGCTCCCCCAAGACTGTGAAACATCCTCAGATCTTTGGCTTTGTCCCTTAGGTATGAGTCTCTCCACCTGTAACAGAATTGTCCCTGAGAACACCAGAGCTGAGAACCTAGGGACTCAGCTCTGGTGTGAAGACAAGATAGCTCAGGGAAAGAAATGCTGGGCTTTGAGTCAGAACACAGCACACAAGGAAGGAATTAATTGAGAATTCTTCCCAAACTGGAAGATCACTGCTCAGCCATGTTATCAGAAGAACCTTCGGGAAAACTGTGTCAATGTTCTTATGAACCGTGGGATGGTTTGCTAATTCCCTGTAGGGAAATAACAGCAGATTTGAATTTCTTGACTTTTGACTGGTTGTTTATTTGTGTATTTACTTTTATATGTATGTACTGTCATAGGATCCTTAGGGTGTCACTTTGCCAGCTGGAAACCTCTGTAGCTAGCAGTGCCTCTGCTTGGGTTTTGCCCATGCCTGCTGGGCTCCTGTCCACTCGGCCTGACAGGCTGCACTTGGCTCCTCCTTCCAGCCCAGAACCTACACCTGCAAGGGTGTGTGAGTGAGTGAGTGTGGGGTCCGGCCCCGGTACACAGCTAGGTGTGCTGGCTGTGGTGTGGCAGGCAGCTCCAGACACCGGTGCAGATGAGGCTGCAGCTGGACCAGACTTACTGCAAGCAGTTTCTGCTGTGGGCACCAGCATGTGTACAAGGGGAATGTAATAGCACCAGAAAGCTTGGGGACTCCAGGAACCATATAGCCCCAAAGAGGGAGTTACCCTATGTCACAGCCATGGCTCAGGGATCTCTGAGGTCTGGGCTCCCAGAAGGGCTGCGGCTCTTCTCTCCTTCTCATCACCCACAATGTGGCGAGTGGGGGACATGTTTCAGGCCTGTTTGTGTTACAGGTCTGTCAGTCCCACCATTCAATGGGTTCTGAGTTCTTGTCCCATGTCCAGGAAGAATGAGGTGCGTGGACAACTGGAGAGTGAGCAAGATGGAGAGGGGCTTCATTGAGTGACAGAACAGCTCTGAGGAGACTGAAGTGAGTAGTTCCTTTCCACAGGCAGGCAGTCCTGATGAGTGGACGGTCCTGATGAGTGGACTCAGTGGAGAGTGGAGAGACCCATAGTGGGCAGCTCCTTTCCACAGGTAGGTCATCCTGACGACTATGTAGGTGTGGCTGAATCCAAGGTTTTTATGGGCTCAGAAGGGAGGAACTGTGTGCTGATTGGTCCATGGGTGGCCATGGACACACCTGGAGAAAAGCACCATAAGTTCTCACTCTGGGTCACGGACTCCACCCCGGAACTGGCAGGCTCGCCCCCAGGCTTCAGGCTGTCCCCGGTTTGAAGGTGGGGCTTCACTGGGGACCCACCCCTTCCCTCCTAGGAACCTGTCTGCCTCCTGCCACCATCAGCGTGCTCTCCATGGCGCCCAGGCTGTTCACGCCAAAGGGCACCTGTACGACTGCGCCGAGCCTCCCTCAGACCTCCTGGCCCCCCCTCCTGAGCTCGCTGGTACTCAAAGTTTCGAGGGGCCGAGACAGTGGGGGATATTGGCATGTCAGTGCTGCCTGCAGCGTGTACCCACCTAGCCGAACCCTGACAGCACCCAGGCTCGCCTTCGACTTTGCTCTGAAATTGGAGCAGGCGCCGGGAGTGGGGGAGAGGCCAGGGAGCGGGAGTAGGCACTGCTGGGCTTGCGGGGGCAGGGGGCTTCCCATGCCCCTGAGAGTGCAGGGGTACCTAGGTCTGGAGCTGCGTCCATGTGGCTGCAGCTGGACTGGGGAGTGAGAGATTCTTGCCCAGCCGACTTGGTAGCAGGCGGGACTCCCCGCCTATTCCCCGCCCTCCGTGGAGCACGTAGCCCCAGCTGCACCTCCCCCACTGCAGCTGGCATCCCCCACAGCGGCTGCTCCAAATGAGCCACCGCCACCAACAGTACCCTGAGCTTTGGAAAGATAATGGCTGATAGTAGTACCAACTTCTCGAAAGAGACTCTTCATTCTTGTTATTGTTTATGAATTTGTGCGTGTGCGTTTGCGTGTGTGGCAAATTTGGGGAAAGACATTGGGTGATATGAATTCATGGTGGAACATAAGTCAGAACTGAGTTTCGCAGTTTCCCAGGGTTATGCAACAAGAGGGAGACTGGGCTCAGAGTCTTTGAAATATTGTAGACAACTCAAATATTGTGTGCATTTTTCTCAGAAAAAGTTACAGTATTTAAACACTGTATTTAAATTGTTGTTTAATTGTATTGTAACTTAGTCCAGCCTGGGAGCAGTGGCTCATGTCTGTAATCCCAGCACTTTGGGGGACCAAGGCCAGTGGATCACGAGGCCTGGAGATTAGAACATCCTGGCCAACCTGGGAAATCTGGTCTGTACTAAAAATACAAATATTAGCTGGGTGTGGTGGCGCACGCCTGTAGTCCCCGCTACTCCAGAGGCTGAACACGGAGAATTGCTTGAACCCGGGAGGCGGAGGTTGCAGTGAGCCGAGATCACACCACTGCACTCCAGCCTGGTCGCAGAGCAAGACTCCGTCTCAAAAAAACAAAAACAAAACAAAAAAACCTAGTCCAAAATTGCTCTTGGCCTGAAGATCAGATAGCAGATTCAGTTCCCCTTTATATTTATCCATAAGGATGGTTTGTCTGTGCTGAGTGGGGGAATGGGACATCAACCATTACTTATAACCCTACTTATAACTTTATAACCTATTGCTGGGAAATTTCACTCCTGTTTGCTCATCACTTAAAAAAAAATACATCCCATTTGTACATTTAGAACTACCATTACAAAATTAGGCCCCCTCCCCTAAAAAAATCTCGCATTTATAATAATATTTAAAGGCAATAAATTACCCAGCACTGGCTCTAAAGAATAATCCACGGAGGTGATGATTAAAAGACTTTGTCCTTGTGAAAGGAGCATATCTTTGGACCGGATTAATTTCCTTTTGGCATTTATGCAGAACAGGAGTTGATCTCTGTAGATTCTAATTTACAATATCAACATTTAAAATAGACTACCTGCTAATAAAGACACCAAGAAGAAACATGCCTCTAACCCGGTGTACATCAAATAACCCTTCCTTTGTTTGTTATTTTGACATGAAAATGCGAATAAATAGAAAAAGTGGACCAATATTAGGAACGCATTTAAACTATGTTTAATAATAATTGTATGAGCAGCTCACATCATTAACTTTTTTATTAGCTTTTTTATTTTTCAGGTAGAACTGACACATGTCTTTAAAATACACAGTTTGATGAGTTTACACACACACATGCATCATGAACAGTTGCAGGACTTTTCCTTAGTTCAGCTAAAGATGCGGTTCTTTGTCCTATGGCCCACAAAAATTTAGGCTTGCAGACCATTGAGTAAGACAGGGTTTTATTGGGTAAAAGGGGAGAAAGGGGGCAACAGAGACTCTCACTAGGCCAGAGTTCCTTCCGGAGTGCTTCCTGCCCACTATTGGAATCCCAGGTTCCACACAGGAAGAGGAGGGGCCGGCTCCTCTCACTGCAAAGGGCACCAACTTCCCCGAGGCTCCACCTCAGTGGGAAGGCTAGTTGGAATCTCTCCCAGGGACCCCCATCCATCTGGCTGTGTCAAAACCATCACCACAATCAAGATAATAAACATATCCATCAGCCTCAAAAGTTTCCCCCACGGCCCTTTGTAATTCCTCCCTCTACACCCCTTCTTATCCCATCTAGGCAAATGTTGGTCTTCTTCTGTCACTGTGGACTAGTTGGCATTGTTCGGGATTTTAAAATCCATTATTTTATTTTTTGTAGAGAAAGGGTCTCACTTTGTCACTAAGGCTGGATTGCAGTGGTGCCATCACAACTCACTGCCGTGTTGATTGACTGGGCTCAAGTGACCCTCCCACCTCAGCTTCCTGAGTAGCTGAGACCACAGGCATGCATCACCATGCCTGGCTAATTTTTAAATTTTTTTGTAGAGACAGAGTCTTACTATGTTGTTCAGGCTGGTCTCAAACTCCTGGCCTCTGGAGATCTTCCCACGTTGGTCTCCCAAAGTGTTGAGAATACAAGCATACAGGCATGAGCCACTGTGCTCAGCCTGGAATTTCATACAGATTTTTTTGTTTTGTTTTGTTTAGATTCTTTTTCTTGGCATAGTTATACTGAGGGTCATTCAAATTGCTGTATGCATCATTAGCTCATTCCTTTTCATTGCTGGCCAGGATTCCCATATGATTAGCTTTTTTTTTTTTTTTTTTTTGAGACAGGACCTCACTCTCTCACCCAGACTGGATTGCAGTGGTCTATTCTCTGCTCGCCACAACGTCCACCTCCCGGGCTTAAGCAATTCTCCTGCTTCAGCCTCCCCAAGTAGCTGGGATTACAGGTGTGCACTGCTACCGCCCAGCTAATTTTTGTATTTTTAGTAGAGACAGAATCTTACCATGTTGGCCAGGCTGGTTTCAAACTCCTTACTCAGCCTCCCAAAGTGCTGGGATTACAGGTGTGAGTCACTGCGCCCGGCCTCACATGATTAACTTTTGATAGCTTTATATCTGAACCAGGAAACAGTGGACACATTTCAAGATGGGTAACTGCAAATTATGGCCTCTCTTAAGGATTTCTGGAACTGGTTTTAATGTTTCAGAGAATCTCAAAATGGGCTGAGAGCAGAAGGTCACGTGTGTAATCCCAGCACTTTGTGTGGCTCAGGTGGGAGATTGCCTGAGCCCAGGAGTTCGAGACCAGCCTGGGAAACATGGCAAAACCGTATCTCTACAAAAATTTTAAAAATTAGCTGAATGTGGTGGTGCACACTTGTGGTCCCAGCTACTTAAAAGGCTGACGTGAGAGGATCACATGAGGCTGGGAGGTTGAGACTGCAGTGAGCCATGATTGCACCACTGCACTCCAGCCTGGGTGACAGAGTGAGACCCTGTTTCAAAAAAAAAAAAAAAAAAAATAGATGTGATTGTTAAGTAAAAAGACTAATTTTCTCACAATCTGCATTAGTTTAGGGATGCCATAACAAAGTACCACAAACTGGGTAGCTTATGCAACAGAAATTCATTTCTTCCCAGTTCTGGAAGCTGCAAGTCCAAGATCAAGGTATCAGCAGGGTCGATTTCTTCTGGGGCTTTTTTTTTTTTTTTTTTGAGATGGAGTTTCCCTCTTGTTGCCCAGGCTGAAGTGCAATGGCATGATCTTGGCTCACTGCAGCCTCCACCTCCTGGATTCAAGCAATTCTTCTGTCTCAGCCTCTTAAACATCTGGGATTACAGGTGCATGCCACCACACCTGGCTAATTTTTGTATTTTTAGTAGAGACAAGGTTTCATCATATAGGTCAGGCTGGTCTTGAACTCCTGACTTCAGGCTATCCGCTTGCTTTGGCCTCTCAAAGTGCTGGGATTACAGGCGTGAGCGACCATGCCCAGCCCTTTTTCTTTTTTTTTTTTGTGGGGGTGGGGATGGAGGACAGAGTCTCACTCTGTCACCCAGGCTGGAGTGCAGTGGCTTGATCTCAGCTCACTGCAACCTCCACCTCCTGGGTTCAAGCAATTCTCCAGCCTCAGCCTCCTTACTAGCTGGGATTACAGGCACCTGCCACCACACCAGGCTAATTTTTTGTATTTTTAGTAGAGATGAGTTTCACCATGTTGGCCAGGCTGATCTCTAACTCCTGACCTCAAGTGATCCATCCCCCCTCGGTCTCCCAAAAGGGTGGGATTATGGGCATGAGTCACCACACCCGGCCTAATGTCATCTTGATATGCAAAGGAGGACTGGTGTTCAGACACAAGAGGACTAGAGACTGCTGTTCATAGGTCTGAGTGGCACAGGAGGGCATCCACAGTGTCCCAAAGCCTTCCTTGTTGAATGCGATTTAGCAGAGAGAGAGAGAGAGAGCTGCTGGGAACCCAGGATTAGGTGAGAACTAGGTCAGGACTGAGCTGCACTCTCAACAGAGGGAACAAATGGGAGCCCCTTTGTATTTTGTGGACCACCCCAGGTTCTCTTTCAAGGGAGCGCCTGCCCTCTGTGATGCCCAGAGGCAAACAAGACACATTAAGATCAAGAAGTAGACTTTTTGGATAAGCCCTTGAGAGCTTAAATTCAATTCCAGAGCGTAGGGAGAAAGGGAAAAAAACGGGAGAGAAAGAGAGTTTTAAAATGAACTGTGACTGCATTATAAACTGGAATTAACTAAGAAATGACTGAACTTGAATGAATTTATCTGAAATTGACTAGATTAAGTTTGCTTTGCTTTGTGGCAGAATGGAGGCTCAAGGCAGAAATTACACTCAATTATAAAAGAATAGAGAAAATTACATTTTTGCACACTCAAGTCAGTGACTGTGAAATTTGTACTGGCTCCAATAATTACAGGTGGCCAGGTGTCAGTAAAATCTCAAGAATAGACCAAGGAGTCATTATGTGCTGTTCTTCCAAGTTATTGCCTGATCTGTGGCTGCCTCAAAAGGTCAACACAATGTCTTCTCATCAGAAATCATGATGAAGCCCATTCACATTTCTATTCACAATGTTCTTTTGCTATCAGAAAGCAGAACCAAGCCTTGTGAAGTGGAAAAGTACATTTTTTTAGAGTTCTGGGGAAGTCTAGGGCTAGATTATAAACCTATGACCAAAAGGCGGAAAGTAAGAAATTGCAGATGGTGCTGGGTATCTTCTGCCTGGCCCTGCAGACCGCTGTCCCCACCTCCCCCACACTTCCGGGAGGCAGACCCCTGTTCATGGCATCCCTGGGGCTCCTGCCCTTGAGAGGCATTGGCAAGAAATCGGAGGAAGAAAAAGAGTGAGTTTGTTGGAAGTGGAAGGGATCCAAGTTACCAGTGGTGAATCTGTATGGGTCTGCAGCAACCTCAGTTCTTGCCTCCTCAGAAGAAAGAATTCGACGGATAAGGCATAAGGTAGAAAAAAAGACCAAGGCAAGTTTTAGGGCAGGAGTGAAAGTTTATTAAAAAGCTTAGAGCAGGAATGAAAAGAAAGTAAAGTATTCTTGGAGGAGGGCCAAGCGAGCATCTTGGAAGACAGTGTCGCCTTTGACCTTGGACTTAGGATTTTATATGTTGGCATACTTCCAGCATCTTGCTTCCCTTTTCCCTTGATTCTTCCCTTGGGGAGAGCTGCCCATATGCGTGATGTCCTGCTAGCACATGGGAAGCGGGCAGCATGTGCAGTGTGTTTATCGGAGTTGTATGCATGCTGACCTGAGGCATTCTTCCCTCTACCTGCGGGGGTGTTCCTGGAAGGTCTTATATCAGTTAAACACTGCCCTTTTGCCTTTTAGTGTACATGCTTGAGCTCACTTGCCCAAGATCTTATCGGGAAGCAGCTAGTCACAAGTTTCAGGTTTTTTCTATCTATAGGGAGACTTCCTTTCCCTGGTGCTGGCTGCAACCAATTATTATTTTAGACAGACAGTTAATAACCACTTGACCATCATCTGATAGTTGCCTGACATTCTCGGTAAGGTGGAGGCCTCTCCTGCCCTGCTCATGCCTGACCAGCTGCCTGCTGTAACAAGTGGGGTGTTGATTCCTTTGTCCTCCCTGTCAGTCCCCACGGGTTGGCTGTAGCCCTCTCCCAGAAGACCACAGCACTTATCAGGCAACCCCATTCCATACAGTCACCTTCTCTGGGCTCCAAAAATCTCTCTCCTTGCTTTTTAGGCTAGGGTAGTAACATACTTTTAGTACTTCCCCAAAGTACTGCCTTTTTCTGAGGGTTTCCATAAACTTTGCCCATACCCTTGAAAATCATGCCTTTATTAAACACTTTCCACTTAACTGTTGCATCTCCTATGGTGTTCTTGGCTGATGCTTTGGGGATGGTTATATGCTATATAGCAAAGCTCCATGCTGTCTGCATGAACACAGGGAGTGGAACATGTGAGCATGCGTACTCCAAACAGCATGTTTTCTTCGCACAGTTGAGTCAAGAGCCCTGAGTGGGCCGGGCATGGTGGCTCAAGCCTGTAATCCCAGCACTTTGGGAGGCCGAGGCGGGCAGATCACAAGGTCAAGAGATCGAGACCATCCTGGCCAACATGGTGAAACCCTGTCTCTACTAAAAATACAAAAAAAAAAATTAGCTGGGCATCGTGGCGTGTGCCTGTAATCCCAGCTACCCGGGAAGCTGAGGCAGGAGAATTGCTTGAACCCAGGAGGCACAGGTTGCAGTGAGCCAAAATCGCGCCACTGCACTCCAGCCTGGCACCTGGTGACAGAACAAGACTCTGTCTCAAAAAAAAAAAAAAAAAAAAGAGCTCTGAGTGAGCGAGACTATCGATTTCTTAGGTGACATGCTTGCTTCCTGTAGTACAGGTTCCAGAATCTTTTGTGTATGATTCTGCTTGAACTCCAAGATCTTGCAGCTCTTTAGGATCTTCAGTACAAATGGTAACTATTGCAATAGATGTGAAAAAAAAATGATAGCTTATAGAAAATTCGGGGTGCTAAGGGGCTGGCTATTCCTTTTAAAGCTAGGCGTGAACATGCCTAGGTTAAAAATTTCTATTAGGAAGACAATAGCTGAGAATTCACGTTCATATTGAAAGAGGGCAGGAAGAAGTCACTCATCATAGGCAGCTTCTATTCTGTCGGCAGTGGTATTTCAATAGAGACTGCGATCGCCCAGCTCCTAGCCAGTGGTTTCTTGTTTGAAGAAAATCCCAGAGGCTCCCAGTCTCCCCTCACTTCATTTTGCTCCACAGAGTGACACCCCCCTCAAGTTCTTCAATGTTCTTTATGGCATTAACACAATACTTTTTAGTTTTAAACAGAAAGATTACCCTGTCAGGAGTTTGAGACCAGCCTGGCCAACATGGTGAAACCCCATCTATACTAAAAATACAAAAAATTAGCCAGGCATGGTGGCACACACCTGTAGTCCCAGCTACTTGGGAGGCTGAGGCAAGAGAATTGCTTAAACCAGGGGGCAGAGATTGCATGAGCTGAGATCATGCCACTGCATTCCAGCCTGGGTGGCAGAGTGAGACTCATCTCAAAAGAAAGATAAACAGACATATGACCCTGATAACTGGAATTTTTTTTTTTTTTTTTTTTTTTAGTGGGAGCACCTTCCTCCTAGAAATTGCTCAGAAATGGTTTGACCAAAAAGGCTTGGAATTTATTGAGAGCTAGAGTCATGCACCGTGTTTTGTGTGTCGAACTCACGTTTTTAGTACAGAGACCAGAAAAATGCTACCACAGAGTACTTTCAGCTAAAATGAGTGAAGTTAGATTTTGTCTTTCCAAAGACTTGCCACAAGCCAAGAAGCTCTGGGCCTGGCATTGGACAGCAGTTCTTTCCTTGTGTGTGAAGTGATGGCTGATCTGTTTGCAGAAGAGAAAATCAACAAAGACCAGCAATTTTTACTGCCCTACCCTGTTCCTTAGAGCATGTTAGAGAGCACGATTTCAAAACACTGGGGCCACAGGTCTCTCAATAGTCAGAGAATCCCCTGCAGCCTCGTCCTGGGTGCCGTGGCAATTTGGGCAAAGATGGGAAGTGTTTTGCCCTCCTAAGCTGAGCCTCTGGTAGTGACCACTCCCAGCACCCAAAGCTGCTTAATGACCTCTTATGGGCTGCTTGCTCCCTCCTCGGTTCTTACCATTCCAGATTCCATGATAAGAGATTAAAGTTTGTGTCTCATAGACTCCATGACATCAGTGAAGCTTGTGTCTTATAGATGCAATATCCAATTCTGGAAATAGCCTCTTCTTGACTCACTTCAAGAAGCTGGACTAAACTTCAGAGAAACTGATACGGAAGGAGCCCCAGATGGGGATGCAGAGTGACCCAGGTCCTTAATGACTTGACAGTGACTTTGAGAGAGTCTTTTCAAAGTTCCTGTGCTACTTTGCTGTGAAGTGCAAGTCCAGGCCCCATTAATGTTTCTCCTGCCTCTGCCATTGCTGTTGGCAGCCTACAAGGTAGGTGAAGGGTCATAATTAATAGCATCTGGCCCTTTAAATCTGGTCTCCGTAGCACCTCCACAATGCCATTATTGTGTATGTGCTGCCTGTGGGGTCACTGGCTGGTGCTTTCAAAAGAGGACTCCGCCTAAGGGAGGCCTGCCGGAGCCTGCCACCACCACCAGGCTTTCTGTAATTGGATCTGCATAGGGGCCTCAGGGAGTGTAGGATGAAAACATCTATTTCCACGTGCTCCCAACCAACACGCTGAACAATCTGTGCTCTTGCTGAGAAAGACCTATGAAGGACTGAAAACTCTTTTTCTAGGTGACACTGAGAAGACAGTCACATGATTTAGGTAAGTCTCACTAGAAAACCTCTTGTCTACCCAGCCCTCTGAGGAAACTCATGTCTACTAAGGCAGAGGTGAGTATCCTGAACACAGTGTAGCATTATTTGAGACAGATGAGTATGAGTTTCAGTAACCGGATATCTATTGAGAGGCAACTTTGACATATTTTACAGGAATGCAAACTTTTGTACATAATAGCATGATCAGAAAGTTAGTTCAGCGCTCCAAACCTAAAAGGAGTATTAAAAATGCTTCATGGCCAGGCGCAGTGGCTCATGCCTGTAACCCTAGCACTTTGGGAGCCCCAGGCAGGTGAATCACAAGGTGAGGAGTTCAAGACCAGCCTAGCCAAGATGGTGAAACCTCACCTCTACTAAAAATACAAAAATTAGCTGGGCATTGTGGTGGGTGCCAGTAATCCCAGCTACTTGGGAGGCTCAGGCAGAAAATTGCTTGAACCTGAGAGGCAGGGGTTGCAGTGAGCTGAGATCATATCACTACACTCCAGCCTAGGTGACAGAGTGAGACTCCATCTCAAAAATAAATAAATAAATAAATAAATAAATAAATAAAATAAAAAGCTTCACAATTGACTTTTTTTCCTTTTTCCTTCTTATAATCAATGAATAGATATTGCTACATTATTATGAACTAAAGCGCATAGTTTACATTAGGGTTTACTTTTTGTATTTTACATTCATTGGGTTTTGACAAATGCATAATGTCATGTGTCCACACTTACAGTATCATCAGAGTATAGTTTCACTGCCCTTAAAAGCCTCTTGTAGGGGCCAGGCGTGGTGGCTCATGCCTGTAATTCCAGCACTTTGGGAAGCCGAGGCGGGCAGATCACCTGAGGTCAGAAGTTCGAGACTAGCCCGGCCAACATGGTGAAACCCCCGATTAAAAAAAAAAAGTCTCTTGTGCTCCACCTGGTCATCTTTCCCGCCCTATTTCCCAGCCCTGACAACCACTGATTGTTTTACGGTCTCCATAGTTTCACCCAGCTTTTTCAGACTGGCTTCTTCACTTACCAATACGCACTTAAGTTTTCTCCCTGTTTGTTTGCGGCCTGATAGCTCATTACTTTTTGTCACTGAATAATATTCCCCTGTATAGAGATACTATGGTTTGTTTATCCATTTACCTATTGAAGAAGGTATTGGTTGTTAACAATTTCGGCAATTATGAATAAAGCTGCTACTAACATTCATGTACAGGTTCTCATGTGGACATAACTTTTCAGATCACTTGGGTAAATGCCTGGAAGCATGATTGTTAGATCATAGTAAGACTATGCTTAGCTTTGTAAGAACTGCCAAGCAATGTTCGAAAGTGGCCTCACCATTTTGTATTCTCAATAAATGAGAGTTTCTGTTGCTCCACATCCTCACCAGCATTTGAAGTTGCTGGTACTTAGGATTTTAGCCATTCTGATGAGTGTAGTGGTATCTCACGGTTGTTTTGATCTGCAATTCCCTAATGACATATGATGTTAGCCTCTTTCATATGCTTATTTACTATCTGTATATCTTCTTTGGTGAGGTGTCTGTTCAGAGCTTTTGCCCATTTAAAAAATTGAATTTTCTTTTTGTTAAATTTTAAGACTTCCTTGTATGTTTTGGATAACAGTCTTTACCAGTATGTGTTTTGCAAAGATTTTTCTCCTAGTCTGTGGCTTGTCTTTTCACTCTCTTAACAGGATCTTTTGCAGAACAGAATTTTAAAAATATAATGAAGTTCATTTTGTCAATTTTTTCTTTTATGAATTATGTCTTTGGTGTTGTATCTAAAAAGTCATTGGCAAACCCAAGGTCACTTAGATTTTCACCTGTGTTATCTTCTAGGTGTTTTATAGTTTTGAATTTTACATTTATGTCTGTGATCCATTTTGAGTTAATTTTTGTAAAAAGTGTAAGATCTGTGTCTGGATTCATTTATTTGTATGTGGTTGTCCAGTTGTTCTAGGACCGTTTATTTAAAAGATTATCCTTTTTTTCCATTGGATTTTCTTTGCTCCTGTGTCAGTGATCGGTGGACTATATTTGAGTGAGTATATTTCTGGGCTCTCTATTAGATTCCATTGATTTATTTGTGTATTCTTCTGCCAATGCCACAGTCTTGGTGACTGTAGCTTTGTAGTATATCTTTAAGCCTGTAATGTCAATCCCCTGACTTTGTTCTTTAAGATTGTGTTAGCTGTTTTGGGTCTTTTGCCTTTCCATGGAAACTTCAGAATCATTTTGTCAATGTCTACAAAATAATGTGCTGGAATTTTGAATGAGATTGTACTGAATCTACAGATCAGGCTGGGAAGAACTGTCATCTTAACATTTTTGAATCTTCCTATCCACAAACATGAAATACGTCTCCATTTATTTAGATTTTATTTGATTTACTTTATCAGAATTTTATAGCTTTCCTTATATATATCTTGTACATATTTTGTTAGATTTATACATAACTCTTTCTCTCTCTCTTTTTGATGCTAATGCAATGGTATTGTATTTTAAATTTCAAATTCCCATTGTTAACTGTTGGTATATAGGAAAGCAATTGACTTAAATTTTTATTTTATTTTATTTTAAATTTTAATCTATTTATTTGTTTTGAGACTAGGTTATGAGACTGGCTAACTTTTGTATTTTTTGTAGAGACAAGGTTTTGCCATGTGGCCCAGGCTGGTCTCAAACTCCTGGGCTCAAGTGATCCACTCACCTTGGCCTCCCAAAATTCTGGGATTACAGGCATAAACCACCATGCCGGACCACAACTGACTTTTGTGTATCAGTCTACCTTTTAAATCACCTCTTTGCTTTTTTTTGTCATTGATTTCTTCTGTCTCTTGAAAGAGAAAATACTCAGGGTTTAGAGAAAAATATTAAATATTTTTAAAATTAATAGACTTTATTTTTAAGTTTATAGAAAATGAAGCCGACAGTATGGAGAATCCCTATGAGCCCCCCCAGCACTTTCCCTTACTGTTAATATCTTCCGTTAGTGTGATACATTTGTTGCAAATTTAAAATTTAAGTTTAATGCAGCAAGTAGGTATTGAGTGCTTTTAGATATGCACGAGAAATGTTCCCTGCCCCCATAAAGCTCACAATCTCACTGAGATGGCAGGAAATAAGTGCTTTCATATGAGCCGCTAATACAAAATAGTGCACAATTTGGTTTTAAGGTGTGCCCTCCTCAGCAAAGGGGAGAAATCAGTGTAGAAGTAGTTAGGGAGCTACTGATGGGGTAGGTGAGAGGTAGGAAGGCTCTGGAAGGGAGGCAGGAATGGGATAGGCGCAGGTAGATTACAGGCAAAGTCCAAGTAGAAGGAAAGGCATGCGCAAGGTTACAGAGGCAGGAATGTTAAGAGGGAGGGGCTTGATCACATATCACATTGAGCAGAGGTGGAAAGTGACTTTGAAGACAGAGTCTTTGTATTAGTCAAACAGGACAGGGTCATTGTATTAGTCAGGGTTCTCTAGAGGGACATAACTAATAGGATAGATGTATAAATGAAGGGGAGTTTATTAGGAGAATTGACTCATATGATCACAATAGACCATCTGCAAGCTAAGGAGCAAGGAAGCCAGTCTGAGTCCCGAAACCTCAAAACTAGGGAAGCTGGCTGGGCGCAGTGGTTCACACCTGTAATTACACCACTTTGGGAGGCCGAGGTGGGTAGATCACCTGAGGTCAGGAGTTTGAGACCAGCCTGGCCAACATGGTAAAACCCTGTCTCTACTAAAAATACAAAAATTAGCCAGGTGTGGTGGTGTGTGCCTATAATCCCAGCTACTTGGGAGGCTGAGGCAGGAGAATCACTAGAACCCTGGAGGTAGAGGTTGCGGTGAGCCGAGATGACACCACTGCACTCCAGCCTGGGTGACAGAGCGACTCCATCTCAAAAAAAAAAAAAAAGTAGGGAAGCTGGTAGTAAAACCTTCAGTTTGTAGCCGAAGGCCCAAGAGCCCCTGGCAAATCACTGCTGTAAGTCTAAGGTCCAAAAGCTGGAGAACCTGGAGTCTAATGTTCAAGGGCAGGAAGCATCCAGCATGGGATAAAGATGGAGCCCAGAAAACTTAGCCAGTCTAGCATTTCCATGTTCTTCTGCCTGCTTTTATTCTGGCTGAGCTGGCAGTTGATTAGATGGTGCCCACTGGGATTGAGAGTGGGTCTGTCTCTCCCAGCCCACTGGCTCAAATGTTAATCTCCTTTGACGACACCCTCACAGACACACCCAGAAACAATACTTTGCATCCTTCAATCCAGTCAAGTTGACACTCAATATTAACCATCACAGTCCTGCATGTTGCTGCGAGGAATCAGAACTTGATAAGGGGCTTAGAGTTGAGTTTCTGAGCAGATCTTTAGGATCTGGTTCTTCCAGGACTGTTGGTTTTTGGCTTCACATATATCTCAAGGCAGATACTCTGCACCACTTGCTTCTTTGAATCAAAATTAAAGGCTCATGCAAAGGAGAAGCACTGTGCTTCTGGGGGAAAGCTACCAGATGGGGCCACGGCTTTTACGTTTGCCAAAAGGGTAGAATTTTGTGTGTGTACATGAGGAAGAAAGCAAACAGCTTAGGAGGTCAAAAATAGCAACACAGACCCTCCAGAGAAATTGCCCTGAGTTCTCCAGGCTCCTTTCCTGCGTTGAACTCACTTTCCTTGAAGGCCTTTTGTCATTTCTGGTAGTCAGGAAAACCCTGTGGGTTCTCTAAGAAGGGAGTAAGGCAATGAGGAAACTGAATGAACCCTATTGCTTTAATCTCTTCTCACTACTAGGGGAAGAGCAAGGAGAGTATCAAATGCCCTCTTTTTCTTTCTTAGTTAACTTATCTCAAGAGGCCTCTTTAGATTTGTATGGAATTGCTTATTCAGGTCATCAATGAGACTGCAGGGGACACAAGAAAATTTTGTTAGTGAAAGGACATACACATAACTTCGGTCACACCTGCCCCACAGACATCACCTGCTTTCATAATCTCTCCAGGCATCTGCCCCTTCTTGCTGTTTTTTTGCCCCCACTCCTGCTGCCCCTTGAGTTCAGGCCGCCCACCTGTCTGCAAGAGCAGCCACAAACTCCCTGGCTCCCGTCCCTCTCACAGTCACTGCGTTCAAAACATCAGAGGCAGCTTCCATCAATTCTTTTCCCACACAAAGTGTCTCATTCCTTCTCTGAAGCTCCACTTCCTTTTTTTTTTATTGATGTGGAGTCTTGCTCTGTCACCCAGGCTGGAGTGCAGTGGCTCACTGCAACCTCTGCCTCCCTGGTTCAAGAGATTCTCCTGCCTCAGCCTCCTAAGTAGCTGGGATTACAGGTGCCCACCACCATGCCTGGCTAATTTTTATGTTTTTAGTAGAGACGGGGTTTCGTTATGTTGGCCAGTCTGATCATGAACTCCTGACCTCAAGTGATCGGTCTGCCTTGGCCTCCCAAAGTGTTGGGATAACAGGCGTGAGCCACGGTGCCCAGCGCACCACTTCCTTTTGATTCCCACCCTGCCCCAGGACCTCAGCACCTTACCTAAAACTCCCCCATATATTCTGCATCAAGTCTGAACTCTTGGGCCTGGATTTCAAGGCGTTCCCCTCTCAAAAGCTGCCAGACTGTCCCATGCCCTAGTTCATGGTTGCTCTTTTTATCCCCTGGGCCTGGCATTTTTCCTCCTTCTCCCTCCAAAGAACAATTTAAGTTCTACCTTCTCTATGCAGGGTTGCCACTTTGAGCCTATAAAGTATCAGATAATTCATTACATTTTAATTTCAGATAGATAAAAAAATGTTTAAAAACATGGAACATATACTAAAAATTACTTATTTATATAAAATATAAACTTAACTGGAAAACCTATGTTTTACCTGTCAACCCTATGCCTACAAAGCCTGTTTTTAATGACCCAGTTTTCTTTGATCTCCTTTTTCGTTCCCAAAACACCTAATTTAGTCTTTAATTCAGTATTTCATTCTATGCTATCTTGTGCTTATTGATTATATATACAATCTTAACACTTATTGAGCAATTAATATCAGGCACCGTGCTAAATTCTTTTCATACCATAACCTGCATTCTTACAAGATTCATGACAAAGTAGGTACCACTGTAATACCCATTTTATAAATGAGAGAGCTGAGTCTTTGAGAGGTTATTTTATTTATTTAAGGTTCCAAAGCTGATTAAGAACTTGAATTTTCATCTGTCTGCAGGGTGACCAGCTTGTTTCAGTTTTTGTGGCACTATTCTGCTTTTTTGTTGTTTTTTTAAATGGAGTTTCGCTCTTGTTGCCCAGGCTGTAGTGCAATGGCGTGATCTCGGCTCACTGCGACCTCCACCTCTCGAGTTCAAGCAATTCTCTTGCCTCTGCCTCCTGAGTAGCTGGGATTACAGGTGCCCACCACCACGTCCAGCTATTTTTTTTGTATTTTTAGTAGAGACGGGTTTCACTATGTTGGCCAGGTTGGTCTCGAACTCCTGACCTCAGGTGATCCGCCCTCCTCAGCCTCCCGAAGTGCTGGGATTACATGTGTGAGCTGCTGTGCCCGGCCAGTACTGCTCTTTTTTAAACTGAGTCCCACATCCCAGGAACCCTCTCAGTCCGGGCAAGCCCTAAATATCTGACTTTAACACTGGGATTCTATCTTCTCATTGTTGTGTGTTTGAATTGTGTTCTCTCGGCTAGACTATGGATTCCCTAAGGAAAGAGACACATCTTATGGTATTTACTCATGCTAAGAATTACTTAGTAAGTGCTTGACAAGTCAGGAGTAAGAGTTCCCTCACAGACCAAATCTCTTTTCTAGGTCTTCTTTGTTTGTTTCTGTTTGTTTTTGTTTTCAGACAGGGTCTCACCCAGGCTGGAGTGCAGTGGTGAGATCTTGGCTCATAGCAACCTCCACCTCCTAGGCTCAAGTGATCCTCCAGCCTCAACCTCCTGAGTAGCTGGGACTATATACACATGCCACCATGCCCAGCTAATTTTTTTTTTTTTTTTTTTTGTATTTTTTGTAGAGACAGGGTTTTGCCATGTTGCCCAGGCTGGTCTGGAACCCCTGTGCTCAAGTGATCTGCCTGCCTTGGCCACTCAAAGTGCTGGGATTACAGGTGTGAGCCACTGCGCCTGGTCTCTGGGGTCTCTTGGGATTGTAGGAGTTGAGGACTGTGTGGAGCAGCATGCTTGGGAGTGGCCAATCTCAGATGCAGCTGAGACCTGAGTGTGACTGGAGGCCTTTGCAACAGAGGCACACACGTTTTCATGATGCCACTAGATCCTGCTTGCAAAGATGCTAGGCGATTGCTATGAGCAACAATGCCTCTAAATTGCTGAAAATGCAGCTCCCTGGTATGTAGGTGTGTGGTGTTTCACCTGGCAACCGGAGCCTTGAGAGGCATCCTGCTGTGAAGTCTGAGTTAGGGTATGGGTGAGGCTGGAGAAATAGAAGCCAGGGTGCTAGGAGGAGTGGGGTGCTAGTGAGTAGCAAGCCAGTCAGCACATTGCTGGATGGGACAGCACCCTGGGAAGCTGTGTGGCTGCTGTTTCTTTGCTGGAACTCTGCTTTCATCCAATGGTCACATATCCAAAACGTGACATATTATTACATGATTATATAATAACCAAGTGGTTAAAATGATGAAACATAGGTGTTATTGTTAGGCTGAAATGTGTTTAATGAGGTGTGATAGGAAAGGCAGAAATGACAGATTTCCATCCCAAAAGGGTATGTGGCTAACTTGTCTCAACTTCATTTTAAGTGCAGGTTGGTATTGAGGACACATTAAATATAAGAACTAAGCTGTATGTGGAGACGTCGTTTGTAAAAAACATTTGCCATTTTAAAGAACTCTAAGTTAAATTGTTAAAAGAATCTAATTTCAATGTTCAGGTTTTTTCTTTAAGAGAATGTAACAGACATGGGGCACAAAGGTTAGGCAGGGGTTTCCATTTTGAACCATGCTGACAGACTCCTCCATCTTTCTCTCTTTAGAAACCATGCTGGCTTTTCCTTGTCCCCAGAGGACAGCCTCTCCAGCTCAGGGTGACATTCAAGGCCATTCCTAGCCTAGCCTGGCTGCAAGCTTTCCAGCTCGTCTCCTGCCAGCATCTTACTATGGGTCTGCTCCAGCTAGACGGCTAGGGACTAAATGTTCGTGTACCCACAAATCATATTGAAACCTAGTCCCCCACTGTGAGGGGTTTTTGCAGGTGGGGCCTTTCGAATTAAGTGTCTTTATAAAAGAGACCTCAGAGAGCTCCTTTCTCCTTCCCTCATCTGAGGCTACACTGAGAAATGGCTGTTCATGAACCAGGAAGAGGGCCCCTTGCCAGCCACTGAATCTGCCAGTGCCTTGATCTTGGGCTTCCCAGAGTCTAGAACCATGAGAAATAAATCTCTGTTGTTTATAAGCCACTCGGTCTGTGGTATTCCATGACAGCAGCCTGGATGGACTGGCACAGACAGACTCTTCAATTACCATCATCTAAATACACACCAAACTTTTCTGCCTCTTCAGATTTTTCTCTGGCAAGGTATGGCGGTTTGGCATTTAACCTTTGGATCTAGATTGCATGGGCTGAAATCTTGGTTCTTCTATTTACTATGTGATCTTGAATAAGTTACCTAACTGCTCTATGACCTGATTTCTCCAACTGGAAAAAGTGAAACTAAAATGATATTTATCTTACAGCAGTCAAAGAATGAAAGTACTTAGAACAATGCACATTACATAATAAGTACTCAGTAAATGCCAGCTCCTCGATTCCGTAACTAGATCTCATTACCCTCTTCACTTAGCTCAGAATATGTCTTTTCCTTGAAGACTTTCCTGACCACCCCAATCTGCAGTATGCTTCCCGTCTTGAGAAATCCCAAGTCCCAGCACTGTTCTTCGGTGGGTGTTTGGTTTCTGTTCTCATGCTTGTGTCTTATGATCATAGCTATTCATTGAGCATTCACTTTGAGTCAGGCTTGTATGACACTTGGGAGGCAGGTATTCTTTTTTTTTTTAGTTTTTATTTATTTATTTATTTTTTATTTATTGTACTTTAGATTCTGGGGTATATGTGCAGATCATGCAAGATTGTTGCATAGATACATTCATGACAAGGTGGTTTGTTGCCACCATCCCCCCCCACCACCTATACCTGACATTTCTCCCCATGTTATCCCTCCCCCCACTCCCCCTCCCACTATCCCTCCTGTAGCCTCCCCCACAACAGACCCCAGTGTGTGATGCTCCCCCTCTTTGTGTCCAGTGTTCTCATTGTTCAACACCACCTATGAGAGAGAACATGCGGTGTTTTTTGTTCTTGTGTAGTTTGCTGAGACTGATGCTTTTCAGTTTCATCCATGTCCCTGCAAAAGACAAGAACTCATCCTTTTTTATGGCTGCATAGTATACCATGGTGTATATGTGTCACATTTTCTTTGTCCAGTCTATCATTGATGGGCATTTGGGTTGATTCCAGGTCTTTGCTATTGTAAACAGTGCCACGATGCACATGCATGTGGATATGTCTTTATAATAGAATGATTTATAATCCTTTAGGTATATACCCAGTAATGGGATTGCTGGGTCAAATGGAATTTCTATTTCTAGATCCTTGAGGAATCGCCACACTGTCTTCCACAATGATTGAACTAATTTACACTCCCACCAACAGTGTAAAAGTGTTCCTATTTCTCCACATCCTCTCCAGTATCTGTTGTCTCCCCGATTTTTTAATGATCACCATTCTAACTGTCATGAGATGGTATCTCAATGTAGTTTTGATTTGCATTTCTCTAATGACCAGTGATGATGAGCATTTTTTCATGTTTGTTGGCCTTATATATGTCTTCTTTTGTAAAGTGTCTGTTCATATTCTTCGCCCAGTTTTGAATGGGCTTGTTTGTTTTTTTCTTGTAAATCTGTTTTAGTTCTTTGTAGATTCTGGATATTAGCCCTTGGTCAGATGGGTGGATTGCAAAATTTTTTTCCCATTCTGTTGGTTGCTGTTTCACTCTAATGATTGTTTCTTTTGCTGTGCAGAAGCTCTAGAGTTTAATTAGGTCCCATTTGTCTGTTTTGGCTTTTGTTGCCAATGCTTTTGGTGTTTTAGTCATGAAGTCCTTGCCTATGCCTATGTCCTGAATGGTTTTGCCTAGATTTTCTTCTAGGGTTTTTATGGTGTTAGGTCTTATGTTTAAGTCTTTAATCCATCTGGAGTTAATTTTAGTGTAAGGTGTCAGGAAGGGGTCCAGTTTATGCTTTCTGCACATTGTTAGCCAATTTTCCCAACACCATTTGTTAAGCAGGGGATCCTTTCAGGTTTGTCAAAGATCAGACGGTTGTAGAGGTGTGGTGTTGTTCCAGAGGCCTCTGTTCTGTTCCATTGGTCTATGTCTCTGTTTTGATACCAGTACCATGCTGTTTTGATTACTGTTGTGTTGTAGTATAGCTTGAAGTCCTTAGACTCCCGCACAATAATAGCGGGAGACTTTAACACTCCACTGTCAACATTAGACAGATCAACGAGACAGAAAATCAGGAGGGTATACAGGATTTGAACGCAGAACTGGAACAAGTGGATCTAATAGACATCTACAGAACTCTCCACCCTACAGCCACAGAATATACGTTATTCTCAGCACCACATCACACTTACTCTAAAATTGACCACAAAATTGGAAGTAAATCACTCCTCAGCAAATGCAAAAAACAAACAAACAAACAAACAAACAAACAAACAAACGGAAATCATAACAAACGGTCTCTCAGACAACAGTGCAATGAAATTAGATCTCAGGATTATGAAACTAACTCAAAACTGCACAACTTCATGGAAACTGAACAACTGGCTCCTGAATGTTGACTGGATAAACAATGAAATGAAGGCAGAAATAAAGATGTTCTTCAAAACCAACGAGAACAAGGGCAGGCATTCTTTATCTCACTTCACAGAGGAACCAACTGAGGCTCAGGGAGGTTACGTGACTTGCTAGGGTTGCAGAGAGAGGTGATTCTGGGGTTCCAGTTCAGGTGACCCACGCTTGCAACCATGCTTGCAACCATGACACTCTCTCTATTTTACTAGGAAACAAGGAGAGAATCTTGCACTTGATTCCAGCTTCCATCCTACTGTTCAAGTAGAAGGCACTCAATGTATTCCTGATGATTGGATGGGTCCGTAGGCAAACTGTTGCCTTTCTAAGTGCCATCCAGTGCCTTCTGATTGTGATGATATTGATGATGATAAAGATATTGCATGATATATTTTGATGGGCCTTAAAAAGTTAGATGGTAGCTTATTCTTCTTGTGTTGAACTCCATGTGAATTAAAAAAGAAGTTCTCATTTATTTTTTACCTTAACCTGTCCCCTGCTGTTTCAAATATGGTTAGATGAGGAATGTCAGAAACAACCTTATTATGAATGCTGCTTTTGTCACAAAGGAGACTTTCTCATGACTCGGTACCGGCTAATTAGTCTGTCTGTGGCTTTCTCTGGCAAGGTGAGTCATTTGATCCATTGTTGACAGGGTGCACGCTGCTTTCTGCCTACTCTGTGGCAGCTCCAGTGGGTCTGACATTTTCTCAACCCCTAATCAAGATGTTATTAAAGCTTCTGATGGTTTACAGCCAACTGGGATGAGAGTGAATTGGTTTCGTAAACAGCTGCTGGAAAGACAATTCATTGGTGCTTTAGTGATATGTAAATGCCTCAGATTTTCCGGTGTGTGCGTGTGACACAAAGGCAGCTTCTGTGATTTCTAAATTCCTGGGCCATGATAGTCTATCTTTACTAAGACTGACATTTTTTGTTTTCCCAAGACAGAGTCTTGCTCTGTCACCCAGGCTGGAGTGCAGTGGCACGATGTTGGCTCACTGCAACCTCCGCCTCCTGGGTTCAAGCAATTCTCCTGCCTCAGCCTCCCGAGTAGCTGGCATTACATGCATGGACCACTATGCCTGGCTAATTTTTGTATTTTTTAGTAGAGATGGGGTTTCACCATATTGGCCAGGCTGGTCTCGAACTCCTGACCTTGTCATCTGCCTGCCTTAGTCTCCCTAAGTGCTGGAATTACAGGCGTGAGCCACCACGCCTGGCTGAGACTGAAAAGTTTTTTAGAGATGGGGTCTCACTATGCTGTCCAGGCTGGAGTGCAGTGGCTATTCACAAGCACAATCAAAGCTCACTGCATCCTCTATCTCCTGGGCTCAAACAATCCTCCTGCCTCAGCCTCCTGAGTAGCTGAGACTACAAGCATATGCTGCTGCACCTAACTCTGAGACTAAAATCTTGAAAAGCCCTGGCCCATTTAATCAACACACATTTATTGAGTTAGTAATCTGTGCCAGATATTATTCTAGGTACCCAGGATATAGCAGTGACAGAAATAGGCTACAATTCCTGCACTCTTGGAGTTTCTTTTTTTAAAAAAGTTTTCTATTATGGAAAAAATTTCAAATTCCTGTAAAAAAAAAAGAAAGAATAATATACAGTAGTCACCCACCCCCTTATCCACAGGGGATATGTTCTAAGATTCCTAGTGGATGCCTAAACCAAACCCTACATGTATTATGTTTTTTCCTAAACTTGCGTATCTATCATAAAGTTTAATTTGTAAATTAGTCACAGTAAGAGATTAATAATAGCAACTAATGATGAAATGTAACGATTATACCAGCGTCACTACTTTTGTGCTTTGTGGGCATCATTAAGCAAAACAAGGGTTACTTGAACACAAGCAGTGTGATGGCTTGACAGTCAATCTGATCACCGGGCTGGCTACTGAGTGATTAATGGATAAGGAGCATGTACAGCGTGGAGGCCCTGGACAAAAGGATGATTCATAACGCAGGCGGGAGGGAGCAGGATGGCATGAGATTTCATCATGCTACTCAGAACGGTGTACAATTTAAAACTTATGAACTGTTTACTTCTGAAATTTTCCACTTAACATTTTCAGACCATGGTTGATGGCAGGTAACTAAAACCACACAAAGTGAAACTGTCAATATGAGAAGGCAACCATACCCACCATTGAACAATTATCAATATTTTATCATTTTAATAATTATCAATATTTTATCAATATTATAAATATTTAATAATCATCAATATTTAATAATCATTTTTATAAATTATCAATCACTTGAATAATTTTAATAATTTTAATAATTATCAATATTTAATAATTATCAATATTTTATCATTCTTTTTACATCTATCTCTCCACCACACACTTATTTTTAAGGGGAGCACTTTAAAGTGAATCCCGGACCTCAAACATTTTTCACACATACTTCAGTATGGATGTCTAACAGATAAGAATTTTTAATAGAAACACGACCATCATGTTATGAGCATATACCCCCCAAAATTAACACAATTATAAAATGTAATTTAATATCCAGTCCAGGTTACATTTCCCCCAATTGTCTCAGGAATATTTTTACATTTGTTTGTCTGAATCCAGATCCAAGGGAAGTCTGGACGTTGCAGGCTGTGGCTGGAGCTCTGATGTCTCTTCTGGTCTGTAACCATTCCCCTCAGCTATTTTTTGGTTGTCAGAACTGGGTTATTTGTTCTGCAGAAATTCCCACATTTTGGTGTTTGATGATTGCGTCCTCATGGTGTTTTTTAAAATGATTTTTATTATGCGTTACATTTTCCATAAAATAACAGTTATTTCTAGAGGTGGGGTCAGAGTCAGTTTCAGCGGCGTGCACTGGGGAGATCGTTGGACTGACATCCTCCTGGAAACTGACTTTTGCTATTTTTGTGCGCCAAAGATGCTTCTGGTGGTGTCTTATTGACCAAAAATTTGGGGAGTGGCTGGTTGGCTGGTATCCAAAGCTTAGTTCTTGTGCCACAGTGGCAATTTTCATCCTGATGCCAGGTAACATCCCTTTCATTCCATCTTCCTTTATGTAGCCTTTAAGAAGACTTAATTTTTTTAAAAAAATTAAAAATTAATACATAATAATTGTACATATTTATGAGGTACACAGTGATGTTGCAATACATGTAATGTATAGTGATCAGATCACAGTCATTAGCGTATCCCTCGTCTTAAATATTTATTGTTTCTTTGTGTTAAGAACGTTCAATATCCTCCTTGTAGCTATTTGAAACCATATAATATTGTTAAATATCATTATCCTACAGAGTTAGAGAGCAGTAGAACATATGCCTCCAATCTAGCTGTAATTATAAAGAAGACTTTGCATCATGTGGTGTCTGATTGTGGCAGCAACTGGAGAGCCTGGGGAGCAGTGCCCCTTGTAGGAACATGCTAAGTTTGGAAAATTCCTTTGCTAGTGTCTTCTTGGAACTAGGGCTAAGAAAAAGGAAACTAAATTTATAGAGTAGGGCCAGGTGTGATGGCTCATGCCTGTAATCCAGCACTTTGGGAGGCCGAGGTGGGCGGATCACTTGAGGTCAGGAGTTCAAGAGAAACCCTGTATCTACTAAAAATACAAAAATTAGACAGCCATGGTAGTGTGCATCTGCAATCCTAGCTACTCGGGAGGCTGAGGCAGGGAGGCTCTTGCTTGAACTGAGGAGGTGGAGGTTGCAGTGAGCTGAGATTCTGCCACTGCATTCCACCCTGGGTGACAGAGCAAGACTCTGTCTCACAAAAAAAAAAAAAAAAAAAGAATAAACATAGGATAGCATGAAACTAAACTAGATCAATTGAATTAAAGTATCTGAGGGATTCTTTAGGGTTTATTTTACGAAAGCTATCCAGGTGATTCTAGTGTACAGCTAGGAACGAGAAGCCCCATTCAGGTAATAAGGCTCATGCGGCTCAGTGGAGTCTTCTTCAGCTGTGATCTACTTCAGCAGGTGGCCCCTACCTGCAACCGTAACAAAAGAGATGGATCAGAGGAGGGTAAGCCCAGGTAGAAGCAGTAGGAGGTCCCCGGGGTCTCCAGTGGCTACTGATTTGTAAGGATTTCCGTGGTATGTGCATTTACTCAATAAATGATATCATAAACTTTTTAAAGAATGCAGACAGGAACATTGGTTTGGAGAATCTAGATATATGATAGGAAGAAGGAATGACTCCAGTGAGCAAAAAGAAGAATAGAGTTGCCATTTACTGACCTAGGGAAGGTTATGGGGAAGGGTTCTATTTTGAACATGTTCTATTCGTGATATGTATTGTGTGCTGTAGAATGGATGTTGAGTAGGCAGTTGGACATATATCTGGGCTGGAGATAGAAATTTGGGAATCATGAAAACACAGATGATATTGGCTTATTTATTTATTATTATTATTGATGGAGATGGAATCTCACTCTGTACCCTAGGCTGTAGTGTAGTGGCATGATCTCGGCTCACTGCAACCTCCACCTCCCGGGTTCAAGCAATTCTCCTGTCTCAGCCTCCCAAGTAGCTGGAACCATAGGCACACACCACCATGCCCAGTTAATTTTTGTATTTTTAGTACAGACGGGTTTTCACCATGTTGACCAGGATTGTCTTGAACTCCTGACCTCTGGTGATCCATCCACCTCGGCCATTCAAAGTGCTGGGAATACAGGTGTGAGCCACCACGCCCAGCCAATATTTAAAGCCATAGACTGGATAAGGTCACCTAGTGTATGAGAAATTGACTTCCTGGAAGCCACATAAAGAAGGTGCTTATAGAACCATTGTAAGGGTTTCTCTGAAGCATATCCAGGAGGGTGATTGCTGAGTCATAAAGCATATTGCTAATTTTTTTTCACAAAACACTGCCAGGTTGATCTGCAGAATATATTTACCAGTTTAAATTTCCATCAGCAGCGCATAAGGATTCCTATTTCCCCACATCTTTGCCAGTATTTGGGATGATCTTTCTGATTTTTGCCATGTTGATGGGTAAAGCAGTGGTGTGTTGAAAACAGCTCATGAGAGCTGATAAAGCACATTTCTTTCCAACTTCTTGTTTGGTGACCTCAAGCTACACTGGTAGCTGGAAACTGGCAGTGGCCAGAGTATTTGCACCATGGAAATTGGCAAACACTACAGATTAGGACTTTTCCTTCCCTGGGGAGCTGGTTTTAAAACATAGAGCAGCATATTGGTGGCTATGGGGTGTGTCACACTGTTTATATTCCCTGTCGCTGATTACAAGTGGGGTTGAGCATCTCTTTGATGCCTGCTTGCCATTCTGGCTTTTCCTTCTGTGAATTTCCCATTCTTATACTTTTCTCATTTTTATATTGGCTTTTAAAAATATTTTTATATTGACTCATTTTTGATTTGCAAAAACCTCCTCTTGCATTTCAGATATTAATCCCTTGTTGCTTTTGAACATACGACATGTCTTCTCCCAATTTGTCAGCCATCTGTTAATTTTTTCTATGGTATTCTTAACAGAACCCTTAATTGTGATGCAGTCAAGTCCTACAATTTTTTTGCTTCAAGGTTTGTGCTTTTGCAGTCTTGTTTGATGAAGTAAATTCCTAACCCACATTCTAGAGACAATCTCCTGCATTTTCTTTTATATCATATGTAGGTCTTCCATTTATCTGGAATTCACCTTCGTATATGGTGGAACATGGGGCTCCCAACTTTATTTTTTCTTGATAAAGTAAAGCCAGTTTCCCCAATGCTGTCTTCTAAATAATTTATATTTTTCTCATTGATCTGTAGTACCATCTTTGTGTAAATGGAGGTCCTGTTTATACACAGGTCTGCTCCCAAGTTCTTTCCATTCCCTATTTGCTCTATGTATTCCGACACCAGTTCCATAATATTTTTATTACAATGTGGTAATGACATAATATTTGGCATGGCAGGTCTCCTCTGGTTTTTCCAAAATGGACTTAACTGTTTAAAATTTTATTTCTCCTTATATAAGTTTCCTGAGTTCCCTAAAAGTTTAGTTTCTGCTGGAATTTGGTTGTGATAACCTTTATTTTGGAGACTAAATGGCTATTTTTACAATGTAAAGTATCCTATCCATGCTATATCTCTTTACTTATTCAATCTTTTTATGTCCTTAAGTAGAGTTTTAAAATTTTCTCCATAAAGTTCTTGCAAGTTGTTAGGTTAATTCCTGGATATTATGCTTTAGAGTTTGTTAAACTTTATTGTTATTGTGAATGGTTTCTTATTGTCTGTTGCGTTTCCCAGTTGCTTACTGCTGATGTAGACAAAACTATTGATTTTTAGAAACCGATCTGGTACTTGGCAACCTTGACGAGCTAACATTACTTCTAATACTTTGTTGATTCTGTTGGGCTTTTGATGCTGATGATTGTATCTGTAAACACCGCAGACAGGAAGATTTCAGGGGCTCTGCCCAGTGCTCTGATCTTCTGCATTCAAGCACTTCGCTAGTTGAACTCCAATCTGGTGCCCCAGTTCTGACAGCTGGGTGTCTCTCACAGTCCTAAGGGCCTAGGCCCCCTATACACTCACAATGTGGAATCCGATGATATTGTGCCCCATATCCAGTCCATGTAAAAGCAGTGACCTTGTCTTCTTTTGCTATTTCCTCTAACCCTTTTATCATGGTCTGGGGCCTGAGAGCTACTGACAGATCTTCCTGCTGCTGACTGAACTTCTGAATGCTGCTCTATGCAGGCACTCTAGGTCTTTCATGCCCGCGAAGACAGCCTGTGTAGGTTAGCAAAGTGGAGAATTAACATAGGCCTTCAGATCAGACAGACTTAGGTTCGAATCTTATTCCGCCCCAGGCTATACAGAGAAAGTCACGCAGCCTCCCAGAGTCTTTTTCTTCATTTATAAAGTGAATGAATACAAGTAAGATCCCCATAGGTCAAGTGCCTTACAGTGGTCAGTGAGTAATGCCCCTTCTCCACACTGTGATGCTGACCACTAAAGACGACCACCTCCTGACACTGTGGGTTATTGCTATACTTTTCAGGAGCTTTGTGCCTCCAGATAGAATTGAATCTCAGCAGCTACAGTTGGTTCACATCCACATGTGCCTTCCCACCCCAATCAATAGATCAAGTTCCAAGTTCTGGCCGCATATCATTGTCCAGTCTCACTCTTGTTAACTGGGCAATACCTGGTGCTAAAGCTTGTATGTCATGTGGTCTAGGAAGCATGACTCCAATGAGTACTTGCATTCTGGATGATGGTGTAAAGGAGTAACGTCAGATTTTTGAAGAAAGGCAACTGAGTGAGTGGGAGACTTTGGTGGCTTGGTATCCTGGGAATTTGCCTGTGTATCATACAGTGTTTGGGTGTAGCAGATAAAGCCAGTGGCCTGGCTGGTTCTAACAGAGATCTTTATTATAGCTAAGAACAACTCAGCTAGCCATGCCTTGTCACCTGCTAATAGTGGTATTTCAGAGGGATAATTTAAATCAGCAATAAAAGTGAACTGTACACCTTTGGAAACTTCACCAATAGCTCCCTTGTTACACACAGATCTTTACGACTTTCTGTGGTTCAGTGACAATCAGCCTCATTTTTAGGTGCTTGAAGCCAACCAAGGGCAGATTGCCTTCCTTCTTTTAACCAGCTAAAGAGATGGGTGGGTCAGACAAGAAGAGGGTGTAATGAAAGCAGGGAAAGGAAGGTGGAATCTTTAGAGGGAGGAGGAAGTATCCGTGTTACATTATCTCTGAGAGCACATGCAGATGCTGAGCCTGCAGGGACAGAGAATCTGGCAGCTGACAGAGACCAGGGACAGGGAGGGCATGTATTTAAATATTGTGGGTTTTAGTCGACGGTGTGCTCCACCCAATTCAACAATGTGATGTGACTGCTACTAGCAACTATTTTGATGTGTTGAATTTTGTTAACACAAGTATAGGTCCTAAGAAGAGGTGGCAGTCTCTTTCCTCTCCACCCTTGACAGGCCACCCATTCATTACTGATTATCACATTTAGGAGAGCTCTGGACAAGCTGGGACCCATCCAAGAGAATCCCCAACATGCTGGTGAGTGGGATTGTGACCATGTCATATCAGGAGTAGCCTAAGGGACAGGTAACGTGTGTCTTGGATGAACTGGAGTCATACTTGAGTCCCTAGGTCAGAAACAAAATCCAATGAGGGGAGATGCAGGGAGCTGGATTTTAGCTCCTAAGGTAGAAGGAAATTTTCCAAAAGGCTGATCAAAGATTAAACGGCTGCCTTAAAAGGTAATGCATTCCTTGTTACTGGAAGTGTTCAACCACTGCTTGGTGGAAAGACACTGTGAGGACGATTCAGGCAATTGGAAAGGGGGCTTTTCTAGTTTCTGGAATCACTGAATTCTCACAGGAAACGATGCTCTGGCGCGCGGTGAGCCAGACATTCATTCGACACCTGTTCCTGCCAGGCACTGTGGTGCGGAACACAGAAGCCTGTGTGAAGCAGTCGCTGCAGGCCTCAGCGGCAGCTGACACGACGAAAGACTGTTGACTCCATGTTTCAAACCTCGGTCATGGTCTTACTGGGTCTCATTAAGGGGACTCACTATGTGTCCAGTAAGGCTTTCTTGCTACCAGATGACAGAGAGCCAGGCTGTCAGCGTTCAGGACTTTAGGTGCACAGTTTCACCCTGTGGGGTCCTTGGGAGACGGAGAAGGGGGCAGGAGGGAAGGTGGGTGAGGAGGCAGCAAAGCAGCAGGAGCCATTAACTAATTGCTGAAACGTGGGTGTAGTATGGATCAGGCATTTTACAGCAAGCCCTGCCAGCTGGTGGATCTACTCTCTGCCCGGCTGCGCCGGACTCTGGGGGAGCCCAAGACGGGTAAGACGCGGTACCTGGCCTAAGCAAGGTGGGAGCGCCGCGGGCTGGAGACGTGAGACGGCGAGGCTGAGGGCTGTAACAGCGGTGGGCTGCACGGCGTGGCGGGGCCGCCTGGCCTCGCGGCGGGGGAGGTAGCACCGCGACACCCGGCAGACGCTGCTAGCCGGGGTCGCGGCCCCGCGTGCGCCCGATCTCCCGCCGGTCCGGGGGTGCAGGCCGCGAGCGTGAGACCAGCCAGCGCAGGCGCGCGCTCCCTCCTCGGTCCCCCACCGAGTCCCCGGCGCGTGCGCGAGGCCGAGGCCGAGGCCTGCACTGCGCGCGCGCCCCCACCCCGCGTGGGGCCCGGCTCGAGCGCGCGCGGCGCGGAGGCGGCCGCGGGAGGGGCACGGCTAGGTCCGGAGCGGCGCGGCGGGAGGCTCCGTGGGCGGCTACGGGAGACAGCGCCGGGGGGAGCGCTCCTCTTGGCCTTTCCTCCGCGTCCCCCGCGTCCCCAGCCGGCCGCTCCGAGAGGACCCGGAGGAGGCAGGTGGGCCGGGGCGCGCGGGGCCCCCAGGGCCGCGGGCTGGCCGGCGGCTGGGTCGGGGCGGGGGTGGGCGGCTCTGGGGCCCGCAGGGGAAGGTAGGCGGCCCCGGGAGAGCCGTGCAGAGGCGCCGGGGGCCATGGAAGCCCCGCGGCCGCCTCCCGTGGGTGCCGGTGTCGCTGGCCGCGGGGGAGGCCTTCTCGGGGTGGCGCGGCCCACCCGGCGGGGATGGGGGCTCCTCGTGGCTGTCGCCGACGGATGGCTCAACTTTAAGTTGAGGGGTGCGGGGTGTGCGGAGCTGGGCTCTGGCCCGCAGCCGCCTTGGGAGCCCCCGCACGCGCCGTGGCTTTTCAGCGCGGCCTCTTCCGATTTCTCACTTGTACCCCCTTGCGCATTAAATTGTCGAGAAACCTTTGGCCAGTGGGTATTCAGAGCTAAACCAAATGGCTGTCCTTGCAGTCCTTGGCCACCTGAGATCCCTTAATTCTGAACCATCCGCCCTGGGAGGGGAAGGTGGAAGGAGCGCTGGAGCTGAGCCCGCATCCTTACCGATTCCATTCACGGCTTATGATAGTAGCGCTTTGGACTAGCTGTCAGGCTGTTGTCGTCATCCAGACGCTGCTTTTCAGCTCTGTTCGGAGACAGTGTTTTGATATGTATCAGAGGATGTTGTTCCTTTGGGACAGTAACTTGCTGTATGTTCCGAGATCCTAGACTGTGTTCACGTTGTAGCACCAACATCGTTTAAAACCGCGCCTTTGAAAGATGTCAGTAAACACCTTCCTCCTTAGGAACATCCGCCAGCGCTTAAATCGTACTTCACTTTCACTTTGACGTTTGTTGTTTGTGAATCTTTTGCACAATTTAAAGTGAGTCTTAACAGCAGAGGATCGAGTGGTGCGGGGCACGGAGCAACTAGGGAGGAAAGCAGAGACTTGAACCGGCTAGAGTCTAGTTGGTCTGCGTTTTTATGTTGCAGAACCATCCTGCTTCCAGCTTATTTTGCTAACGTGCATGTGATGCATTTTTTAAGTGCTTTCATTTGATACGGACTATGTGGACTGTAAGATTGAGTCTTGCTATGCATGGAAGGTGTTTACTTCTGTTTTGTAGAAGATTTAGTCCATGGTATACTATTTGTAGGATTCATTTCAGACATCTTGTGTTGACCAGATACAGTCCCACCAGCAAGGCCTTTTAAAAAAGGGATCTGTGTTGTCTTTTATTGCTTATGACAACTCCAATTTTGACGCACGTGTTTGAAACGAGTGATCTTCAGATTATAAAATCAACTGCACTCTTTATCCCTGTTCAAATCTACAAACTGGTTACTTTTAGGCTTACTGTTCCCTTGTAAATTATTTATAATGAACTATGGAGCTATAGGCTTGTTTTAGTGTGTTAACCTTTATTTGTGTCTTGTCTCAGGCACTCTGGAGAGTGAGCTGCACTGTTTTCCTTCAGTGCTGTTTAGCAGAGTTTTCGGAGACCAGGAACATGTTCTTTTGCATTTCCCAATAAGGAAGCACTAGCCACATAGACCTTTTGAGCACTCAAATGGAGCTAGAGCAGTAGAAGAACTGCAATTTTAATATATTTTTTCTTTTTCATTTCCCCCCCCCCCCCCCTTTTTTTTTTTTTTTTTTGAGATGGAGTCTTGCTCTGTTGCCCAGGCTGGAATGCAGTGGCCTGATCTTGGCTCATTACAACTTGTGCCTCCCAGGTTCAAGTGATTCTCCTGCCTCAGCCTCCTGAGCAGCTGGGATTACAGGCACCTGCCACCACACCCTCTTAATTTTTGCTGTACGGTTTCACCGTGTTGGCCAGGCTGATCTCCAACTCCTGACCTGAAGTGATCTGCCCATCTCAGCCTCCTAAAGTGTTGGGATTGCAGGTGTGAGCCATTGTACCCGGCCAGTTTTTAATTTAGTTTAAATAGTCACATGTGTCTAGCAGCTACCTGGTCAGACACCACAGCTTAAATTATTAGTCCCCAGGAAGCCTTCATTAGTCCTCTTGAATCCATGCTCTAATAGGACCCAGCTCTCCTCAGTTGTAACACTTACTACTTTCAGCTCGTAGGAGTCAACACTAGGCTGTAATCTGCATGAGGACAAGGGCATATCTGTTTTCTTTACCTCTGCACAGCTTAGAACTTAGTAAGAAAAATGGAATAAATGTTTGTTGAATGCATAAATGAGCTTTTTCGGGGCAGGTATTTCAACTTTTAATTCTCTCTAGGGCCAACTAAGTGTCCAACACTGTAAATACCTGTTTAGTGATTATATAGATATACGACATACAGATGTACCTACAGATGTAGGTAGCAAATAAAAGGATCATTGGAGTTATGCTTTGAATACTTACATGGTAAGGTTGTTGGAATCTCAGGAAAATGATGACTCATAACAAAGTATTATAGGTAATTGAAAGAAAAGGCCTCATCATTCCAGCTAATGTAGACACAGCTTGGGTCTCCTATTAGTTGAACAACTCAAGGATGCTCTTGAACCATATCTCAAATCTGAAGTCTCCTGGCCTCAGTGAGGCTCTTTGTGGGGTCCAGACAGTCCTGAACCAACCTGAAAGTACTAGTGTACATCTCCATTGATCACTGCTCTGTGTTAAGGCATGGACCAAGGAGTCTTGAAAAAAAAATCACAAGATGTTCGATAAAAATCACCATATATACGAGATGCTTTTGCTAAGAGCTAACTTGGAGTGATGAGTTGGATGGAATTCCTATAGAAATCAGAGTTTGGGGAATTTGATTCTAGCTATTGTAAGTATCAGAGGCACCTGTTCTGTAGACAGTTATTAGGGCCAACTTTTTTTTTGTTTTGTCTTGAGACAAAGTTTCGGTCTTCTTGCCCAGGCTGGAGTGCAGTGGTGCCATCTTGGCTCACTGCAACCTCTGCCTCCTGAGTTCAAGTGATTCTCCTGCCTCAGCCTCCTGAGTAACTGGGATTACAGTCACCTGCCACCATGCCCGGCTAATTTTTCGTATTTTTAGTAGAGACAGGGTTTTGCCATGTTGGTCAGGCTGGTCTCAAACTCCTGACTTCGGTGATCCACCTGCCTTGGCTTCCCAAAGTGCTGGGATTACAGGTGTGAGCTACCTTGCCCACAGGGCCAACTTTTTTACCTTAGGCTTACTTTATAATTAGTTATCACCAGTTTACCGTAGTCGGAGTTGTAATGAAAGTACGTACTCAATCCAGACCAGTATAACTTAGACGTTTGACCAAGGGTCCAGGTGTCATAGGTCTTAGATCCAGGAATTGCTTTTAGGAAATGAATCTGAGACTTATATGGAAGTTTATAGAGGTATATAGTTTTCTTTAGACATTTGACCAAGGGTCCCAGGTGTCATAGGTCTTCAGATCCAGGAATTGCTTTTAGGAAATGAATCTGAGACTATATGGAAGTTTATAGGGGTATATAGTTTTCTTTGGTAGGACAAAAGGTAGAATGTTAGGTTTTTCATGAAGATAAGGAAATGTAGGGGAAAAGGCAACAAAGACAAAATACAAAGAATGTTCACTGCATTGGTCAGGTAATATATGTAGCTTCTCTGGACTCGAAGTATCTAACATGTAAAAGAATGAAACTGGTTACATCTGATTGCATAAATCCTTTTTCCACTTTGAATCTAAGCTTTGAATATTAAATATGTGTAACACACTACTCTAACTTACTCTAGCCCCTCTGGTAACCGATAGTTGTGTAAGATACAGTTCAAATCTTTGAGGATTTCAGCAGTTTACAAGGAAATGAAAGGTGCTCTGGGGATCACTTAAAATCAATTTTTTTTGAATGAGAATTTTTTTTTGAATGACGTCCCTTTGAAAGGGATGTCATTTGGTGACTCCTCTTAACTGACTCAGGTATCCACTGAATCACTTTGCTGAACAATTAAGGGTATAAAAACATAGGTCTGAGTCCCAAACCCTGGGTATAGTCAGATTAATTTTCCTAAAACAGCTTTAATCATGCTACTCTCTTTTAAAAAATCAGTAGTTTCCCAGTGCTCATGAAAGTAAGTGGTTTGGTCTTTGATCAGGTATTTACTCCTCAAGATAGCCCTAAAAAGCCTTTACAGCCTCATCTCTGACTGTTTTCCTAGTCATATCCCAAGTTCCAGCCTAGTGTTTCTTTAGTGGGATCCCCTTTTACATTTATACCTATTCATCATTCAAGACTCATCTCAGATGATACCTTCTTCACTGTTTATGATTCTTAGAAGCTCCCACTGCAAACGTTCCTGGTACTTACGTGATGGAACAGATCCCATTCTGCCTCATAATCTTAGTTATTAGTGGTATTTTATTCACGTTAATAGATTGTAAGCTACCTAACAAGCATGGACCATCTGTTAACTCATTTTTGTATTTGCTAAAACATCTAGAATAATGCCTTATATGTAGTGATTCCTTAATAAATACTACTGTTTGGAATTGATAGTATTTGAGGAAGATCACTACTGTATAACACTAATTCCATGACCTTGTCATTTTCCTATTTATGTGGCAAGGTTAATGTCAAAATGATTCAACGTGTTTAGTGGTAAGTAATTTTAGCATCCAAGAAAATTTGAATATCTTAAAATAGTAACAGCTGGATTAGGTTACCTAACATGTAACATCTATGTCCATATAAGCATATGATTTTTGAGGAAAAAGAAAGCCTCCTACTTTTTACCAGTTCCTGCCAGTATTAAGAAAACATGACTCAAGTTGGGAAGACAACAGTGAGCTCAATGAAATGACTGTTTTCTTGCAGTGGGGTGCTGATGGTAAGGACAATGAAGTTAGATATAGGATTGGTTAACTAAGAACAGAGCACACATTAGTAATATCTAGTATGTTACCTACTGTCAGATTAAGCTATCTGTTACCTATCTTGTTTCAGTGCTTTCTACTGAAATAAACTGAACTCAATTTAGTTTTATCATAATTTTTTGCTTATATTTAAAAACAGGGATTCATGATGCTTCAGATTGTAAAGATCTGATACAAAAGAAACTGGGGAAGGCTTTTAGCTTCACAAGTTTGGTTTTATTAGCAGTTTCTCTGCTTTCTACATTATTTCTGAGATGTAGGCAAGGGTGTAGCACAAAGTCTAATTTAGAGCAAATTTATTCTAAGCACTCATGTTTTCTGGGAAAAGAGGTGATATTAGCCACGTGCTTTAAAAGGCATGGCTTCCATCTTTGGCTAGACCAGAACTCACAGACCCTTGGACCTTGTTAAGTCGAACAATCTTAGTAAACTCTTAGATTTGTAAGAATGACATGATTAATTTTCAGTAAAGTTTTCTGGGATAAGAAAATAATGGAAACATTTTAAGGTAGATTGTGTGATGAGCACAAGGCATGAGCTATTTGATGACAAATGATGTAACTTGTGCCAGCATTATGGGAAATTAAAGATCCAGCTACCAGGGTTAATATGCCCTTGTTTGTTACATGAGTAACAGGCTGTCATCCATTTAGATTGGCTCAGTATTTAAAAAGTGTTTTTACCTATTATAGTTTATTCCTCTTGAGCTTTGTCTAGAAAGATCACATGTGCTGCCGACTGTATAAGAGGCGTTGTGAAGCAACGTATGCCTTTTAACAACAGTTTGCCAACAGGAATTTTTTCCCTTTTATAAATGATTCTTGAAGGTCGAAGCTGAAAATGTCAGCAGATTTGACGTCAAAGGACTTTTAGGCTTTTTGCAATTGAAGGCAGTCATTCTAAGTTGCATACAAATAAAGCAGAAACACTTTTTCTTTGTCTTTCTTATTATAGGTGGCTTTCTAGAAGATGACCATAGAGGACCTTCCAGATTTTCCATTGGAAGGAAATCCTTTGTTTGGAAGATACCCATTTATATTTTCTGCTTCTGACACCCCAGTTATCTTTTCCATTTCTGCAGCACCAATGCCTTCAGACTGTGGTATGTGAAGTAGCTGTGCTTATTTCCTGTGAACTGGTAACTTGACTACTCTGTTATGCCTTTTTTTGCACTCATAGTTTTTCTTAAAACCATTTTTATGGTTTTCATAAAATTGCTAAAGTCTTCCTTTTGCAAAAATACAATTGCTTATTGCTTTTTCTGCTTCTTAAGCTAAATGCTTTATTTCTGCTGTCAGCATTTATATTATGTTAAAATGTTCATTTTAAGCACCATGATGGATTTAGAGGGCTTTATTTTTAGAATGCAATGGTGCTTAGACATCTAGCATTCTTCTGCTATTGATGTATTTATTTTGGTTAAATATACTGACTTGCTAAAAAAGCCATGTACTTAGGCAAAGAGGGTAAGAGACCCTTCCCCTGGAACATGGAATGAGATTGGTTAATGTTTAAATTGGTCCATTTGCATCTTCTCTGTAAAATGTTAATTTAGAAGCATTCCACTTTTCATCTATTTAGGCTTATTTCTCCAGAACCATAATAAAAGGGAACCAGGAGATAAATTTGATAGAATTGTTAAATTTCCAGTTTAGAGTTTTTCAAGTAAAATGTTGGTTCACCATTTCAAATTGTCTTTGGAGGCAGAGATAATACAATTTTAAAATATTAGTACATATAAAGTTATTGGATTGAGAATTTCTTTTTAGTCATATTCATTGTAGTATAGTAATTCCTCATCTCTATCTTTTTTTTTTTAATATTCAGATTCTATAGCAGCTTACCTAGACCAGTCATCAGACGTATTATAGAAAACCTGTACCTTGATCTTGGGAGTTATTTCCAGGTTTTGCAATAATTGACTGGATTTATTTTCAGATATAGCGAAATCAGTTATGTAGGGGAAACCTTGAACCCCGTACATTGTGCCTTACGCGTGACACTTGTCTCACTCTGTCTTGACTTTTCATTATCTGATTTTCTTTTCTGTATTATAGCACTTTGGGATGGATAGCAATCATTTTTTTTTAATCTCAAAAGGCTAATATAGTCATTTGTTATTAGTTGCTCAGTGTTTGTAGAATAAATATATTTAATGAAAGGTGATAATGGTTACTGACCTCTTTGTATAACTGAAATTAAACGTTGAAGCCCCATCTGTACTAAAAATATAAAAATGAGCCAGGCCTGGTGGTGCATGCCTATAATCTCAGCTACTCAGGAGGCTGATGCAGCAGAATCGCTTCAACCAGGAGGCAGTGGTTGCAGTGAGCCGAGATCGCATCACTACACTCCAGCCTGGGCCAGAGAGTGAGACTTTGTCTCAAAAAAAAAAAAGAAACAACAACAACAACAAAAAAGGAAAAAAACACATTGTAGTCTTAGAATTATAGGTTTGTAGACTCCTATGAACCTTTTCCTACTTATCTCCCAGTGTAGAAATCATATTTTCAGGATTTCTGTCAGATAACCATTTAACCTCTTGCATGTCTTCAATAGTGGGAAACTAACAAAATAGTCAATTTTATTGTTAAAAAGCTTTAGTTGTAATAAAATTGCTTTTGTATATTAACTCAAAATTGGTCTCCCTGAAACTTTGGCCAAAATCAAACTGATTCTAGTTTGATACATGGCACAAATTCCTTTATAGGTTAGCCTTCAAGTATTTGCAGGTAGTTTGAACCTTTTAACTTAGTCTAAACTTCCTTAAGCTACACATTTCTGGTCCCTTCACCAGTTTCTCATTGTCAGGATTTCTAGACCCTTTTCATCCTAGTTGCTTTCTTGGTACACTGTGGTCAGTGTCCCCTTAAAATGTGGCATACACAATTGTGTTTACTGAGTGAGTATTTATTGAGTGCTAGGGACTGTCCTGGATGCTGGGGATATCAGTGACCAAGACTGATCTTCTATTAGGGAAGACAGTAAACCAACAAATGAATAGACAAAACAAACATAGGTTATAATGAATTCTGTGGAAGAAAGAAACAGGGTGCTGTGATAGAGAATAAGGGGGCAGGGCAGCCGCATTATATGGGATGGTCATTCAGAGAATCAGAAAAGGCTGGCTGTGAGAAGAGCCTGAGAAGAAGTGTTCCAGGAAGAAACACAGAAAACCAAAGGCACCAGTGTTGGGGGGAAGACCTTGGCATTTCCTAAGAATTAATGGAAGGCCTTTGTGGCTGAGAAGCAGTGATTGAGTGGCAGAGTGGGAGGAGACGGAATTGCAGAGTAAGGCACTGGCCAGGTCATGGGGAGGGGGGTCACATAGGCTGCCATAAGGAATTTGCATGTGATACCAACTAGTGAGCTTAAAACCAAGAAACAGAAAGAAACCAGTCCACAGAAACCAGAGTTGAGGCATGTGACTCAGTGTTGACTCTCAAGGTGGTTACCCTGTAAAAGTATATACTGTTCTTGCATAACAAGTTTTGAAATCTTTTGCTTTGAAATGCCTTCACAATCAGTTCGTGCAGAACACATTGCATACATTATAAATACCACAATACCTTAGTATATATTTTGCTTGAAAAGTGAATTATCTGTTAAATTTAAATAATAATTTAAAAAATCTTTACCCATTAGTTACTCTTTCTAGTGCTCTTCATTCCTTTGTGTAGGTCCAGATTTCCATCTGATACCATTTCCTTCTCCCCGAAGCACTTCCTTTAATGTTTCTTACCATGCTGGTCTGCCAGTGATGAATTCTTTCAGCTGTTTTATGTCTGAAAACATCTTAATTTACTTTCTTTCTTGAAAAATGTGTTTGCTGGGTTTAGAATTATAGGTTGGTAGTTTTCTTTCAGTGCTTTAAAGATCTTGCTCTCCCATTTGCGTTGTTTCTGCTGTCATTTTTGTTTCTCTAGAGGCAATGTGTCTTTTTTTGGCTGTTTTAAAGAGTTTCTCTTTATTTTGAGCAATTTTACTATTTGCTTAGGTATTATTTTCTGTATGTTCTTGTGCTTGGGGTTGGTTGAACTTCTTGGATCTGTGAGTTTCAGTTTTCATTCAGTTTGGGAAATTGTTATTTAAAATATATTTTTTTTTTCAGCTGGGTGCGGTGGCTCATTTACTGTAATTCCAGCACTTTGGGAGGCCGAGGCGGGTGGACCATGAGGTCAGGAAATTGAGACCATCCTGGCCAACATGGTGAAACCTTGTCTCTACTGAAAATATGAAAAAATTTAGCTGGACATGGTGGCATGTGCCTGTAGTCCCAGCTATTCAGGAGGCTGAGGCAGAAGAATCACTTGAACCTGGGAGGTGGAGGTTATAGTGAGCCCAGATTGTGCCACTGCACCTCTAGCCTGGGTGACACAGCAAGACTCTGTCTCAAAAAAAAAATTTTTTTTTCTGCTTCTCCCCCTTTTCAGATACTGTAATTGCATACACATTATAGACTGCTTGAAGTTGTCCCACAACTCACTGATTTTTTTTATATTTAAATGTTTTTTTCTTTTGATTTTGAATAGTTTCTGTTACTGCATTTTCAAGTTCATTAATCTTTCCTTCTGCAGTCTCTAGTTAATTAGCTGTTGATTTTATCCAGTGTAGTTTTCATTTCAGATGGAGTTTTCATCTCTAAAGTCTGCTACGGCTCTTTTTTATGCCCAGGTCTCTTCTCCACCTTTGAACATTTGGAATAGAGTTACAATGACTGTTTTAATGTTCTTCTCTATTAATTATAGTATCCATGTCAACTTTAGGTCTGTTTTATTATTCCCCTGATTATGGGTCATATTTTTCTCTTTCTTTGCATGCCTGATTAATTAGATGCCAGACACCGTGAATCTTACCTTGTTGGATGCTGGATATTTTTGTATTCCTGTAAGTATTCTTGAACTTTGTTCCAGGATGCAGTTTAGTTACTTGGAAATAGTTGGACCCTTTGAGGTCTTGCTTTTCTGATTTGTTAGGTGGGTCTGGAGCCATGGTTGGCCTGGGGCTAATTATTCCCTACTACTGAGAATTCTACTCTGGGGTTCCCCAACCCCCTGGCTATGGACTGGTACAAGTCCCCCTACCCTGGTCCCTGGTGCCACAAAGGTTGGGGACTGTTGTTGTACTCAATGCTGTGTGAATTATGAGGATTCTTTTTCAGTCTTCCTGGTGAGGACAGGCACTAATCCCTGTAATCCTTATGGATGCGTTTTTCCCTTACCTCAAGTATTTCCTCACAAACATATGCTGAATAGTTGGGAAGACCTTCTGCAGGCCTCTGGTGTTCTCTTGCAATGCATGCATCCATGTCTGCTGTATTCTGCCCTGTGACCTCTGGGACTCTATTGGGCTTTGTCTTGTCCCCTGGCCCCACCCCTGAACTATGCTCCTGGAGACTCTCTCAAGGCAGTTACCTGGGGCACGTGTAGGACTTTTCTTGTTTGTATTCCATTCCTCAGGGGTCACTGGCTTTCACTGTCTAACATCCAGTGTCTTGAAAACCGTTGTTCCTTCCCTCTGGTGTTTTGGTTGTTTCAGATGGAAGGGCAAATTTGGCCCCCATTATTCCATCCTGACTTAAAGCAGACAACACCTCCATTTTCTCCCCCTCACCCCAGTTTCTTTTGATTAAAAACTGTTTTTTAGGCTGGGCACAGTGGCTCACACCTGTAATCCCAGCGCTTTGGGAGGCTGAGGCGGGTGGATCACCTGAGATTAGGAGTTCAAGGCCAGCCTGACCAAAATGGTGAATCCCCATCTCTGCTAAAAATACAAAAATTAGCCCAATGTGGTAGTGCGTGCCTGCAGTCCCAACTACTCAGGAGGCTGAGACAGGAGAATCACTTGAACCTGGGAGGCAGAGGCTGCAGTGAGCCAAGATCAATGAGATCAGCCGCTGAATTCCAGCCTGGGCGACAGAGTGAGACTCCGTCCCCCCCAAAAATAAAAAAATAATAACTATTTTTTAAATCTCAAAAGCTTGCAACAATATAAAAAACGTTTTCCTGTATGAAGTTGAGAATTCAAATGTAGTTAGATATGTTACTATATTGCATTGTATCTTAGGTCATTCTGGGCTATTCTGGCTTTAATCCTGACTCAGTAACTTTCCAGTTGTGTGATTTTTGGACAAATTGCTTATTTTTTCTATCCCTTTGTTTATTCTTCTATAAAATGAGAATAACAAAAGTGCCTACCTCATATGGTAGTTATGAGGATTAAATAAATTAATATACACAAAGTTCATAGATAGTCCCTGGTGTCTACAAGGCACTTAATAAGTCCAACTTTTTATTATTTAAATGAGCCATCTGGAGGGCAGCACATTAAGAAAATTCCCAGATTTGCTCTCAGAGCACCTTGAGATACTGAGATGAGGATCGCAGTTTCTAGCTGATGGACTTCCCTGGTTGCACTTTGAATGTCTTGGTTGATGTCATCAGATGTTTCGGTGAATTCTCTGAATGGCCCCCACAAAAACAGGTGCAAAGGTTCCTTACATGAGCCATGGTGGTGATTTGTCTAAAGTTTACATAAAATCATCTAGTAGGGCTTGGGGAAAAGGACAGTTGTTTTGTTTTTTTGAGATGGAATCTCGCTCTGTTGCCCGGGCTGGAGTACAGTGGCGTGATCTCAGCTCACTGCAACCTCCGCCTCCTGGGTTCAAGCAATTCTTTTGCCTCAGGCTCCCAAGTAGCTGGGATTACAGGCATGCACCACCATGTCTAGGTAAGTTTTTTGGATTTTTAGTAGTGACGGGGTTTCACCATATTGGCCAGGCTGATCTCGAACTCCTGACCTTGAGCCGCCTGCCTCAGCCTCCCAAAGTGCTGGGATTACAGGCGCGAGAGCCACCGCACCCAGCCAAGGATAGTTTTAAGAAATTGGAATCATTAGTTTGGAGGGTTGTAACCAGATATTGGAGGAAACAAGAGGAATTTAGGATCCACTCCAGTTTACAGGTGGATAATAACACCCCAAAGACAATCAACAGGACTGAATCCAATAATGGCCATACTTAGAGTTTTCTGTGGAAAAACAATTTTTCTTTCTACAGTTCCCCATGTCTAGCAAAGATAATCACAGGCTGATTTGTTTGCAAAATAAGTTTAGTCTCATTAAGCTGGCCTGATTATATACGTAAGTGAAACAAGAATAGTAAATATGTACACATTCTCAAGTATGCCATTCCAGTCAGGGGTTTGATAATATCTTAGGGGTTTTACTGGTTCTGTAAAGTCAACCTGAGTTCCTTAAAACTGTCTGGTAGGTAATAAGGAATCTGAAATTAGACTTTTAAAAGCCTTTTCAGTTTAAGAAGCCAAGTAGAGGACTTGCCCAATTGTGTCCTGTTACATGGAAAACAAATTCTTATTGAACTTATGTAAATACCTATATTGCCATGAAAACAAAGAATACTCAGTAAGAGTTTCTGAATTATGGGGGGGGTTGGGATAGGGAAAAAAGTAAATGTGTTTCATTTTTGTTTACAGAAGTATACTTCACCAAATTACTTTAAGTTGTAGATCTTAAGGGAAAAGAGAAAAGGAATTCTTAAATCTGGAAAACAAACATTAAAGAACCTATAATATTTCAAAGACATAAAAATTGTAATCACCCTCATCAGTTCATTCAGTCCCCTGTAATTCTTGATTTTGGGTTAACAGCCTCATGAATCCATTGGTTTTCCATTAGAGTTCTGGAAATTCTCACTCAGTCCAATGCTGTTATCTTAAAGTTATCAGAAACCTGTACTTGTCAGAGTCTTTTCCATAAATCTTCCTGCAATTTTGTATCATAGATGTTTGCAAAAGCTTTCAGGAACATATCAGAGTAAAAAATTACTGTTTGTAGATGACAGAAGATGTAAAATGCCCGTAGTTACAGATTTGATGAGAGTTCATGATAATGGAATTGACAAGGAAATTTAGTTACTTATTTTATAAGATATGAAGATAACTGGAATTATGACTGATAAAATTATACCAGAACATATCCAATTTCTAGGAATTTCATACAGTTTCTAGAACACTTAATAATATATTAATACAAAAATGACAGGAAGGTTAAGCATCACCTTTGACAATGCTTCTCATGCAGTGTAACCTATCGAATAAGCCTAGTTTCACATTTTTTTGACAATGCTTCCCATGCAAAGATGTGTAATTAGTTTAATGTCTTTTTTTTTTTTTTTGATAAAGAAATAGAACAAGATTTTCTATTTCTATTCAAGGGCCTCTGAAAAATCACAGAGTCAGTCTAAGGTCAGAAAAGACGTCATTCAGAATTTGATTTTTGGGAAGTTTATATTAAAAAAAAGTCCAAAAGATTCAAAACACTTGAATAAATAGGATTACATGTATTTAGTTATCCATTTAACCAAAGTGACAAGGATTTCAAAGGCAAATACAGAAAGCCATGTAGTTGTTAAAAAAAAAAACAAAACCAAACCAAAAACCCAAGTTGACTCTTTGAGAGAGAAACTTAAAGACAACATGAAGCACAGGAAATTATCCTTCCAAACACAGAGTCCTTGTTTTCTAGGCAGTCCATTCAAAAGTGGAAAACCTTTCACAATCTTCCATTAAGAGCAGGCCCATACTCCAAGAAAGTTTAGTCATTTTAACAGGAGCTCAAATGCTAGTAATGCACTATTTTGATATGAATGATAATAGATTCATTCAAGTTTAGCCAGCTTGATCACACGAGATTCTCTCCCTCTTCTCAACGTCCTATAGCCATAATGTTTTTTCCTTCATTTTCTTTTTCAACGAAAAACATATCTTCATACCTCATATCTTTTCTTGACTGCCACACTAGCATTCTGCAGATTGGGAAGTCTGTGAATTTCTAGAAGCACATGTTTCCTTATAATTTTTCAATGTAGCACAAGACATGTTTACTAACAGACCCAAGTATCTTTAGTTTCTCTGTCCAAAAGTAGATAAACTTACATTCAGCAATTAATGCTTCAGTATTTATCTTATGTGGACTTACATTGATTTAATTCACTTGTTTTTAACAATTATGCTTGGATGACAAAAATGTAATGAGACATTAAATAGCTAAGCCTCATCTTGCTGAGAAATTTTGTAACATAGAGATAGCAGAAGTTTATTTGTAATTCACTTGTTTTTAACATGAGCTTATTTGACTAGTTAACCTATGTGAAATGAAAGTTGAAGGTCTGCCTTATATCTAATGCTGACAACTCTGAAGGCATATTGGTTTTTTAAACTAAACCAACAATGTTTTTGTTTATTGAAGATTGCCCAAGTCACATGAACTTGAAAAGCATTTGGACTAGTTCCTATTTTTCTGAGAGTTTTCAGGAATACTTAGTTTATGTAAACACTTGGTTTACTTATATCTGTTGAATAGACATAACTATAAGATCTGTGTCTGTACGTTTATGTATACAGACAGACACAGAGATCTTATAATTTTCATTTCCCAATTTTAGCCACGTGTCGGTTAAAATAATACAAAGCTCACTAGTTCATAAAAGAAGCTGGATCCAAATTGGACAGATGGAACAAGTCAAGGTTAACTACTCAGAAGGCAAAGGCTTCTTACTGAAGATTTTTTTTTAATTTGAATGCTGTAGGAATTCTTTTAGAGAAGCTATTTTTGAGTCATTTTGTGTTCAGAAGCTTCTGCATACAAATCAAAGAATGCATTCCATTGTCTCTGAAAGGTTTAGGATACTCTTTTTTCAAGGGCACTCACAAAGGCAGACTGACTATCTTATCTAAATTAAATGTTCTCCAAAGTGGTCACTGGAATTCCAAATTATTCTTTGTAAAGTTCACCCATTTTTCCAAAAAGCCACAAGATTCTGATCCACATTTGTGTTTGGACCCCATCTTTGCATGAGAGTCTCTGAAAGGTCTTAACTATTAGGGATTTTTTTTTTCAGCAACTGCTCTGGAACACAGGGAATTGTGTTTCACCCTTCTCCCTTTTGAGCAGAATAGGGTGACGTCCTGAGAAGTTTCAGCAAAGGTTGCTGAGCATAATTGGAGAGTTCAGATCCAGAGAGACTTACTCTAGAACTCCATGGCTAGGTGGGAAAGCAATGAGTGCTGTGACCCTGGGTACCACTACCTAGTTACTCAATGGCCCTGGGGCTTATTGGGGGTCTTCTTTTGATCCTGCTTCTGACACCAAAAACTATCGAAAGAAAATTCAGGCTGCTTTTCTTAATATAAATATTAAGTGAGTAACAAACTGCGAACAGGGAGACTTCTAAACCAAAAGTGCTAAGAAGCTTGTCTCACGAAGGTCATAGTAAGGTTTATAAAGGCTAGAAGAAGAAATTCATATAGCTTAATTCTCATTAGTTAGGATGAGTGGGTTAGTTTGGTCATTACTGATTTGCTACAACGTGCTGAGTCATGCTGACCAAGAAATGAAACTCAAGCTTCATGTACAGTTTAAGCAGGTGTTTTTGAAGATAGGTCCTTATAGGTTTTCCTGAGCTGGGTGTGAGACATTGGCTCAGAGGCCAAGGTTTGTCTTGGCTTCTATTTTGATTTTTGCCTAACAGGACCATTTTGTTGTCTAAGATTATGAATATTACCTCATTCCAGTTTTAGTCTTTCTGATTCTCTTCTGATGGACTGCTGCTCTGCTTGTGTACGTGTCCTTAGTTTGGCGCCTCTCCTTTCATCTTTTAGTTATCCTGACTCTAAAAGTAACAACTATGCGTACGTAGTATAATTTTGGAAAAGATGTAAATGCAAAGAAGAAAGCAAAAACAAACCCCATGAGTCCCACTGCTTACACATGCTGTTACAATCTGAGCTCAGTGGTGAGTTACCTCAGCAAGTACAGCAATAGAGGAAGGAAGATAGACTTTGGAGACAGACCTGGCTTTCTACCCCAGATTTGCCGCTTATCAGCTGTGTGACATCAAGCTGGTATTATTTAGTCTGAGCTTTGCTTTCCTCATGTGCAACATAAGAATAATACCTGCCAGGTAAGGTGTTGGTGAGGACTTTTAAAGTGTTTAGTAAGTGCTCAGCAAATATGCATTAATATTTTCCTCATTTAGATACTTCTGCTTTTTTTTTCTTGGCATCTAAAAATATTTGTATTTTTAATGACAAATATTTGTATTTTTAAGACCAAGGTCTTACTGTTTATGATTAGTCTTACTGTTTATTATTTTCAGTATATTTATTTGAAAGTTTTAGTAAGCTTAATTTATACCTTTTTAAATTTCAGAGTTTTCTTTCTTTGATCCTAATGATGCGTCATGCCAGGAAATTCTTTTTGATCCCAAAACTTCAGTCTCAGAATTATTTGCCATTTTAAGACAGTGGGTTCCTCAGGTCCAACAAAACATTGACATTATTGGAAATGAGGTAAGGAATTCTTACATTTTAAGTTTTGCATTGTTAGTTTTTTAATGGTATAGATTTTTTCCCCCATCTGAAAGGAAGGTGGTGATAAAGGAGAACCTTTAAAGGTTCTGATATTTATTTGTATTTCCAGGATTTTCATGAGGCAGTGAGTTAATACTATATGTACATAGTATAACTGATCATTTCTTTATGCTCTGTACTTCAGACATTTGTAGACTCTTGGTGGGTGCAAGGAGGGGCATTTTTCCTATTTCCTTCTTTTAAAAATTAATTTTGCAAACCTTTATACATTTCATGAAGAGATTTGATTACCATCATGTTCTATTTACGCTTTTGGGTGGTTTGGCAAAGATATAGGCTTTAATGTAGTCTTTAAAAATACTAGATTTTTTGAGGGAGGGTTCCTTGACCAGCAGGTTGCTATGTTGTAGGAAGAGAGTGCTTATACTTTTTTCAAGTATCATTACACTCATAGAAATAAAATTTTGCTCATTTTTGAGAGGAACATATTTGGAGTGCCAGATTACCCTTGAAATAATCTTCAAGAATTTCCTTCAGCCTGGTGACAAGTTCAGTTTTCATTATTGTTGTCGAGTGCAGATTTAAAATTTATCCTTAAGCAATGCCAATACTGTCTATACATTCTACTGAGAAGTGATTCAGATATGATGTGCTAACTTGGCTCCTCAGCATTGGTTTGAAAGCAATAAAGCAATAGGTACCTCAGTAGTTACGCTGTAACCGTATTTTCTTTGACTGCTTCAGATTCTTAAGAGAGGTTGCAATGTGAATGATAGAGATGGATTGACAGATATGACTCTTTTACATTATACCTGCAAATCTGGAGCTCATGGTATTGGTAAGTGAATGGCAAATTTATTAACTGCTTATATCGTCTACATTTGCGCTAATATAACCTATATTTATGCTCATATAATTGTGTCCATATATTGTCCCTGGGAAGGCACTCAGCTGATGATGATAATATTACCTGCAGAGTTGAGGATTGAGTTAGGTCCTTCCAAAAACTGTATTCCCTTTTCTCAAGGAGGTCTTTATACCCTCCTGATACCTCTCAACTTTTCTGGAACAGGCCTCATGCCTGATTGCTTATTAGATGAGAGTAACCGCTAACACCCTACAATCTTTCCGAGGGTTTATAACAAGGTTTGACAGTCCAAGGTCAGTCTTTGCCTACGCATCCTTAATCTCAAGACCCCTGTCTTGAGACTTAAGGTCTATTCCTATGTATGTAACATATGTGCATATTTTCCAAAATTGTTATTGTCTTGGGCTTTGTCATTTTATAAACCTGTCTTTCTTACTTAGCTGTAGATTGTGATTGTCTCTCCTTGTTTCGATAGTCTGATGTGGTGGTGCTGAAACCACTTGTGGTGAAGGACTCCTTTTTCTCCTCGTGACCCATCATGGACTGATACTTTTACAAAATAAAATAAAAATGAATTTATAATACAAAATAAAAAAGCCATAAATTGTAAGCCCAAATATTTTTCAAAAGGCCTGCAACTGGCCAGGCATTGATGATTTACACTCATGATCCCAACACCTTGGGAGGCCAAGGTAGGAAGATTTCTTGAGGCCAAGAGTTTGAGACAAGCCTGCGCAACATAGTGAGACCTTGTTGCTACTAAAAATTAAAAAATTAGCCAACCGTGGTGGTGCACTCCCAGAGTTTCAGCTACTTGCAAGGCTGAGGCAGGAGGACCGTGTAAGCCTGGTAGTTCAGAGTTGGCGTGAGCTGTGATTGCATCATTACACGCCAATCTGGGTGACAGAACAAGACTCCGTCTCTAAAAAAGAAAGAAGAAAAGGCATCAGACTACATTTTTGTTAACATAATGAGAAGAAATATTAGACAGGGGGAAAAGCTATAAAAAGTACACACAGATTGCAATTTGGGACTGCCAGTGGTCCACAGTCCCACTGAGTAATCAAATCCCTTGTTACGTTTTGAGTAGCACTGATCCACTGTGGTGGTGTTGATGGCTTCATAGTATTCTATGTGTGTCTCAATTTATTTAACCAATTTCTTATACTTCTTGGATTTTTCAGAATTAACAGTGCAGTGATGAGCATCTTTATAGCCAAGTGTTTATCCGCATCCCTGAGTGTGATTATTTTCTTAGAATAAATTTTTGAAAGTGAAATTTTTGAGGTGTGCCTATACAGTGTGCTGTTTTCTTTGGCTTTTTAAATGAGGTAATAGCTAGCCATCCGTTGGAACTTAAAATTTGTACTAAAATCTTCTTTAGGTGATGTGGAAACAGCTGTAAAATTTGCAACTCAACTTATTGACCTGGGAGCAGACATTAGTTTGCGGAGTCGCTGGACAAACATGAACGCTTTGCATTATGCTGCTTATTTTGATGTCCCAGAACTTATAAGAGTGATTTTGAAAACATCAAAACCAAAAGGCAAGTTTTATAAGATCACCTTTAGATGTTACTAACTAACACTTTAGTGGTGGCATAAAAATTATAATTCAAGGAGATTTTTACTTTGAATCCGTCTTGTTTCCTGTGCCTTTCTACTCCATTTTATTTCTCAGATAGTTTAAAATTTCTTTACTGAGTATTAACTACTATTTTTTTCTACAAAAGGATTAGTACAGAGTGAAACGAAATGAAAGAGTGTTCTCTGGGTTTTTATATCTCTGTAAGTTCTCCAGTATAACACAGATGTTTTATATAATTGATTCTACATACTTTATGATTCTTTTGCCTTGCTTGGGTAGCCAGAAATAGAACATTAAGGTCTTCAGAGATTGGCACTGGAATAATAAATAATATTTATTTTAGATGGCATTTGGTCCTGAAATTATATAATTCAACTTAAGGGATAATATTTCAGTTTTTTTCACCTGTCTTGATGGTGATATCCTCAAATCGAAGATCTGAATGTCTAAGTCACAGTTCTGGTATTTTGATTTTCTCTCTGGTTCTCCCCTTAGGGGCCAATTTTCTTTTCTTTCTCTTTTTAGAAAAATATGAGAGCAAGCAAACTGTATTGACTTTAAGTTAAAGAAAGTGTACAGTGTTTTCCCCATTGTAGGAACATGCTTTAGAGCTTCAATAGATGAATTTCCCAGAATGTTCATTTCTAACCTCCAATATGCATAATTGTCCATTTTCTCTTTAAAATTCTACCTTTTCACTTTCTGAATGATGTTGGGAAGAAAGCCTCTGTCGACACTACTCTGTCTTTAATAATTCAGGAGAGTTTGTCCTGAGCGTATCTGGGTTGTTTGCAGTTGTAGGAAGGGTATGTGGGGTGTGGTGTCATTTAGTTGAGGGTAGGATTTGCAGAACCAGAGGTATATTTAAACTCTTGTTATCAAAAATATTCAAGATGGGATTCCCAAATCTGGAGGATTTCCTGTATTTAAGTATAACATATGATGCTATATTAAAAGTTATTAAAATGTCCTTAGAGTTGCAAGATTACTCATTATGAAATTCAAATTCATTTGTTCAGTAGAATATTAAGAATCAATTTATAGATAAACATTTCTATGCTTAATTAGACTTTGAAAATTCTGTTTTGTGTTACCTATCAGGTGTTGGCCATTTTTTTCCGTAAAGGGCCAGCTGGTAAATTTTTTAGACTTTTTGGACCACCCGGTCTCTGATGAAAGTACTCAGTTTCATAATTGTGGCATGGAAGTAGCCACAGAGGATATGTAAATGAATGACTGTGCCTGTGTTCTAATAAAACTTTATAAAAACAGATGGGTTGGATTTGCCTTGTGGGTCATAGGTTGCTGACCCCTGAACTAAACTCTACTACTCTACCCCACTGTAATTGTCGTGGCAAATATGTAACAGACTTAATGGGAGATTGTGATAAGCTGCTACTTTTCCAAATGCAGATTATTACCATTAATTGTTTTAAAGTATGTTTTAGTTTGTTATAGTTTGAAAACCCAGGATATCACTCCATCTTATAATGAATTTTATTGTCCTAAGAAAATAACTCCTTATTTTAACTAGATTGTAATATACTTTGTTCTATCGTGAAATTGTACTTCTAGTGGTTTGATTTAAGTCTTATAAATGATAAAAGTCCCTCCTCCAAAACCCTGTCCTCTTTTAAATTATAATAGCTAAGTTTAAAATTTTAGCTAATGCACTTGTGATGTTTAATTGCAGATGTGGATGCCACTTGCAGTGATTTTAATTTTGGAACAGCTTTGCATATTGCAGCATACAACTTGTGTGCAGGTGCTGTGAAGTGCCTCTTGGAGCAAGGAGCAAATCCTGCATTTAGGGTAAGAGGTTAAATTAAAAGTGAAATATATTAAAAGAATTAAGAAGTCTTATCCTGCCTTCTGGTAAAGTGTTGAATCTGAATGTTGTTATTAATAGAATAACTCTTATATGAGCAAGTAATTTATATCTCTGTGCCACATGTAGAGAGTGATGATGATCTTTATTGTAAATAAATTTAAGGTATAATGATAAATTTTCTTTTATATTGGTAACTTCCATTCAGGAAACTAAAATCTTCCTTAAACTGTCATAATCTTTAAGTATCTTTCATTTAGGATTTTGATGTATTTATGAAAAGTTAGCTGTACAAATACATATATTAAAGTTATATTTTTCTGTTATATTTCAAATTTTTTGGAAAGGAAAAGTATATTTTTTTAAATAGTGAAATTTCACCAATTTACAGAGTTACATAGGATTGAATTTCATCATCTTCAGATCCCTTTTTTTTTGAGAAAGTGGTTCTCAGTTTTCACATTCTTTATATTAATAACAATAACTTGCTCTGGCAGGTATTCTTAATTGTGTCATACTTTCCCTTGAAGGGGGTGGGTATAGGCGGTGGATAGTGTGCAGTATTTGAAAACACCTGTCTTCTTTTCCCTTTCCTATTTTTCCCATTTTCCCTACTTCTTTGCCAGTTTTCTTTCGTTTAACCCCCTTGATTACCCCCCAACTTTTAATTTCTTCTCTTCCTCCCTCCCTTCCTTCTGAATCTATTGTTTATTGGGCACTGGGAGAATACTACAATAATGTAGATAAAGCCCTTGCCCTCAAAAAGAATGTATTGCAGAGGGGGAGGTGGGACAAAGAAGCAGTCAGTTTTACTGTAGTGTGCTAATTCAGTGTGACACAAGGGGGCGGGGGTGGCAGAGGGCCATGGATTCATCTTCCCAGGGCTTCAACAGGGGTGACATCGAAATTGAGTGCTTACATAGGCAAAAATTAACCAGGTACTGGAGGGAGGTGAGGAAAGCAAAGAGAATAGCATGCAAGAAGTCTAGGAGATGATCATTCAGTCCAGCTGGAAGGCGAAAGGGATGTGTTTGCTTTTGCTAGTGCAGCTGCTGACAAAGCCTCATTAGTGGGGGACAATTCAGTGTCATTAGTGTCAATCAGCCCCATTAGTGTTGTTTGAATTTGTTAGGATGCCATGAGTTATGTTATAGCTAAATTACCAATTTAAGCCAGAAATAGATTAATAGGTTGCCATAGTTTGAAAATAACCACTTTTAAAAAAGCAGTAAACATGTGAGTCAGCAGTAGCCTTCAGACCATACTTTGATAGCCGCCATCTTATTTTTTTAATTTTAATTTTAAATTTTAGATTCAGGGAGTATATGTCCAGGTTTGTGAAACAGGTATATTGCCTGGTGCTGAGGTTTGAACTCCTGCTGATGCTGTCACCCAAACAGTGAACCCAGTAGGTACTTTTTCAACCCTTGCCCCAGCCCTTCTCCGCCTCCTTCCCTCACACCCTTCCTCCCATCTTTTGGAGTCCCCAGTGCCTGTTGTTCCCATCTTTACATCTGTGTGTACCCAATGTTCAGCTCCCACTTATAAGTGAGAACATGCAGTATTTGGTTTTCTGTTTCTGCATTAATGTGCTTAGGATAATGGCCTCCAGCTGCATCCATGCTGTTGCAGAGGGCATGATTTCATTTTTAAATGACTATGTAGTATGGTGTATATGTACCACATTTTCTTTATCCGGTCCACTATTGATGAATACCTAGGTTGATTCCATGTCTTTGTTATTATGCATCGTGCTGTGAAAAACATATGAGCGTGGTGTCTTTTTGGTAAAATGATTTATTTTCCTTTGAATGTGTGTCTAGTAATGGGATTGCTAGGTCGAATGGTAATTGTTTTCAGTTTTTTTGAGAAACTTTTACATTGCTTTCCACAGGGGCTGAATCAATTTACATTCCTACTAACAGTGTATAAATGTTCTTTTTCTCCACAACCTCACCAACATGTTATTTTTTGACTTTTTAATAATGGCCATTCTGACTGGTGTGAGATAGAATCTCATTGTGGTTTTGATTAGCATTTCTCTGATGATTAGTGATGTTGAGCATTTTTTATATTTGTTGGTTGCTTATATGTCCTCTTTTGAGAAATGTCTGTTCATGTTCTTTGCCACTTTGTAATGGGGTTGTTTTTTTCTTGATTTGTTTACCTTTCTTATAGATTCTGGATATTAGTCCTTTGTTGGATGCATAGTTTATATTTTCACCCATTCTGTAGGTTGTCTGTTTACTCTGTTGATAGTTTCTTTTGCTCTGCAGAAGCTCTTTAGTTTTAGGTTCCGTTTGTCAATTTTTGTTCTTGTCCTTTGCTTTTGAGGACTTAGTCATAAATTCTTTGCCTAGGCCAATATCTAGAAGAGTATTTCCTAGATTTTCTTCTAGGAGTTTTGTAGTTTGAGGTCTTACATTTAAGTTTTAAATCTATCTTGAGTTAATTTTTGTATCTAGTGAGTAGTGGGGGTCCAGTTTCATTGTTCTACATATGGTTAGCCAGTTTTCCCAGCTCCATTTATGAGTAGGGTGGCCTTTCCCTACTGTTTATTTTTGTCAGCCTTGTCAAAGATCAGTTGGTTGTATGTGCCTTTATATCAGTAGTCTCTAGTCTGTTTCATTGGTCTATATGTCTATTTTTGTAGCAATATCATACTGTTTTGATTATTGTAGCCTTGTGGTATAATTTGAAGTCAGGTAATGGGATGCCTGTGGCTTTTGTTCTTTCTGCTTAGGATTGCTTTGGCTATTTGGGCTCTCTTTGTTTTGGCTCCATATGAATTTTAGAACAGTTTTTTTCTAATCTTGTGAAAAACAGTGTTGGAAGTTTGATAGGAATAGTGTTGAATCTGTCATTTGCTTTAGGCAATGGGGATATTTTAATGATATGATTCTTCCAGTCCATGAACATGGAGTGTTTTTCCATTTGTTTGTGTTGCATATGATTTCTCTCAGCAGTGTTTAATAGTTATTGTAGAGATCTTCCATCTCCTTGGTTAGATGTATTCCTCGGTATTTTTATTATTATTTTGTGACTATTGTAAATGGGATTGTGTTCTTGATTTTGTTCTCAGCTTGAGTGTTACTGGTGTATAGAAATGCTACTGATTTTCGTATATTGATTTTTTTGTCCTGAAATTTTACTGAAGTTGTTTATCAGGTCTAGGAGTTTTGTGGTAGAACCTTTAGAATTTTTTACATAGAGAACCATATTGTTGGTGAAGAGAGATAATTCGACTTCCTCTTTACCTATTTGGATGCCTTTTATTTCTTTCTGTTGACTAATTGCTCTGGCTAGGACTTCCAGTACTATGTTGAACAGGCATAGTGAGAGTGGACATTCTTGTCTTGTTCCAGTTCTTAGAAGGAATGTTTCCAACTTGCGCATTCAGTATGATGTTGGCTGTGGGTTTGTCGTAGATGGCTCTTACTAATTTGAGATATATTCCTTCAATGCCTTATTTGTTGAAGGTTTTTTTTTTTTTTATCATGAAGCGGTGTTGGAATTTATTGATTGCTTTTTCTGTGTCTATTGAGATTATCATACAGTTTTTAATTTTATGTGGTGAATCATGTTTATTGATTTGCATATGTTGAACCTCCTTGCACAACTTGTCATGGTGAATTACCTTTTTGGTATGCTGCTGAATTTCGTTTGCTAGTAACTTGAGGATTTCTGTGGCTGTGTTTATCAGGAATATTGGCCTGTAGTTTTCTTTCCTGTTGTGTCTTTGCCAGATTTTGGTATCAGGATGATACTGCTTTCATAGAATGAATTAGGGAGGAATCACTCCTCCTTGGTTTCTTTTGAATCGTTTTGGTAGGATTGTTACCAGCTCCTCTTGTATATTTGGTCGAATTTGGCTGTGAATCCCTTTGGTACAGGGCTTTTTCTGGATAGTAGGTTTTTTGTTATTGGTTGAATTTTGTAACTCATTGTTGGTATGTTCAGGGTTTCACTCTCTTCCTGGTTCTTGGAAGGTTGTGTGTTTCTGGAAATTTATCCATTTCCTCTAGATTTTCTAGTTTGTATGAATAGAGGTATTCACAGTATTCGCTGAGGATATTTTACATTTCTGTGGGATTGGTTGTAATGCCACATTTAATATTTCCGATTGTGCTTATTTGGATCTTCTCGTTCTTTTTCTTTGTTAATCTAGCTAGCAGTCTGTCAATCCTGTTGTTTCAAAGAATCACCTTTTTATTTTGCTGATCCTTTGAATGCTTTTCTTGGGTTCAGTTTCATTTAGTTGTACTCCAATTTTAGTTACTTCTTCCATTAGCTTTGAGTTTAGTTCTTATTTTTCTAGTTCCCTTAGGTGCAGTGGTACGTTGTTAATTTGAGATCTCTCTATCTTCTTGATACAGGCATTTTTTACTTTCCTCTTAACACTACTTTGGCTACATCCCAGAGGTTTTGGTATACTACGTCTCTGTTTTCATTTGTTTCAAAGGATTTTTTGAATTCTGCCTTAATTTCATTGTTTATCCAAAAGTCATTCTGGAGCAAGTTTTCTAGTTTGCATGTATTGGTTTAATTTTGAGAGTTCATCTTCGTATTGATTTCTGTTTTCATTCCACAGTGGTTCAAGAGATGCTTGGCATGATTTTGATGTTTTTGAATTTGTTGAGACTTGCTTTGTGCCCTGGTCAGTCTTTGAGTATGTTCCATGTGCAAATGAGAACACAATTTATATTCTGTGGCTGTTGGGTGGAGTATTCTTTAGATGCCTATTACGTCTAATTGATCAAGTACTGTATTTAAGTCCAAAATTTCTTTGTTTTCTGCCTTGATGATCTGTCTAATGCTTTCAGTGGGGTGTTGAGTCACCCGCTATTATTGTGTGACTGTCTTAAGTCTTTTTGTAAGTCTAGTAGTAATTGTTTTATAAATTTCGGTGCTCCAGTGTTGGGTGTGTGTATATGTAGGATAGTTAAGTCTTCATGTAGAATCAAATCCTTTATCATTATGTAATTCCCTACTTTGTCCCTCTGGACTGTTACTGGCTTAAAGTATGTTTTATCTGATAAAAGAATAGTGACCCCCTCCTCTTTTGTTTTCCATTTGCATGATAGTTCTCCAGCCTTTTACTTTGAGCTTATGGGTGTCATTACATGTGCAATAGGTATCCTGAAGACAGCAGAAGGACAGGTCTTTTCTTTGTTTAAAATCCAATTTGCCACTCTGTGTCTTTTGAGTGGTGTGTTTAGGCTGTTTATGTTCAGGGTTAATAGTGATATGTGAAGTTGTGTTCCTGTTGTCGTGTTGTTAGCTACTTTCTAGTCTTGATTTGTGGAGTCTATAGACTACATGCTTAGGTATGCTTTTTGTGACAGCAAGTATCATTCTTTTGTTTCCATGTTTAGAACTCCCTTGATCATCTTTCATTAACCTTTTTAGGGTTAATATTGATATGTGAAGTTTTGTTCCTGTTGTCGTGTTGTTAGCTAGTTGCTCCGTATTCTCAATTGTGTAGATGTTTTATGGAGACCATAGACTGTGTTTATGTATGCTTTTTTTGACAGCAGGTATTATTATTTTGTTTCCATGTGTATAACTCCCTTAATCATCATTTATAGGGCCAGTCTGGTGGTATGCCACCATTTGAGAAGAAAATAGAATTCTGCAATAGACCATGAATTAACCTTCTTAGGAAGATACCATTTTAATTTTATTATGCTTACTATTAATTTTTTTAACAGAAGTTTTGATTGCTGAATTATATGGGAATTGTATGTAAGCACAGCTTACAACTTATCAGCCTGAGTGTGTCTTTTAGAGAGTATACATTAGTATAACACATATCTTTATTATATTTTGTATGTTTTCTTGGAATCTGGGATTAAAAGAGTCCATTACCATCCTAGAAATCTGATAACATCTCTTCTTGCCATATTTTTACTAAGGACCAACCTGACTTGAATTTTAAAACAAAAAAAAAAGTGAAGCAATTGCAAACTAAGTGTATTCTAAGAGTCTCATTCATTTTTCCACATGGATCATTTGAAGAAGATTATCATCGGTGAAGAAAAGGAAAAAAGTTTCTCAGTTAACGAAAGTATCTTCATTCTTTATATTAAAAGAAGATTACAATCTAGATTATTTCTCATGAAGTCTAAGGTTTGTGGTTAGGGAATGTAAGAAGACAGATAGATAATTTACATGATAGGGCTTTGATGATACAGATACCATTGCAAATGACAGTGAGGTGGTCCCTGGCCATTTTATTTTGTCACAGGATAAATCCCAGGATACAGTCTTTCTGTTGTAGCGAAAACAGAGGTTTTTTTCTTGATTATAGCCCAGAAGTATCAAAACCATAGTTTCTAGTTTTGAAATCTGAATTACCCCATGAGTGGGCAGGGGGCTGAGGTCACAGGGCCAAGAGCTCAGCAGCTCTGGAACTGTGGACTGTGGCTCGGAAGCCAGTCAGTCCTGTGGCTTCTGTTTCCAAGCTTGCCTTCTCATGCCTGTGCCGGCAGGGTGCTCTCCACTTAGGACCTGAGCGCTGCTCCTCCCCATGGATGCGGATGCCGTGCTTTTCCCTGCCAAGAACCTGCTCGGCTCCTCCTTGGCCTGCTTTGGATCTCTGTGGAGATGCATTTCATCAGTGCGGCCTTCCTCACCACTTAATCTAAAGAGTTTCCCCTACAACCATCTCTGTCTCTGCATTTCTTATTCCCCTTCCCTGCTTTCTTTTATTTTTCCTCCTAGCCACTTATGACTGTTTATTTTCTCACATATAATTTACTTGTTTAATGTTGTGTGATCTATCTCTCCCACCAGAATGTAACGTTCCTTAAGGGCAGGGCTTGTGTTTTCTTCACTGTAGGATCTTTAGCACCTAGAATGGTGCCTGCATATTGTAGGTGTTCAGGAAGTGTTTTTGAATAAACAAATAATGAATGAATTTAATGTAAAATTCCTCCAACAGAAATTTTATATGACTTTCTAGTGCTCTTAAGTAAATAAGAGTTGAACGTTTTCTGTCACCTGTATTTGTAGAATGACAAAGGACAGATCCCTGCTGATGTTGTCCGGACCCAGTAGATATGCCGTTGGAGATGGCTGATGCTGCCGCCACTGCTAAGGAAATCAAGCAGATGCTCCTAGATGCGGTGCCTCTGTCGTGTAACATCGCAAAGGCCATGCTTCCAAATTACGATCACGTCACTGGCAAGGCAATGCTTACGTCACTTGGCCTGAAGTTGGGGGATCGTGTTGTTATTGCAGGACAGAAGGTACAGTAAGTAACTGCAGTCTCTAAAGCAAGGTCACTGTGTCCATGACCTGTGTTCAAGGGTGCATACAGTATGGTCAGTGTTTTGAGTTTTTTAAAAAGGTTCAACATGTAGGTAGAAAGATGCTTAATGGAAAATGTAAAACTTAGATACAAATTTTCTCTTAGGTTATGCTTTAAGAATGTAAACTACTTGAACTTAATAATGAAGACATCTTTATTTGAATAGAGTGGAGTGGAGTAGAACTCTTGAGCGCATTTAGAGGCATGAGCTGAGGGATGATCGAGGGTGGAGGATTTTCTTTGCAGTCCCCCCTCTTCCCACAGTGCTGCTTCTCCGACTGCTGCTGCTCCATAGAAATTGAGCACAAGACTTCTTTGCTGTTTGTGGGCATTTGTCTCTGGGTTCTCCACAAATAGGGCAATCTGAGATACTATATAACCTGGCGAGAAGGATTTATGTGGGAAAAGGACGACTCCTGCTCCCACCATCCAGACACCTTTTTTCCTCCCAAGCTTTCGTTTCCATATTGCATCATTTATTGCCAGTTTCTTTTAAATAATATCTCATACGGGAGGTTTTCTTTGTTTTTCTTAATATTGAGGTTAATAGGGAGCTTAGTATGGAGAAATGGAACAGGGAATTCCTGCCTGGATATTGAATTATCCAACATGGTTACACCCCAATTTTTTTTTTTTTTTTTTTTTTTTTTTTTAAGATGGAGTCTCACTCTGTAGCCCAGGCTGGAGTGCAGTGGCACAGTCGTAGCTCACTGTAGGCCCGAACTCCTGGGCTCAAGCGACCCTCCTGCCTCAGCCCCTGGAGTAGCTGGAACTACAGGCGTGTGCTACTATCCAGCTAGTTAGGATTCTTATGTCTTCTTGGAAATTGTCTCCTTTATTATTTAATGTTCCTTTTTATTTTTGGTAATGTTCCTTGCTCTGAAGTGAGCTCTCTGACCACTTAAGTGAGCCCTCACTTCAGAGCAAGGAATGTTAGCAAGGATAAAAAGGTAATGTTGAGAGAGCAAATTCTTTAAATTCACTTTAAGAGAGTGAATTTTTAAAAACTTTCATGGTGAAGTAAAGTTGCAAGAGTAGGACACTTGGAATTACTAATAATTCCCCAAAGTTACTCTGATTTATATTTTCTTTAGGTTGGTACATTAAGATTTTGTGGAACCACTGAATTTGCAAGTGGGCAGTGGGCTGGCATTGAATTGGATGAACCGGAAGGAAAAAATAATGGAAGTGTTGGAAAAGTGCAGTACTTTAAATGTGCCCCCCAAATATGGTAAGGTTGATATTATTTAACTCAGTAAGAATTAATTAAAAATAATGAAGTTTTACTCTTTTACAGTTGTTAAGTCAAACTTTTCTCCTGATTACTTACGTAATAAATGAGGGGCATGTGGATGTAGGAAGGGCTTTTTAAAGATGGGAGGTAGGTGATGTGAGAGCGAGAAATGGACGTTGCAGGAGAGAAAGGGGACAATTATAGGAGGAAAGTCCTGAAAAAATAGAAAGGGAAACTGAATTCAGTGTAAGACCCTTGCATTAGATCAGGCACAGCTTTTCACTTTTTACTTGTTTTGTTTTATTTCATTTATTTATTTATTTATTTTTTGAGATGGAGTCTCACTCTGTCACCCAGGCTGGAGTGCAGTGGCTCGATCTCGGCTCACTACAATCTCTGCCTCCCAGATTCAAGTGATTCTCCTGCCTCAGCCTCCCAAGTAGCTGAGACTACAGGCACTTTTCGCCATGCTTGGCTAATTGTTGCATTTTCAGTAGAGGTGGGGTTTTACTGTGTTGGCCAGGCAGGCCTCGACCTCCTGACCTCAGGTGATCTGCCCACCTTAGCCTCCCAAAGTGCTGGGATTATAGGCATGAGCCACTGTGCCCAGCCGACCATGAGTTTCAGAGGCCATGATGGAAAGGTTTAGGAGGCTGTCTGGTAGTGATTGGTGAAAAAGAGGGAATCTGATGGGATTGCCTCAGTGGTGTTTCTGAGAAAGTGTCTTTCTTGGGACTGGTCTCTTGGGTGGCTTTTAGAGGGGGAGACGGTGATGAGAGCGGTGTTTTCATCAGTAGGCTGTGAGCTGTGGGGCTGCCCTATATTCTTGCTGCCAGCAGCATAGTGATTGGGAGATGACTTCTGACTAGGGGCATGCCCAACTCTGCAGACCCCCCCTTAAATCCTGCTCCTGGTGGTGTCATGGCTGAGGGAGGGACTTGGTTATCAAGGAAGTATAGAGCTCTGGAGGTCATGAAGAACTTGGAAAATTGGAAAAATCAAGCAAGGCCAACTTGATGACCGCACTCCTGAGGTTTCTTTGAAACTCTGCAAGGTTTCTTTATTTTCATTTATTTATTTATTTATCTTTTTGAGACAGAGTCTCCCTCTGTTGCCCAGGCTAGAGTACAATGGCACCATCTTGGCTCACTGCAACCTCCGCCTCCTAGGTTCAAGTGATTCTCCTGCTTCAGACTCCTGAATAGCTGGGATTACAGGCACGTGCCACCATGCCTGGCTAATTTTTGTATTTTTAGTAGACACGGGGGTTTCACCATGTTGGTCAGGCTGGTCTTGAACTCCTGACCTTGTGATTCACGTGCCTTGGCCTCCCAAAGTGCTGGGATTACAGGCATGAGCCACCATGCCCATCCATAAGGTTTGTTTCTCTTTCTGACAAAGGCAAATGTTTAAGTAAATTCTGACAAATGTTTATGTAAATTCTTTCTGACATGTTTAGGTAAATTTATTCTTTCTCTCTCTCACATGCACCTATCCTGCTTATTGATTTCAATTTAATTTTGTAGTCACTATGTTGTGAGTTTTTTTCCGTGAAATGAAATATTCTTCTATAACATAATTTTCCGTGATTGTGTAGTCTTCATCTCGTGGCCTGATGGCGAGGTGGTGTGGTATGATGACGATGGAGGGTATGGACTTTGGAGTCTGACTGCCTGTGTGTGAATCGATTTCTCTGCTTATCAGCTATGTGTTTTTTTTTTCTCTTCCTGTGCCTCAGTTTGTCTTTTGTAAAATGGGGGATGACACTATCTTAAGGACTTGTGCAAGGATTAAATATGTTGGTAAACGTATAAAGCACCTGGAACAGTGCTTGATCCCTTGTAAGCACTCATGAGATGAGAGCTACTGGCTGTTAGGAATTTATCAAAATTGCTAGTTTCCTTTCATCACACACTTAGGAGGGAATTTCATTTTTTTGGTCAATTAAAACCTTTTTTGTTTATAAAAATACTTATTGTATAAGATTTGAAAAAAGGAAAATAAAAATTCTGCATTTTTTGATGTCCTAGTATAATATCCCCAAATCTTTACATATTGTTTGAAAATGTGATTTTGAATAGCTGCATTTCCTTTCACTTTTCCAATTTGATGGATGAAAATTTTATATTTTAATTTTTGTTTCTCTTATTGTGGCGAAATAAAAGACTTATTAAAGTGTTTTGTTGTATAGATTTTTTTTATTGCATTTTAGGTTTGGGGGTACATGTGAAGAACATGCAGGATTGTTGCATAGGTACATACATGGCAATGTGGTTTACTGCCTCCATCCCCATCATCTATATCTGGCATTTCTCCCCCATGTTATCCCTCCCCAACTCCCCGCCCCCCCCCCCACCCCCCCCGCTGTCCCTCCCCTAGTTGTCTTCCACAATGGTTGACTAATTTACACTCCTACTAACAGTGTAAAAGTGTTCCTATTTCTCCACATCCTCTCCAGCCTCTGTTGTCTCCAGATTTTTTAATGATCGCCATTCTAACTGGCATGAGATGGTATCTCAATGTAGTTTTGATTTGCATTTCTCTAATGACCAGTGATGATGAGCATTTTTTCATGTTTGTGGCCTCATACATGTCTTCTTTTGTAAAGTGTCTGTTCATATCCTTCGCCCAGTTTTGAATGGACTTGTTTGTTTTTTTCTTGTAAATCTGTTTTAGTTCTTTATAGATTCTGGATATTAGCCCTTGGTCAGATGGGTGGATTGCAAATTTTTTTTCCCATTCTGTTGGTTGCTGGTTCACTCTAATGATTGTTTCTTTTGCTGTGCAGAAGCTCTGGGGTTTAATTAGGTCCCATTTGTCTGTTTTGGCTTTTGTTGCCAATGCTTTTGGTGTTTTAGTCATGAAGTCCTTGCATGTGCCTATGTCCTGAATGGTTTTGCCTAGATTTTCTTCTAGGGTTTTTATGGTGTTAGGTCTTACGTTTAAGTCTTTAATCCATCTGGAGTTAATATTAGTGTAAGGTGTCAGAAAGGGGTCCAGTTTCTGCTTTCTGCACATGGCTAGCCAGTTTTCCCAACGCCATTTGTTAAACAGGGGGATCCTTTCCCCCATTGCTTGTTTTTGTCAGGTTTGTCAAAGATCAGATGGTTGTAGATGTGTGGCGTTGCCTCCGAGGCCTCTGTTCTGTTCCATTGGTCTATATCTCTGTTTTGGTACCAGTACCATGCTGTTTAGATTACTGTAGACTTGAGTATAGATATTTTTAATGTTTCTTGGCAATTGCCTGTTCCTATTATTTTCCCAGTAAAAATTAGGATATTAGAGTGTTTTTTAAAAAAGGGATGAGTTTTAAAAATACATACTTATGATATTAAGCTTTTATATTTATTATAACATTTCACCCAGTTTGTCATTTGCTTTTGAACCTCATTTGCAATGTTTTGTGGACATGTAGTTTTATGGATTAAAGGCTTTGCTTTTTATAAATTCTTATATTGTTTTATGCTGTGATAATTCTTCCTAATTTAAGGATTAGTTCTACATTTTATATTTCTTTAAATGTTTTAATTTTTTCCTTTGATTTTAACACATAATTATACCTATTTATGGGGTACAGTGTAATATTTCTATGTAATATAATGTGTAATGATCAAATCAGGGTAATTAGGATATCCATCACCTCAAACATTGATCATTTCTTTGTGCTGAGAACATTCAAAATCCTCTCTTTTAGCTTCTTGAACATATACAATAAATTGTTAATTATCTTCACCCTGCAGTGCTGTAGAACACTAGAACTTATTCCTCCTGTCTAGCCGTAATTTACGTGTTTTAATTTTTTTATACTGAATTATGTAATCCATTTGGAATGTATTTGGTCAGTAGTGTGAAGTTAAGAATTTAATTTTAATTTTCCTCCGATGGATTACTTTGCCACCTGTCAAGCAGAATAAGGGCAGGATCAGAAGCCTTTAGCAGCACACAGGGCAGAGGTAAATCAGAATTACAGGAAGATGGTGGGGACTCCCAACCTTTCGTTGTCCGGAGGGGGAGAAACGCTTGATTAGCACAAAGCTAGGTACCCCCAGGACGCTGTGTCTGTCCTCTTAAGTGTACCTGAAGGCAAGTTGTGGGGCAGGCGTCTTGTGTTGGATTGTGTGAAAATGGGCGTAGCCCTTGACAGTACTGGGAGCCCCAGGTCATTGCTAAGCTCCTTAAGGTGGAGGGGAGGGGAGCTGGGGGAATCTCCTGGCTAATCGGAAACCAAGGAATTTCTCAGCAACCATTTTCTCTCTTTCTAAATCTATCCTCTTTTTCCCTTTGGCTTGTTGTGCTGCTTTTGTTATAGACTAAGTTCTTACCAGTCCTATGGTATGTTTCAGGATTGTTTTGTTCTATTGATCTGTTAATTCTCATATATACTAGATTTTTTAAGTGTAGAAAATGATAAGTTTGGTAATGTGTTGGTAAATGTATAAAGCACCTAGAACAGTGCTTGATTCCTGGTAAGCACTGAAGAGATGAGAGGTACTGGCTATTATGAATTTGTCAAAATTACTAGTTTCCTTTCATCACACACATAAGATGGAATTTCATTGTTTTGGTCTATTAAAACTTTTTTAAAATAGATCCCGAGATCTATGTAATTCCACTGCTACCCCGAGATGTGTGTAATTCCATCCAGCACTGCTGCCCCGAGATCTATGTAATTCCACCCCACACTGCTGCCCCAAGATCTATGTAATTCCACCCAGCACTGCTGCCCCGAGATCTATGTAATTCCACCCAGCACTGCCCCCGTCCCCCAGATCTACGTAATTTAGATACTTGGTGATACTACTGTTTTTATGTCTTTTAATTACTAAAGTGAATACATGTACTTAGTTTACTAAAGTCAGATTGTATGGCAAGGCTTATTACAAAACCCTCTCTTAGCATGTTTTTCTCTGCCCCTGAGTCTTGCTCCTTAGAAGCAAGAACTTTTTCAACTCTTTTAGCTATATATTCTGATATTAATACCTGTATTTGTAAATAATATATTTACATGAAACTCTCTTGACTTTTCCAGTTTGAGACGTCTATTGATTTTGTACTATGAAGAGAAAGATTTAGTGCTCTACATGAGACAATAGAGTGTTACTTTAAATATACTGAGAGAAGATGAAATCCAATGTAACATTTTCTTGGTTGACTTGTTTTTGGTGTAGCATGTCCTTCAGTAGCTTTATGACAAATGACTCGGAAGTAAATTTTTTGAGACCTATTCTAAACAAATGTTTATTTCTCCCCTCATACTTTGTATGATAGTTTGGGATGAGGAATGTTAGGTTGGATTTCATATTCTTTTAGTATATTTAAGGTGAAACTCTATGGTCTCAGGTAGAGTTTGACAGAGTTTTTCTGTAAGGGGCCACATAGTAAATGTTTAGGCTTTGTGGGCTACGCAGTCTGTGTTGCAGCTACTCAGCTCTGCTGTTGTAGTAAAAAGGCAGCCATAGGTCATGTATAAGCAAAAGATGTGGCTACGTTTCAATGAAACTTGATCAAGAAACAGGCAGTAGGCAGGATATGGCTGTTGGGCCATAGTTTACCAAATACTGTCCTGAGCTTTCAGTGTTGCTGTTCAGAAGTTTCAAAGTATTGTTGTACAGATTATTTAGTAAAAAATGAAAAAGAAAAAATAAAAAGTAGTTAGAGATTTTTCCATCTTTTATTTTTGACCCCTTTCCTCCTCCTTGGAAGCTTTTAGTGTTTTTTCTCCTTTTCTTTTATTGTTCTTGGGAGTTCATACCATTTTTACTCCTTACTGATATTTTAGTGGGGTTTGGAGAAGAACTGGAGTGAAACCTGTATTCAGTGGGCCCTGTTTATCTGGAAATTTGTTATCTTTGTCTTTCAAAATAATTCTTCATCATGTGTTCGTTTTTAGTTAAGCCTTACAGTTAGATGTCGAGATTTGAGAAAATCCTATCAATACTTCAATTAGCCTGAGTAACTAATAGGGGTCACCCCTATACTATGCATCCAGTCATTGGTTTAAATTTCGTTTTGGTTCTCTGAAATGCTTTGGTGAATCAAAAAAAAAAAAAATAGAATGCAAATTATGTAGATGATGTTTTATATACTACAGAAATCTTTTTAAGCCATAGAATTAAGTATTTAATTTTTTAAAATGAAAAGCAAACTTTAGCTTACAGAAATTTCCTGGGGAGTTTTTTTAGTTAGAAAATATATTTATTATTGATAGTGGGTGAAGTAAAGATGTTCACGATAGAGGTTATATCAGCCAAGATTGCCTTCACATTGATAAAAACACCTTATTCACTTGTAATCATAAACGTGACTCCATTAAAAGAGGAATGTTTTCCCTCCTTTTTGTCTTCTTGCTTGTATGATCACCATAATAGGTTAAAATGAAATAGCTCTTTTATAATCAAAGGAGAAAGAGAGAGAAAACCAACATGCCACAGCCTGGATAATTCCAACCATCACTGCAGCCCCAAAATCTATGTAATTCCACCCAGTACTGCCACCCCGAAATCTATGTAATTCCACCCAGCACTGCTGCCCCCCACATCTATGTAATTCCTCCCAGCACTGCTGCCCCCAGATCTGTGTAATTCCACCCAGCACTGCCACCCCGAAATCTATGTAATTCCACCCAGCACTGCCACCCGGAAATCTATGTAATTCCACCCAGCACTGCCGCTCCCACATCTATGTAATTCCACCCAGCACTGCTGCCCCCCAGATCTATGGAATTCCACCCAACACTGCTGCCCCCAGATCCGCGTAATTCCACCCAGCACTGCTGCACCCACATCTATGGAATTCCACCCAACACTGCTGCCCCCAGATCTATGGAATTCCACCCAGCACTGCTGCCCCCAGATCCGTGTAATTCCACCCAGCACTGCCGCCCCTACATCTATGGAATTCCACCTGGCACTGCTGCCCCAGATCTGTGTAATTCCACCCAGCATGTAATTTTACCCAGCACTCCTGCCCCCAGATCTATGTTTTCTGGCTCTCTCCTCGCCCCACTCCAATTAATTTAGCCCTCTACCCCGTCCCACTTTGTTTGGGGGAAAGTTCACCAAATGATGAGGCTTGCTGAGAAGGGGAAACATTTTATGGTCAGTGGAAGTTGAAAATAAAAATGAAAAGAGGGCTGCCCTTCTCTTTCAATCATCATAAGAGGGTTTACTAATACAGAAGACTGGCCTTTCATGACTGATCCCTCATCTAGGCTTTGGCCTTTCAACTTGCAGCTGCTCAAAACACGTGTTCCCTGAGATGAAGAAAAACAATTTATTGAACATTATTATGACATTAATGACACAAATTAAATCAGAAAAATACTCCATAGCCCGACTTCTCTTATCAGTGTTTTAGTTTTTCTCAAATCCTGCTTGCTGTCAGTATTCATACATACAATTTTTCACAAATGCTATAAATATGACTCAATTTTTTGATTTACTTTTTTTTTTTTTGAGACAGAGTGTTGCTCTGTCACCCAGGCTGGAGTGCAGTGGCGTCCTATTGGCCTCCGAGGTTTAAGTGATTCTCCTGCCTCAGCCTCCCTAGTGGGATTACAGGCACGCACCACTGCACCTGGCTAATTTTTGTATTTTTAGTAGAGACAGCATTTTGCCATGTTGGCCAGGCTGGTCTTGAACTCCTGATCTCAGGTGATCTACTTTGCCTCAGCCTCCCAAAGTGCTGGTATTACAGGTGTGAGCCACAGTGCCTGGCCTGATTTGTTTTTCATAGTTTTCTATATTACTACGTAATCTTTATTGTCTTACGTTATAATGATATAGTGGTTTATAGATATAGATATAGTTAATTGATTCATCATATTGGTAGACAATTATGTTTTCTCCTACTTATGAATAATATTACAGTGATGACATATTCAGATATACAACCTTTTCCTCCTGTTTAGATTATTTTCTCCTGATTCATTTCTAGAAGTATGATTGGGTCATTGCAGTGGACTAGAAATTGTGCTAGCTCTTGAAAAGTATCTTTTTCTTATAGTATACAGATGAAACCTTGTAACCTTTGTCTGTACCATTAAATATAATTATTTCTTTAACATTAATTCTATAAAGTGGATTAGGTCAAGATTTTTGTTTTCTGAAAAGCTCATATAAATTTACATTCCAAGAGTATAAAATAATTTCTTTCATGAAACCCTTGCCAACACTGGGTGTAATCATCATCATCATCATCACCAGGCTTGAGAGAGAGAAGAGAGAGTGTGAGTGAGTGTGTATGTGTGTGTGTGTTAGGGAAGGAAAATAATTTAGAGAAAGAATAGAAATTCAGGAAAAATCTCATAGGTAGGAGACAGAAGAGAGAACATTGTGAATAAGTAAAAAAAAAAAAAAAAAAAAGAAAGAAAAAAAAGAAAACCAGCATAAAGTAGTATGGTCTGTGAGGTGGGAGAGAATTTTAAGATTAGCAGAAAAGTAGTGCAGTTGCTACTTTTTGGTTATTAACAAAGCACTCAGGTTTTGTGGAGTCTTGAGCATTTCTACCCTGCTTTAAAACAAGCTGTCTTTAGCACATTTCATTTTAGTTATAATGTATACTTGCTAGATTGTAAACACTCAATGAAAGAGTATAATACACGTATTATGGCTTTATTTTCACTTTTTAAATATCTTAGCCAGATTATCTTGGTGTTTAGAGTCTATATTCACTGTCTCTAATGTCGGTTCATACTTCTTACACTGGTTTATTGTGTGGATAAACACCTTTTTGATGGAATTTTGTACTCCCAGCTGCTGCAGATTGTACTCCCTGCTGCCACCCTCCCCCAACACACACTGTATTGTTTCTGATTGTCAGGACCTGAGTGCCAGGCCTTTTAGGAAGATTATATTTTATAGTCAGAAAGATTTGTTGTATCCCTGCTATGTGTAACACACTGTAATTAGGTATGGTGGGGGAATGCAGAGTTAAGTAACATTTGAATTTTGCTTTTAAAAGGTGTTCATCTGGAAGAGAGATAAGACATGGACATAAAACGCTATAATGTGGGCTAAATTTAAGTTCCAAAGGAGATATAAGTTGGTATGGAAGAATAGGTTTTTATACTGTTTAGCTCACTATTATTTGCCAATTGCTTAGAAATAATAGAAAACTATTAATAATACCTTTATTCATTTCTCTTTCTCCTGAATTGCACTTAACACCTGAAATGTGGTTCTTAAATTATTGATGTGTTATTAGTCTTGAAAACTAGATTGTAAGCTCTTTGAGGGTAAGTACTGTGTCTTAGATTTTTTTCCAGCTCATCATAGGACATATGGTGAGCACTAAACGTTTATATTAAAGATTTATGTTACTAATTAATTGTACTTGTTTCTTTATTTTAAATGTTTTAATTGTTTAACACCAAAATTCTGCATTCTCCATTAGGTATTTTTGCACCTCTTTCAAAGATAAGTAAAGCAAAAGATCGAAGGAGGAATACAGCACACACTCCTTCTGCAAAAGCTGCTGTGCCTCTCATTAGGTCCCAGAAAATTGATGTAGCTCATGTAACGTCAAAAGTAAATACTGGTAGGTACAACCAGAAAGTTAACCGTCTGCTTCAGTATTTTAATTTTATTTGTAGAATTTCTAATATTTAGATTGCTTCACTTTGTTAGCCAACCATGAAACCTGAATGTAATAAAACCTGCATCTTATGTGTTTTGAAACCTCAATTTTAGTGACTTCAGTTCCTAGCAAATATATTTCACATTTATTCCTTCCTTTTTCCCCTTACTGTCGCCACACATTTATCACACATAATCTATCCTCAAAGCTAGATTTCACATTTTCATGAATTTTTTATGGAACACAACTAGCTTTAGGTTCCTCACCTACTGAAGGATGTCCAGTGACTTCTTTTTTACCAGAAAAAGTCCTGACTCCTGAAACTAGCAGTCGCAGCTCTGTCTTTATTGATAGAGTCTCACACAACTTCCGTAGTTGGACTATGGTTTGTTGTATCTCTTCCCTGTCTTTTACCTACAGTTTCTCACTCCTCCCTTCACATTTTGCCTCATGCTGTTTATCTGGGTGCAGTAATTTGACTTCTGCCTTTTGAGGTCCTCACCATATTTTCAGCTCCCTTATTCAGATCCTGTTTCTCCATGAACACTTTTTTGATAACTCCAGTTCACTTTTATCTCCTCATTCCCTAACTTTGTGTGTACTTTTATCCATACCACTCAACTGTTATTTGTTATCCTGGGTTTTATCCTCCGATTGCTTTATTTGTGCAAAGGTCCTATTCTCTCAGCAAAATTTTAAACTTTAATGGAACCGTGACAGTATATTGTAGTGTTGTTTTCACTGTGGCAATGCACAAAATAGGTGCTCAATAAATACTTGCTAATTTGTAAATAGTTGAGGTAGAAAGCTCTCTACCAGGATGGAAGGAATTTGTCCAAGAATTTGGCTGGCCTTTGCATTCTGTTCCACTGGGCTATTTGAATATCCCTGTGTCGATACTGCACTCCATAATAAGTATAGTTTTAAAAAATAAATCTTGATGTTCAGTAGTAGAAAGCCTATCTCATTCTTGATAGTTGTCTTGCCTACTTTGGGCTTTTATAAATCATACTTCCATACATATTTTAGAATAAACTGTTAAGTTTCTTTTTAAAAATTCTGTTGAGGTTTTAACTGATGTTTTAGTTAAACCTGAAATCAATTTGGGAAGAACTGACACCTTTACAATAGTCTTTTAATTATGAGTTTAGACTATCATTCTATTTATATTAGGCCCTTTGAAAATATCCCAACAAAGTTATATAATTTTTTTTCTATAGAGATTTTATGTATGTTTTGTTTGGTCTGTTGGTAGGTACTTCATACTTTTTGATGCTATTATAAGTGGCATCCTTTTAACTTGAAACCCAGAAGTATACAGTGAATATAGACAGAAAGCTTCAAGAGAAGCCCCCTCTGTTTCTGGTATGAGGAGCAGAAAAGGGGTCTCCTATTAGATAGAATGTGGAGGAAATCACCTGTTTTCTTTCTTGCTTGCCTTTTATTTCCCTTGTTTCTACCCCATCCAGTCCCCAGGCAATCCTGCATGGTGTGGATGGACAGCTGTGGACGGGCAGGCACCCGAAACCCCAAGAAAGGGAAATCCATGTCTCTGACCAGAGAAACTTTGGTCCAAGGACATAGGTGGAATCCCCGTTGGTTTTTCTTCTATTTTCTCACTGCTTGGCCCCACAGGCAGAGTCAGTCTCAAGATCATAGGACAGAGCAAGGAAACTAAACCATAGGCATTCTACTCAGAATACTGGGAAGGGATCCCAGGAGCAGGAAGTGTCAGGGAAATCATGGAGAGGAGGGGGGCTCAAGAACGAGGCCTCAAAATTTTGGCTGTGAACCCCTAGATCTTGTAAGTTGTATATGCCTGGATCTGCCCAAAGCCTTTAGTCTCCTTGGTAGACAACTGCTTGGGTCCCAGACTGACTACTGGGCTGCACAGCATGTCAGACAAATTCAAATAGCCCTGCAAAGGCTGTGGAAACTGAACAGACATCAGAGCCACAGTGCACAGAGGGTGGTCAGGGACTTTCACCGGGAGCCTGCATGGGTTGACTGCCTGCTAGAATGAAATAATCAACATCCTCCATAGGATTTAAACAAGACCTGTTCCAGTGTCCCATACATAATATTCAAAAGATAAAACATACAATCCAAAATTACCCAAAATATGAAAAACCAGGAAAGTCGACACATCTTACAAGGAAAAAGACAGTCCAAGCATAGCAGCTTCGAGGTGACATAGACATTGCAGTTAACACATAAAGATTTTAAGTAATAGAACCACACTCTAAGAATTAAGGGTGTAGCTGGGCATTGTGGTGCATACCTGTAGTCCCAGCTACTCCAGAGGCTGAGGCAGGAGGATTGCTTGAGCCCAGGAGTTTCAGGCTGCAGTGAGTTATCATTGTGCCACTGCTCTGCAGCCTGGCTAACACAGCAAGACCCTGTTTCTTAAAAAAAAAAAAAGAATTAAAGGTGAACAGTCTTGAAACAAATGAGACTTTCAGCCAAGAAATTGAAAATATAAAAAAACAAATGATACTAGTATGTGTGTACACACACACACACACACACACACACACACACACACACACAGACACAAATGAGTACAAGCAGGACTGTGGAAATCTAAGACTGGTGAATTATCATTGCCAATATCTTGGTTGACACACTACATTTATTATACCATAATTTTACCAAATACTACCTTTGGAGGAAACCTAGTCAAAGTGTATAAGGAATCTCCTTGTGTTCTTTTTTTATAAAAACTTGAAGAAATGAGTATTTTTAGAACTGAAAAATATCATTAGGAAAAAAAATTTACTTTTCAGGTTGCCTTCATAAAATGTCCCCTCTCTACCCTCCTCATTCAGTTTCTGCTCTTGGATTTCAGGCTCTCATGCCTGTGCTATGCTAATGATGTCTGACTCATCCCTGCTTCAGGCCACTCCCGCTGAGGTTCCGTTGTAGCCTGGCTGTCAGGAGAGTATTATTTAACTAGACTCTGTTCGTGTCAGTGTTCCTTTTCAAAGCCCAGCAGAGGCTCCTTCTTTATAGAAGAGTTTGCAGTCCTTAGCTGGGCACTGTCACCTCCCTCTGAGGTGTTACTGTGACCTGTCTCATCTTGATTCTCCTACATTCCAAAAGTGTTATGTTCCAGCCAAGATACTCACCATTTTGTGTCTTTCTTTAAGATTGTCTTTTTGTCCATCCAGAATGCCTGCCCTCAGTTCTTCCTGACCAGATGCCCAGTATTCTCAGGAAGAAATCTGACCCATCCCTCACAACCCATCTCAAATGTGATCATCTTGATGGGTTATTAATTTATCTTTCTAGCCACTATTGTTGTCTCCGGCTAAGCTAGTGCTTATACCAAAACATGCCCTCATACATCTGTGTAGTTATTATCCAACGTGTTTTCAGAAGTAAGATTTCAATGAGGGATGCATGTACTTTAAAAAATACATTTTATGTTTCATGTTAAAATTCTTGCTGAAAGTATTTTATTTTTGTGTCCAAGGATTAATGACGTCAAAAAAAGACAGTGCTTCTGAATCAATACTTTCATTGCCTCCTGGCGAAGAACTGAAAACTGTGACAGAGAAAGATGGTAATATAACTTGTAACCTCTGTTTCTCAAAATTTAACTTTTGATGGGACTTTAATAGTAGGAAAGCAGTTTATATGGAGACTAAGTTTTAAAGTTGGTAAGGGAAAAATTATAGTAAAATTTAACCTTGGAAATCACGCAGCTCACAATAAGCTATATACATGATTTTTTGTGTGTGTATGTACTGTGATTCTTTTGTCTTACCTAAATTAGATAACTATTGGACTAGATATATTTTTAAAAACGGGAAATTCCATAATATAGATGGCTCTACACAAATTCTTCACTTGCTTTTAGCTATCAAATCGTTAGATGAATTGAGCATGAGTATTCCTGCTTGCCTTCAGGTTTAACTCAAAACGTCTCAATATTAAACCTTTGTTGTCTTAAAACATCTTAATATCATGTTTAATTTTGTAAACAAGTGGGACTCTTCTGTGTCATCTAAGGTGAGAGGTGAGTGATGGTCATTAGATTAGGTAGTCAGTTTACATCTGTTGATGTGACGACATCTCTTACATAAGATTGTGATCTGACAGTGTGAATCCTCAAAATACTGTTGTTTGTGTTATGAAATCTTTTATGTATAAACTACCGATGCTATTTGGATGAAATCAGGCATTTAATTTGACACTAGATAATCCATAATTGAAGAAGTTCAATGAAGAATTTCAGAAAGATTTGCCTTGACGAGCTGCTTCTTGGTCCATGTCGTATTTTCCACAGTTTGACTCGTTCTTTCTCTTTATCTGTTTTAGTTACCCGGCTCGGGTCCGTCAGCAGCTGCTCCTCTACATCTTCTTTGGAACACAGACAGAGCTACCCCAAGAAACAGAATGCAAGCAGCAGTAACAAGAAGACAATGAGCAAAAGCCCTTCTGTTTCATCCAGAGCCAGTGCTGGTATCTATGGCTTTTTCAACCAGGCTTTCTTGGTGTTTTTTATCTTGGTTTGTTTGTAAGTAGATTTGCTCTTTTTAAATGTGTAGAAGGAACCCTTTACTTCAGTCAGATTGAACTACTTGCACTCTTCCCCGCCTCCCCCTGAGCCTTAAGCCTTAAGGTCTCTTGGTTTTGCTGTCAGATTTAAGACTTTGCATTTATTTTCATTTAATTCATTCTTAGTAGTTCATCTTATCTGAATTTAGTTTCTTACATCTTGCATATTAGCTTCTTCACAGGCCTTTGTGTCATCTTCATATTTAAAAACATGTTTTCTCTGTTTTTATTCAAGTGATTATTTTAAAACTATGTTTGTTTAAAACCTAGGTGAAGGTCAGAGTGTCCCCTCCCAGGATGACAATACCAGCAGTTCTGATATGGGTTTTTAGCCGTGAACCTGCATAATCTCACTCAGTCCACATTTCTTCATTTATTTGTAAAGATACCTAAAACACTTTATCAGACTTCTTTTTGAAGTGACATAGATTTTCTGTTGCAGTTCACTTATTTGCCTATATAGTGAACTTGTCCAGAAATGCAAAAGCCATCTTGGCAAAAATTGTTCTTAATGAACCTCTTTATTACCAGATTCTTTTTTTTTTTTTTTTTAGTACTTGTATTAATAGTACTTGTACTGAACCAACATCTTTTTTTTTTTTTTTTTTTCTGAGACAGAGTTTTGCTCTTGTCCCCCAGGATGGAGTGCAATGGGGCAATCTTGGCTCACTGCAATTCCCGATTCCCAGGTTCAAGTGATTCTCCTGCCTGAGTAGCTGGGATTACAGGTGTCCACCACCATGCCCAGCTAATGATTGTATTTTTAGTAGAGACAGGGTTTCACCATGTTGGCCAGGCTAGTCTGGAACTCCTGACCTCAGGTGATCCGCCCACCTTGGCCTCCCAAAATGCTGGGATTACAGGTGTGAGCCACCACACCTGGCCAGAACCAAAATTTTATTGTGGAAAATGTTCATGACAGATATTTTTTTCTTTTTTAAATACTTTATTGAATGGGGAAAGAAAACTCCAAAACTCTCAACAATAATATTGATATAATAAACCTAAAAATTGGGAGCCTAAAAGTAGAGAACCTGGAAGTTTTGCCTGAAATTGTTTACTTGGGATATTTATTCTCTGAATGACTTCCTTTCTCTGTACCCAAGCCGGTTTTTCTTTAGTTGTGAGGAGCAGAGGTGAGAAGGCCCAGTGATGACACAGCCATCCTGTTTGTCCTCATTTCGTTTGCATCTTAAGGCCCCCTGAATTTGGCATTTGCGCTTTTGACATTTACTTGATTTTACAATTTATATATGGGTACGGAATTACTTTAAAAAAATATTTTAAACAAAGTGGTCCAACATGCCTATATATTTACCTTTTATTTAAAAAAATAAATTTACGGGTTATGTAGACTGAAACAATAGTGAAGATGAAGAGAGTTATCAGAGTGAGAAAAAGGACCTTTCACAGAGGGAGATGGGGCAGAGAACGAGAGATACAGGAAAGTCCGTGTTGGGAACCCCAGAGACATTTACTTAAAACGTTTTTCTTGAGTGAGTAGATATTCTACTTTTTCCTATAGATTTGCACTTGAGGGAGATGTAGACTGCAGAGAATGAACAATAATGGAAAGTTAGGTTAAAAAATTAGAGAAGAAGAGTGGAAATAAAGGATTTGGGGAGTGGGAAAGGTAGGGACCTCAGCCTCATATCCCGTTTTTATTTATCATTTTATTTATTTATTTATTTGAAAGATAAGGTCTTGCTCTGTCACCCAGGCTGGAGTGCAGTTGTAATCATAGCTACTGCAGCCTCCAACTCCTGGGCCCAAGTGATCCTCCCACCTTGGCCTCCCAAAGTGCTGGGATTACAGGCATGAGCCACCATGCCCAGCCTGTGTCCCAGTGTTGAACTTGCCATCTTTGGTTCATTGTCTACAGGCAACAAGGGGACAGGACTGAGGATTTCTGGCCCCCGAGTCTTGGTTTTAATCTAGGTGTACCACTTACTGGCTGTTAACAGTGTGTCTTAGTTAATTCCTGAGTTTGTATTTTATTTTTCAGTATAATTTTTATGAAAAGCACTTTGTAACTATGAAGTGCTGTAGAATATTAGTTATGGTGAGGGTCTAGGACTTTTTGCTGTAATCCAGACCTTCTCCATGGGCTTGTTGCTTTGTTTTTGGTTTCTTCTTTTTTCACAATATGACTTATCCTCCATCCCATGCCCTCCTCCAGAGTTCTCTAGTTCCTCTCAGATGGCAGCTCTTCAAATCTCTGTTTATGGACTGACGGGACAAGGCTCAAGCGCCCACCTCTTCTCTTTCAGCTGTTACATTTGAACAGCTTTCTAGATCATATTTCTCTAAGACTTCTATGTTTAATAGTGGACATTTCAAGGTTTAATTTTGAATGAATCAAGTTGAAAGGGCGGTGGTTTTGTTCTTAATAACAAAATCAATTTAGGATAATTAGAACCATGTAGTAGTTTAACCTTCAAATCACGTTGCTTTTGGCTGGTCACAGTGGCTCATGCCTGTTATCCTATCACTGTGGGAAGCTGAGGTGGGAGGATGACTTGAGCCCAGGAATTTGAGACCAGCTTGGTCAACACAGCAAAAGCCCCTGTTTCTTAAAAAAAAAAAAAGTCAAATCACATTACTTGTTATATAATTTATACTGAGTGAACTATTAATACTACAATTCTAGTGTTTACTAGAATAGAAATTGGCAAACTATGGCCCGTGGGATGCATCTGACCTAGCGTTTGTTTTTGTAAATAAAGTTCTTTGGAATGCGGCCATGCACATTAAAAAAATGTATTGTCTATATCTGCTTTATATCTGCTTTTATGCTACAATGGCAGAGTTCAATAGTTGTGGCAGAGATGGTATGGCTAGCAGATCCTGACATATTTACTGTCGATCTGTTTGCAGAAACAGTTTACTGTGACCCCACTTCTGGTAGAGATGCTGCAGGCAATCTGGGCAGAGTTGGTACTTTACCAGGGATCAGGTTTTGTGTATTTCCCATGGCAATAATTTTCCCAGGAAACCCTTCACATTTCCTTCGAGTAACTTGACCTCACACGTGAGAAACATGACTGTAGATCACGTGATGAAAGGCATCAGATATCAAAATCACCAACTAACGAATTAGCAAACCTAGTGTGATTTTTTTGGCTAATGTGCTTTTTGAGTCTTTTCCCCTTTGTTTTTTTCTCCTCTTTTCCTGCCCTTCCCCACCCCATCCCTCCCCGACTTAAACAGGTTTGAATTCCTCAGCAACATCTACAACAAATAATAGCCGTTGTGAGGGGGAACTCCGCCTCGGCGAGAGAGTGCTAGTGGTAGGACAGAGACTGGGGACCATTAGATTCTTTGGGACAACAAACTTTGCTCCAGGTAACTCATCTGCATATTAGCTTAACTTGAATTGTTTGGGATACAAAAGGTTTAAAATGTTACATGTAAATAGAATTTAATTGTAGAGAAATCTTGATGAACAGTTTTTGTGGATGGCAGCTATAGCACCGAAAATGTGAAACGATGATGAAAACTCAGACTCTGTTTATGCAGGTGGATGGTTACCCATACATTTTTTTCTTGCCAATTGTATTTTAAATGGTCAGTGTTTAAAAATTAGTGATCATTCTCCAGTTTTACTCCTACCGATTGCTGGTGTGCTAAGTGACAAGCAAACGTTTTAGGATCAGATTTTTGCTAAGGATAGTCTTTAACATAAGTAATAAATAGTGAGTTACTACCTTTTTATCAGAGTGGCTTGGAGAGGAAAGCACACAAAAGGGCCCAAAGGAATATGAAAAAGCTTTTGCATCTCCCGGGCCCTAAAATATACATGTTTGTGTATTTATATATTCATTCCAATCTATACTTAACATTGTGTTTCCAAAAGTAAAGGTTACTTTCTTTAGTATTGTCAGTGATTATAATTTTAAATAAAAGTCGGTTGAACGAAACCAAGTTTGTATGTTTTAAATAGCAATATACTATTTTAACACATGGTGGCATTGTAGCATTTAGGAAAAGGTTACCTAGACCATTGATTTAAAAAAGAAAAAAAGTTTGTAACATTTGGCCAAGAACTACGAGGGGAAGGATCTGAGATTTTACCCTATTTGCAAGCTAACAAATTCGCCAGCCACAGTTTCATAGATGTTGGTGGAAGATACTGTGAGTCCTAGAGTGCTTTGTCTCCAATGAGTCATCACAGGTTTGAGACAAAGCACTCTAGTACTCACAGTAATTGCAGTAGCCAGAGTCTCAGCATTTTCTTGAACTATTGCCTTAGTGCCAGTGCCCACAGGGTGAGAGAGAGAGAGAGAGAGCACGCGAGCGTGAGCACCAGGTGTCACCTGCACAGCCAGTGGTTTGTTCCAGGAAAGAAGCCCAGAGCTTAGGGAATCTGAATCTTTAAACTGAACTTATTGTACACACGCCTGCCATTTGCTCTGGTGGGAGATGCTATCTCTATCCTCCAAGGCTGTCTCCTATACAGACATTTATGAAAAGATGGTCTAAAACAAAGGTAGTCACTGCCCCTACCCATAAGACATGTGGAAACATGACAGGACCCTAGGCGACTGTCTCCCAATACATTCTTGTTCCACCAGTACCACTTTTAATTAATTGCAAGCCAACTGCTTGATTTGAGATGAGTTAGGTGTTTCATAATTCATGACTTTCTTAGGTCTCCATGTAGTAACTGAGATTAGTTAGGATATACTTAATATAGGTATCAAATAAAAACTTAAGAATTCCACAGGTAGGTTATTTTTTATGATTACCATATGTCTTTTGAGTTCCCTTTCTCTGATTATGTTAAACCATGATAGAATGGTTTGATTTTTGGAGACATAATATCTATATCTATATCTCTATATCTCTATATATATCTATATATCTATATCTATATCTATATTTATATCTATATCTATATCTATATCTATCTTTGGATCCAAAAATCTGTCTGTCTATCTATACCTATAGATAGATATAATATATATCTTTGGAAATATATCTGTATATATATATATCTTTGGATATATATAATTCTTCATTTTAGGTTGATTTTAATTTTTAAATTCCTAATGAAAGCATTTAGAAATTTGGGAAGTAATAAGCCAATATAATAAAGCTGGAAACTTTTTTGTTAAAAACGTTCTGTCCTGTAAGGAAATAGTAGCATCAAAAAATCAATCATTGCTGCAGAACAGCAATAATATCTGAAGTGTTTGGGGGTTATGAGATCTAGAATTGACAGAGGTTGTATTTAGTCTCGTCAGCATTTTGTATATGCCACTTTGGAAGGAAAATTAACATTTAAATGAGAAGCTATCCATACCACACCACTGCCAATGTGTGGTCTTTATTGCTAGCACTTGCCCTGTGTATTTCTGCTGTATGTGACACGTTTCCAAGAATTATATGTTAACATGAGCAATTATATGCTAAATTAAAATTGGAAAATGCAAAAATTATGCAGGAAAGCATAAAAGGCAGAAGCAAGTAAAACTTGGAAAATTGTAACTGTAACACTGAGAAATAACAGTGGCGACCAGACTAACCTGGTTTAGGACATTGGGAAACGTGATGACCTCTTTTCAGAGCATTAGTATGGCTTAACAACAGTTTTGTAGAGATTACTTGTATGACATAGGAAATGGATTCAAGAATCATCTTTTTAAACATAGAGGAAAAAAATTGAGAAATTGTGAGTTGGTTTTTTAGAAGGCATATAATTAACTCTTTGAACTAGTACTCTGGAAGAAACACTATTTTTGTAATTTGTAATTTGCAATAAGTTTCTTGATACCTCTTGTCCTTATTTTTTACTTGATACTAAGAGACCAAATACAATTACTACTATATACTCCTTTTAAATCACAAATAAATGGACTATTAGGCACTTTTAATTGGTCTTGAGGCACCCTAAATTTGAAAATCCTTATTTTAGGAGTACATGTCCATTTACCTTATTCTGGGTAAAACCACAGTTAAAGCAACCTTGCTACTTTAATTTTAGGCTATCTAGAAAAGGAAATCCTGTTATTTCCTTCAGAGTAGGTCCTTTTAAGTACAAAAAGTCTTAAAAATAATTCTCCCTATTAGCCAACCTAAACCTTTCTATATAGGTAAAAAAAAGATTTTTCTTTTTTATCTTGGGGTGGAAAAAGAAAAGAAAAAGCACTCACCATGATGTCTAGTGGTATTTTTTATATTATTTTTGTCCTTCTTTAATTATTTGAGAACTGTTTGTGGTGTTCTAATGTTAGGTGAGTAAAATGGAAAGATTGCATGTTCATTTTATGATTTTAAAATCTCAATATTATGTTTCACTTCTTTCACTGAAACACACTATATGGCCGGGTCAAGAACAGTTTTTCATTGTAGTTTTTAGATCTATTTTGGTCATATACTGTTTGCGCAATAGCTAATTCTTCCCAAATTTGTGTTTGTGCATTTTGTTTTCCTCCTTTAATGTACTACTCTGCAATGATACTTGTAAAATGTTTTTCCTGTTTACTTTTCATATTTTCAAATTTTATCATTTGAAATCTTAATGAGTATAATGACTTTCCCTCATCTTGGTCATTTATGGAAACGTTAAACCATCTAGACTTTGGTTTTGTATAGTAGCGTAACAGTTTTGGATAAAGTACAGATGCTTTTAAAATGCAGTATTCATGTTCTAGGATATTGGTATGGTATAGAGCTTGAAAAACCCCATGGCAAGAATGATGGTTCAGTTGGAGGTGTGCAGTATTTTAGTTGTTCTCCAAGATACGGAATATTTGCTCCCCCCCATCCAGGGTGCAAAGGTAAGAGAATGAAATTTATGTTTATTTACAGAAACTTTTTGTAATTTGCAGTGGTTAATGGAGACACTAATTTTCTATTAAAGACATGCCCTGATTGTAGCTCATGTCTTCTTTCAAGGGGTTAACCAACCACCTTCTTCAGAGAGAAGGCTCATGGAAAGCTAAATTTGCTTTGCTGAGGATTTGCAATTTCAAAACCCTCCTTTATTCCTCATTTGCAAACCCTATGAGTATGTGTAGGCTATTAGAAGTGGCATTTGCAGCTAAGAACAGTGAGAGCAGCAAGCTTAATCTGTCATGCAAACAAGAGTAAAAATGCTCTCTGATTGCTTCAGTCACATACTAACTACATTAAATTTCCTGCCAGCAGGCACCCCATTCATTCTCCTACAAACCTAATGGAACCAAAATGGCTTTTTCCTCTGATTTCTTTAGTTTTCAAAAATAGATAGGCAGTAGATCTTGGGGGAGGTGAAGCTTCAAGGATTTTTATATAATATACCTCCTTGATGTTTCTTCTTAAGATAGTATCTTTCATACCACCTCATCTGGTTTTAAAAAATAAGTTGAGCAGAAACAAAGTCCTCATAAAATTCCAGGTATCATTATGTGAAATGGCTTCTCTTATGGGCTGGAAGAGGTTGCTTGGTATGCCTTTCAGTGGATAGGAAATGGGATACTAATCTTTAAATGAGAGATAACATATATGGCGTAATCACATTCATGAGACTAGAACTACGATCGCAATCTGGGAGTCTTGTCTAGTTTTCCCTTACAACTAGACTGTTGTGACAATCTCTTGGGAAGTTGAAGTTTTTACATCCATTTCTCCCTCAGTTTGTTTTTCTTAGTGAATCATTTCATATTTTTTGTATTAATTTCCTTCTATAGTATACTTGATACTATTTTCTTCTTATTTACGGTAATATAGAATTTAACATACAATGCTTTGTAGTTCATAAAGTATCTTCACTTAAATGTTGTTTCATTTGTCCTAATAAATATTGATCAGGTAAGCTGGAAAATAATAACTTTTACAAACATGTGTTGAGCATTTAGTAAGTGGGTAGGCTCTGCACAGTGTATTTTAGATGTATACCTCATGAATCCCCCCAGATCCCGTGAGCTGTAAGTTATTAGGCTTATTCCCATTTTGCAGATGACGAAACAGTTTTGAAAGAGATAAGTGATTTAGCTAAAGTCATACGCTAATTAGCCGTGGGGCTGGACTCAGCCCAGATGTGTTATTTTGTAACTGTCTTTTTGTAAGCCCTTGCTTTTAGATGGTTTGTTCTTTTTTTTTTTTTTTTTTTGTATTTATTTTATAAATGAAGAAAGGAGGTAGTAACTACGAATACTGTTTATACGTGCTGGGATCTGTTTGCAGGACTCTTCACGTATTAACCGGTTTACTGCTCTCCTGTAGCTCTGTGGTGCAGGCACCGTGTTCCATAGATGAGGAAAGTAAGGCAGAAGGGGTGACGTGTGCTGTGCTCCAAAATGGGTATCTGAACCCAGGTTGTCTAGTATCAGCATGTGTGCCCTTAGCCATAGCGCTGTAGTGATTAGAAGAGCTTCAGTGACCTTCTTCAGGACATATATCTTGTAAATGTTCGGTTTGGGAGTAAAATCCATGCTGAGTCACCAGCCAGTCTTCTGTGTTCTCATGTTACTTTGGGCATATTTTCATCAATACATTGCAGCAGTCTCTTAGAAGTTGTGTTTGTCTCCTAGTCATGAGGACAGGGATTCTGCTTTTTCATGTTTGATTACCCAGAGTACATAATTTGGCATATTTTAGGCACATTAAATATTGATCCCATCTGATTCCTAGTTCAGTGCATTTTATGCTGTAACAGCTTTTGCCTCCTCCTCTACATTATAAAGCCACTTTTTCATGGTTTCATCTTTTCTTTCTTGCTTTGTTTCTGGAGCACACGTTTTTTACGGTTTGGGTTTTTTTTTTTTTTTTTTTTTTTTTTTGATTGCCTTCTATTTGGTTTTCTTTAAGGTGGTGTATTTAAAAGCAGCCCCCTCTTAAAAAAAAATAGGCCTGTTTCTAAATGAACTGCTGTCTCAATCCAGCTGTCTTCCTGTCATCTTCTGATTGTCTCATTCATCATCATCAAATACTATTAAGTGTCTTTTAGCACTTGTGCTGCGCTAGGCATTCTATAAGCAAATAAAACAGACGTGGTCCCTGATTTTGAGGAGTTTCTCATCTGAACCAGCTTCGGAGCTCTTGAAAGATACCACTACTCTTCAAGATGGAAGAATTTTAAACTAGGGACTGTTTGAGGACAGTCCTAATAAGGTAGTGGCCAGTCACAGTCACACCTTGCATCTTCCTCCCCCTCAGGACTATAGCTGACCTTTATCCCCCAACCCCTTTCTGTTTGTAAAATGTGCTTCCTATCCCAGAATCTTTGCACATGTTATTTTTTTTCTGCTTGGATGGCTTTCTACACCCACCTGCTATTGCCCAGCATTCACTTAGTGAACACCTTTTCTTCTGTTAATATATTAATCAGTCAAAATTTCTTTAGAGAAACTCTAAGAAAACTGACTAGGTTAAATCTAATCACACACACACACACACACACACACTTTGCTCAAGTGATCTTAATTAGCATAGTATTCACTTTCTTAGTTCTTGCTATTATTAGGCACTGCTACTGAACTGATTACTTTCAGAATTCACTTTCTCTCAACTGTCTGTTACTGCTTCATTCAAATATCCGTCCTCTTCATAAAATCATCTTCTTCATGTCCATCAGTCTCTCATTGTGGTATGTTGTATATCATGTAAAAAGGATGCATATGAATTATTAGGTGCAATGGCAAATATTGCAAGAGTTGCAGGATTTCTTGATGGTGATAATATAGGCTGGAGGAAGCAATTGACAAATGAAGGCTTTCCAGTTTTAGGTCATTAAACAGTTGAAAGAGAATGAGGCTGTCAGGATTGACTTTTCAAAAATAAAGAATGATTTGAATATGAAAAAATGAAACCCCATCGGGAAAGTGACCTTTATGATAGTGGCTTAGAGTCAAATATAAAGTAAAAGATGTTGAATTGTATTAGCCATATAGTTTTACCAGAAAAATCACTCACATAAACTCAGCCAGTGCCTTTTCTTTTCAATTTAAGAATTCCTGCCTTTTTCACAATATTAATCTAACATTTGTTAAGTTTAATATAAAATAAACTTATTGTCATATTTTTTAGTTTCATCTTTGAAGATGGTTTCAAAGAAATAAATTCAAGTTCATATTTTAGTGAATTCACTTTAATTTTTTTCTATACTAATTAGATAGTGAGAACCTCTTCTATTTAATTATTGTTTTTCTTTCATGCCAGATTGAAGCTCCTGGCTTATAATGGATACTCAATAAATGTTTGTCTAATCAATGACTACATTTTGTGTGAAAAATTTTGTTGGTAACCAGTCTTAAATCTGAAGACCAGCTACTTCTAATGAGGTGTACTTTGTTTTATTCCCAGAGTGACAGATTCCCTGGATACCCTTTCAGAAATTTCAAATAAACAGAACCATTCTTATCCTGGTAAGATTACACAGTTTTATGTTCCTAATAATTATTTCTTTGCTTTCATTTATTGAAAAATGTCTATTGTGAGGTATATATGTATACAAAAGGGTCTATAAAATGTATTTGTATAGTTTGTGTAATCACAGAGCAAACATCTGTTACCTATCCCCTGGCTGAAGAAGAGGATGAGCTGACCTGTAAGAAACCCCTGAGTACCCCATCCCATCTCATCTGCCTCCCTCTTCATATACTCCATGCTCAGGTGGAGGAGTCTTGAATTGTACATTAATTATTCCCTTGATTCTCTTTATTTTTATCACCCATATGTAGATATATCAATAATATGTGTTTAGTTTTGATTGTCTGCTATTTTGTTATTTAGCATTCCATTGAAATATTCATTCCATAATTGATGGTTATTTGGGTTATCTCCTGTCTTTTCTATTACAAACTATGCTCTTGTGCACACTTGAGAAAGTTCCTCTAGGATTGTCAGGTGTGGGATACCTATGTCCTCCACCTTCCTAGGTAATGCCTGTCTGTCTGTATTGCATACTCTTATCTGTGATGGATCAGAGCCTCTGCTTCTCCTTGCCTCACTAGTGCTTACCTTGTTTGATTTAGAAGTCTTTGCCTATCTGAAGGGCTTAAATTGTATTTCATTACCGTTTTAATTTGTGTTTTCTAGATTACAAATGAGGATGAGCCTATTTTCATGCTTATGGGCCATATGCATTTCCTCTATTATGAAGCACCTGTTCAGGTTTCTTGCCCATTTATGGGAGGTGGTTTGTCTTTATCTTATTAATTTGTAGGCTTCTTTATGTATTTTGGGTACAAACATTTTGTCAACTTCGTGTGTTGCAAATGTGTTGCCCAGGTTGTTACTTGTCTTTTAATCTTTTTATTTATTATTTTTGGTGTCTTTGGATGAGCAAAACTCCTTAATTTTTTGTAGTCAAAATAGCAAAACACGTTATGGTTTGGATTTTTTGTTTTACAAAATCTTTTCTTAAAATAGAAATTATGAAGATATTTTCTCATATTGTTTTCTAAAAGATTTATATTTTTATGTTTCCCATTTGTCAGTTTACCAAGAATTGATTTTGTGTATGGTAAAGATCTAATTTCTTTTTTTTGCATGGATAACCATATATGAAAGAATGATTTGTATATCAATCCTTAAATAATTGTTGAGATTAATTTTATGGCCCACTCTAATAGGTATGTTGTTTTAATTTGAAATTCCCTAGTGTTTCTTTTCTTTCTTTTTTTTTTTTTTTTTTTAAGACAAAGTCTCACTCTGTCACCCAGGTTGGACTGTAGTGGCGCAATCTCGGCTCACTGCAACCTCCACCTCCTGAGTTCAAGCGATTCTCCTGCCTCAGCCTCCCAAGTAGCTGGGATTACAGGCGCATGCCACCACACCCTGCTAATGTTTGTATTTTTTTAGTAATTTTGGTATTTCACCATATTGGCCAGGCTGGTCTCGAACTCCTGACCTCATGATCCACCCACCTAGGCCTCCAGGTGTGAGCCACTGTGCCGGGCCTCCCCTAGTGTTTAAATTTGGTGTTTTCTAAAGATGTTTGATGTTGTATTAATTGCTACGGATGCTGTGACAGAGTACCACAGACTTGGTGGTTGAAACACAGACGTTCATTTTCTCACAACTCCAGAGGCTCTAGACGTCTGAGATCAAGGTGTTAGCAGGTTTGGTTTATTTGAAGGCCTTTCTCCATGTCTTGTAGATGACCTTCTATCTCTGGTGTCTTCATGTGGTCTTTTTCACTGTGTGTATGTGTCCGTCCCACTCTCCTCATAAAGACACTCGTCATGTTGGATTAGAGCCCACCCATATGACCTCATTTAACTTAATTTTGCTTTCAATTACATATGACCTCCAATTACATATGACCTCATTTTACTGTAGTTATCTCCAAATATAGTAACATTCTGGAATGCCGAGAGGTTAGGATTTCAGCATATGAGTTTTGGGGGGGACACAATTCAGCCTGTAACAGATGCTGACTATGTTTTCATATGTTTATTTACCATCTCTTTTTCTTTGCATTTTTTACTGACATGTCATAGTTGTACATATTTTTGGGATACATGTGACAATTTGATGCACATATACAATGGGTAATCATCAAGTCAGGGTAATTGGGACATCCATCACCTAAAACATTGATCTTTGTGTTGGGAATGTTATAATTCTCCTCTCCCAGCTGTTTTGAAATATACAATAAGTTATTAACTGTAATTTCCCCCCCTATACTGTTGAATACTATAACTTATTCCTTCTATTTAACTGCGTGTTTGTGCCCATTAGCCAATCTCTCTTGATCCTGCTTCCCACCCATTCACACACTCTTCCCAGCCTTTGGTGTTAATCATTCTACTCTTTACCTTCACAAGATTCCCCTTTTGTTAGCTCCCACACGTGAGTGAGAACATATGATAATTTGTCTTTCTGTGCCTAGCTTATTTCATTTACCCTCCAGTTCCATTGGTGTTTCACTTACCCTCCAGTTCCATTGGTGTTGCTGCAAATGACAGGATTGCATTCTTTTTATGGTGGAATAATATTCCACTGTGTATCTATACCATATTTTCTTTATCCATTCATCCATTGGTGGACACTTAGGTTGATTCCATATCTTGGCTGTTGTGAATTGTGCTGCAATAAACATGAGAGTGCAGCTATCTCTTCTATATACTGATTTCTTTGCTTTTGGAGATACATGTGTATATATCTATATCTGTATATATATCAGCAGTGGAATTGCTGGATTATATGATAGTTCTATTTTTAGTTTTTTGAGGAACCTCCACACTGTTTTTCCATGATGGCTGTACGCTGTGTATTCTCAACAGTGTCCAAACAGCAGTGTGCTATATCTTCTTTGATGAGGTGCCTGTTCACATCTTTTGCTCATTTTTAAATTCTGTTTGCTATTTTCTTGTTGTTGAGTTCTTTGTATATTTTGAATACCAAACCTGTATCAGACATGTGTTTTGCAAATATTTTCCCTCCATCTGTGGCTTGTCTTTTCATTCTCTTAACAGTGTATTTCACAGAGCAGAGGTTTTTAATTTTAATGAAGTCTGAGTTATCAATTTTTTTATTTCATGGATTGCGCTTTGGTGTTTTATCTAAAAAGTCATCACCAGACCCAAGATTACCCTGATTTTTGTCCTGTGTTATCTTCTAGGAGTTTTATAGTTTTGTGTTTTATACTTACATCTATGATCCATTTAGAGTTAATTTTGGGGTAAAATGTGAGGTCTGTATCTAGATTTTTTTTTCACATGTGAATGTCCAGTTGTTTGAGTATTATGTGTTGAAAAGACAGTCTTTTTTTTTTTTCCATTGCATTGCCTTTGCTCTGTTTTCAAAGATCAGTTGACTAATTTATATGGCCCTGTTTCTGGGCTCTCTGTTCTTTTTCATTCATCTATTTGTCTAATCTTTTGCCAGTACCATACTGTCTTGATTACTGTATTTTTTAAAATGTATTTATCATACTTTAGGTTCTGGGGTACATGTGCAGATCGTGCAGGTTTGTTACATAGGTATACATGTGCCATGGTGGTGTTTTGCTGCATCCATTGCCCTGTCATCTACATTAGGTATTTCTCCTAATTCTATCCCTCCCCCAATCTCCCCCATCCCCTGCCATTTCTCCCCTAGCCCCCCACGCCCCAGGCTGTGGTGTGTGATGTTCACCTCCCTGTGTCCTATGTCCCTGTGTCCAGTTCTCATTTTTCAATACCCACTTATGAGTGAGAACATGCAGTGTTTGGTTTTCTGTTCTTGTGTCAGTTTGCTGAGAATGATGCTTTTCAGTTTCATCCATGTCTGTGCAAAGGACATGAACTCATCCTTTTTTATGGCTGCATAGTTATTACATGATGTATATGTGCCACATTTTCTTTATCCAGTCTACATTGATGGGCATTTGGGTTGGTTCCAAGTCTTTGCTATTGTGAACAGTGCTGCAATAAACATACGTGTACATGTGTCTTTATAATAGAATGATTTATAATTCTTTGGATGTATGCCCAGTAATGGGATTGCTGGGTCAAATGGTATTTCTATTTCTAGATCCTTGAGGAATCACCACACTGTCTTCCACAATGGTTGAATTAATTTACACTCCCACCAACAGTGTAAAAACGTTCCTATTTCTCCACATCCTCTCCAGCATCTGTTTCCTGATTTTTTAATGATCACTGTTCTAACGTGAGGTGGTATCTCACTGTGGTTTTGATTTGCATTTCTCTAATGACCAGTGATGATGAGCTTTTATTCATATGTTTGTTGGCTGCATAATTGTCTTCTTTTGAAAAGTATCTGTTCATATCCTTTGCCCACTTTTTGAATGGGTTTTTTTCTTGTAAATTTGTTTAAGTTCTTTGCAGATTCTGTATATTAGCCCTTTGTCAGATGGGTAGATTGCAAAAAAATTTTTTCCCATTCTGTTGGTTGCTGGTTCACTCTACTGATAGTTTATTTTGCTGTGCAGAAGCTCTTAAGTTTAATTAGATCCCATTTGTCTATTCTGGCTTTTGTTGCCATTGTTTTTGGTGTTTTAATCATGAAGTCCTTGCCCATGCCTATGTCCTGAATAGTATTGCCTAGGTTTTCTTCTGGAGTTTTTATGGTGTTAGGCCTCATGTTTAAGTCTTTAATCACTATTCAACCGGAAGAATTACTATAAAGATTACTGTAGCTTTATAGTAATTCTTCAGGTTGAATAGTGTCAGTCCTCTGGTTTTGATCTGATTTTTCAATATGGTGTTGGTTATTCTGGACCTTTTGCCTGTGCATATAAACTTTATCATCGGTTTGTTAATATCCACAAAATAACTTGCTGGGATTTTAATTGGGATTGCATTGACTATATAGATCAAGTTGGAAAGAACTGACATCTTAATATTTAGTCTTTTACCCTTGAACATGGACTATCCATTTATTTATATCTTCTTTGATTTCTTCCATCAGTTTTATAGTTTTCCTTGTATAGACTGCATATTTGTTAGATTTATACCTATATATTTAATTGTTTGGCCTTAATGTAAATGGTGTTGCTTTCATAATAATTTTTATAACATTATACCAGCTTTCTTTTGTTTAAGTATTTGCCTAATATATCTTTTTCTATACATTGACTTGTAAACTTTCTATGTTCTTATGTTTTTAGAATATTTCTAAATGGAATATAGTTATGTTTTACTTTTTTAAAAAAAGTCTGACAATCTTTCTTTTAACTGAGAGTCTTACTCATTTGCATTTATTGTAATTACTGATATACACTGATGATATTTTTGCTATCTTATTTGTTTTCTATTCACTTTTTTGTAATTAATAAGTGATTTTTCTTGACTTTATTCTGGCTATATTCCTAGCCCCCAGTTTTTTTTTTTTTTCATTCTGTTTACCCCCTCTACTTGTGTAGAAGTTACACTCTGTGAATATTCTTCTTAGTAATTACTGTGCATAATTTAACATTCATTACTCATTAATCCTCAGAACTTCTACTTGAGATCATTTTTATTAATTTCATGTAGATTCTTTAAAATTTCTTTTAGAAAGGGTCTATTGGGTAGAAAACTCTGTTTTTATTTGTCTCTTCCAATGATAATTTTACTGGTTGTAGAATATTAGGTTGAAAGATATTTCCCCCACCTATTGACAGTATCATTGTGCTGCTTCTTTTTGCTTCTGTCATTGTTCATGAGACATCATCTGTGAGTCTAACTAATTCATATTGTTGTTTCACTATGATATGTCTAGGTGGAGATTTTGTTTATCCTGTTTATTTTTGTTTGGCGTTACAGATTTTTCTGTATCTGGGAATTGATCAGTTATGTAAAATTCTTACCTGTTATAATAAAATAGTTTCTCCTTTTTTGTCATGCTTATCTCCTTCTGAAACACTCTCTAGTAGTATGTTGGACCTTCTCATTTTCTTTCCCATGCTCTCTCATATTTCTCACAACTTGTCACTCTAGACTGTATTCTGGATATCTCCAGACCCATCCTTCTGCTTCCTGATTCTCTCTTGAGCTGTTTATTCTGCTGCTTAATTCAGCCATAAAGCTTTAAAACTATAAAAATTGTTTTTTTTTCTTTTTTCAAATCTTCTTGCTACTTACCATTGCTATTCTTTCCCCGTATTTTCAAGTTTTTCTTTTCTGTCTAAACATTTAAAATATTATCTTTTATTTTGTGTTAAATAATTCAGTATCTAAAGCCTTTGTGAGTCTCATTCTGCCATCTGTTTCTGTTGAGACTAACTTATGGTTTGCCTTCTTTCCTTGTGAGTTTTGTAATTTATTCTTGTGAGATGCTTGTTTTACTCAGAATTTTATGTATAAAAATTCTTTGAGAACTGGGTTGATGCCTCCAGAGAAGATTGTATCTACCTGTGCCAAGTTGCCTAGAAGCACTGCCAACCTGGAATACTTTAATTTATAGTCTCTGCAACATTTTTGTATTACAAGACAACATGAATTTCATTCATGGTCATAAATTCTGAGGGGGAGAAAATTTTGCCTCCTACTGAGCATTAAGGTTGACATAAGTGGCTTTCCTTTTGTCTTCATCTGAACGGTGTTTCGTTTCTCCTTTTGCCTTGCACTGAGAGTGAGCTGTTTGGGATCCTCACTTTAACCAAGAATCTTTTGTGAGGATTCCCATGTGGAGGCCCTAGGCTTTATTTCCCTCCCTGTCTCCTGTGCAGCCAGTAAGGTGGAAGCCCAGGTTCTCTGGAATTCAGTGGAAAGCATGCTGGTATAAGATGGTCAATTACTTTGGTGTTTGGGGGCCTCTAATGGTTTTACTTTTTTGTTTTTAGCCTCTTTGAAATTGTGCCATTTGTGTCATCTCAATAGTGTCTTTTAAAAATTATAGTTTTAACTAAAATTGCATCAATCGAGAGATTCATTCAGCATATCTGGTCTGCCATAACTGGCCAGGCTACAAATCTTGTTTCTTTTTAAAAACATCTTTTTAAAAATTTACCTCTTGTGAAGTGTTTTTGTTTTTGTTGTATTATTTGGAGAGGCCAACAATCAAAAGTTCTGAAGTTAATTGTTCAGTGTTTTATAAATGATTATGTCTTTAAACCATTTTATCTTTTTATTTTTTATATGAATATCAAGATTATAATATTTGACAGTAAAAATCAGCTTTATAAATAAATAATTCAATTTTATTTTATTTTTGAGAAATCTTATAATAAAAATCTCCAAAAGTAATGTCATGCTCTTCACTTATTCATATGTGTATAGTTTGATCATGAAGGTAAAGATGAAAATTTGTCAAGAAATCTAAACTACCATTGTTTTCTGTATAATTACCTTCTCTGCTTTTTCTTCTTCTTCTTTTTTTAATGAGATAGGGTCTCACTGTGTTGCCCAGGCTGGTCTTGAACTCCTGAGTTCAAGCAGTCTTCCTCTCTGCCTCCCAAAGTGCTGAGATTATGGGTGTGAGCAACTGTGCTGCCCTGCTTTCTATTTTGAAAGAAATATTTAATATAATAGAACATCTATAGAAGAAATGATAAAAGATCATTGTAAATAAGAACTGGAAGCTTATCATCTATTTTTCCTCTTCTAACCCCAACTTTCATATTTAGGTTTTAGGAGAAGTTTCAGCACAACTTCCGCTTCTTCCCAAAAGGAGATTAACAGAAGAAATGCTTTTGCCAAGTGAGTATTAAGAAGATTTAGAAAAACACCTTTCAATATGAACATGATGGGATTCTGTGAAGAAGAAAAGTGGAGTGCTGTATCTTTTGCATTGCTTGGTAGAGTTTTAACAAGTAGGAGAAAAGGTGCGGTGAGTGTATTGAGAAGAGTTCTTTCTCCCTCCTTTGCAACCGCAATTAAAAATGTCTCCAGTGACTAAAACTAGTGCACTGCGTATATTCTTACCTTCATAGAAGTTAGAACTGTTAATAAAAGTTAGAGGAATTTACATTTTGTCTTTTCATTGAGTAGGGTGGATTGCTTTTAAACGCTCCTTAAGTAATCAGAGATTAATTTTGTCAGTGATACATGAAAGAAATGTAAGGCATAACCTTACAGTTATTTTGAAAAATGCTCCCACATCCTCTTAAGAGTATATTGCTTAAAACACCTTTTTTTTGTTTCGTTGTAGAGAGAATGCCCTTTTCTCTTTTTCATTTTTGTTTATCTCCCCCCAGACCCACTTCACTACACCCCAGTGGTTTTCTGAAGCTTTTTAACTTTTAGAGCAACATGAGGCTCTTCCAGACTGATTGGGTTTAGAGGTTCTTTTTTAAATGATGCCATTTAATCTATTAATAATATCCTGGGGGAAAAGGCTTAGCTGCTTAAGGAAGTACACATGCTTGCTTAAGTAGTGGGTAGTAGCCACCAGAAATTAGAGCCCAAAGGCTAGAACTTGAAGTCCCCCGGGGGATATGCAGATCATTTGTTTACCCTCTGGTGTGAAGGTATTGACAAGCTTCACAGAGATCTGAAATTTCACTGAAGAACCCTGGCTTGTCCTAAGGACTGTTAGGTACTGTTGACAGGGTTAGGTGGGGCTATTTTTCTCCCTTCCTCAAAATCATCACCAATTTTGAGAATTTTGAAATTGGTCTTCTTGCCTGAGTAGTTGAAAGAATTTAAAGACAGTCAGTTCATGCTCCAGTTTATTGAAGATATTCAAGAGTTCTTAGGCAGAATGGAAGAAGTTGGTATGAAGAAACAACCAGGAAATAAAGGATTCTGAAGGGGGGAGAGGTATCCAAATCAGTGTCGAGATATTGGTGAGTGGAAGAACATGATGCAAAGAAACAAGGGAAGGAGAAAGCAATCTGAGCCCTGGGAGTTACACAGCAGGTATGGTTAGATGCAAGACCCTCTGCGGACGTGAGGTGGAAATATTAGTATTTATCTGTTTTCTATGAAAGTAAAAAAGCTTTAGTAATATTTGTACAGGTTAACACTAGTACCTTAAGAATATACTTTTATTGAGGTTAGAGAATAAGTTTTTAAAATTATTTATCTGTTTTTACTCATAGAGTGTGCGACCAAAATGTTTGTTGATCATTGTTCTCAGGAACGAAAGAAAGAGTGTCAGATGCTGGCAGGCACTTAGGACATTTGTCCCTGCTCCTAGGGGTCGGGAAGACAGGGCAGTACTCGGATGGCCTTCTGCCAAGCGAGGGGCCAGAGTTCACTGCGTGTTGTGCTGTTGTTAATCTGTCTGGAGGCATGGTGTGTTCTGAAGCATGTGTGTTGAGAAAGTGCATGTCTTGAGATTCATCAAACTCTGCTCCATTTCCTTGCTTAGTTGTATGGAAAGAAATGATACTTTGAGAAGAAATATGGAAAATCTAGTCAGAGATGATGAAAATTCCTGGGTAGAAACTTGAAGGCCTTGGGGGCAAAGGACACGTTTGGCCCCTGTGAGTGAAAGCAAGCTGGGAAACGGGAAGAAACAGCCTCCCATGTCCTTTCTGTGAGAAAACAAGATTTTTCTAGATCATGTACAGAAATGGTAGTGAGGAATGTATTTCATCCCGAGGAAGACATGGCAGAAAGCGGGGGGAAGCAGCTCTGTCTTCAGAGCACTGTATGTCCGGTGCCAAGAATGATCTTGAGATTTTCCCACAGTCGTCACAGGGGTCTAATAGGCATGAGGCATCCATCCTCCTTCACTCTGTGGGTGTCTGCGTCCCACCTGGGATCTGTCTCCTGTCCTGTCGTTACCGGCTCACTTCAGCTCTTCTCCATGTTATCCCCAGGACCTGCTTAAAAGTCGTCGCTGGGTTTTGTCTGTGGAATCGGGCTCATTGGCATGGTTTGGTCAGCCCATGTTTGATGGTCTTTAGGCAGTATTCATATGATCCAGTTTGCCACAGGTCTGTCCTTCTGCATCATGTGCTTGCCTTTGTTTTGTGCCTCTCCCTTAAAGCTTTCAAATTCTCAAACACAGAATGAAGTCCAGATTCACTGGCCCAGCATACAAAGGCCTACATGATTGGCTCCTGTGTTTCTCCTGACTTTTGTTTTGTGGTGATATTCTCACAAGTGACTGCAGTTCTCTAAACTGTGTGCTTTTCAGGAATATTAAAAAGTAACACACATATTGCGGCTGGGCACAGTGGCTCATGCCTGTAATCCCAACACTTCGGGAAGCTGGGCGGGAGGAGCACTTGAGGTCAGGAGTTTGGGACCAGCCTGGCCAACATGGTAAAACCCAGTCTCTACTAAATATATAAAAATTAGCTGGGCATGGTGGCAGGCTTCTGTAATCCCAGCTACTTGGGATGCTGAAGCAGGGGAATCACTGAACCTGGGGGATGGAGGTTGCAGTGAGCCTAGATTGTGCCACTGCCCGCCAGCCTGGGCGACAGAGCAAGACTCTGTCTCAAAAAAAAAAAGCAATATATATATATATATTTGCTCAGACGACCATCTGTGCATTCCCTTTTCTGTGTGCTTATCTTTCAAGTTGGCAGAAATATCATTTCCCCACTAATGTGTCTTTCCTGAGGCTTTAAGGGAGGAGAGATGTCTTCCTCTTCTGTGCTCATTTACACTGTATAGGGTCTTTATATAGTGTTTATAACATTTTACTGATTATTATGTACAAATACCTAGAACGTAGCCCCATGCCTGCCATTTCATAGGTGGCCAATAAATATTTTTGAATGAGTAAACAGAGCTCTCAAACATGCTGTAATTCTGAGTTTCTCAATTCTCTGGCTTTTGAGCTTTGACATAACTTTAATCAAATCATTCCTAATAGAATGTTAAGGGTTTACTCAAGTCATTACTTTTTGGTTTAGATGTTGAATCCATTGTTTCTTTAAAAACTTTTTTGATTATGAAAGTTGTACAATATTTGAAAAATTAAGACAAACCAAATGTAAGTAAAAGTCATCTGTAATTTTGTTAACTAGATGAGATTATCACTGTTAGCATTTGGTATATACTTTCCCAATTGTTTTCCTAATGCATGTGTCTGAAATTTTTTTTTTTTTTTTTTTTTTTGAGACAGAGTTTCCTTCTTGTTGCCCAAGCTGGAGTGCGATGGTGCGATCTTAGCTGACTGCAACCTCTGCCTCCCAGGTTCAAGCAATTCTCTTGCTTCAGCCTCCCAAGTAGCTGGGATTGTAGGTGCGTACCACCACACCCAGCTAGTTTTTTTGGTATTTTTAGTAGAAACGGGGTTTCACCATGTTAGCCAGGCTGGTCTCGAACTCCTGACCTCAGGTGATCTCCTGAAACACAGGAGGAATTCCAAAGTGCTGGGGTTACAGGCGTGAGCCACCGTGCCCCACCATGTGTCTGAATTTTTAAGCAAAGAAAGATGAATTGTATTCTCTGTAACCTTTTCAGAGCTTTTCCATGCATGTCATGCTCATATTCCCATATTCTTTAATAGCTTCCCTCGGCGTGACTTTTGCAATGTTTTTAAAGACTGTGCTGTGATAGGAAAACATTTTTATGGCACAATAATAAATGAAAAAATAATTGTCAGATTCACCAGGGTTGAAATGAAGGAAAAAATGCTAAGGGCAGCCAGAGAGAGAAAGGTTGGGTTATCCACAAAGGGAAGCCCATCGGACTCACAGTGGATCTCTTGGCAGAAACCCTACAAGCCAGAAGAGAGTGGGGGGCCAATATTCAACATCCTTAAAGAAAAGAACTTTCAACCTAGAATTTCATATCCAGCCAAACTAAGTTTCATTAGCGAAGGAGAAATAAAATGCTTCACAAATAAGCAATTGCTGAGAGATTTCATCACCACCAGGCCTGCCTTACAAGAGCTCCTGAAAGAAGCACTAAACATAGAAGGAACAACCAGTACCAGCCACTCCAAAAATGAATCAAATGGTAAAGAGCATTGACACAATGAAGAAACTGCGTCAACAAACAGGCAAAACAACCAGTTAGCATCAAAATGGCAGGATCAAATTTACACATAACAATATTAACCCTAAATGTAAATGGGCTAAATGTCCCAGTCAAAAGACACAGACTGGATAAAAAGTCAAAACCCATTGGTGTGCTGTGTCTGGGAAACCCATCTGACGTGCAGGGATACACATAGGCTGAAAACAAAGGGATGGAGGAAGATTTACCAAGCAAATGGAAAGCAAAAAAAAAAAAGCAGGAGTTACAATCCTAGTCTCTGATAAAATAGACTTTAAACCAACAAAAATCAAAAGAGACAAGAAGGGCATTACATAATGGTAAAAGGATCAATGCAACAAGAAGAGCTAACTATCCTAAATATATACGCACCCAATACAGGAGCACCTATACATAAAGCAAGTTCTTAATGACCTACAAAGAGACTTAGACTCCCACACAATAATAGTGGGAGACTTTAACACTCCACTGTCAATATTAGACAGATCAACGAGACAGAAAATTAACAAGGATATCCAAGACTTGAACTCAGGATCTGGACCAAGCAAACCTAATAGACATTTACAGAACTTTCCACCCCAAATCCACAGAATATACATTCTTCTCAGCACCACATAACACCTACTCTAAAATTGACCACATAATTGGAAGTAAATCACTCCTCAGTGAATGCAAAAGAACGGAAATCATAACAAACAGTCTCTCAGACCACAGTGCAATCAAATTAGAACTCAGGATTAAGAAACAAACTCAGGGCTGCACAACTTGATGGAAACTGAACAACTGGCTCTTGAATGTTGACTGGATAAACAATGAAATGAGAGCAGAAATCAAGATGTTCCTTGAAACGAATGAGAACGAAGACACAATGTACCAGAATCTCTGGGACACATTTAAAGTAGTGTCTAGAGGAAAATTTATAGTAATAAATGCCCACATGAGAAGCAAGGAAAGATCTAAAATCAACACTTTATCATCAAAATTGAAAGAGCTAGAGGAGCAAGATCAAAGAAACTCAAAAGCTAGTAGAAGACAAGAAATAACTAAGAGCAGAACTGAAGGAGATAGAAACACAAAACCTTTAAAAATTAATAAATACAGGAGCTGTTTTTTTGAAAAGATCAACAAAATAGACCACCAGCCAGATTAATAGAAAAGAAAGAAGAATCAAATAGCTGTAATAAAAAACAATAAAGGGGACATCACTACAGATTCCACAGAAATACAAACTACTATGAGAGATTACTACAAACAACTCTATGCACATAAACCAATAAACCTGGAAGAAATGGGTAAATTCCTGGACACTTGCACCCTCCTAAGCCTAAACCAGGAAGAAGTTGAAACCCTGAATAGACCAATAACAAGGGTTGAAGTTGAGGTAGCAATTAATAGCCTATCAACCAATAAAAGCCCACATCCAGATGGGTTCACAGCTGAATTCTACCAGACATACAAAGAGGAGCTGGTACCACTCCTTCTGAAACTATTCCAAATAATCCAAAAAGAGGGAATCCTTCCCAGAGAGTTTTATGAGACCAACATCATTCTGATACCAAAACCTGGCAGGGACTCAGCAAGAAAAGAAAACTTCAGGCCAATATCCATGATTAACATCGATGCAAAAATCTTCAATAAAATACTGGCAAACCAATTGCATCAGCACATCAAAAAGCTTATCCATCACAATCAAGTACTTCATCCCGGGGATGCAAGGCTGGTTCAACATACGCAAGTCTATAAACGTAATTCACCACACAAACAGAACCAGAGACAAAAACCTCATGATTATCTCAATAGATGCAGAGAAGGCCTTTGACAAAATTCAACAGCCCTTTATGTCAAAAACTCTCAATAAACAAGATATCGATGGAACATATCTCAAAATAATAAAAGCTATTTAACGACAAACCCACAGCCAATATCATACTGAATGGGCAAAAACTGGAAGCATTCCCTTTGAAATCTGGCACTAGACAAAGATGCCCTCTCTCACCACTCCTATTAAATATAGTATTGGAAGTTCTAGCCAGAGCAATCAGGCAAGAAAAAGAAATAAAGAGTATTCAATTAGGAAAGGAGAAAGTCAAATTGTCTCTATTTTGCAGACGACACGATTGTGTATCTAGTAGACCCCATCGTCTCAGCCCAAAATCTCCTGAAACTGATAAGCATCTTCAGCAAAGTCTCAGGATACAAAATCAATGTGCAGAAATCACAAGCATTCCTATACACCAATAACAGACTTAACAGACAGCCAAATCAAGAACGAACTGCCATTCACAATTGCTACAAGGAGAATAAAATACCTAGGAATACAACTAACAAGGAATGTAAAGGACCTCTTCAAGGAGAACTACAAACCACTGCTCAACGAAATAAGAGAGGACACAAACAGATGGAGAAACATTCCATGCTCAAGGTTAGGAGGAATCAATATTGTGAAAATGGCCATACTCCCCCAAAATAATCTATAGATTCAACACTATCCCCCATCAAGCTACCTATGACCCTCTTCACAGAACTGGAAAAAAACCACCTTAAACTTCGTATGGAGCCAAAAGAGCCTGCATAGCCAAGTCAATTCTAAGCAAAAAGAACAAAGCTGGAGGCATCACACTACCTGACTTCAAACTATACTACAAGGCTACAGTAATCAAAACAGCATGGTACTGGTACCAAAACAGAGCTATAGACCAATGGAACAGAACAGGCCTCGGAGACAATGCCACACATCTACAACCATCTGATCTTTGACAAACCTGACAAAAACAAGCAATGGGGAAAGGATTCCCTGTTTAATAATTGGTGTTGGGAAAACTGGCTAGTCATGTGCAGGAAGCAGAAACTGGACCCCTTCCTGACACCTTACACTAAAATTAACTCCAGATGGATTAAAGACTTAAACATAAGACCTAACACCATAAAAACCCTGGAAGAAAACCTAGGCAAAACCATTCAGGACATAGGCACATGCAAGGACTTCATGACTAAAACACCAAAAGCATTGGCAACAAAAGCCAAAATAGACAAATAGGATCTAATTAAACTCCAGAGCTTCTGTACAGTAAAAGAAACAATCATTAGAGTGAACTGGCAACAACGGAATGGGAAAAAATTTTTGCAATCTACCCATCTGACAAAGGGCTAGTATCTACAAAGAACTAAAACAGATTTACAAGAAAGAAAACATTCAAAAGTGGGTGAAGGATATGAACAGACACTTTTCAAAAGAAGACATGTAAGAGGCCAACAAACATATGAAAAAATGCTCATCACCACTGGTCATTAGAGAAATGCAAATCAAAACCACATTGAGATACTATCTCATGCCAGTTAGAATTGCGATCATGCCTCAGCCTCTTGAATAACTGGGATTACAGGAACCTACCACTGTGCCCCTCTAATTTTTGTATTTTTTTGTAGGTCCAGGGTTTCACCATGTTGGCCAGGCTGATCTCAAACTCCTGGCCTCAAGTGATCTGCCTGCCTCAGCCTCCCAAAGTGCTGGGATTATAGGCAGGAGCTACTGCGCCCAGCCTCTTTTTTCAGTTTATGCATTAAAGCTCTTTATTTGTAGTTTGTTTAATATACAGGAGTGGTGAGAATCATATCCTTTTCTCTCAGCTAATTTTTACAACACTCCTAATTCAATGCTCATTCCTTTTTCACTGCTTTGAAGTTTTGCTTTTTAATCACATGTAAAATATGTGTATTTTTCATTTTTCTAAAATATTTTTTCTCTGTTGTTTAAAACTACAGTCTTACACCAGAGCCACATTGTTTTAACTATTGTAACTTTATAATTTAACCTAATGGCAGTGTAAACCTTGCCTCATTATTATTCAACCTTTTCTTAGTTACCAGTACTCATTGTGTTTGTGAAGAGAGCCTGGCCTTTGTGCTTGTACAGCCATCAATCTGAGCCTCATCTTTGCCTTTTTCATCTCTCTGACCTTAGGCACGTAGCTTAATTTTTCTGAGCCTCACATTATTCTTCCATTACAAGGAAATAATCCCGCCTTCACTGGTTTGGGTGAGATTGAAAGACATAACGTATGTGAAGTGGTTAGACACCTAGTAAGTGTTTAGGAAATGACATTGTCATTATTTATGTGAAAATTACAGTAATTTTGTCAGGTTACAAAAAATATCCATTTGGGGAGAATGAACATAAATACGTTTATATTTAGTAACAGAGCTCTTTCATGTATGTTCTTCAGTAAAGATTTATGCTTTTTCTTACAGGTATTACATGTTTCTTTATTAAATTTATTGTATTTGTGCATTTGACATGTAAATAATTTAAGACCATTTTATAATTAGGATTCTGTCACTTACTGGCAGATGTGGCTTAGAAAAAATCTCTGAGCCTTGGTTTCCTATCCATTAAAATTAGTCATCTTCCTTTCTTATAGGGTGGTTAATAGGAGCATAATGAGACATTGTATGTGATGGCATATTAAAAGTAAAGAAAGTGAAATAAAAGGTGAAATAAGTTGGACCCAGATTCTGTTCACAATAAGCTCCCGTGTGGTTTTAGTAACAGGTTCTGTTTTGAAGCTACTGTAGGGTGAGGGGGAGGGATTTCTTTTGGAAGAGAGGTGGCATGGGATAGAGGATGGAAAGCTCCAGGTAGTTTTGGTGGTTTCTTTCTGGCCATTTTGGACGGTCTCAGCTCAGGGGGCAACAAGAACCTTGTCATGTTTCTACTGTGGGTAAATGTCAGCTACTTCCAGTGGACAGTGGAGGCAGCTCTGGGGCAGTATGGGCCTGAGGCCTTGGCTGAGTGCATTGGGGAGTCCTGTGCTTTATTATCAGGTTGTGGTAGTGGTGAGTGCTAGGAGATGTTTCCAGCACATTGGAAGGAATGTCATGTTGCAAGGAGGAGAGGCAGCTGCTCAAGGCACCTCAGACCCTCCTTAGTGTTAGTGGCCTGGCAGGGAAGGGGGGGTTACTGAACCTTTAATTATAACTGGAGTTCATACATAGAACATGTATATAGATATTTCCAAAGCTGTGGACTTACAGTTTTTAAAATTTGTTTTCATATGAAAAATATTTTTAAAGTGAACAAACTAATTTAAATTTACTGTAGTCAAAATACTGGATTCTTTACTTTTTGCTTTATTTGACAATACTGATAGCAATTAAAACAGCCAAAATACTAGATTCTTTCTTCTTGCTTTATTTGATAATGCTGATAGAAATTAAATAGGTATAAGTGTATTTTTTTCTAATTGCTATTTTACTGAAAGCATGTATGTGTGTGTGTATGTGTGTATATATATATGTGTCTACACACACACACACTATATATTTATTTATTTATTTATAAATGGCAAATGAAATCTTAAATCCAGAATAGGGTAGTCTTAAAATAGAGCAAAGACAAAAGCTTTTAAAATGTTAAACAAAAGTACAGTTGAATTTTGATTAATGAATGTGGGGGTTGGGAGTGCCATCCCTTGCTCACTTGCACAGTTGAAAATCAATGTATATCTTTTGACTCCCCCAAAACTTAACTACTGATAGCCTCCTGTTGACTGGAAGGCTTACTTATAAATAGCTGATTAATAGATATTTTGTATGTTACATGTAGTATATGCTGTATTTTTACAATAAAGTAAGTTAGATAAAAGAATATTAAAGTTATAAGGAAAATATATTTACTATTCCTTAAGTAGAAGCGGATCATCATAAAAGTCTTCATCTTCATTGCCCCCACTTTGTGCAGGCTGAGGAGGAGGAGGAAGAGAAGGGGTTGGTCTTGCTGTCCCGGGTGGCGGAGGCGGAGAAACTCTGTGTATAAGTGGACCCACGCACTTCAAACCTGTATAGTTCATGGGTCAACTGTATAGTCTAAAACTGCTATTTAAAATTAAAAAATCAACTTGTGACCATAAAGTATTCTCTTTTGGGGACTGAATGAATGAACTCTGAATGCGGCAGTGGAAATGAACATGATGATTGCGTTATGTGGCTTTGGCACTAAAGCGTTTTTCCCGCTTTTCCTTTCTGCACAGATCAAAAGCTGCTTTGCGTCGCAGTTGGAGCAGCACCCCCACTGCAGGGAGCATTGAAGGGAGCGTGAAGCTGCACGAGGGGTCTCAGGTCCTGCTCACGAGCTCTAATGAGATGGGTACTGTTAGGTATGTGGGCCCCACTGACTTTGCTTCAGGTATCTGGCTTGGACTTGAGCTCCGAAGCGCCAAGGGGAAAAATGATGGGTCAGTGGGTGACAAGCGCTATTTCACCTGTAAGCCGAACCACGGAGTCTTAGTTCGACCGAGCAGAGTGACCTATCGGGGGATTAATGGGTCAAAACTTGTGGATGAGAATTGTTGAGTTAAGCTTCTAAAATAGTAAATAAACTTGAATATATATATTTGGTGTAAATAAAGAGTCCATGGTAAATGGTTTACTTTAGCCATATTTAAAATTTGAAAATAGAGTTATCATCTTAAAAATCATTATAACAATTCAGAGAGAGTTCTTTACAAAGCCATGAATATGAACTCTGGGGAATCATGGTTCTTTTAAAGCAATTTTCAAAATAAGTATCATTTAAAGCTTTAGGTCCCAAGAAAATTCTGGGACTCAGGAAAAAAAAGTGCCATCAGGTGTTACATTTCTTTGCTTATTCTGTTTTAATTTTACACATCATAATGGATTTTTCTTAGCGCCCTAATTGTGAAGGGTTTCTCTAGCTTTGGTTACGTGTAATGTTCACATGACCTTTATTTGTCAAGCATTTTTGGAATTTTTCCTTCTTTCCGTGCTTTATTACTGATAAGACCAATAAGAGAATAGTAGCTGGATGACTAGTATATTTTTTATATATTTTGGTAAAATTAGTTGCCCTTTCAGAAATGCCTCATCTAAAGATACATGATAACTTTGGAGTTGGAAGGGGCCTTAGAGGCTCTCTGGCTCTGCTTCTTGCCCATTGCCAAATACTGAAATGGAAGCCTATCTTACCTGCGGTCACTAACCGGTTGGTTAACTGAGCTAAGAATAGAATGTGGGTCTCCTCACTTGTGGCCCAGTGTTCTTTCCTCTGTACAAAATGTTTAATCTCAGATTTTTCTTCTGCTGCTTGACTGCTTCATCTGGATGAACTACAAAAAATCCATGATTAAGGTTTATGAATTCAAGTAATACTTAGAATTTTTTTGCATAAACTTACTTAACTTCCTTATTGGATATGTTTGTAACACATAAACACGAAGCACTTTTAAAACATGATGCACTTTTCCCTTTGTGAAGAATTTGCCATCCTTTCCTTCTGGGATACGAGAAACATTAAAAAAAAAGTATTTAACAGAAGAGAGCAAATTAAGATGTATTGGGAAGGGTGTATTAGTTATTAAATGTTTATAATATCTGGATTTTTTTGTTTTATTACTCATAGAACTGGTGTTCTGTTTGCTGTTTTTATATCTCCAATTGTTGCAGAGTTCAGCCTATTATAAAGCTACAGAACTGTATTTTCATTTTCTTCCTTGGGCACATGATAACAAACTAAGCTTCATAATCGCGTGATGTCATCATGTAAAATGTTTGTATTGTGTTAGGGATTGCTGTTTATGTCCTGTCTGCGTAAAGATTTATCTTTTATTGTAAGCATTTAGACTTTACCACAGAAATATTGGAACAGTTTGCTTTATAAGATTAAAAAGTATCCTTCAGAATGGAGCTCGCCTTGTGCTTAGAAATAATATGTTGAACTATTTTGCAATATACTATTTTAAATCTGAATTCTGCCACTTTGCTGCCTTTTTTAAATAGTGTGTGGTGTTTCAAATACTGCTAGAGCTATTTTCCTGAAATACATTTGCAAAATAAGGCTGCTTTGTAATCAAGGAATATTTTTATTGATAGAAGGAAATGACTGTACTGAGATTGAAAAGTAAACTTATTTTATTATGTAGATTATTTCTTAAAAATTCTATTTATACCTTAACTTGAAATCCATGACCACACCAAACTTGGTTATTCATAATTTTTCCTGTTAAATATAAAACACTGTAAGTTAAAAACAGTAGTGCCAACGTTTAATTTATTTTTGAGGTCAAGGAACGGTTGTTTTCTTTATATTTAGATGAGGATTAACTCCATATAACATGTATGTTTACCTATACTATACATGCAAATTAGGTGTTTTCATTTGTGTTTTGCTTATGAAATGTCATTTAAAGTTCACTTCTTGAGCATCAATAAAAAGGGAAGCTGTGTGGTTTTGGAATGGTATCTTGTCATTTACCGTATTTGCAACTCTCCTTTTCTCAGTCACTCAGGGTACGTATGCTTTGAAAAAGTTTTTTTTTTTCCTCGTGGTAATGGCTTGGATTTGTCCTGTCCCTATAAAGAGTATTAAAAAGTATCATGCTTTCTACCCAACAACTTATGTTCGTAGCCACCCCTCCTATTAGTATTGTTTTGATGAATAGTGAGTGATTTAAGAAAAGAATGTATTTCTACAGTTAGGATTTCATTTATTTAGGGTAGGATGGAACACTTTGAATTTAGATTAAAAAGTAGAAATAATTACCTACCTTTTACTAAAAAAAAAAAAACTTTGTTTCTATACTTAGGGTGATTTTGGGGGATATTTCTAAGTCTGTGAGAGTGTTGAGATGCAGCTGTTTGCTGCCTGTGAACTGTGGTGTTGTAATCTTGCTGTAAATCTCTGGCACTTCCTCCCAAGAGCCTCTGGCTCCCCTCTCATGTTTTATTTTTCTGTTTAGCATTTGGTCATGCTTACTACTTACTACAGCTTCTTGCTTACTATTTCTTTCTCCCTTCACTAGATTGAGGAGTGGATTTTTGACTGTTTCGTTTTGTTCACCACTTTATCCCCAACACCTAGAATAATACTTGGCACCTCCTAGATGCTTGGTTTTGTTGAGTGAACAAAGGCAGTAAAGATTGTTTGGAAATACAGATACTATCTAGCTAGCTTCAGGCAAATGGCCTTGCGAGACCAGGCCACGGAACAGGTAAGTTTTCTTAGACACGGAAGGAAGGAGGACAAGAAAAGTTTGAATCCAGGAGCCCAGCTTACCCCTGAAGAGTGCCGTGTACAAGACCACAGATGTTTAGTGGCACAGCGGTAGGGATTGGGGGAGGGAAGATGTAGTAGGACCACGTGGGGCAGCTCCCTTTCCATTCTGCCTGGGACAAACTTTGAATTCCTATTTTAACATGATAATTTAGAGAACATGGTCTAATATAGAATGAACTGGATCATTCCCAAGTGGGGGATAACGTTGATCTCCAGTATTAAATTTTTTTTTTTTTTTGAGGTAGAGTTTTGCTCTTGCTGCCCAGGCTGGAGTGCAATGGCGCGATCTCGGCTCACCACAACCTTGGCTCACTGCAACCTCCGCCTCCTGGGTTCAAGGGATTCTCCTGCCTCAGCCTCCCGAGTAGCTGAGATTACAGGTGTCCACCAACACACCTGGCTCATTTTTTTTGTATATTTAATAGAGACAGGGTTTCATTGCGTTGGCCAGGCTGGTCTTAAACTCCAGACCTTAGGTGATCCACCTACCTTGACCTCCCAAAGTGCTGGGATTATAGGTATGAGCACCATGCCCAGCTGTATTTTTATTTCAGAGTTTTATTTTGAGGCTACCTATTTAGAATGTGTGATAACATTATTTAAACCACATGAGCCAATGGCTGGAATCCTATTATGTTAAAATCATTCTTAATTGAGACACAGTTCTAGTAATTTTAACTACTCACCAGATGGATATTTGTTATCTAAATAACAAATGACTAAATGACTCCGAGACGTGTAATATGCGTTGCCACATTGCAAGCCAATAGAATTAATTTTTTTAATTTTTATGCCCTTTGCTTCACTACACTTATTTCTAATACAAATACAGTGGTTAATACAAAACTCACGTTATGTATATTTTTAGTAATTGTTTAATATCCCTTAGTACACAGGCCCTATTTACAAACAGTGTCACATACTCTGTTTGAATATAAAATAAACATTCCTAATGAAGTTCGTGCATAGGCTGAACAAGTTAAACTTGCAGGACATGTTAAGATTGTATTATGAGAGAAGATGATGCCTTTGCATAGGCAAAAAGATTTTGTTATATTATTTTTTTTGCTAATCCTCCTTTTTTTTTTTGAGACAAAATCTCTCACTCTTGTTGCCCAGGCTGGAGTGCAATGGCGCGATCTCGGCTCACTGCATACTCTACCTCCCAGGTTCAAGCGATTCTCCTGCCTCAGCCTCTTGAGTAGCTGGGATTATAGGCATGCATCCCCATGCCCAGCTATTTTTTAGCAGAGACGGGGTTTTACCATGTTAGCCAGGCTGGTCTCGAACTCCTGACCTCAGGTGATCCGCACCCCCTCACCCTCCCAAAGTTCTGGGATTACAGGCATGAGCCACTGTGCCCGGCCACTAATGCTCCTTTTTATTAGAGAAAAAGAAGTGTATAGTGGTGGAATTCGAGTAGACAGGCACATATTACTGACGTTAATATCATTTCATTGTGCGTGGTCGAAATGAAACTTTTTGTTTTATAGCTCTCCCTTGAGAACGGCATCAAGGTGTAGGGGAAGGATTTTTCCCTTTATCTTTTTAGAATGTCTTCCAATGAATAGAATATTCATCATGATAAATCAGCAGCAAATTTCATCATTTATTCTACCTTTCAAATAGGGCAAGCATAGTGGTCATGGTGGTGCTGAGAAGGGGCAGGGAGTTCTGAATTATTAAAGATATTTCAGGTGTTTAAATTGAGGCTGTTAGCTTAAAACATAATCTGTTCCCAAGGATCACTGGTGTCATTTTTAAAATGCTCATAAATCTGGTTTAAGTTCAGTTCTGAAATCCCAGATGAACCTAGATATGTGAGTTTGCTACTACTGTAGCTGTATACACACTCATACCCCAGTAGACTCCTGTGTCAGGAGGAATTGGAGGAAGTTGGTCTAGGATTAGATATTTAGTCAGAGTTATTTCAACTGGCTAAATAAAATAAAATAGGGATCAGTTTAACTCAGCAATCTAACTATCCTATAGTGATTTTGAATTTTAGGCATTTCTAAAGCATTGAAGGTTAAACTCTGCAAGTCCTGTGTTCTTGGCCTGTGTCTATCTGATGGAGATTAAGTTCTTTCAGTTCCAGCCCTTCATGGCTCTATTCCAAGTAGACTTACCTTATTGAAGACTGAACTAATTTTTATTTTTCACATAACAGATCACATCAGACTGACATGGAGATGAATCATGTTAAGATTATATGCACAGCTTCAAGCTATGCTTTCTGTTCTGTTCTGTAGTATGACTTCTGAGATTCAGCCTGAAACTCAGTCAACAGTGTTAATGACATTTGCTGCCCCTGACAGTTCTTGTTGTGAAGGATGGGTGTTACTATCCAGTATCTTGGGGGGGGGGGAAGAAAGCCTAAAATGGATTTTTAAATGAATTTTAATAGTCATAATGTCATAAAAATTCTCATATTGTTGGCAAGGGGAAGTGGACTTTGCATTACAGACAATACAGAGCATTACAGAGCAGAAGAATAAGGTGAATTATAGTTGCCTTTATTGAACCTGCTAATACAAATGGATTTCTAATAAGAATTCCAATACTTTACACATATCAGTGAAAATATTGTAATTTTTTCAGATGATATTTTCTCTTTCTTGAAGGGGATAGAGCTTAGGGAATTAAGAAATAGCATGAGATTCTTGAGGCCTCACTTTACACCCCCTGGTGTGTGACAAAGGAAAATCCAATGTAATTTTCTGCTTTAGTTTCTTATCCTTTATAAAACATCACCACCTGCTTCCTGGCACATACTTGAGGAAAAAGAATTTCTATCTTGAAAATTACTTTATTTCTTCCGAGAACTGTGAAATATTACATAAATATTACTTTGAGAATAATGCAAAAAGATTTAAATGGTTTCTTTTCTCAACTATTAGATGCAGTAAAATATAGAAAATGTGCCCACAGTCTTCACAGTCTTATCTTGGTGGGGTGTTTGAATTGGCTATCTTTTGGATTCCCCTGTTTCTACGGATCCATTATAAAGCTATAGTGTTCACAACAGGTTTCCAAAAATTACCATCCATTGGCGGTGGATATCTCTACAAACCTGAAAAGAGTGGTTCTATCCAATCCTGTGGTAACTGTGAGACTGGACACCTGTTCTTAATGAATTCCCCATCATAATGGCACTGGGATGCACTTGTTGAGGTGCGTCAGAATCCACAGCTGCCTCCTGCTCTCAAACACCTGGCTTGCTCTGGGCTTTGCTACCTCCCTTTGGGAATGGGCGTCAGTATGCTTTGGCTGTGTCCCCACCCAAATCTCATCTTGAATTGTAGCTACTATAATCCCCAAGTGTCATGGGAGGCACCTAGTGGGAGGTGATTGAATCATGGGGGTGGGTTTCCCTGCTATTCTCATGATAGTGAATAAGTCTCATGAGATCTGATGGTTTTATAAAGGGCAGTCCCTCTGCACAGGCTTCTCTTGCCTGCCCTCAGGTAAGACATGCCTTTGCTCCTCCTTTGCTTTCCACCATGATTGTGAGGCCTTCCCAGCCATGTGGAACCATGAGTCCATTAAACCTCTTTTTCTTTATAAATTACCCAGTCTCAGGTACGTCTTTATGAGCAGTGTGAGAACGGACTAATACAGGCACTGAGAGGTGCAAATTGGCAACTGACAAAAAGTGCATCAGATATAACATCAAATTTTAGGTATGATAAAAGGTAAGTTTTATGGTTTTACTTTGCTAATAAGGTTTCCATTGTAGCAAATGTAACGAAGAGAAATAAGTGGTGTGGCACAGAAAGCATGAAAGTCATTAAATCGACATGACTCATAGTTCTGCCGGCTTTGCTGCTTTCTGGAAATCATCCCTGATTAATCTCATTTTGCTATGGTAAGGATTTGATGATTTGTTAAAGAGATCTTTGAATAGAAGGATCTTTACACAGAGGACTGATACTAAACTCTCTGATCTACGTCTACGTAAAGATTACATATAATTTGTCTCACTGGGATAAGAGTTAGGGTCAACTGATTATGGTTGGGTGTTGGGATTTACCTTACACAGGCAAAGTCCTACAGAATCACAGACTTCACAGTTAGAAGGGGCCTTTGAGACCAACTCTTTTTATTTTTTTGAGATGGAGTCTTGCACTGTTGCCCAGGCTGGAGTGCAGTGGTATGGTCTCCGCTCACTGCAACCTCTGCCTCCCAGGTTCAAGCAATTCTCCTGCCTCAGTCTCCCAAGTAGCTGGGATTAAGGCATCTGCCACCATGCTCGGCTGCTGATTTTTTGTATTTTTAGTACAGATGGGGTTTCACTATGTTGGCCAGGTTGGTCTTGAACTCCTGACTTCATTTTTTAAATAAGGAGAGTTTCAGTAAGTTGCTTCAGTCAGGGAGGTAGGTAATTGCAGTCTAGTATTAGTAGGTCTCTTAACTCCTGCCTGGTCTGCTTGCTGTTTTCTTAAGTAATTGAAGAGTGTTCAACTATACAAGATGATATAATCATCTGAAATTTTTTCAATCTGATATTCATCTATGTTAGCAAATAAGCTCTTCTAATATGTAAATATTCTAGGGAGAATTACTACCCTAGCTGTTAAGGTTTCGATGTGAGTTAGCTTAATAAGACTGTCTTTCACCTAACACCAGCTGAAATGAACATTAAGTGATGGCAGGAAAAATAACTGGGTAAGTTCTCCCAAGGAGGTAAAAAGTCTTAGGAAATTGATGGGGCGGGGAGAGAGCCTGAGGATGTCAAGAAGAGGGATATAAGAAATGGACATGTGAAGGCATTGAAGACTAATTTTGGTCCTTGCACTTTTTCTGAGGTTAGATTTGTAGTGCCATCTTTCCATGTGAAGGGGAACGCACAGGTTTTACACTTACTGAATGCTGAAGAGAGGAAGGTGGTTACTGTAGTTTTGTGGTCACAGTTCATGTAACTTCCTGTCCCCTCAGCCTCCCATATAGTAGTCTGTTCTTACCAAGTTTTTAGAATGTTTTAGAGTTGTTAGGCTACAGCTAAAAATGTTTTGCAGTTGAGTAGTGCATCAAAAATTAAACGTCCCCACTCAGGACACCAAATAAAAGTAGAATCTTAATAGAAGGCTTACTGTTTCTTCTCAGTAATGATCTTTTATTTTAGAGCAGCATGTCTAGGATTATGGGAATGCTGGTTTTCCTTTTTATGTTCACACAACACAGGAGCCATCTGCTGCAATGAAATTAGCAAAGTCAAATTGTGTGTTCTTTAGGGGCTCATTTTAAAAGCCATTAAAGCCAGGTTGACAACACACTTCATACAGTTTCATGAATCTTGTCATGGAAAATTGTTATTTAGAGTCACCTGAATTCAGATGCATCTCATTGTAGGTCTGTAGAGCTCATATGGATTTTAATCCTGCGATTACTAGTGAAAATAAATTAAAATGGCTTGATTATTCAAATTTCTTAGTGGTGTGCTCTGGGAATTTGGATATAAAGGCCCATGTTTTACAGAATAAAGTTAACTGTAGTTACCTAATGCCTTACAGCTATAGGGTTTACTAAGTACTATGTGGAGATGCCAAAATTTTTTAAAAAGAATTACTGAAATTGTGGTAGAGACTTTACAGTCTTCTTTTGAGCTGAAGAGGAGTCGGGTTTTCACAGGGTTCTTGCCACCGTCATTAGCGTTAGGTCGGAGGAATAAGTTCTCGTGGTCAGTTGCACAGTAGGGTGACTGTGGTTAACAATAATGTATATTTCAAAATAGCTAGAAGAGAAGATTCTGGATGTTCTTACCACAAAGAAATGATAACTGTATGAGATCATGGATATGCTAAATGCCCTGATTTGATTTTTATAATATATGCATGTATTGAAGCATCAGATGGTACCCTGTAAATACACATTATTATCTGTCAGTGAAAACAAAACCAAGTGACAGATGAGGAAAACGTAGCACAAATGGGAGAGCCAAAAGAGGGCTGGTTGTGAGTGGGGACAGTAACCGCCGCTGAGCACGAGGGCAGGGAGGCATAGACATACCTGGCCCCGCACCCACCCCCACCTCACATGGGGGTTACCAAGGTGTAAGAGGGGGATGCTTGTGCTTTCACACAGTTTGAGCTCCCTGAGGAGCTGCAAGGAAGGGAAGTGATTGTCCTTCTTTTATGTATGGAGACACTGAGGTACCAATGGGCCAGATAACCCAAGGGAAGTCAGAACTCAGACCCTAACTGGAAGAAGAGAATCCAGTCTCTTAGGAGAGCATACTCTTCTTAAAAAGTGTATTCCTGCTCATCTGAATTGCTGTCATCTTGAGGTACAACATATTAACAAACTGGTCATTGCTCACAAATTGCCATTTTCCCAATGGAATAGTTGTGAACTTTCGATGGGCTTCTTTATAGACATAGGATATAAATAATTATGCTAGATTATGGTTTAATTAACATAGCTTCTGCAAACTTGTGTCCATTCCTATTCTGGGTGGAACTTTCTATCATGGTTGGTAAGTTTATTAAAGCCCATAGCGCCTGTATGAATTGTAGCCATATGGCTGGAGCAATATTTGAGTGGACAGTAGTCCAGATTAATATGCTGATCCCCATGGGTTACACCAACTTAAATGAAACATCTTGAGGTCGTCGCGTCTCAGTGTGGAGCTGTTTATTTACTTATCCATGTACACAAGCTTTTAAGACTTGACTTATTTACATGAAAGTTGATACCAACAAGGACGATTAGAGAGATCAACAAATCAATCTCAGTGGTAGAAAGGCACAACCTGAAAATGTAATGGATTTGTAGTTTCTAAAAGTGGAAAGAAATATTTCCCCCATGAATAACAAAAAGATGGCTGTTTAACCAGATAGCTTATTCCCTGCTTCATTGGTTATGGATGGTACAAATATAAAACAGAAGTGTTTCAGTTATTGACAGCTCCTCTGTCATTATCCTGTAGGAAGAGTGTTTCTCAGAGTGATATTCTTGAGCCCCTTCAGGTGGTCTGTGAGTTAAATAATGGTTATATGATTAGGCTACTTTTGTGCCTGGCATGAACCAAAACTTTACTGATAAGTTTATTTAGCGATGAATTGTGTATCTCTGATGAAAATATTTTTGGCAGTTAAGCAGGTAAGGAAAGTAGCCCCTGGGGGCATCAGTGCTTTTACAGATGCACACTCCCAACTCCAGGGCAAGGCAACTGCCTTCCAAGAAGGGAACAGTTGTCTGGTATTGGCTTTTAACAGAATGGCTTTCCCACACTGAAAGTGATGCTTTTGATGCAGGTGAAGGTCGAAAAAAGGCATTTATCTATCACACACACACACATACACATAGTCCTTTTGTTTGGTAATGGTTAGTAACTAGTAGTAAGAGAATGCTTTCCTCTTCAATGCTTTGGCGTAGCTACCAACAGGAAAGAAAGTGGGCATGAGGATAGAGGAGAAGCAGAAAGAGAATGGAATGAAGACTGACTGTTAAAGCATTCTTGCATAAGTATGTGTGTACAATTGAACAGATTCCCAATGGGTTTTCATGGAAGTAAAATTCATCTGTGAAAACCAAATTAAGAACTCCCACTCTCACATGTCAGTGTCAACCTCAACTCTCCAAGGGTTCCACTATTCCTTTCCTCATTGCCTCCTAGGGAAAAAATTCTTTGTTTACATCTGACTTTGACAGCTATGCAAATTATGCTATGTGTATTTCAGCACATTTGTGTTCCCAGTGTACTAGGATCACATGATGGAGAGAAAATACAGGTTAGCCATGGAAGGAAAGGGACTGCATTAGCGCCTCTCCTTAGGACCACCAGCGGCCTGTTCCTCCTGGGGCCCTGTCCATCTCTACAGGTAGGAGCTTGGGTTTGGTAGTCACTCCATGACTGAAACGAATAGAAGGTTTTGGCTTAAGATGTATTGACACTTTTATGCCCATGAGTGGATATGTTTCTATGCTTCCAGGTATCACTGCTGCTTAAAATTAGCTTTTACACAATATCATCAGTTTAATTAGTGGAAAATTTTAAAGTAGTTTATTAACTCTTGAGTTTTAAATCCAGTAGGAAACCTCACACTCAGTTTTTCACTTTTAGTAGGAGGGTTTTCTTAAGGCATGAGGTATATATTAATAGGATGTTTGAGTCTCTGGATCTGTATCGGTGCTTTATCCCACTCAAAGCACTTGGGATGTATGCATTTCACTTAGATGAGTATATACACATTGCTGCTATACTACTGGAACTACTCACGACATTTTACAATTGGTGATGAATCAGCACAATTAAAAGCATCTAACTGTCACCTAAAGTGACATTTCAGTTGTCTATGATTTTTCAAGTAAAGAATGTCTTTCCCCATGCTGAGTCATTACAAATAAATAACTCCTTTATTTCTGTTCCCTCTCCCCTCAAATGGTTCATGTCCACATCAACAAGGTAAGGAAACGTCTATGAGCCTATGAAACATAGTAGCAGCTAATTCTGACTAAAGTGAAGCAGAGCACACACAGTTTAAAAGAAGCATAAGGAAGTATACAACAAACATGCATAAAAACCTTACGCAACCACGTCTGGGCCTTGTATTTATCATCACTCATTTTTATGACATTTTCTTCTTTTGAAAGAATAGGATGAACCCATGCTCAAAACCTTTCTAAAAAGCATTTTGAAAATCAGTTTTTTTTTTTTTTTTTGGTGGCACTTCAAAATAAGCTGGCACAAAACAAAAAGTGACATTTAGTCTCTGGTGTGTGAAGGAGCCATTACATCTCTCTCCAACTTGGGCTTAGGGATCCCAAGGAAGAGACGTGAGTGTGCGACCGAGCTCAGGGCCCAGGCTGCTGCATGCTATTCTTGCTCTTCAGAATGGTGTCCTCATAGTGGCCAGCTCCAGGGGCAGTAGCGGCCTCTAAGGGCAAGCCCTGTTGCTGGTAGCCGTAATTGACATTCCCACAAGGGAAGTGACGTAGCCTGAACAGAGGTACCTCCTTCATATTGGCAGTCAGTGAAGAGGGCTCTAGGAGCAGAGAGGCCCCCGGAAGTCTCCCAGTTGCAACGTTAGGTGGGACAGTACAGCTTCCCTCAAGCCCCAGGTTACCCCTCTCGTGTGGCTCCTTCTTTGCTAGAGGATTGTTCTTTTTGGTGGGTTTCTCTGTAAACCAGGAGCCGTACGTTGGGTTCCACAAGCTGGTGGGTTTGTTTCTGGATCCCCTGGACCTTGTGCAACTCCGAAGGGGGGTTGGACTGAGCGAATGCCATGTTAACGTGTCCCACTTCCACGGCTGGCCCTCTAGGGACTTGAACAGAGACCTCTGTAGCTGTGGGTTTCTTTGCAGCCTTGCCAGAGGAGGTGGTAGGCAGCCGTGGTGGGGCAGCTGGGCCGCGCTCCTCCTCCCCACGTTTCGCTTGGTGGGAGACCAGGAGAGGAGGGACCCCCTCAGGGTCCTTGGGCCGCACGGGCACTTTCTCTTCCTCTTCCACAAGTGGACCGTATTCTATCGGCAAAGCAGTGTTGATTACATCTGGGTCCTACCATAGAAGAAACGATTACAACTTTGAATCAGAGACAAAAACTGTTGTTGGCTCTAGAAGACACCTGAGAGGTGATGTTATCTAAACATATTCTACAGACGAGGAAACCGGTATTTATTGAGAAGGCATTGGGGCATAAGAAATGAATGGAAAGTCATCCTTATCCTCGAACACCTTAGAGGACATGTGCTATAATGGAAGTATGTCCTGGTGCCTGGGACAGAGTGCAGAGGAGGAGATCTTTGGCCAATTTTTAAAGATCAGTGGATTTTTTAAAACAAGGTCTGACTGCACTGTAAAGGCATGGTGACCCCTATGACCCACATGTACACCTCTGGAGGGCCTTCTGGAATTAGAAAACCTGAAGTAGCTGGAAAATCATGAAAAAACGGAAGGACAATCAACCCCTGTAGCGCCTAACTAACTAATCTGAGACATTCTATTGTTTCTCATTCCAGCCTCAATTGACAAGGCCATTGGACTTTGTAACTGACCTTGACAAACCTCGTGACTCCACACCCTACAACCCCCTCCCAGCTTACAAAAAAACACCCTAAACTGTAACTTCCGTAACTTTCCACTGTTTTACCCCAAATCTATAAAATCAACTCCTATCCCACTGCCCTTTGCTGACTCTTTCAGACTCAGCCTGCCTGCACCCGGGTGAATAAACAAAAACAGCCATGTTGCTCACACAAAGTCTGTTTGGGAGGTCTCTTCTTTCAGAGCATGCGTTTTAACATTTGGTGCTGAAAACCCGGGACAGGATTGGGGACCCCAGCCCCCTGTCCCTGCTCCCTCTCTGGGAAGAGATCCACCTGAGACCTCAACACATCAGACCAGCCCAGCGGCTTGCGCTTAGCGTGCCGAACAGCTCTCTCGCCACCTTCAGATCGGGTAAGCAGTCTCTCCCCCTACCCCTCAATTTTCCTTTAAAACTTTCTCCTAGTAGAGACAAAGAGACACACTCTATCTGTGTAGAGCTGGAGGAGACAGGTCTCTCCCCTCTTGCTCATAAAACTCTTACGTTGGTCACAGACTTGGGAAGACAGTCTTCCCTTGGTGCCTGGTCAATTGTGGGGGATGCCTGCCTTGATCACTCACTCACATTACAGCCCAGGAATCAGTCAGGGACACCTACTGAAAACCCTGGTTGCTGCTCGCTCCTTTTCCTAGTCTCTATTCCTTTCCTTAAAACTTATCTCCTTCTCTATGGGCAATATTCTGCCCTCTATTCCTCAGTTAAAAACATAAAACCTCTTCAACTGTCGCCCTGAACGTCTCATTTTCTGTAACATGGCCTGGCCTCAATACAAATTAGACTATGGTTCCAAATGGCCTCTTCCTCTGCCCACAGCCCACTTCCCAACCTCACACCCACCCGGCTTGCTTACAGTTTAGTCCCGCGGCTACCTCCACCTTGCCCAACAATTCCTGGTTCGAGAGGTGGCTGGAGCCAAAGCCACAGTCGGGGCACACATTCCTTTCCCTTCATCCGACATTTCCCAAATTGGCCATCGGTTAGGCTCCTTTTCATCAGATCCTCCAATACTTAACCCAGTCCTATAATAATTTAAGTCACCTGGAGTGACTTAAATGTCATCCTTCTACTCTCACCCCTGAAAAACGCTTAACAATCAGCCCCTGACATTAAAAAAGCTACAGAAATTAAAATCTGGCCCTCAAATCCTACAATAGGAACTAATCAACCTCGCCTTCAAGGTGTTCAATAGCAGCAGCAGCACATCTCAGAACTACAGATGCTTGTCTCTGCCATAAGACAAACCCCAGTGACACCACCGGCTCACAAAGACTTCGAAGCGCCCAGACTGCAGTGTCCAGCTACCCCTCCCGGACCTTGCTTCAAGTGTCAGAACCTGGCCACTCCTATATGGACACACCTTTTGCTTGGGCCTAACCTTATTCCAGGCACCAGTCTTCTTGGTAACTATCTTCCAATTCTCCAACAGGCAGACATGAAATCCACCAGGCTGCTAATTTCCTCTTACCCCTCCAGATACCTGGCCATATGAAAAAACACCCTAGCCAGAAGGTCAGTCCTAGCTAAAAGCCTAACCCCCTGGTCTCTGCAACCTCGGTGGACAGGACCCTTCCTGGTTGTCTGTAGCACCCCAACCACTGTCCATCTACAAGACCCCCAGTTGGTCCATCATTTCAGGATAAAGCTGTGTCCACCAGACAATTGGCCTGACTCCTCTACTGCCTCCTGGAAGTTGCAAGTATTCTCCCCGACTTCTCCTAAACTTATCTGTATCCCCAAAGTGGAAGAGTAGCCCGATATAAACCTAACATACCTTTTACTTTCATTAGGCATCTTTTTCCTAACACCACGATTTAACGCAGTCACCCCTGCTACTTAAACCACACCTCAGAAAGTCTCTGTTCTAACTGTGCCCAAATTCACTGTACCCGTTGACTTTTACATGCCCTGCTTTTGTTTAAGTTGCCAGTTTACACTTTTCCTCCAGGCAGTCATGGTTTTACCTTCGGTCTGCCACCCTTAATTCTCTGAGTGGATAGATCATCTTCAGTGGCAGGCAACTCTCCAATTCTTCCACCCCATAAAGTCCTCTTTCTTTTATACTCATTCTTACTCTGCTCCCGTTCTCTGCTCATACCCAATCTTGTTAATGAAAGTGAGTGGTTACTTACATAGATACCACACACTTTCTCATGCACCATGAAAACAAGAGCTGTCCCTCCACACAGTTACCCTACCAAACCCCAGTACAACCTTTAACAGCTGCAGCCCTTGCTGGTTCCCTTGGCATTTGGGTCCAAATCCCCAGGCCCCTCAGAACACTTTCTCACCTTTTCAGTTGACACTTCCAGTTCTGTCTAAGCCAAGGACTTTTCTCCTCTGTGGTTCTTCTTCTTACACCTGCCTTTCTACCAACTGGACAGGCACTTGTACCCTAGTTTCCTTACTCCCAAAATTCAGTTTGCCAGCGGGGACGAAAGCCTCCCCATATCCCCCACATGACACGAATGGGTCATTCCATTGATCCCCTTACTTGTGGTTCGGAATTACTACTGCACTCGGCACAGGCATAGCAGGCCTTACCACTTCAATTGTCACCTTCCGTAGCCTCTCTAATGACTTCTCTGCTAGCATTGCAGAATTAACTCAATCACTATCCCTTCTTCAAGCTCAAGTAAATTCCCTGGCTGTGATTGTCCTCCAAAACTGCAGAGGTCTTGATTTTCTGACTGCTGAAAAAGGAGGTCTTTACCTATTCCTAAATGAAGAATGTTGTTTTTATGTAAACCAGTCCGGCCTCGTACATGATGCCATCAATAAATTAAAAGACAGAGCCCAAAAGCTCACTAATCAGGCAAATGGGTATTCTGGACCTGGCTGGACTGGCTGGACACTCTCTAACTGGGTGTTATGGCTTCTTCCAAGCCTTAGTCCTCTGATACCTATCTTTCTCCTTCTCTTATTTGGACCCTGTGTTTTCCAATTAATCTCTCAATTCCCACAAAATCGTATACAAGCGATAATCAATTAGTCAATACAACAAATGCTCCTTCTAACAACCCCACAATTTCACCCCTTGCCCCATTCCCCAGCAGTCTAAATTCTTCCCCATTTTTAGGTTTCCACGCAGTTCCCAATCCCAGTTGAGGAAGCCCTAGAAACATCACCCCATCACTCCTCTGTGCCGGCCTTCCTAATATTCCACTGCCCTCCGCTCTTCATTTCTTTTTCCTTTATATTACTGATATAAACAGGAATGTGAGGTCTGACCATGCCGTGGACAGCACGGCGACCCCCATGACCCACACATACACCTCTTGAGGGCCCTCCGAAATTAGAAAACCTGAAGTAGCTGGAAAATCATGAAAAACGGACGGATGATCAACCACTGCAGCACCTAACTAACCTGAGACATTCTTCTATTGTTTTTCATTCCGGCCTCAATTGACAAGGCCACTGGACTTTGTAACTGACCTTGGTCAACCTCGTGACTCCACACCCTACAACCCCCTCCCATCTTGCAAAAAACTGCCCTAAACTGTAACTTCTGTAACTTTCCACTGTTTACCCCAAATCTATAAAATCAACTCCTATGCCACTGCCCTTTGCTGACTCTCTTTTGGACTCAGCCTGCTCACACCTGGGTAAATAAACAGCCATGTTGCCCACACAAAGCCTGTTTGGGGGTCTCTTCATTCAGAGTGCGCATTTTAACAAACATTAAAATTATTTGTATTATTCCAGTCTAGTTCCAGTAAAATCTTTCCAACTAAAAAAAAAAAAAAGCCTATGTGTTTGACTTAAAGAGTTTAAGAGTAGTGGTGGGGGGGTGGGGGGAGGAGGAGAGGAGGCACATGCCATGTTGGCTTATAGTGTTTATTGCTTGTTCTCTTCCTAGCTACCTTCCATTTCCATTTGGGTACTTTACACTTGATTATAACTTTTCCTGTGCCACATCATCACATGTGCATCTACCATAATGCAGGATTGAAACATTTTTGAGACAGTCTTGCTCTGTCACCCAGGCTGGAGTGCAGTGGTGCAATCTTGGCTCACTGCAACCTCTGCCTCCTGAGTTCAGGCCATTCTCCTGCCTCAGCCTCCTGAGTAGCTGGGATTACAGGACCCCACCCCCTAATTTTTGTATTTTTAGTAGCGACTGGGTTTCACCATGTTGGCCAGGCTGGTGTCGAACTCCTGACCTCAGGTGTTGCACCTGCCTCGGACCTCCCAGAGTGCTGGGATTATAGGCATGAGCCACCGCACCGGGCCTACAGGGGTTCTTTAACTAGTTTAAATGTGAGGGACCCTTTGTGCAACCCAGGAAAGCTGAAGTGCTTTGAGGAAAACCATTTGCAAAAACAGCTTTGTGCTGGATCATTTTCACGATAACAGATTGTAACATAGAAGGACAGAAGCAGTTGCCAGAAGTTTAAGGAAAATTTGTGGAAGAAAAATTAAATTTGGAGAAAGTCATTAATATTTTATGCAAATTGAGAAAAGACCCTCATTACTTAACAGAAAAACACATTAATGTTCATGATTAAAAGAGTTTAAAAATAAAAAATAACTACCTTTGACTTGTTAAAAAATTCTTTGGTTCCCTGTTTTTTAGTAATTTCTATAGTGAATAATTTAAAATATGCTTGTGTAAAACTGCCTCCTTTTAAGAAGGATATCAGAAAAATACTCATAAGAAGGCATGTATGTTTAAGTGGGTGTATTCCATTCACATGACAACAAAATAACCTAATGTCATTAAACAAAGTTCTCTGAAAGAACCCCCAAAAACTTAACATAGGAAGTCTGTATAGATAAAAATGCCAGTTCACCCACCTGAGCTGGAAGAAATAAGAGGATGGGGTAGTGAGGCTGGAAAATGACTACAGTTTGAAAAATGTGTCTGTCTTTAGTCACAATGAAGAGGAGGGGATTTAAAGAAATAGTGGGTAGGCCAGGCGCAATGGCTCATACTTGAAATCCCAGCACGTTGGGAGGCCAAGGTGGGCAGATCACTTGAGGTCAGGAGTTCAAGAGCATCCTGGCCAACATGGCAAAACCCTGTCTCTACTAAGAATACAAAAAAAAAAAAAAAAAAAAAAAAAAATTAGCTGCGTATGGTGACACTTGTCTCTAATCCTGGTTATTTAGGAGGCTGAGGCAGGGGAATCACTTGAACCCAGGAGGTGGAGGTTGCAGTGAGCCAATATGGTGCCACTGCACTCCAGTCTGGGTGACAGAGCGAGACTCTGTCCCAAAAATTAGATAAATAAATAGATAGTGGTTTACTGACTCTTCTAAAAGATTCTCAGAATTAGATAAACTGTCAGAATGAGAGCCAAGAGAGGGAAAGAAAGTGGGTGCAGGGAAGAGATGATTGGACAGAACAAAGGCCTGGTGATGCCTGCAGCCAGGCTGGCCTTGAAGGGGAGGAGAGTATGGGAAGGAAGGTGGTAAGAAATGGCTGCAGAGGCAGAGAAGTTTGTATGAGAGGGAGGAAATGAGGGCATTCTCATATGATAATCTCTACCCTCTTGGTGAGGGAGGAAGCATAGCTGTCTACTGAAAATGAGGGAGAGAAGGAAGTAAACATTCAGAGTCATTACTGAAGGAATAGGAGAGGGATCTGTATAGGAACCCACAGGATTGCTAGAAAAATGTCTGACTTGGACAACCTCTTCAAGCCTTAACTCCTCATCTATAAGGTGGGGATATTTTACATTCCTCAATAAGGATAAAACAAAATACTCAAAAAGTGAATTGTGCAGTATGAACGATACGCAAGTATTATTGATGATGTTAAAATTTCTTCAGATTACTTTGAAATTTCATTCCCTTAATCCTGACCTATACAGGTGGACATATATATATGCAGTTAATTATTTCATATGTTGTTATTTCTCCAGCCAGGCTCTCAACTATTTGAGAGCAGATGTGTTCCATACTTCTGTGAAGCTTCAATTTTGACTAATAGAACTTTAGGCCCCCAGAAGGGACTTGGTAAATTCTTGTGGGCTGGATTGATTCCCGAGTCTTACTGGTGTCTGGCACTGTGTCGTGTGCTGGTGAAGCTACTAGTACTTATTTTACAAAATGGGCAAATGGAGACACCAATCATTTCATTTTAGAGAAAGTTAATATTCACTCTCATGGTCATAAATCTTCTACTCTGACTGGCTTGACCTATTTCATATTTTGGTATTTGCCATCTTTAAGGCTTTTTCATATGGACTAAATGTTGGTCAAGAGGAGAAAATGTTTCTACCTGGGTGCAGTATTCAATCCTCTCCAAAATGATGGCGAAGTTGGGCCTGTCTTCAGGCTGATGTTGCCAGCACTGAGTCATTATCCGGTATCTAAAAGAATAATCACGTGAATTAAAATCAGGAGAAGCACAAGGATGAAACATAAATTTTCTCCCAGCCCTTTTCAAAATGAGACCAGGGTTGCATGGATAATTTGAGGGTGGGAACTCATCTAGGCCCCATGTGCTTGGCATATGCTGCCCCCTGCTGATAGGTCAAGGAAGAGTGCGCAGGTGTACAGGTGTCTAACACACACATCCTGACATTTATGTGAAATTGCTGCTCTCATTCCAGTCCTGAATTAAAGGCACTTTGGGACAGAAATTCCAATTATATTTCCCATCTGCCTTGCTTGTGGGAAGGAGGTGACGGGTGCCAGTCAGGGCAGCAGACATTGCAGGGAATGGAAATCTTTGAAAGCGACTCAGACATATGGTGTAGGGAAGCAGGGGTGAGGCCTGGGACACACATTCCCAGGAAGAGCTTGGGGAATGTAGATCTGGTGAGTCCACTGCCCATAGCCAGACAATGTATACTTTTTCTGGGATGGCATTATTGCTTTTAAGGGCCTGGGGAGACCAACCCATTTCACTGAAGTCGCAGTCACATTCCCAACTTGGGGCATATTAAAGGGAGCAGCCATCTGCCCCTTCATCTTAAAGAAGCATATGTGGCTCTGGGTATTTTTTGAAAAGAAAAACTGCTTAGTAACTAGTAGAAATGTTCCGAAAAGAGTCATACACAGGCCCAGGACAGTTCTTAGGTGGGTCCATCCGGCCTCCACTGGTGACGAACTCCAGAACTTCCTGGTTGCTTTTGCTGGGGTATGGCATATATCCCAGAGAAAATATTTCCCACAGGAGCACTCCGAAGGACCTGGGCATGAGACAGAGGACATGGAGATGGATACAGACACACTCACAGACACACACACACCTCACAGGCACACAAACATACAATTTCAACCTTTTTTTTAATTATACCCCTTTTCCATAAGAGAGAACTCTTAAAATGTAGAAACATTTAAAAAATGAGAAAATACATGCGATGCTCCCTTAAAAGACTACCACTATTAATTTTTAAGTCATTTCTGTGCTTAGACTTTTTTTTCCACTTAGTTGCAGTTACATTCAATATGCAATTTTGAACCTTGATTTTTCTGCACATTATAGTATAAACATTTTCCATGCCGGTGCATTTTGTAAGTAACATTTGGAGTGGCTAATGGCTATAAAGCATTCCACTGAGTAGTTGGTTTGCCTTATCATTTCCACATTGCTTTCAATTTTCAAAATATTTAAAATACTGTGAACCTCTTTGTGCGTTTTTTTAAAAGGAATATTTCCTTAGGACAAATTCTCTGAATTACTAGATTAGGATGTCCAGCCAACCGATTCCATAGTCTTTCAGTTCTCTGAGCTTCAGTTTCGTATATCAGATGCCCACTCAAGTGCTTCACTGGCCTATTTTAATAGGCAACTCACATTTAGCATGCCCAAACGGAACTCTTTCTGTACCCACACTCTCTCCTCCTTCATTCTTTTCCAGCTCAGCAGCACCTCTGGTTATGCATTTGTTCAAGCCCAAAACGCAGGAGTTGTCCTTGATTCCATTCTCCCACACCCCTCCACTTCCCACCAACAGTCAGCAGTCCTGTTAACTCTGCTTTCAAGATAGAACTTGAATCCGGATAGGATAATCTAGTAATTCAGGATAATTACTGAATTAAAATGTAGGATAATTCTAGTAAAATAACTAGATCAAAATAATATGAATATTGACAACTTCTTGGTACTTATTGTCTGTTTGGTTTCCAAGTGTGTTACTCTATTCATCTATCAGCGTCATGTAAAAGCGTGGTAGACACCCTCACAGCATTGGGTATTCTTAACAATAATGACAACTTTTGCAGATTTTAAGGCAAAAAATGGTAGAATACTTTAAATTATGTTTATTGACTTGATAATTAACATGGTTGAATGTTTTCCCAAGTGTTTATTAATTAAGTTCCGTTTGTTGTCCTACAAATTGCCCACTTTTATCTGCTGGGACAAATTGGTATTTATCAGTTTTCTTTTTGATTTGTCGGCACTCTTTTGTATGTTAGAGATGTTAACCTTTTATAAAAAATTCAAATAATTCCTTTCATTTTCTTTTCTTTTTTTTTTTTTTTTTTTTGAGATGGAGTCTTACTCTGTTGCCCAGGCTGGAGTGCAGTGGCGCCATCTTGGCTCACTGCAACCTCCACCTTCCAGGTTCAAGAGATTCTCCTGCCTCGGCAGGAGATTCTCCAGGTTCAAGAGATTCTCCTTGTGGTGGGCTGGGATTACAGTGCCCACCACAACACCCGGCTAATTTTTGTATTTTTAGTAGAGACAGGGTTTCATCATGTTGGCCAGGCTGGTCTTGAACTCCTGACCTCAGGTGATCCACCCACTTTGGCCTCCCGAAGCGCTGGGATAATAGGCATGAGCCACCACGCCTGGCCTTATTAGTTGCTTTCTAATGCTGCTTTTTAGCATACCAAAGATTTTTACTTTTAGATAGTCAAACCTATTTTTTGAATGTCATGATTTCCTCTATTTTCTAGTTATACAATCTTCCCTTCACCAAAGATTAGATCAATATTTGCTCTCTTCTTCTAGTTTGTGTTTGCTTTTCCTCTCTTCTTAAATCTAGCTGGAATTTAATTTGGTGTCTAGTGTGAGGTAAGGACCTAAATTGATTTGCTTTCCAAATAACTACTCCTCCAACACTATGCATGAGATAATTTCCTCCTGACCCACTGACTTATGATTAAAAACAGGTCTGTTTCTGGCTACATTTCCACTTCATCTATTTGTCTGCTTCTTGTATTGATACCATTCTGTTTTACTTTTTGTGTATTTATCTTAATATCTGATAGGGCATTTTTCTCTATTTCTCTTTTAAAAATATTTCTCATTTGTTGTTTGTTTTAAATAACCTTTATGAGATGAATTCTTCATGTTCTAAAAGAATCACCTATTGTATTTTGATTAAAACCTTAAACCACGACTCTAATGATTAGCTTTTTGACAAAGTCTATCTTTTAGTGTCTGGCTGTAGTTTTCTAAGATTAGCAAATATTACCACAAAAATTGTAGAAAACTATAGTTTCTCCATCCTCTAAGAAACATGATGTGCTTTTATTATCATCTTTGTGAAATTTCAAACACTCTTGTGAGAAGGGTTGGGCAGATATTTTCCATATTTTTCAGGTGAGAAGGTTGAAGCAAAGGTTATTGTACAACTAATCTGAGACAGACTGCAATATATTATTAGATCACTTCATTTTGCTACCTACAAATTGCCTGCCACATATATTATTCCTTTCTGTTTGACGGTCTTACATCCCTTCAAGGCAAAACTAGGCAAAACCAAATGAGCAAGAAACTGGCAATAAGGCCTGAAGAATTACAGCTATATGTTTTCTGCTTTTTAGAGAGATACAGGTTATGGTATCCTTTGAGAGCACAATAGAACTGCACAGGGAGATTTACTTTCTTGGTTTAGAGTTCAAAGGAGCAAGAAGTGGTACTGGTCATAGAATTTTGATAATTTCGGGTAAGTAGGATTGTCATATTTGCAAATAACAATGCCAGACACCTAGTTAAATTTGAGTTCCGGCTAAGCAACACATAATTTTTTTAGTATACGTATGCTCCAATATTTATATTAAAAAACTGTTTACTGTGCATCTGAAATTGAATTTAACTGCCACTTTGTATTTCATCTGGAAACCCTACAGATAGGGCAAATGTGTATTTTGTGTGCCACTGGGCTCTCTCATCACCTGTAAGCCTGTCCTAAATAGGAGCGACGAAGCCCAAAGCTTTGTACTAGAGCATTTAAAAATCAACTAAAGAGAAATATACATATTAAAACTTCACTTCTTTTGATATTAAACTTGCTCTGCCTGAAATGATAGAAACAGCATACATTATTGCTGATTAAACTGTTAAACATTTGAATCAATAAAGATAACAATCTGATTAAAAGATTTTAAAATAGGCTGCTCTGTATCAGCCGTTAAAAGCTACATTTTTTCTTTAATGATAACCTGAAAGGAGGTCATGATTAAAGACATCCATTGTGTAAGAGATGGTCTCCAGGTGTGATCGAGGGGTGTGCTCTTAGGAAAATGGGAGCCAAAAAACTTACTATCTTTATATGTCCATCCAGCAGATTCCAAGATCTCATGCAGTTCTCTGAGCCTCAGTTTGACATATCAGATGCCCACTCATCAGCGTCACTGGCCTATTTTAATAGGCAACTCAAATTTAACATGCCCAAATGGAACTCTTTCTGAATGCACACCATCTCCTTCATTTTTTCCCAACTCAGCAGCACCTCTGGTTATACATTTGTTCAAGCCTCAAATACACAGAAGTCATCCTCGATTCCATTATCCCATACCCCTCCACTTCCCATCCCACAGTCAGCAGTCCTGTTAACTCTACATTCAAGATAGGTCTTGAGGTTGGACCCTGTGGCTCACACTTGTAATCCCAGCACTTTGGGAGGCCAAGGCGGGCAGATTACTTGAGGTCAGGAGTTCAAGACCAGCCTGGCCAAGATGGTGAGACCCCTGTCTCTAGTAAAAATACAAAAATTAGCTGAGTGTGGTAGCACATGCCTATAATCCCAGTTACTTGGGAGGCTGAGGTGAGAGGATTGTTTCAACCTAGGCGGTGGAGGTTACAGTGAGGCGAGATTGCACCACTGTACTCCAGCCTGGAAAACAGAGCAAGACCCTGTCTCAAAAAAAAAAAAAAAAAAAAAAAGCAACTCTTGAATCTCACTACTTTGCACTACCCTCCACTGCTACCACCAAGCCACACCCCTCTCCTCTTTCAGCTAGCAATGTGCAGGATTTTCTTAACTGGTTTCCTTCTTCACATAACCACCTCTAGTATAAATTCAATGGCAGAGGGATTTTTTTTTTTTTAAAGCAAAGATCGAATTAAACTTAATAGCTTCTGCACAGCAAAAGAAACTATCATTAGAGTGAATCGGCAACCAATAGAATGGGAAAAATTTTTTGCAATCTACCCATCTGACAAAGGGCTAATATCCAGAATCTGCAAAGAACTTAAACAAATAGACAAGAAAAAACCAAACAACCCCATCAAAAAGTGGGCAAAGTATATGAACAGACACTTCTTAAAAGATGACATTTATGCAGCCAACAAACATGAAAAAAAGATCATCACTGGTCATCAGAGAAATGCAAACCAAAACCACATTGAGATACCATCTCATACCAGTTAGAATGGCGAGCACTAAAAAATCAGGAGTAACAGATGCTGGAGAGGATGTGGAGAAATAGGAACACTTTTACACTGTTGGTGGGAGTGTAAATTAGTTCAATCATTGTGGAAGACACTGTGGAGATTCCTCAAGCATCTAGAAATAGAAATTCCATTTGACCCAGCAATCCCATTACTGAGTATATACCCAAAGAATTATAAATCATTCTGTTATAAAGCTACAAATCTAACATGCCCAAACAGAACTCTTTCTGACTGCCTATCATCTCCTCCTATGTTTATTGTGACACTGTTCACAATAGCAAAGACTTGGAACCAACCCAAATGCCCAGCAATAACAGACTGGATAAAGAAAATGTGGTACATATACACCATGCAATATGATGCAGCCATAAAAAAGGATGAGTTCATGTCCTTCGCAGGGACATGGCTGCAGCTGGAAACCATCATTCTCAGCAAACTGACACAAGAACAGAAAGCCAAACACCGCATGTTCTCATAAGTGGGTGTGAACAATGAGAACACATGGACACAGGGAGGGTAACATCACACACTGGGGCTTGTAAGGGGGTGGGGGGATAGGGGAGGGATAGCAGTGGGTGGGGAGATTGGGGAGAGATAACATTAGGAGAAAATACCTAATGTAGGTGACAGGTGGACAGATGCAGCAAACCACCATGGCATGTGTATACCTATGTAACAAACTTGCATGTTCTGCACATGTACCCCAGAACTTAAAGTATAATAATAATAAAAAAAGGAAAGATCATATCACACTACTGCTTACAACCCTTCAACCGGCATCCCATGGTGTTTAGAATAAAATCCGCATTCCCTCATCTGAGTTCTAAGGCTGTCTGTGTTCTGACCCTGCCAGCTGCTTCCATCTCTTCCACTCCTACTCGTGCTGGGCTCCCTTAGCTCCGACCACCAGGACTTGTTTTCATTCCTCAGCAAGCAAGCTAAGCTCCTTCCTACTTCTGGTTGTTCACACTGGCTTTTCTTGCAGCCTGGAAAGACTTTCGCACAGATCTTTCCAAGGCCTGCCCTTTCTTTCAGGTATTGAAGTTACCTCCTGCAAGGAGCTTCCCCAACCCACCTTTGAAAAAAAAAAAAAAAAATCTGGCTCTTCCTTCTGCCTGACTGTCTTATAGCACTTCCCAGTCCCTACAGTTCTGTCATTTGTTTAAGTACTTCAATTGTGAAACAATCTAACCTTTAAAAAGGAACAGAATATCTATGTATCTAGATGTTAATCTTTTATTTGTGTCAGTTCTCTCTTTCTTCATGAAGACTTAGAGACAGGGAGGGCCCCCCTCCTTCTCTCCCCTCCCCTGAACTTAGACTGTATCCTACCCTTGTATGTTTCACATTTTTACACAATGTGTGAGAGCACAAACAATAAAGACTGTATTATAGACCTTTTTATATGAAGTTATATATAAATGATATCCTATTCCTTTTTGTAATTTGCTGCTTCTCCACTGAACGCTGTTTTTGAGATTTCTCTATGTTGATATATGAAGGTTTAGTGTTTTCTTTTATACTGCTGAATAGTTTTCCATGATATAAGTAAACCACAGTTAATTTTTCCACCTCCTAGTTGAGGGGTAGTTGGGTTGGATTTTGTTTTTGTTTTGCTTTTTCTCTATTGCGAACAATGCTGCAAGTGAACATGTCTCCTCCCCCCCAGTCTATTTGTGTCATCTTCTCTCTAAATAGGATTCTTGGGTCATAGGATGTGCATATGTTCAGGACAATTACTTTTAAGTTATTCTCTGTCTCTGGATCCCCCCGGGTTGCTGGTGCTCTGACTTCACTGCACATCAGAATCATCTGTTAAAACGCAGATTGTGGAGTCCCACCCCTAGAGTTTCTGTTGTATCAGGCCTGAGGTGGGGACTGAGGATTTGCAGTTCCAACAAGTTCCCAGGTGGTGCCGATGGACCACACTTAGAGATCCACTGGGTTGGGTTAAAACCAGATCTCACTGGTGTAACAACAACAAAGGCTCTTGCTCCCATTATCTAACGTGGCTAGAAGGCAGCTTTGGCCATCATGGCCGCATTATGACATGATCTCAACACCAGGCTTTCAAAATGTGGAGGATCTTCATTCATTCATTGTCTTCTTAAGTTTTCTATGGTGCTGCTAACTGACTTGATATCATTTGGATTCCTTATCTTTTATCTCTATTTTTTTTTTACTATTAAAATTTTTTCTTCGTGGAAGCTTGCAGGATCTTTATCACCATTGGCCTGAAATTTCTTGAGGATGTGTCCTTTTTATCCACGGTGATTGGCACTTGGTGAATTCTTTCATTCTGGAAATTTATGTCCTGTGCTAGGAAATCTTGAATTGTTTCTCTGACATTTTTATTCTCTTCACGTCCTCTGTTCCTTCTCTCTGGGGCCCCTATTTTGTCAGCTAATTGAGCTTTTTGGTCTGCTCCCCTTCATTTTTAAAATAAAAATTTCTTATATTTTCCTATATTTCCCATCTCTTTATAGTTTTATTTTCTGGAAGGTTTATTTAGCTTCACACTCCATCCTTTTCATTACTTTTACATTTCTGTCATCAAATTTTTAAAAATGATTTTTTTTTTTTTTAAGAACAGTTCCAACTTGGAAGAAACTGTGAATACAGAGTTCTCCTATACCTCACACTCAGTTCCTATTTTTAGCATGACATTAGTATGGTATACTTGTTACAATTACTGAGCTACAGTTAAGGGATTACTGACTAAAACCCATACTTTATTCAGATTTCCTTAGTTTTCACTGAATCTCCTTTTCCAGTCCAGAATCCCACAAGGATATCACATTACATTTAGTTGTTCTGTTTCTTTAGGCTTCTCTTGACTATGACAACATCTTCGACTTTCCTTGTTTATTATGACCTTGACAGGTTTGAGGATCTGGTCAGGGAGTTTCTAGAATATTTCTCAATAGGGATTTGTCTATTTTTCTCATGATTAGACTGTGGTTATGGGATGTGGGGAGGAAGAAGACCACAAAGGTAAAGTACCATTTTTATCACATCAGGGGTACATACTGGCAGCATGACCTAGCACTGTTACTATATTTTGAGATGGAGTTTTGCTCTTGTTGCCCAGGCTGGAGTGCAGTTGTGCAACCTCAGTTCACTACAACCTCCACCTCCCAGGTTCAAGTGTTCTCCTGCCTCACCCTCCTGAGTAGCTGGGATTATAGACGTGCCACCACGCCCGGCTAAGTTTTGTATTTTTAGTAGAGATGGGATTTCACCACGTTGGCCAAGCTGGTCTCGAACCCCTGACCTCAGGTGATTTGCCCACCTCGGCCTCCCCAAGTGCTGGGATTATAGGCATGAGCCACCATGCTTGGCCCTAGACTTATCACTGTTGAGGTTGACCTTGAGCACCTGGCTGAGGTGGTGTTTGTCAGGTCTCTCCACTCTGAAGTTTCTCTTTTCCCCCTCTGCCCCAGTCTGGTACTCTTTGGAAGAAAGTGAGAACATGCAGCCCACACAGGCTTCAGGGTAGCCATGGCCATCTCCTTGAGGGCACCTCTTATCACACTTGTATTTCCTTTTCCTCCTAAAAGTATTGTTTAAAATAACCTTTTGTCCTCCATTTATGGTTGCCATAGTTTTTTTTCTGATCTTCTGGAGTTTTAAAGTTTTCCTAAACTTTCCGCATGTTTCTTCTTCCAAGTTCCACGTTATATGTTGGTTTTCTTCAGATTAGAATCTTTTCTCAAATGTTTATTGATTGTTGGCTGTCTGTTAATATTTTAAGACAGGACATTAAGAAGCCAATGGAAAGTTCTGTGTAAGACGCTGTCTGTGGGCAGCCTGATTGCTTGGCTAATTTTTAAATTTTTGGTAGAGATGGGGCCTTGCTATGCTACCCAGGCTGGTGTTGAACTCCTGGGCTCAAGCAGTTCTTCTGCTTCAGCCTCCCGAAGTGTTGAGATTACAGGTGTGTGCAACTGTGCCTGGCCTTACACCCCTACTTTCAATTTCTGGGCCTTTCTGGGGCTCTCAGGCAGGGGGAGCCAGCTGTGCTCCCGGATCTGGACTGTTGGTTTAGAAAGCCACTTTCTAGTCTTCTCAGTAAGGCACCACTTGTTCATGACTTCCCGATTTCCCAAATTTTGTCATTGTTATGTCCTTTCAGGGTTTAATGCAATTAAAAGACTCCATTTGTTGGCGTGTGTGTGTTTGTACTTTGTGAGGGGTACGGGTTCAATCTGCCATTTAAAATTACATGCGGCTGTTAATGTGTGGTCCTCCCCCGCAGCAATACCAGCATCACTCCAGGACTTGCTAGAAATGCAAATTCTCAGCTAGAACCTAGACCTTCTGATCACAAACTCCCTGGGTAGGGTCCAATAACCTGAATTTTAACAAGTCTTTATGAATTCTGATATATGCTCACATATGAGAACCACTTTCTTGTCTTTTCCCTTCCTACTAATATAGGGGCTCCTGGCTTAAGAGCGTGGAATCGTTTGGCCCAGGAGCACCGCCTCAGGGAAACCTGGAGTGTGCTAGCAGAAAGACTTACCACGTGTCTGTTTTAGAAGTGAATATTCCTTCCATGAAGGCCTCTGGGGGCATCCACTTAACTGGCAGCATTGCACAGCCTCCCTTTCTATAGTAGCTCGCCCTGTGGGAAAGAGGAGGAAAGCCAAAGTAGGATCTGGAGATGGCACTAAGCCTCAGCTCTGCCGGGAAAGTTGAGAAAGTGGCAGCAATATAGTCTACCCATTAAAGATCTGAAATTAACCAAGGGTCCTTGGCGGTTCAAGAGGAGAGCAGGGGGACACAGATCATTTAGTTAAGAACTTTGGTGTCATTTAATAGAAGACCAAACAGCCCACGAGAGGCATGAGAGGAGTGATCGATGCAATGACTAAGATACCTGCTAGCAGATGTTTAGCTTTCCCTGTTGGGTTTTGTTTATTATAACTCACAATGAGTAACTTTACTCCAGCCTTAGAAGTATAGTGTGTTTCTGATGCTCTGCAGTAATGCAAGTTCCAAAATGTGAGAACTGAGAGCAGGGCTTGTGTCTTCATCATTTTGGACCCTCTGATACTCACACAGTATTTAGTTTAGTATAGGCAATCAACCAATGCTCTAGACAGCTGCCTGGATGCTGCCTCCCATGACACACCCAGACAAAAGAACACAGGGCTAGGCGTGGAGTTAACTTACAAGGTAGACGAATTAATTTACTAGTTTTCATCAGTAATGCCATTAATGCAACGCACTGATAAAAACCAATAAATTAACTCATCTGCCTTTTAAGCCAATTGCATGTCTAGCCTGGTGTTCTCCTGTCTGAGTATGTTACAGGAGGCAGCTCCTGCCAGCTGTCTACATTAATTAATTACTTCAATAAACACATACTGAATATTTGTTTAGTATGTGTCAGGTACTCTGTCATGTGCTGAGGACATAATAAGTCACTCACTCTCCCAAGGATATTGTTTAGTGGAAGAAATGGATATATATGCATTGCAACATAGAACAACACATACAATAATGCAGATATGTGCAAGGCTCAGTGACACAAATGAAGAATTGATTCATTCTACTCGAGGCAGGAGTCAGGGACAGGGGAAGCTTCACAGAAGGACACTGATGGAGCTGAGTAGAAAGATGCTCTCCCAGAAGACCATTCCTGACCCGTGCCACTGCACAAAGTACAGAGTAGGTGGGGAGTGAAGGATAGGGTGGTGGAAGCCTGGAGTTGGGAGCTGTCAGAGTTGAGTCTGGGAAGAAAAGTCAGATAACAGAAGGCTCCAGAAGTCATGCTGCAGCATTTGTATTTGAAATAAGAGGCAGTCCCAGGGTATTCTGAGAAAGCAGAGGAAGGAGCGCCGAGCTTGTGGGTAGTGTAAGAAGGTGAAGTGGAGCAGACCAGAGGAGTGTGTTGGAAAGCAGTGGTAGGCGCTCCAGAGATGTCTTTACTAACCCTGTCTTCCACGTGCTGCTGCCCCGTGGTAACGTGATGGCCTCAGCATGCTCACCCCTCTGGGGACTGTTACCAAGTTCAACTGAGGCCTTCAGGGGTGGTGTCTGGATCAGTCTCACTTATTCTCCAAAGAGTTAAAGCTCCACATAACCATTGCTCCTTTCTCTACCCCTGCGAGTTAGGGAAGGGGTCAGCCCATGCAAGGAGGGACTTGCTCAGCTCACACAGCAAGTCAATGTTGTAAATAATCAGGAAAAAAAAAAAAAAAAAAAGGAACCAGTGGCAGGGAAGAGAAGAGTGAAATAAACCACAATTAAAGTAGTATTAGCTTTTAGAATTGAAAAAAAAATTAATTTAAAAAATGTAGCCTTGAGAATGTGACAGGGAAAAAAAAAAATATGTCTGCGCTAAGTACTGATGGGGTTTGCACTCCACTCCACATCCCCTGGGGTGGCTAAAGCTGAGCGGTGAGCTGGGCCTGCGTCCTGCCTGAGCTGCGGTGCAGGTGCCTGGGGTGATAGAAGCCACAGACCCTTAGGGTTCCTGAGTATTGAGAAGAGGAGTTGAAGAAGTTAAATAAGTTCACTTTGAAGGTCTTTCCACATCAAGTCTCCAAGTTATCCATGTCTCAGAGCATGGCGGGATTACAGAGTCGGAACCGACAGGATAGGCAACCTAATTAACAACTTGGTGTCAACTATTGCAGGAGTGTGATCCTTGACTTAGGCCTTCATAAATTAAGCTTTCCCATATCCTGAAAATGGACTTAGTGAAATTTTAGGTGGAAAGTTGACAGGGTAACAGGAGATGATGTAAGGGACAAGCAGTGACATCCCATTTGCTTGAGGGGGATGAGGTGGAGGAGACAGGCCTTGAGGGGCGATGCCATCTTTACTCACCGGTAGATGTCTCGGGCCATCCCAAAGTCTCCAATCTTGGCCACTCTTCCAGGGCCTGGACAAGTCAAGAGGCAGTTCCTGGCAGCAATGTCTCTGGGAAGAAAGAAAATGCATTTCCTAATTTTATCCCTAGGAAGGTAAGTGTACAACCTCCATCACCAGGATTTTGTCTCTAAGCTGAAGTTTAAATAGTTCCTTCACTTTCCTCTATTTCCTTTGGTATAGCATTCTTCAGTATGAGAGAAGTAGCCTTACCAATTGTAGGCCTCACAACTAACAGAGAAATGGAAAAGGATTAGGGAAAATGATTAAAAATGTTTAATGGGACAATAATAATGAAGTATTCTAGGAACTAGGATTTATTGGCCTTTTACTATGTGCTAAGTGTTGTAAGTGCTTCCTCTGTAATTCTCACAACAACCCTTTAAGATACAAGGTGCTATTACTGTCCTCATTTTATTATTATCTTTTTAATATATATATTTTTTATTGCATTTTAGGTTTTGGGGTACATGTGAAGAACATGCAAGACTGTTGCATAGGTACACACATGGCAGTGTGATTTGCTGCCTTCCTCCCCATCACCTATATCTGGCATTTCTCCCCATGGTATCTCTCCCCAACTCCCCACCCCCCGCTGTCCCCTCCCCTTTTTCCCCCCTGACGGACCCCAGTGTGTGATACTCCCCTCCCTGTGTCCATGTGTTCTCATTGTTCAACACCCGCCTGTGAGTGAGAATATGCAGTGTTTGATTTTCTGTTCTTGTGTCAGTTTGCTGAAAATGATGGTTTCCAGGTTCATCCATGTTCCTACAAAGGACACGAACTCATCGTTTTTGATGGCTGCATAATATTCCATGGTGTATATGTGCCACATTTTCCCTGTCCAGTCTATCATCGATGGGCATTTGGGTTGGTTCCAGGTCTTTGCTATTGTAAACTGTGCTGCAATGAACATTTGTGTGCATGTGTCCTTACAGTAGAACGATTTATAATCCTTTGGATATATACAACTAGAAGCATTCCCTTTGAAATCTGGCATTAGACAAGGATGCCCTCTCTCACCACTCCTATTCAATATAGTACTGGAAGTTCTAGCCAGAGCAATCAGGCAAGAAAAAGAAATAAAGGGTATTCAAATAGGAAAGGAGGAAGTCAAATTGTCTCTATTTGTAGACGACATGATTGCATATCTAGTAGACCCCATCGTCTCAGCCCAAAATCTCCTGAAACTGATAAGCAACTTCAGCAAAGTCTCAGGATACAAAATCAATGTGCAAAAATCACAAGCATTCCTATACACCAATAACAGACTTAAAGACAGCCAAATCAAGAACCAACTGCCATTCACAATTGCTACAAAGAGAGTAAAATACCTAGGAATACAACTAACAAGGAATGTAAAGGACCTCTTCAAGGAGAACTACAAACCACTGCTCAACGAAATAAGAGAGAACAAAACAGATGGAGAAACATTCCATGTTCATGGCTAGGAAGAATCAATATCGTGAAAATGGCCATACTGCCCAAAGTAATTTACAGATTCAACGCTATCCCTATCGAGCTACCATTGACCTTCTTCACAGAACTGGAAAAAACCACCTTAAACTTCATATGGAACCAAAAGAGAGCCTGCATAGCCAAGTCAATCCTAAGCAAAAAGAACAAAGCTGGAGGCATCACACTACCGGACTTCAAACTATACTACAAAGCTACAGTAATCAAAACAGCATGGTACTGGTACCAAAACAGAGATATAGACCAAGGGAACAGAACAGAGGCCTCTGAGGCAACACAACATATCTACAACCATCCGATCTTTGACCAACCTGACAAAAACAAGCAATGTGGAAATGAGTCCCTGTTTAATAAATGGTGTTGGGAAAACTGGCTAGCCATGTGCAGAAAGCAAAAACTGGACCCCTTCCTGACACCTTACACTAAAATTAACTCCAGATGGATTAAAGACTTAAACATAAGACCTAACAGCATAAAAACCTTAGAAGAAAATCTAGGCAAAACCATTCAGGACATAGGCATAGGCAAGGACTTCATGACCAAAATACCAAAAGCATTGGCAACAAAAGCCAAAATAGACAAATGGGACCTAATCAAACTCCAAAGCTTCTGCACGGCAAAAGAAACAGTCATTAGAGTGAATCGGGCGACCAACAGAATGGGAAAAAATTTTTGCAGTCTACCTATCTGACAAAGGGCTGATATCCAGAATCTACAAAGAACTAAAACAGATTTACAAGAAAAAAACAAGCCCATTCAAAAGTGGGCGAAAGCTATGAACAGACACTTTACAAAAGACGACATACATGAAGCCAACAAACATATGAAAAAATGCTCATCATCACTGGTCATTAGAAGAATGCAAATCAAAACTACATTGAGATACCATCTCATGCCAGTTAGAATGGCGATCATTAAAAAATCTGCAGACAACAGATGCTGGAGAGGATGTGGAGAAATAGGAACACTTTTACACTGTTGGTGGGAGTGTAAATTAGTTCAACCATTGTGGAAGACAGTGTGGCGATTCCTCAAGGACCTAGAAATAGAAATTCCATTTGACCCAGCAATCCCATTACTGGGTATATATCCAAAGGATTATAAATCGTTCTACTATAAGGACACATGCACACGAATGTTCACTGCAGCACAGTTTACAATAGCAAAGACCTGGAACCAACCCAAATGCCCATCGATGATAGACTGGACAGGGAAAATGTGGCACATATACACCATGGAATATTATGCAGCCATCAAAAACGATGAGTTCGTGTCCTTTGTAGGGACATGGATGAACCTGGAAAGCATCATTTTCAGCAAACTGACACAAGAACAGAAAATCAAACACCGCATATTCTCACTCATAGGCGGGTGTTGAACATGGACACAGGGAGGGGGAGCATCACACACTGGGGTCTGTCGGGGGGGAAAAAGGGGAGGGACAGCGGGGAGGTGGGAAGTTGGGGGAGAGATAGCATGGGGAGAAATGTCAGATATAGGTGATGGGGGAGGAAGGCAGCAAATCACACTGCCATGTGTGTACCTATGCAACAATCTTGCATGTTCTTCACATGTACCCCAAAACTTAAAATGCAATAAAAAATATATATTAAAAAAAAAAAAAAAAGAACAGAACTGACACACTCTTAGAAGCAGCAGATGGTGGAGCTGGTCTCAACTCCTTTTTTGCTTCCATTATTTCTGTGAAGCAGCATGACCTGCACAATGGCAAGTGTTACAAGCGAGAGGAAGAACTGAAGGGCAAAATGACGAAGTGACAGGAACAGCATAAGCTCTTCTGAGAGTTGACGGCCTTGTTTTAGGAGTGACTTTGGAACTTAGGCAAGTGTACTTCCTGATCTCTTGTTTCTCCATGTTTATTAGGGAGAAAGCATAGCTTGTTATATATTTGCATAATTTTCTATTTCTAAGCTCATACAACACCTCTCACTTCCTACTTTATACTTACATATTTTAATTATGAACATGCTTTAAACTCTTCAAAGACATGTGTTAATAAATGATTCTGAGTTCACCAGGTTATTATTCACTAAATTAGTGGTAAATCATTAAGGAAGACCTTTGCAAAGAACCTGGTGATCCATTTTACTTTTCTGATTTCAAGCTGTCAGCTGAGAAAGTTATCAGCTTTCACATGAAATATGATGTTCATAGCATGACGTCCCAGCCCATACAGCTTTTAAACACAAGAATAATAGAAGAAATGAAGTAGAGAAGTAATGAAAATCATCACTAGGCTTCATTTCAGAGTTTTCTGAGAAAAATTAGTGTATCCAACAAGCATTGTACCCCACTATATGCCAGGTACACAAAGATGAATAAAACAGCACCCTTGCCTATGAGCTACCCATTGTCAAAACACCGTTCCTTAACTTCCCCATAAGAAGCCCAGTTTTCTATATGGGGGGGGAAATTTAAAGTGATGTAGGACTTGAACATTCAAGATACAGGCAGGGGTCGTCACAGGAGATTAAGAATAACTTACAGGTCTCTAGCCCTGGCAAGGATATTTTAGGACACCCGTTTTACATAAGGGGCAAATGAAACCCGAATAAGTTACCATCTCAAAGACAAAGCTGAAGGGAACAGGAGCCATCACTCCTGCCTGAAATTCTAGCACTTCAGGAGGCCGAGGTGAGAGGTTCACTAGAGCCCAGGAGTTCGAGACCAGCCTGGGCAACAAAGTGAGACCCTATCTCTACGAAAAACAACAACAAAACAAAGCTGAATCATCCTACATCCAAACAACTCTGAAGGGAAACCTAATATTCTGCTCTGAAGGGGGAAATGTGAGCCCTTGAGATGTTCAGGGAGCACACAGACAGAGCGACAGGATGACAGGAAAAGCCCGGTCACTTTGACTCACCGGTGGATGAAGTGGTTTTCCTCCAAATACTGGCAGCCACAGGCGATGTCCCGAGCCACATGCAGAAGGTCCAGCATGGCCAGGGAGGAGGGCTGGCTCTGTGGGGAGACAGAAGCGGGCCACTGAGGAGGAGCTTGTCAGTGAGAGGATGGAAATCCAAAACCCTGGCTTCCAGTGCTCACGAGGAGGCAGACCGTGAACACGCAGCTCCACCGGGGGTCTTGCCCCGGCTGCACATTAGAAATCACTTGGAGGCTGAGGCAGGCGGATCCCAAGTTCAGGAGTTCAAGACCAGCCTGGCCGACATGGTGAAACCCTGTCTCTACTAAAAATACAAAAAAAATAAGGTGTGTGTGGTGGCAGACGCCTGTAATCCCAGCTATTCGGGAGGCCAAGGCAGGAGAATTCCTTGAACCCAGGAGGTGGAGGTTGCAGTGAAACGAGATCGCACCGTTGCACTCCAGCCTGGCTGACAGAGTTAGACTCCATCTCAAAAAACAAATAAACAAAAAACCAAAGAAATCACCTGGAGGCATATGAAAGAATTCAGATGCCTGGGCCCCAACCCAGACCAAGGCATCCACCTCTCTGCGTGGGCACAGCGTTTGCACATTCGAACTCTTCCCAGGTAATGTGATGCTAGCGTGCAGCGAAGGCTCGGAACACCCAGACTCCGGGAAGGCAGGTTGGAGCAGGTGTTCTTTCCCTTTCAATTTATTCTGCACATTCTCTCACCCAAGTCTTCGTAAGCATTTGAATACCCCCAATTTATAAACAAATTTATGAGGGAACCACGAGGGAATAGGGGTGTTTTAAAAATCCTCGATTTAAATGTCTTAAAATATTTCTTAAAACTAATTTTCTTCAAGCAGATCAAGTGCTGAAGTGGATTGAAAAAGAAAAGCTTTTGGGAAATGCTGGACAATTAAGAGCTATCTTAAGCTTTTCTGCCTGGGGTCTCTTTCATACAAAAGGAGATGTCACCTCCCTACCCCTCTGGGGGACCTCTTGTCTTGGCCTCCTGGACAGTCTTGCTGAGCACGAACAAGCCTTTTCAGAAGGCAACATCCCTTCCTGGCCTCTAATTCCTAAATCTCTGATATGCGTGGCAGCTCAGCCTCATGCAGTGACCGAGTCACTGTGTTGTTCCATGTTGATTTCACCATTTCCCGGAGTCATGTTGTTGAAGTTCTAGAGACAGGGATCTCGCCCTCCCACAGCACCCAGCACAGTGCTGCATACACTCTGGAGGTTCAGTGAGTGTTGGGTGTCTGGTTGATTATAGCCCCAGGCCAGGCTTTACCTGGAGGATTATGACCCAAATACCTACCCAAGAAAGTGCATGCAGGTAGGGTGTCAAATCCACTCTCTTTTAGGGCTGCCCCGAGAAAGGTGTTTAAGCTGGTGACTCTTGAGCACCTGGGCAAACTCCCTGCAGGAAATTCAGGCTTGTAGTGCTGCTGTTTTGCTTGTCTTTCAAAGAGGGGGCTGAGGACTGGGCTCTTTAGTTCCGAGGTACCCACAGGGAAGTCACCAGCATCTGGGTGCAGACTTAGCCTGCTGGGGGTTTTCTCTGGGATAGACCAGTGTCTCCCCAGGACTCCTTGGAGCAACGGCATGGGTCTGGAGGAGGCAGAACAGAGTTTTGCTTCTCTAGGCCATGCTTCAGTTCTGGGGGAGACACTTGAGAGTACCCCTACCGGTGCCTTACCTTCCCCAGGGCGCACACAGGATCTGCTGTGTGGTAGGCAGGGAAGAGAAGGTGATCTCCACATTAAAGATTAGAAGACTGAGGGCTCAGAGAGGCTAAGCGACTCAATCCAGATCACACAGCTAACAAGGGTGGAGCCAAAGCTGCCTGGAGAAGGGCTTTAAGGATCCAAGGAGTTAGAATAGAGCTTGTTGGAGAGTGCCTGAGGAGTGATGGAGTGTGTGTGGGTACGGTGCCCTACGTGTGTGTAGTGTGTATGTTATGTGCATGTGTGGTGTGTTTTTGTATATGTGTGGTATGTGTGGGGTGTGTGTATGTGTGGTGTATCTGTGCATGGTGTATTGTGTGTTGTGCATATATGTGTGGTGTGTGTGATCGGTGTTGTGTATACATGTGTGGTGTGTATGCGTGTGTTGTGTGTGTGGCATGTGTGTCTGGGAGGGGCTGTATGCATGGGTGGGGTGGGGGGGAGCTGTGGACGCTGGCAAACCCGACGCTGAATCTAGACTTGCAGAGCATCGCTAGCCAGTACAGCCCTCCGCATCCCTCCTGGAGCAAAGAGTTGCACACCAAACTCGAAGACAGCACACACAAATGGCAAATAGCACCCTTCAGTGGCCAGTCGAGCTGAGCCGGGCTCCACCCTGCTGGTGCCTTCCTGGCTGTGTGGCCTGCGGCTAGCTGCTCAGCCTCTGGGAGCCACCGTTTCATCTGTGACAGGGACCTGGGACTGTCAGCCTCCCTGCGTTGTCAGGAGCACCCATGCCAGCAGCCGCACGCATTGCCTCATCAGGGGACCCGAGGTATTGAGGAGTTGCCACATGTGAGGCCAGGGGGACTCAGAGAACGGTTTCTTGCGTTCTCTGGAGACCTCATTAGGGGCAGAGGTACCAGGCACCATGTGAGACACAGTCTCATCTCCTGGGAAAAGGGACATATTTCTAAGAGAAACATTCATCAGTTTTGCTGCGGTGCTAGAAATACCTTTTCCCTCTTCAGGAACGTGCGATCTGTCCCTACGAGAGGAGGCCGCAGTCCTAGCTGCGCTAGAGCCTTGAGGAAGATTCTCCTCCTGCCAGTCTCTGTGTCCTAGCACCCATCACCAGGGTACAAGGGCCATAGATGTCTCCGCAGCCCCAGGAGCCTGGAGTGCTGCAGGGACTGTCTCTCCAGGCCCTGACCACGGGCCAGGCTGATCCGGTTCCCTGTCCTTGGCTGCTCAGAGCAGATGAACTGCTCCACTAATCAGCTGCACAGGGCAGACGGTCAGCAAGCTGTGGGGTGTGGGGTGTGGGGTGCGTGTGTGTGGTGTATATGTATGTTTTGTGTATGTGTTGTGTATGTGTGTGGGTATGTGTGGGGGTGTGATGTGTGTGTGTGGAGTGTGTGTGTATGCGTATGTGGTATATGTGTCTGTGTGGTGTATCTGTGCATGGTGTGTCTGTGTGTGTAGTGTGTGTGGTGTGTATATGTGCGGTATGTATGGTGTACATTCCCTTCAGGGACGTCCTTTAGGCCAGTATCCTACTTTTACTGGTGAGAAAACAGGAATGATTTGTTTGGTGTTACAGCTTCTGAGGGGCTATTCCCAAAGAATAATATATTCTAAAAATAAAATAGAATATTGAGATTGCTCCTTTTCTAAAGTATTAATAGCTTCTCACTAACTATTCAGAGATGAACCATCACAGGAAAAGGGGTAGGAACCCTTTTGCCAAGTGAAAAACAGAATAGGATTTTTGTTTTGAGACGGAGTCTCGCTCTGTCACCCAGGCTGGAACGCAATGGCATGGCCTCGGCTCACTGCAAACTTTGCCTCTCAGGTTCAAGTGATTCTCCCACCTCAGCCTCTTGAGTAGCTGGGATTACAGGCATCCGCCACCAGGCCTGGCTAATTTTTGTATCTTTTTAGTAGAGACGGGGTCTTACCATCTTGGCCAGACTGGTCTTGAACTCCTGACCTCAGGCAATCCTCCGGCCTCAGCTTCCCAAAGTGCTGGGATTACAGGTCTGAGACCACCGCGCCCAGTAGATATTTTAAAATTGATGCATATAAAGATGAGAGAGAAGGATGAAAAAGAGGCAAAGAATGCTGACAGGAACACAAGATGAAAAAAGGCAGCAGATGCCCACTTTGAAAAGCGCTGAGGAATGGCCAGGTGCGGTGGCTCACGTCTGTAACCCCAGCACTCTGGGAGGCCAAGGCGGGATCACTTGAAGTCAGGAGTTTGAGACCAGCCTGGCCAACATGGTGAAACCCCGTCTCTACTGAAAATACAAACATTAGCCAGGCGTGGTGGCGGATGCCTGTAATCCCAGCTACTCGGGAGGCTGAGACAGGAGAATCACTTGAACCTGGGAGGTGGAAGTTGCAGTGAGCTGAGATTGAGCCACAGTCTGGGCAACAGAGCCAGACTCCACCTCAAAAAAAAAGAAAAAAAAATGCGGTGAGGAGTCCTCACTCTTCCTTGGCTCTGGATGCCCCTTATGTGCTTGGACCCAGCGTTGTCATCGCTGGTCCACATCAGAGACTCTTGCCTGTGGACTATGGACCTCTAGGACCAAGAAGCCACCTGCATTCTGAACGTCTTCCATACAGCCACTGCCCACAGGCACTACCAGGTCCCAGATAGTCATGACACTGTTGTGATCAATGACCCACACCGTTATAAAGGGGTTACTGGCTTCTGAATGGCTTTTGCCATTATTGACTGAATTCACAGGTACTAAAGTACAGCTCTTACCTATAGGAAGCCCTGCAGAAATTTTACTGAATAAATATTGGGTCTGTAGAATTTTTTTTTGACATTAAAAAGGCATCTTCATTCTTGAAGAGGTAGAGTCCTGCGACCAAGGCATGTTTTCACCTGTATCCATGCATTTCGCTTCCATGACAGGCACGGCTGGCCTGGGTACCCACTCTGTCCACCACGTCTGCACATCCATTCTGTCATTTCATGTCTGCACAGATGTTGTCTGAGGCCAGAGCCTTTATCCCATCTCAAAGGGCCTTTGATTCTGATCTTAGGTCTATGGCGTCGCTGAGCTCCAGAGCGGGCAGGAAGTGAGGACAGAGACCTTATCCGATTCTGTGCCCCAAGCCTGGTGCCTGCACACAGTAGGTCATCAGGGAATTCCTGGGAGTATCAGGATGATTCAAACAAGCAAATCAGGTGGAATTCAGGCCTCTGAGGTCCGAGTTTCAGAACTTGGAGGCACACCTCCCATCTACTCTCTTTACAGCACATGTCTCTCCATCTCTAATGTCCCTTGGCCAGTTCACTCTCCTTCATCCTGTGTAGGATTTACTGATATCAGTCCCCTCTGTCCGCTGGAAATCACGTTCCTTTCTCACAGTCCACTGAATCCTCATCTTATGGAGCTGGATTTTGTGGCCCTGAGAATCCATGCAGGAAGACCAGCACATCCTCTAAGCCCCAGGGAAGCTGCTGCCACAAACACACCCATATAGGTGGCTCTGGAGGGCCACAGCTGGACATGTGAAATCAGCTCTCATGTGCCAGGGATCTCAGGAAGGACAGCTCACGTGGGCCGGGTGGGTGTATGGGAGGCGGGGGAGGATCATGACTGGGGTGCTGCCTGGGTATGTCTGGTTGGCAATGAGAGCCACTCAGAGGAAAAGCAGGGCCGGGGGTTGAAGAGCAGATTGGGTGAGGGTGGGACCCTGGCCTTGAGAAGTGGCTTTTCCAAGGGTAGGCCGCCTCCCCATTGTGGGCATCCCTCACGTGGTACCTGCTGTTAGAGGTCAGAAATTGGGGACAGGCTCCTGTTCTGACCCTCTGAAGGTGGCACTCTGGGGTGGGGGTAGTAAGAGAGAGAACGACCTGCCTTTCCTTGCTGGACTTTGTTCTTTATATTAATATTGCAATCATCTTTCAGCATCAAAGAGATGATGACAAAGCCTTTGTCTTTGAGGGAGGGAGGGAGGGAGGGAGAGGGGGGATAGAGAGAGAGAGAGGAAGAAGGGCAGAGGGAGGGAGGGAAGAGGGGGAGAGGGAGGGAGGGAGGGAGGGAGGGAGGGAGGAAGGGGAGAGGGGGAGGGAGAGGGGAGGAAAGGAGAGGGAGGGAGGGAGGGAGGGGAGGGAAGGAGAGGGAGGGAGGGAAGGAGAGGGAGGGAGGGAGGGGAGGGAAGGAGAGGGAGAAGAGAGGGAAGGAGAGGGAGGGAGAGGGGAGGGGAGAGGGAGGGAGAGGGGAGGGAGAGGGGAGGGAGAGGGGAGGGGGAGGGGGAGGGAAGGGGAGGGAGAGGGGGAGGGAGAGGGGGAGGGAAGGAGAGGGAGAGGGGAGGGAGGAAGGGTGAGAGAGAGAGAGAGTGCGAGCAAGTGAGAGTGAGCGCGCCCATTCCACACTCCTGCTCCCTCCTGTCCCTAAAGTCCTTGAACTTTCCAAGTGCTGGGCTCCCAGACTCCCTTTGCAAAGTCCCTCTCCTTTGCATGCATGCGACTTTCTTTCCTTAAGCCTCAGGAAGGTCCAGTGGGAGAACCAGAGCTAATGCCTCTTCCCAGTGTGATGCCGCATATCCACTGCCATTAACGCTGCTGAGAATCTCAGGGCATGAGGACCAAAGGCTCTGCCCTCCTAGGTCGTGGTGGGAAAGCCCATGAATCTGATGCCTGGACCCTGGTGGAGATGCCTGGATGCCTGGCAGTGTCGGCTTCAAGGACCCAACCCCACCTCAATAGTTCACAGCTTCCCAGAGGGGACCACGGGATAAGCAGTCGGTTGGAGACAGCACTGAATTGGGAGTCACAAGGCCTGAGTTCTAGTCCCAGCTCTTCCATTTCCTGTGTGGCCATGGCCAGTCCCATAACCTCTCTGGGCCACAGTTTTCTCATCCATAGAACTGGGGAGAGAGCTGCATTGTCTGTCCATAGAGTGGTGTTGAGAAATGTGGAAGCTCTGAGGAGGATGCTGGCTGATGAGGGCCCTTCTGAGACAGGTCGTCTTTATCTCCCTGCTCCTTGCCCAGGCCTCCTGCCAGGTGTGCCTAGGGGCACACACATTCCTCTTTTCAAGGGGGCAGACAGTATTCTTCTTAGATACCGAGATGGGTCACGCAGTGGCTTGTAGAAACAGGATGGAGGCTCCTAAGGTGAAGAAGGTATTTTACATGGATCCTGACTGAAGGTGGAGATCAGAACAGCCATGACCTTGCAGGGCTTCTGCCACCACTTTGAGTCCCTGTGAGCAATGCGGTCAGGCTGGGCCTTCTGTAACAGCTGGCTGTCAGTCCTTCCCTGCTTCCCTGAGGCGGAAGGGTGGTCACTGCTTTTATGGTGCAAGTCTTCCTTCTATCCCCCATAGTACAGCAGTTCCTTGAGGAAGCTTGGATCCTAACGCTGCGGCCTGCTCAGTTCCAGTTCCTGGTACCCAGGGCCTGCTGAACACCTGCAGACCCAGGCATGGGCACCTGGGCTCTGGGTGTGCCCAGAGTGCTATGTTTAATAATTTAGATATACCTTTGAGACTTTCTAGTCCAACCCTCAGATCTCACCTGTGAAGATACCCAGGTTAAAGATTAAAGACTGCCCTAAACCACGTGGGCGTCTAATGGTCAAGTTGGAGCTGGAAATTGGGATTCCTGGGCCACCCTGGGTATCTTCACTTCCCGAGCTCTGTTCCCTTAACCATAAGAAGTGTGCAGCACTTTCCTAAATACAAGGTTGGAATGTCCAGGCATTATTATTCCTACTTGAGACATGAGGAGAGTGGGCTCTGCATGAGTAGCTGTGGAGTGACCTGCCCAGGTCAGTTTCCTAAGTAGCGACACGGCTCGCATCAAAGTTCCCGTCTGTGTTTGTCTCTAGTTTGGTTTCCCAGAGTCAGCGCGCCATAAGAATGGATCCAGGATATAGAATGCCGACCTGGTTTAGATTTGTGTCCCTGCCCAAATCTTATGTTGAATTGTAATCCCCCAGCATTGGAGGAGGGACCTGGTGGGAGGTGACTGGATCATGGGTGGATTTCCCCTTGCTGTTCTTGTGACAGTGAATTCTCATGAGATCTGGTTGTTTAAAACTATACAGCACAGCCCCCCCTCTCTCTTCCTTCTGCTCCAGGCATGTAAGACATGCCTCCTTCCCCTTCCGCCATGACTGTAAGTTTCCTGAGGCCTCCCCCAGACATGCTTCCTGTACAGCCTGCAGAACCATGAGCCCATTAAACATCTTTTCTTTATAAATTACCCAGTGTCAGGCAGTTCTTATAGCAGTGCAAGAACGGACTAACACAAATGCATTGCAGGAGCCTTGGACAAACTCCTTGGAGCTGGGGCTCAGCCATCATCTACCTCTGTTTTCTGTCCATTCTCTTATAGCCCGTCACCCCTCTATCCAAGCCCAAAGTTGACTCCCTGGCTCCCACCGGAGGAGACTTGCTCCCCAGGCTGCCCACTCGCTCCTTCCATCCTTGCTCCTGTTCCTGGCCCAACCACTGCAGCAAAGCCTGGTTCTCACTCACCGGGCGAGGGCGGGTCTCTCGGAGGAAGGACTTGAGGTCTCCCCCGGCCATGAGCTCTAGCAGGATGAACCGGGGGAAGGGCTTGCAGGCTCACCCCGATGCAGCGAACGATGTTCTGGTGGTTGAATTTGCTGCAGAGCAGAGGGGGGGTGTAACCAAAATTAACTGAGTCTAGGCAAATCTTAAGTTGGGGGGGAGCAGGATACAAAGTTACATTTTTAGCAGCTACAATGCATACATGCATTCTGTAAATATGGGGAGCAGGAGTCCCGCACTGAGCCTAAACCCAGAATCTCACTGGTGAGCAGGTGGGAAGAATCAGGGCAGGCTCTGCAGGAGTTCCGTTTGCAGGAGAGTGGCCGGAGGTGGGAGGATGCTGCCCAGGCCCTTGGGTGAGAAAGTGTCTCAGGGGGGCAGGAGAGTGACTTTCTCAGATACTGGTGCACGGACTGGGTGCCAGAATTCATGGTTGATTTCTCCCAGGAAGGCCTCAGGCAGAAGGTGAAGCAAAACAACTGCTTCTAAGAGAGACTAAGTGAGACTCGCCAGGTGACCGTGCGAAACCGAGCCAGGAAAAGGGCTCACAAATCCATCAGTTTCCTGTGGATTCTCCATGAGAGGGACACAGATCTGGGGTTTCTTGTTAACATGATCCCTTTAGGACACACAGGGCAGTGGGGCCTAGGAATTCCACATGGGCCAACATGTGCATGCGTGTGTGCGCATACATACACGTATACACACACACCCCAAGTGTTGAAAGACTGGGTGATTAGATACCAACATATAATGGTTAGTTACTACCAAGTAGTGAGACTGAGCGATTTGGGTCTCCTTCAATAATCTCATACTTGCCAAGTTTTATTCATAATCAGGAATTAGACGTATCATCAGAAAATAAATGTTATTTTGTGGGTCCTCCTGTGACTCCAGACTTCACAGCCAAATCACTCACACTGCCTGGCCTTGTTACCCTGCCACTTCCACCAAGGGGACATCCCAGTCTGCCCCCACCTGTCAAGATGTTCAGAATCTTCCCAGTGCAATGGGGCCATGAGCCCCCACCTGATCTTGAGGTCAAACGTCTGCCTCCTCCTTGAGGGGATCTGCCATCACAGTGGATGCCCTCGGGAGTCCCAGGCACTGAGATTCGCAGCTTAAATCCAGACCCTGGAGCCTCAAGTCAGAAGGCGTAGCCAGCTGAGACTCAGTCCTGCTGACAGGACGCTAGGATGGGGTGGCGACCCATCACAGTGGGAGCCCATTTACCGGGATTGGTGAAGGGTCTTGGAGGGAGAGTATATCTTGTATTGTCAAAAGCTAGCACACTCTGATTCTTAAGGAACAGTGAGGGAAGAAGAACCACTGGATAACAGCAGGGATACTGGCTGCAGACAGCGATAACCAGTGTGATTATCCAGTCACATGGATTTAGTTTCTGAGACAACCATCGGGGTTGTTCCATTCTCATAAGAGGTGTCTAGAATGTTTGGGAGTATCCTACTGGACAAGAGGGGACATGCTGGGGACAACACCATTTCCCTTGGAGACATCGATCTATTAGAAAGCTCTCCAGGTTCTTTGCGGTGGTGGGGAGGTGGGGTGAGGGTGTCTTTCTGTGGCTTTACCTGATAATCAGGGCTTCCATGAGGAAATCCAGTTCGTCCTGTTCTGAACACACCTCAGGCAGCGTCTGGGCACAGAAGGGGAGGGTGGGGAGGAGGAGGAGGCTGTGAGCTGAGAGCCGCAGTCTACAGAGACCGCAGGCCAAGGTCAAGCTCGAGGGTGAGCCACTTCTTACCTTTACAGCCACTTGCAGGGGGCTTGGGTCACTGGGCGTTCCAGACACCTGGCCTTCATACACCTCCCCAAAGGCGCCATGGCCCAGACCCCTGTGCAAAGGAGAAGACAAGGTGAGACAGAGTCAAACAGGCCACAGGGAAGAGGCAGCTGGGGCTCCTGAGCCCAGGTGTCACATTTAGTGGACAAACAGGAGAGGCGAGGGGTAACATACACACTCGGAAGTAACTCCCTCAACATGGCTTTGCTGTGCAATCTCGGGCCTCCGGTTCTTCAGGGGGCAAACCGGTAAGGAGGATTCCAGCCAGGGATTCATGACAATGGTCAACTGTTTATTCATTCGATCAGTAGTTATGGAGTCTCTGCTATTTGCCAGGGACATAGGGGCATAAGCCATGGCTTTTCCCTGGGGAGGCTCATGCTCCTTGGGGGAGAGACAGATCACCAGTGGTACTGGCTGGGGAGTGTGGCCAGGGAGTGACAGAGGAAGGCGCAGCTGCTCTAGATGCTCAGAGGAGGGGCCCTTTGCTTCCCCTGCTCCCCTGGCGGGAATGGGGGTCAGGAAGGCTTGGAGAGGGCGTACCTGAGTGAATTCTGAGGAGAGCCCTGGTTCCCTCATTGCATAAACTCCATAAACATATAGGAGTTAATATGAGCCAACATACATGGCCCTGAATGTCAAGCCTTGTCCTCCCAGGAGGGCTGGGGGTGCCCGTAGGGAGGGCTCTGCTGGCCTTCTGTGGCTAGAGGAGTCTGGAGCCATGATAACATTCAGCCCCCGGACTGCACCCCCTCTCCTCCAGCAGGACGCTCACCGAATGAGGGTGATGTTCTTCCGTGGCACCTCCTTCAGGTCACTGATGGAGGAGGTCTTGCCAGCAAAGCAGTAGTTGGGGTTGTAGTCCGTCATGATGGTCGAGGTACGGAGCTTGCTCAGCTTGTACTCAGGGCTCTGCAGCTCCATCTGCATGGCTTGCAGTTCCTGGTGTTTCCGGCGGTACACTGCAGATGGATGGTCGGCTGCAACATGGCCCGGACCAGGCAGCCTGGCCCTTGAAGCACTACACAGGCCACTTCCTTCAGGAAGCCTCCCTGGATCTCCATGTCCTCCCCTGAGCTCTGAACCTTTCCACCATATTTAGAAATACTAACAAAATGATTATAGAGGTAAAGGTGTGCCTTTGATTGAAACATCATTTAAAGTAAATGTAAAGCTAAAAAATCACATATATGCGTAAGAATTCTTTGTATTATACAGGGCAGTCATGTTAGTCTGGGTCCTCCAAGCAGCAGACTGGAGATGGGATTAGAACCAAGATGGTCTGCAGATTTTATTGGAAGAAGTGACCATGAGAGAAAACGGGGGAGGGAGCCAGGGAAGGCTGGGTGAACCAGCAGACCGTGTTCAAGTCTGACCCCATGTGAAGGAGGGAGGGAGGAACGTTGGGTGGAAGCACCCTGGGTGCTACGCACCCTAAGGAAGTTTCAGCAAGGCCCTAAGGGGTTCTGGAGCCAAAGTCGGTCATCAGCAGAGTCCCACGGCTCCCAGGAACTGGCCTGCCTTAGTATTTCTGCTGTGCTCAGCCACTGGGTAGGGCAGCTTCCGTGCGATCACAGCAGTGGATTTGAGGGTGCAGCTGGGATCTTGGTCACTGTGTTTCCTGTAGTTGCGGAACTGCCAAGCCATAGAGTTGGAGAAGAGCCACATCATGAAAAGATCTCTGAATTGGCGTCTGGGGACCTGTGTTCTAATTCCACCTCTTGTTACTTACAAGCTGAGCCATGATGGCCAGGTCACAGGATCTCCTTGCCTGCAGTTCCCCTCTCTGTAAGCAGGGATGGTAACTACTACCTTTTTCCCTAACCACCCCCACTGTCCACCCCACTAGGGTTGTCAATGAAATGAATTTGCTGACATAAAACGGTTTTGAAAATTTCTAAAGAGCTCTACCAATGTGAGTGATCATTATCACTCTTACGTGTGAGGATGTTCTGGAAGACATGGGAGCCAGAACGAAACTGACTCGGAGGGTAGGTTCTGTGTGTAAAGCCCATCCCCAAACATAGGGGCCAGGGCAAATGAGTCGCCCGCTCAGTTCCCTTGTCTATGAAATGGACTGGTCACGATCAGATTAGGGTGAACTGAAATGTGTAAACTGCCGAGCACGTAGAAGCATGTGACAAGTGTTAGTTCCTATTATCCCGTCCCTTTGAGGGATGGCACCATATGGGGACACAGCGTGTGCTGCCACCTCCCTTCTACCGGCAGATCCCCTCATCTGTAGGGGCCTGGCCTGTGAGGGCTCCCAGGAGCCTTTCCCCTCTGCCCTCTTCAAGCCTCTGTCCATCTGTCCTGGGCATGTCTCTGCCAGCAGTAAGAGCCGGTGGGTACCACACAGAGCTCTCTCTGACCTGCAGGTCAGCTCACCTTGGTTCACAGGCGGAACAGAAACATACTCAAACTGATTTTCCCATCTCTTTGCCCGGAGGGTGGTGGGGGGCTGATCTGGAGAAGAGTGGGCTAGTGCATGACATAGGGTGGGAGCCAAACAGGAGCTGTGCCCACAGAAGCACATGGGAGCTGGAAGTGAAATCTAGGGGTGGGGCGAGCTTTCACCATCGCGATGGACACTGAAGAGAGCTCCCCACCCCGAGCAGTCAGGAGGTTACACACAGGGCTGAGGTGCAGAATCACGGGCTCTGCAGGGAACCGCAGCTGCTCTGGTTGGGGGAAGGCTGGGAGCTCCAGTTTTGGTTTGGCCTGGGCTGCCCTAATCACCACCCCACCCAATTCCAGGGACTAGCAGGGTGGAGCGACACCTTGGCATCCATTGCACAGCCTGAGACACTATTCCTTGCCTTCCCGCCCCCTTGGGAGTCCCTGGGGTCCTGTGCACTCACCGATCATGATGCCAGAGAAAGCCAGGACCAGGGCGGCCACCAGGGCAGAGGTCACCACAGACAGAATCAGCGAGAGCGGCAGGTGTGGCTCCGGGGTGGGTGATACTGGAAGACAGGTCCCAGAGGACACTGACAACCACACCAGTTCTCCTTTGAGCTGGTCCCAAGTCAGAAATAACCTCCCCAGCTGGGACAAAAGCTACCTTCTCCTTTCCATCACTGGAGACCTTGTCACACCTTTCTTTTCAGGGACCATGAGCAGGACCAGACTCATTCTGCTTTTACAGGCTTTTAGCAGTAGCTTTTGGGTGGAGGGAAATTTAACAGGGATGAATATCCATGGCGGGGACGTTGATTCAAAACATGAGCTGCACAACTCTATGGTGAGGATGGAAGGTGAAACGAAAGTGGATCTGGAAGAGAGGTGCAGGCGCTGGGGACCAAACAACAGGGGGCGCCATAAGTGATACCCTCTGAGGCCCAGTTACTTCCCTGTGGCTTCGAGGCACTGGGCTCAGAGCGGAGAGGGGTCCTGTGCTCTCTGCTGGCCAGACCGCACGGAGGCATCGTGCTTGGTACTGGACACTACTTTTCAAAAAGGGACGTCGACAATGGAACACATGCAGAAGAAGGACGCCAGGTTGGGGAGGAGACACAAAACTGCATCTTGTGTGAACTGTTGCAAACAAACTGGGGTTATTTAATCTGAAGAATATTTAGAGGAAGAGGATAGGGTCAGGTGTGATGGCTCCTGCCTGTAATCCCAGCACTTTGGGAGGCGGAGGTGGGCAGATCACCTGAGGTCAGGACTTCGAGACCAGCCTGGCCAACATGGTGAAACCCCGTATCTACTGAAAATACAAAAATTAGCCAGGCATGGTGGCACACGCCTGTAATCCCAGGTACTCAGAAGGCTGAGGTGGGAGAATCACTTGAATCTGGGAGGTGGAGGTTGCAGTGAGCCGAGACTGCACCATTGCACTCCAGCCTGGACAAGAGAAAAACTCCATCTCAAAAACAAAACAAAACAAAACAAATGGAGGAGGGTAGGAGCACTGTCTTCTAACACTGCAGGTGAAAAGCTGCTGCTGTAAGGAAAGCTAGGAAAGGAAGGTTAAGGGAGAGGTCCCAGCTCTGAGACTTCCCAAGGGAGCAGAGCACCTTAGGAACAGTGAGATCCCTGTCACTGGGCATGTTTAGGTGGAGACAGGATGGACCTTGGTGGGGATGGCAGAGGGTTTATTCTATACCAGAGGACTTTTGAGACTCCTTCAGGAGCTATGGCCCACCTTTCACACAGTGGTCAGAGCACTCGAGCTGTGGCAGGTAGGGGAGGGACAGAAAGTTTACAAAACCAAATCCAGGGTATCCTGGAACCCAGAAACCATTTGTGGTCATGGGCCAAATCTCAGGCTCTAAGCCCCTCTGCTTCCCCTGTACCCCGCCTTACCAATGCAGGAGACACCATCCTCGGCCAGTACTGTCCCATGGTCACAGAAGCAGATGACCTTGTGGCTTTCGGGGTCCATGTGACATTCGTCTACCTCACAGTGACTGCAGTTTAGATAATGCTTAATATTCACTTCCCCATGGCCTTCCATCACTGGTGACAAGGAGGGAGGGTCAGTCTCAGGCAGAGCCTGCCTCCCCCTTCCCAGCCTCAGTGCTGTGTCTCCAGGCGGTCACTGTGGTGCTCTGGTCCCTGTTCCTAGGTCCTATAGCCACTGGAGGCACAGCTGTGTGGGGGAGTGTTCCTGTGCATGTGGCGAGGGCAGCAGAGGCAGCGGACCTGGGCGCCTATGGATGTTTGCATTTCTGTTGGTGGGGTGGGGGTGGGAAAGCCCACACACGTGATCTTTAGGTTGGCGGGTGCAGGTACTGGGCTATTTTTATATTATCTAGGATTCTGCCTCTGCATTCAATTAAAGCACACAACCTGACTTACAGAAAACATGGTGACCTGCGCCATAGGCAGGCTTGCCTGCCAGGGACCCATAACTGTGCCTCTGTATCCCGGACACATGTCAGAGACTCAGGTTTTAGCTTGGTAGGAGAACTGACCTAAGGAAGTTTGCTCTGCTGCCTGGCAGAGGGGCTACCTTTTAAAGCTGGGGTGTACAGGATGCCCAGTGGACTGATGAAGGAAACCCCATCTTCCCCATCCATTTCGGGGTCATTGTTTGAGGCTGCATTGCCGCCTGAGTAGCAAACCAGAGTAGAGTTTAACATGGGGGGGGTGGGTGCCCAAATCTTAACACACATGCATGTCAGCGGGGCATGCAACTCTGGCCAAAGTTAGGGGATCACTGGGGACCTCAGGGCAGAAATATGGGGAGGGAAGGGAGGCTCAGGGCACAGAGGCTGCATGTGGATCAGTAGATGCTGGGTGTGTGGCTACTTTCCCCTCAGGTCCAGGCCAGCTCCCATGGGGGAGTCTCTACTGCTCTGCCAGGGGCCCATTAAGAAGTGGTTAATTTGAGCAAGAGTTCAAAAAGTTCTAGTCTTTCCAGGCCGGGATATGCCCATGGTGCCTCTCCCAGGACTGGTCAGGTTGGTAGCACTGAAGCTCTCCAGCCCCATTGGGTCAAGGTTGGGGCATGGCGGGGCTTGGGGATTGCGGGAGATGAGCCCCTGTGCCCGAAGGCTCCTGTCTCTCCTTTCACCTGGGGCTGGGCTACCTTTGGGCTCCCCCCCCCCCCCCAGGCTCCTCCCACCCACCCAGCTTGGAAAAGAAGAGCATGTGGTTAACACAAGCATCTTACACACAGCATCAAAGCAAAACACAGACATGAACATCACAGAGCATGCATGGATTTGTCCTAATCTGTGGGGGAGCAGGGAGCCATCATCTCCCAGCCTCTCAGCTTCAGAAGGCTCTGCTGACTGTGCTGTGAAGCCCAGACAAAGCAGCTCGGGTCAATGGCCAGCTGCTTGCTGAAGCGCTGGGCTAAGCCTGCCTGCAGTTGGCCTTGGGAGCAGCTCTCATCAGCAGGAACAGCGGTGCCTTTCAGGAAGCTGGTGGGCTGGGATAGGGAGCAGGAGTGAGGAGTCCATGAAACCACACACCAGGCCCTTCAGGAGCTGGCCTGGCCAGGCCATCCAAGGGAGGCTGGGGAGAGTCCTTACAGGTGACTCAGAGACTCGTCTGGAAAGTCAAAGCCTCTTTATTATCGACTTTGGGGGAGATCAAGAATCACTTAGGATCTTGATGCTGTCGCTGAGGAAGCCTGGAGGCAGGATGCTGGCTCAAAAGCCAACACCCTGCCTCTGGCTGGTCCAGCCAGGCTGAGAGGGAGGCGTGCAGTCACATCACAGTCCAGGGAGCAGGCCAGGGGAGGGTAGGGAGGTGAGGAGCCTAGGACTAAGTGGGGGAGGGAGTGACACCTTGAACACGAATCATCTTTACCTATATATCCTCCGCCTCCTCCACCTGAGGAGCACCCCCCTCCACCCCCTCCGAAACCCCCTCTTGTCTCCCACCCCCACTTCTTCATGGCCTGGGGGCAGGAATGTCCTCCGGTGGCACCCTCCAGCAAAGATTTTCCGGCCCAGAGCAAGGAAGTGTTATCATTCCAGCCACCTCCACCACCTGTGGGAAGAGTAGGGAGCCTGTGTGAGGATTCTGGCAAGGTTTGATTAGCCATGCTGGCCCAAGCAGCAGGGTGAGGGGCACCTCGCAGGGCACCTGTACCAGCTCCAGCTCCCAGGAGGGGCTCATGTCCAGTGGGGCCTGAGGGTTTCAGATCCACACCAAAACTGGGAGGCTGCTTGCTCTAGGGACACCTGCTTGGCCACAGGTGAATATGCCTAGATGAGAGCGTGTCTTGTACTCGTTTCCTACCAGTCCTCTCTGGCTCAAAAGCAGGGACTATGGTTGGTTAAGGACGGGGGGAGGTGGGCACACAGGCAGCATGGCGACTAAACTGGTTCCTCTATCTTCTCTCCGTGTCAGCCAAGCCCCGTAGTGCTGGACCTTCATTTTATTAACTGCCTCCCATACTAACAAGAAATGGGACTTGCCAATCTCCGAGCAGCCAAATGTCTAAACCCTGCACTAAAGTTCCTTGCAGGAATCCTGGACTAGGCACCAGAAAGCCCATTGGTGTCTGTGAAACCCTGGGCAAGAATGCCCTGTTCTGAGCCTCTGTTTCCTCACCTGTAACTTGGGGATAAGACCCACCTCATGGGGCTGTTAGCATCAAAGGAGACAGTGAGTGTATGAAATGCTCCACAAACTGCCAGGAGTGGGAGTGTCAGGAGCTTGAGGGGCAGAACACAGGCGTGCAGACAGCCTCACGCCTCAGCTCAGCCTGCACAGAGGTTCTCCAGGGCCAGGGGCTCAGGAACCGCCCCAAGGTCAGGAGCAAAACCCTGGTGGGTGGAGGATACTCTGGCAACAAAGGCAGCCTTGGGGCTGTGCTCTCAACACCTGGAGCTGCTTTGAGCGCTTGCAAAGGAAGCTATCTACAGAGCCAAGGTTGAACGTAGCCACAGACTGACCACAAGCAATCTCTTCTGCTGGCCTTTGAGATTCCAGGACATCCCCTCATCCCTTGCTGTTCCATAGGACATGTGAGCAGACATCTACAGTCACCCCTCGGTATCTGTGGAGGCTGGGTTCCAGGGTCCCTCCATCACACCAGAATCAAGGTCCCTTTATATAAAATGGCATAGTGTTTGCACATAACCTGTGAACATTCTCCTGTAAACAAAATCATCTCCAGATTACATGTAACACCTAATACAGGGTAAATCTATGTAAACAGTTACTGTATTGTTTAGGCAATAAGTCTACACATGTTCAGTAAAAACATATCTTTTTTTTTTTTTTTTGAATATTTTTGATCTGTGGTTGGTTGAACAAGAGGAACGCAGAACCGATGGATAGGAAGGGGTGACTGTACTCTAAAAACCTAAACCCTTTCTGCTGCAGCAGATGATGTACAGTGGGGACCTGGTAACTGAAGGTAGAAGGTAGAACAGCAGTGCATGTGTCTATGGGACCCTGTGGGTGAACTGGCCTGGCAGGGTTTCTGGAAGCACTTGCAGCTGAGATTCCTTGGGACCCAGACGGACCTGTAGGTGGGATGACTACTTTGCTAGAAAGAGGAAGCCAGGTTTCAAAAATGAAGCTGAGGTCAGGAACAAGCTTGAATCTAGATTGGGGACAAGCAGAGCTGAGGCGAGGCCATCAGGCAAGCAGGGGAGACTTTGTCAGCCATGAAAACTGCGGGGGGTGGGGTGTTGGGCTTGGGTTTCGCGGTCTTCCCTTCTGCCCTCAGAGGAGGGTGTGGGCCTGCCACAGCTGTTGTCACGTTGCAGAAGAAGGCCCCTCAGGCATGTGAGGGACCAGAGTTGGCTCTGGCGTTGTGCAGGGCTGTGAGCCAGTGCATAATAAATAAATCAGGGCGAGATGGGCGATGCCGTGTGCTGTGTTTTCACCCTGCTCGGCCCCCGCCAAGGAGGCTTCTGACCCCATACCCATCTTGCAGCCTTCAAGTAAATGTGTGGAAAGGAAAATAACCCACAGCAAAATCAGAACAACGGTGTTTAAAAATAAGAATTGGGCCAGGTGCGGTGGCTCACGCCTGTAATCCCAGCACTTTGGGAGGCCAAGGCAGGCGGATCATGAGGTCAAGAGATGGAGACCATCCTGGCCAACATAGTGAAACTCTGTCTCTACTAAAAATACAAAGATTAGCTGGGAGTGGTGGTGTGCGCCTGTAGTCCCAGCTACTCGGGACGCCGAGACAGGAGAATCGCTTGAACCTGGGAGGCGAAGTTGCAGTGAACTGAGATCACACCACTGCACTCTAGCCTGGGTGACAGAGTGAGACTCCATCTCAAAAAACAAAACAAAACAAAACAAAACAAAAAAAATGAATTGAGTCTTGTCTCCATCACTGAACAGCTTGGCCACGTTGAGAAAAAAGTCATCAGGCCTTGGTGAGCCCATTGACTCTTCTGTAAAACAGAAATGGTATCTGTCTGGAAACCCTACAGGCTTGTTTTGACAGTGCATGTGTAACAGATGTGGAGGCACTTGGGGTTTTTCAGGTGCTGTGAACGTCACTGGAGGCAACCTCACGGTGGACTTCATGACAGTTTCAACTCTTCTATCTCTAGCCATCTCTCAACTGAGAGAGAGTTTGCACATTTGTTTTAATTAATCCCAAATCTTAAATGCCATCTAAGATCCTCCCACAGTCTGATTGTGTGGAATAGAAAATACAAAAAGGAATTACATTTTCTGTCTTCTGGGGCAGCTGGCTGCAGAGGAATCAGAGAATTGACACTCTCTTCCTTGTCTGTCTCGTATTTCTCTGCTTTTGGCTCTCACTAATAAGGGAAGAGAACTCAGCCATGGAAAGTCCAGAAGGAGATTTTCCAGTGGGGGAAATGTTTGGGTCTGGCAGCCTGGGGGTCTGGAGGTCTGTACCACTGGGGTCTAGGAGGCCTGATTTTGCCCAGATTTCTTTCATCTGCTCACATCCTAACTGGGAGGCCCATCTTCCCCCTGGAAGAAGGAGGCATCTCAGGGGGGAGGCTCTAACAACTGCATTTTGGCAAAACCCATGGTGGATCAGCTGGCTGGTTGAAGGCTGCTCCCTGCCTCACTTTCTCAGCTACCTTCTGCAATTCCAAACTCCAGGTCAGCAAGACGGCCTGCAGGGCTCCCATGGTGCTGCCTGCCTTCCCCTCCCTTGATATGGGTACCAATATCCAGAGCTCCCAGCATCCCAGGTGCTGGTGACTAAGATGCCCTCAGGCATGCAATGGCATCAGGCCCAGCTGAAGCCCTGGGAGATAGATGTTCCCGGAGAGGGTAGGCTTGCGGCGCTTTACCTGCGGCTCCGGAATTGCCGTTCAGCCCTAGAACCGAGGAGTTATTCTCCAGTCTCTCTGGGTGGAACGTGTCTGTCTTGGCCCCGTAGGCCCTGCCGCCACCTCCAGCTGCAATGATCAGGGGCACCGGCACTCCATCCTTCATCTGATCAGGGGAGATGTTCAGACATTGAGAAACCAAGCTGCGCTTCCCCATCGGAGCCCCTAAGCCCTGGTTCATTCACCCTGACTGTTTGCTGGGCAGTGGGGTGACCCGGTGACCTCTCAGTGGTCTGAGGTGGTTTGTGGGCTCTGAACTCTTGTTACAATAGCTCATTGGCTCCAACAGCTTCTTTATCAGTCAAGGTTCAACCAGAGAAGCAAAACCCATATACCAAGAGCAAAATATATATTCCAGGAGGTGGGGATTGATCTTAGAGGCTGCTTCCTCTACTTCCTCCAGCCCCTTTCCTGAAGCTCCTCAGACTGGCCTCAGAGGTCTGGATGCTGGCGATTAGAAGCAGGTTTCTCTGAGCTCCCTTTCCTTCACTCTTAGGGGTCTCTGACTCTGACCCCCACAGATTCAAGATTAAGCCCTCGGCATCACACCTGTGGGTGGACCTAGCAGGTGGCCTCTGTCTTCAGTTTCTGGCCTGGATGTGATGTCAGAAAAGTCCACCTTAGGACAGAGAGCTGGTTCAGGAGGGCGCAGTGGGACCCCCTGAAAGGAGGAGGGCAAAAGCTATGCATGGTGAAACTGGGCTGATGTATCAGGAGGAAGAGAGTCTATCCTTTCCTGGACAATCTCTCTGGCCTCAGTCTGCTCATCTTTAATTCTTTTATTGGTTTTAGAGACAGAGTCTTGCTCTCTTGCTCAGGCTGGAGTGCAATGGCATGATCACAGCTCACTGCAGCCTTGAACTCCTGGGCTCAAGAGATCCTCCTACCTCAGCCTCCCAAGTACCTAAGACTACAGATGCAACCCACCACAAGGGGCTAATTTTTCAATTTTTTTTTTTTTTTTTTTGGTAGAGACAAGGTTTTGCTATGTTGCCCAAGCTGATCTCAAATTCCTGACCTCAAGCGATCTTCCTGCCTTGGCCTCCCAAAACGCTAGGATTACAGGAATGAGCCACCACATCCTCATCTTTAAATGGGGATAAAGCATCTGAGGCATTTCTCTCCCCAGGGCTGTCATGGGGCTCTAACATTGCAGGTGAACGGAAATCCGGTGGAATCTGGCGGTGCAGACCGTACCTTAAATACGTAGGTGGCTCCACCCCCACCTCCTCCTCCTCCTGCCCACTCATGCACACTTCTGTTCACGCGAATTTCTTCTTCGATCACATTGTTCTCTCCAATGCAGACTTTCTGGATTAACTGGTTTGCCTGAAGAAACAAAAAGTACGTGAGGTTTGTGCCCAAACCAGAGTTCTCCGCTTTGCAGCAGACAGAACTTCTATGCTTAAAAACAGGATCTGACCAGCTCTCAAGAAACTTACAGTTGAGTTGAGGAGGCAAAAAATACACTAATAACTATCACTCTGGGCAGTATTAGGGAAGGACCAAGGGATAGCTTAGATAGAAAATGTGAGGAGAAACAGGGAGAGCGAGTAAAGTTTCATTGCTGTGAGGACTGCCTGTAGGAGGTGGCTTTTAGTTGAGACTTGAAGGATAGGTTTTTTTTTCCCCCCCCCTCAAAGAGTGGGGCAAAGTTAGGTCGTTCCAAGAGCAGAGAGCACCATGAGCCAGAGGGAAGTGGGTGACTGGGGTGTGTGGGGAAAAGCACAAGAATCTCTTTGGCCCAGAAGTCTATCAGGACAGAGAGATTGTCCAGGACCACCTGCTTGGATACTGTGGGATGAAGAGATCTAAGAATGAATGAGAAAGGTCCTATGTGGTGAGATAGGGCTGGAGGGAGTGTAAATTAGGTGGGTAGAGAGAATTAAACGGAGCAGTCCCATCATGGCTAGAGGCCTTGAATGCACTGTGAGGAGAGCGCCATTCTCTCACTAACAGCCGTGGAAGTTTTCTGAGAAGTCACAGTTCTGAAGCATCAAGAAGGAGAAAAAAAAACCAGCAAGAGGCCAGACTCAAGTTTTATTCCAAGTTCTTCTCTGGGAAAATCAGTTCTCCCTTTCGGACATCTCATTCCTCCTAGCTAATGTTCCATTTCTTGCCTCTGGAAGTCCCTGGCACAGCCCTCTGCTTGCCTTGTAGAGTGAGCCCTGCAGTCAGGCAGTCTGGGTCCTCCACCCACCCTGGGAAACTGGCAGGGGCCCTCGATCTCTGATCCTCCAGTGTGGCTGGGAATAGATACAACACAGGTTGTTGTGGCATTTACTGAGGGCAATACAAGTAAGGCGCCTAGTGGAGCATCTCACACGTGGTGGGAGCTGAGTCAACGGCTGCTGTTCTTGTTTTTAAGACAGTCTTATTCCCTGCAATGCAGTGTAATGGCATGATCTAAGCTCAAGCTCACTGCAACTTCTGCCTCCAGGGTTCAAACAATTTTGGTGTCTCAGCCTCCCGAGCAGCTAAGACTATAGGTGTGAGCCACCATGCCTGGCTGATTTTTTGTATTTTTAGTAGAAATGGGGTTTCACCATGTTGGCTGGGCTGTTCTCAAACTCCTGGCCTCCAGTGATCTGCCTGCGTTGGTCTCCCAAAGTGCTGGGGTTACAGGTGTGAGCCACCATGCCTGGCCAGCTGCTTTTTTTTTTTTTTTTGAGACAGAGTCTTGCCATGTTGCCCAGGTTGGAGTACAATGGTACGATCTCGGCTCACTGCAAACTTCACCTCCTGGGTTCAAGCGATTCTCCTGCCTCAGCCTCCCAAGTAGCTGAGAGTACAGACATGTGCCACAATGCCCCGCTAATTTTTGTGTTTTTAGTAGAGAAGGGGTTATGCCATGTTGGCCAGGCTGGTCGTGAAAGCTCGACCTCAGGTGATCCACCAGCCTCGGCCTCCCACAGTGTTCAGATTACAGGCATGAGCCACTGTGCCCGGCCAGCTGTTCTAATTCAGATTCACTTCTGGACACACATATGGTCTTGGTTGGGGCTCAGGTCTTAGAGAGCCCCCAAGATTGTGCTGGAGATTTCTGTAACAGCATCCTGGACTCCCTGAAGAAAGAAGAGAGTGCTTAAAAACAGCCACGCCTGCTTGACAGCCACCACAGCTCAGGCAACTTCTTCAAACATCAGCCTGACCTTGGAGGAAAATGACTTTTCTTTTACTTAATAGAAAAAAAGCCAGTAAAACATCACATTTCCATCGATGCTGCTTCGTAACCAGCCAGTGGATGCAGCAATTCATCCTGAGCCACTTCGTATGCTGAAGCACTCAGGGGTGCCGGCAATGAGTACTACGGAAATTTCCAGATAAACAGCTGAGATGCAATTTGTTTCGTGGCATTTTGGATTTAATGATGGAAATAATTTTATATTTCTTAGAGTGGATTTAGTGTGGGTGGAAGGCTCTGAATTGCTATTGTAAAGAGCTGGCATTTCTCGTATATATGTGCAGCTCTGTCCAGGACTGGGGGAAAGCCCTGCTCACTGCCACTGGCACAGGCAGGCATGTGCCCTGAGGGTTGGGCCTGGGGATGGGGCTTGGGGATGTGAGCTGTCAGCTGGGCAAGCACAGGATTCAGGGTCCAGTCCAGGTGTGTGTGTGTTTTTGAGACAGGGTCTCACTCTGTCACCCAGGCTGGAGTGCAGTGGCGTGATCATAGCTCACTGTAGCCACAAACTCCGGGGCTGAAGTAATCATCCTGCCTTACTCTCTGGAATAGCTGGGACTACAGGTGTGAGCTATCATGCGCGACCAATTTTTTTTTTTTTTTTTTAAAGAGACAGGATCTTGCTATGTTTCCCAGACTGATCTCTACCTCTCAGTTTCAAGTAGTTCTCTTGCCTCAGCCTCCTGAGTAGCTGGGAAAATAGACACAAGCTACTATGCTTAACTAGTTTTTGTATTTATTTTTTTAGAGATAGGGTCTTGCTATGTTGCCCAGGCTAGTCTCTAAGTGATTCTCCTGCCTCAGCCTTCTCAAAGTGCTAGGATTATAGACATGAGCCATTACACCTTGTTTAGTCTAAGTTCTTGATGGCTCTGCCGGAGACTTGCTGGGCCATACCTGGTGAGGCATCCCCGCCTCCCTGGACTTGCCTCCTTGTCTGTAAATTGAGGGGCTAATCAGTCTGAACCAGTGATGCTGAGAAGGTCCACCCCCTCAGCCTCCGATTCATCTCCCCCTCTTGGCTGGTGGGCAGCAGTGGGACCTCCACCCCTAGGGGATGTACTCCCACCGTGAACAGATCTGGAGATTGCTGGGATGGGGAGGAGAGGGGAGTGGGGGCTTCAGGATGGGGTTTCCTGTAGTGAGAGCCTAGACCCATGCTCACCATCCCGGCCCTGCTTCCAGGGTCTCCTTTAGATCAGGTGGGGGTAGGGAATAGTCAAGCCTCTTGCTGGACCAGCAGCAGCATCAGCAGCAGCATTTGGACGAGTTGCTGCCCTTTCTTCACCTGACTTCCAGGACTCCACATTCTCTTGCATCCTCTCCTACCTCCCAGGTTCCTCTTCCTTTCCTGATCTCCAAAGGTGGAGGGTCCCCTAAGCTCAGTCCTCGCTTTCTTCTCTATCTGTACCACATCCTAGGCAATCTCATCCTGTCTCAACTTTATGCCAATTTCTCCCGTATTTGTATCCCCAGCCTGGATGTCTCTTGAACTCCAGCGACCCGTCTCCCGTCATCCACCTGTCTGCCTGTGGCTGTCTACCAGGCCTCTACAGCTCAGCATGTCTGCTACTGAACTCCTGATCTTGCCCCCAAATTTGCTCCTTCCACAGCGTCCCCTAACTCAGGGGATGGCAGCCCCCTTCTTCCAGTGGCTCAGGCTCAATGTTTGGAGTCATCCTTGACCTTTTTCTTTCTCTTAATTTCTCATTCAACCTGGCAGAAAATCCTTTGGATTTGACTTTCAAATTATGCCCATAATTCAACCACTTTTCATCCCCCTCCACTGTTCCATCCTAGTCTAAGCCATCATCACTTGTCAGGATTAATGCCACAGCCCTTGAATTCATTGTCTCAACCCTTCCCTGTGTCCATGTGGTCGATTCTTCACATTGCAGCTGTAGGGGGTGCATGGCAACATATTCAAGCTTATGTACATGGCATAAAAATGCTGAAACACTGTGTGTGATATTTGTGCATGGGAATGAAACTCCTTGACCCTGAAGACAGGGCAGGGAGTGGAGTGTTTGGTGTGATAAGGAACGCTGAAAACAGCCTCCCGAGAATGCAGTTTGAATGTGTACAAGGTCACAGGTGCCTCAGCAACCCACCTCAAAGGACCGTCTAGTGGATGTTTGTAGTTAATACAATCCCTTTCAATAAATACTTGGTGGACAGATGCTGGGGCAGACTCTCTCAGAAGAACTACCCCCTAGCCCCACTCAGGTGGAGCTGTCTGAATACTTCGTTCTTGGTGTTTACCGTAAGCTATAGCTTTGCAACTGCTGCCCCTGATGTGATCGCCTTGAATTTAAGTGTGAAGGAAGAGAGCTTATTAATTTTTGGGGGAATCCCGGTAAGGGACAGTCGTGACTCCCCATCGGGAGGATGGGACACGTGCTTAAATATCTAGGGGCCAGGTTATCATGGGTCAAGAAATGACCAAAGAGCAGAAAGTCTTTTTTAAAATAGAGCAACAGCCACTTAAGGCTATCCAGGGCACTGTAGAGCTTATGCTCTTAATTTGGCAGGAATGCCCTTGGTTTCCTGTTCAAGGAAACTAAGACAGTTATGGGAGCAGGTAGATCGTTCCCTGAAAAGAGGAATGAGCAGGGTCATTTTACTAATGTTACTATTTTGACCACCTGGGCGCTGATACGCTCTGCATGGTATCCTTTTTATCTGCCAGATTGAGGTGAGTCAAACCACCCATCTTCTCCACCTGAAGGGAATTCAGGAGATTTAAAGGAGAAGGAAGAACAGAAACCAGAACAACAGGGAGAGACTCCTCTCCTTCCTTCATTCCCTTCTGTGGGGAATAAGGAAGAGATTTTTTTCTAGTGAGGATAAGGATGAACGGGGAGCCTTTTCCTTCTCCTATAGAAAGGCTATTGCCCTCCTTTTTCCATCCTTAAAGGGACCTGCATCTGTTGGCCCTGTTCAGGCAACAGCGCCTCCCAACCCCCTTGAGGAGACTGGAGGCCACCAAGGGACAGTTCTTGGATAAACCCCCGGTCAGCGAACGTATAATCCGGTGGCTGCGTCTCCTAGGAGAAGCTTCCCCTGCCGGAGGGGGTGCCTCCAGGAGGGAGGGGAAAGGGGCTGATTATGATTGTTTTCCTAATATGCAAGTTCTCACTTCCTGCTTCCAGCATGGGCCTTCCTTGCCTTGTTGTTTGTTTCCTTGGAGTATGACGGAAAGTTGCATGCTGCTTCCTGGGTTTTATCCCAGAAAGCTCTGGCTTTCTTGCTGCCCACAGAGGCCTGGGGCAGGAGTTGCTAAGATGCCAGGGAGTGCCCATTTAGTCACTGGCAGTCTAGGCAAGTTGTCCCTCTCTGGGTTTGTGGTGACGGAGGGGGAGGCCAAGAGGCAGAGACCGAGTCCCTGGGTGGGTGCAGACAGCTCCGGCCCGGTCCTGAGAATCCGCCTCACCATGGTCACCTGCCTTCGTAACTGTGCCCAGAAAGTGGCTGCAGCTTGCTATACTGCTGCTTTTCCTCCTTCTGTCCTTCCCTGCCACCCCTCACGTGTCTCAGTTGACAGGCAATTCCCTGTTTTCCCTGGCCCCCTAGGGAAAGGACTAAGAAACAGTCTGTGTGCATCCCGACCTTACTAGCCTAAGGTGGGCAGAGGGTATGGAGCAGCCTGGAGTACAGAGCCCTGGGAGAGAAGCCCACTAATAAGGGGTGCTCTCCCGTAGCCACATGTTACATGCTAACTAGGCTGAGGTGGACAAGCTCTGCCAGCTGCTGTCATCTTCAGAAGACAGAGGCAGCAGTAAGGAATGTTTGTTTCACTTTTTAATAAAATGTTTATAAACACCGTGGCTGGGAAACTTCAAAGCAGACCCTGTGCTGCATGTCTGCTCCTCCCCTGAGCCTCTCTACTTGGGGGTGGCAAAAATTATAAAAAGCCCAGTATATTTTCAGTACCTTACCTAATGGGGTTGGTTCCAAGCGTAGGTGGCCTGAGAACGAGGGCGACGTCTCCTCCCAGCCTGCTACCCTCCGGCCCCCAGTCTCCGCGCTTATATACGTGCACTTTACCACCTGGTCATTTCCTGACCTCTTGATGCCACCTGTAGTCTTTCTTCCTCCTCTTGAGGTAAGAGTAGCAACAGGTGGCAGGCTGTTAAGAGAGGCTGCCTAAGGATCCCGGAGCAGATGGGAAAAACCTGGCCACAGCCCTGCTTTCCCAAACCCACTTCTAAGACATTCCAGCTAAAGACTAATGCAAGAAAATGGCCAGCACCTAAAGACATTTAAAAATGTTTTTTCGGGTTCTTTTTTGTTTGTGTTTTTAAACGGAGTCTCGCTCTGTAGCCCAGGCTGGAGTGCAGTGACGCGATCTCAGCTCACTGCAACCTCTGCCTCCTGGGTCCTGGTTCAAGCAATTCTCCTGCCTCGCCCTCCTGAGTAGCTGGGATTACAGGCACGCACCACCATGCCCAGGTAATTTTTGTATTTTTAGTAGAGACAGGGTTTAACCAGGTTGGCCAGGCTGATCTTGAACTCCTGACCTCCAGATCCTCCCACCTCACCCTCCCAAAGTGTTGGGATTACAGGCGTGAGCCACCATGCCCAGCTGTTTTTTTTTACCCCTAATTTTTATACACTTAAGCTAACTCAATGCAAGTTTATTATCCTGGCAACTTGCAATCACGTTTTAATGATTTTCAAAGGCCAAAATACCGTAAAAATCACTTAAAATATCCATCCCTTCCATGCCTTAGTTTAACAGGTAGGCTTTATCTTTCGCCATTTCTGTATTTTATATGTCATTTACCTGTCTCGTAACCCCTCTAAACATATACAAAACACCACAGATTTAATAGCTTCTCTTCTCATAAAGGGACGCCAACGTTGTGTCCGGTTATCAGGATATGATCCTGCTACTCTTTTCCTATCGTCAAGCAAGTAAAAAGTTCACTCTCTCTTAGCTTGTCATGTTGATTGGCAAGCAGCAATGGCTGACTTTATTGGTAATATCAGCTTTCATTTACCAACCTTTAAGATCCTAAACTGTTTGCAAACTGTGCCTGTTAAATTTTATCTATTGTTGTCTCTAAGCCGTTGCTTCAATCCACTACTGTCTTCACAGATAGTCCAGAAAAAACAAGACAGCTATAGTGTGGTATGATGCCATGCAACACTGGCAACAGAAGATCCAGGAACATTTTAAAACTACGCAGCAGGTGGAGTTGGGTGCCCTAATATTGGCCTTAAAAACTTTTCCTCAGCAAGCCATAAATATAATCAGTGATTCTGCTCATGTGGCCTATACTCATTTAGATCTCGCACGTGTGAAGGGCATTACTCATGAATCTCTACTAGCTTTGTTTCTTGCAGTGCAAGAGCTCCTCTGTGCCCGTCGTCACCCTCTTACATCACACGTATTCGCTCTCATTCTAGGTTACCTGGTCCCTTATCAGAAGGGAATGCTCAAGCTGATGCTCTGGTACAACCATAAACGTGGTTTGCAGACTTTCCTGCTTTTTCGCGAGCTCAGGCTGATCATGCTTTTCTCATCAGAATGCCCGCAGTCTTAAACGACAATTTCATCTGACGCTTGCTCAAGCTCGCATGATTATTAAAACTCGTCTTGATTGCCAACGGCATTCTGTCTCTCCTTTTTCCTTAGGGCTTGGTACCAACCCACAAGTTTTGGTGCCTAATGCTAACTGGCAAACTGATGTTACTCAGTATCCACCTTTTAGACATTTCAAATTTCTCCACGATACCATGGACACTTATACAGGCTTGATTCATGCTACCCTCTGGACCGGAGAAAAAACTAAAAATGCAATTACTCATTTGTTTAAATCTATTATAACTTTAGGCCTTCCACAGACTATAAAAACTGATAATGGACCTTACTATCTTAGTGCTCGATTTACATAAGCATTGCAACTTCAACAAATACAACATAAAACCAGCATTCCTTATAACTCAACTGGTTAGGCCATTATTAAAGAAGCTCGTCAAACTCTTAAAATATATCTTAATAAACAAAAACGCGGGAATACGGGGCTCTCTCCTTGAGAACAGGACCTGTTGCTGGAGAATCCACCAGCAATGATGGTGATGATTTGGAAGGCACCTGACATTACTTGAGGACAGCTAAGGAGATTGGATGAACAAGCAACTATCTGGCTTGCCGCCACGGAAGGCCCTGCAACTGCAGAGAACTGGCTTCTTATGTATCTGGTGGTGATTGGGGGAAACTACTGAGAAAGTAAGACAGATATGGATGTTAGGGTGCCTGGTAATTCTTGTCCATCGCCAAGTGGGATCAGCTCAAGAACATGTTTATTGGAGTCATGTTCTGAGTCCCCCCGATTTTAATGTTAGTACATGGTGGATGCTGACCCGCCTTTGTGATCTAATGATATTTCTTGGACAGGAGGTCAATAGATGTCCCTGTCTTACCCTTTAACTGAAAATTTGGGATGGATTAAACTTAATGGCTCCTTGACTTTACTGTCTGGTAATCCTTTGCTTTGATTTTCCACAATAGGACATGATAAATGTATTACTCTGATTCCTCGAGTATCTATGCTAAGCTTGCAAATTTGACCTTTATTTCTGCTGTTACCACTAATCTTACTGAGGTCTCTAACGAAGCTACACAAGTGCCTGATCTTCCTATATGCTGTCCGAGTAGGGACTGGCGATACAAGTTTGAGGCCATCCCTTGGTCTCCGTGCCGACAACCTGCGCTGTGCCGGGCCTCTGTTTAACTAGGACACCTTGCTTGATTGGGGTCCCCATGGTAATCTTACGTCTGCAAATCAGACTATTGGATTTGGGAGTCCCTTTAATAGTTCTATCACCTGCTCAGAGTATGGGCTTTCAGGACCAATATTACAACTAAAAGGGAAACAAGCTTTAAGCCCTGCTCATACCCACATTTGGGGACTAGGTCTTCCTTTTTTGAACGGGTTCTTTCACATGGTGAGTACATTAGTAGTGGTGGCAACTGTACCCTCTCTTTGCACAATAATGTTACTGATACAGTCCTGATTTGTACTACACCTCCTCATATACTTTTGTTTGGGCAAGGTATTCCTAACATAAAGCAGAATCAATTCTTTTATAGTATTAAAGTCTCTTCCAATAGCTGGCATGCTACATGCTTGTCTCATCAAATCATTATACAGTTAAATATAACCTATGTCATGATCTTAATGCGGTGCACAGACCTGTGGCTACCTGTAAATATAAGCGGGAACTGGGGGAGGAGATTCCACCTTGCAGTTATTTAGAAAAGCACATCTGCAAGGGGCTTACCATGACCATCTGTCTTCTCAAATCTCCACTCTTGAGTGTGAATTAAAGAAACAACTTGAAGAATGGTCTCAGCAATCACAAAGATGTACCCTTCAGCAATTACAAGAAGGCTTTCAATGGTTAAACCCGAACACTGGGTTGTCTGGGTTAGACATACACATACACATGGCCACTATACTTATTCTTTTTTATATCTGTTTGCTAGGCATCTGCAGGTGGCTTTGTGCTCCCACCTGACACATCTATGATCAGAGAAGAATGATAGAAGCTTACCTTGCACTGGATGACCAGCATGCTGTTAGAATTAAAGAAGATTTAGGGGACACACAGCAACACAGTCAAGCTTATGTACATGGTGTTTGAGGTCAGGATATGGAAAAATACTGAGGCACTGTGTATGTTATTTGTGCATGGGAATGAAACTCCTTGACCCTGAAAACAGGACAGGGAGTATAGTGTGTGGTATGATAAGGAACACTGAAAACAGCCTCCTGAGAATGCAGTTTGAGTGTGTACAAGGTGACAGGTGCCTCAACAACACACCTCAAACGATCATCTAGTGGATGTTTGTAGTTAATACAAGCCTTTTCAATAAATACTTGGTGGCTGGATGCTGGGCGGACTCTCTCGGAAGAGCTGCCCCTAGCCCCGCTCAGCTGGAACTGAGCACTTCGTTCTTGGCGTTCACTGCAAGCTATAAGCTCTGCAGCAGCCACAGTGAGCTTTTTAATACACATACCACATTATGTTACCATTTACTTCAAAACCCTCCTATGGCTCCCACATTAGAGCGGCCCGATCCAGCCCAATTACCTCTGCCTCATCTCTTACCTACCCTTCCTTTTTGCCCCCTCTGCTCCAGCCTGAGTGTTCTCTGAGCGTTGATGAACCTCTGGGACATGGCCTTTGCTGGGGTCACTGTTCCCCGAGATACTTTCCCCCTCCCTCTCCTCAAATGTAAGTTCATTGAGAGCAAAGATCTTTCTTTTGTTCACCAAATATATCCCAAGTTTCTAGAACAGAGATGGTACAAAATAGGTACTCAATAAATATTTGTTAAATAAATTTGAATGAATTGAGAGCTGTCTGGATTGTGGGCTGTCTCTTCACAATATTTGCCTTGCAGGGGATGGTAATGGTGGGATTTAATATTTGGAACAGACTTGGCTGCCTAGGGGACATTTGGAAATGTCTGGAGGCTTTTGCAATTGTCATTACTGCAGGCTGTTACTGGCATCAAGTGAGTAGAGGATGGGGATGCTGTAACACATCCTGAAATACACAGGACAGACCCCTGCCCCCAGCCACACAGAAGTACCTGCTTCAAAATGCCAATAGTGCTGCTGTTGGGAAAGCCTGATTTAGACTCATGCTACCAGGCGAGGTTTGGAAGGAACTGGAGAAGCAAAGGCTGAGGGCTGTGTGTGTGTGCCTGTGTGTGTGCATGTGTGTGTGTTGTGGCGGGGGTGGGGAAGAGTTGTGGGGAGGAGGATTGCAGCAGCTGGAGCCCATTTTCAGCACAAGAGCTCCAGTGTGGCCAGGTACATAGTAGGGCAACTCCCTGCCTAGATGTGCAGTTGACCTGCAAAGCTGCTACATACGGCAGTTTAATTCTTTATTTTTTATTTTTTTGAGACAGAGTCTTGCTCTGTCACCCAGGCTGGAGTGCAGTGGTGCAATCTTGGCTCACTGCAACCTCCGCCTCCTGGGTTCAAGTGATTCTTGTGCCTCAGCCTCCTGAGTAGCTGGGACTACAGGTGTGCACCACCACGCCTGGCTAATTTTTGTATTTCTAGTATATACAGGGTTTCACTGTGTTGGCCAGGCTGGTCTTAAACTTCTGACCTCAAGTGATCTGCCTGCTTTGGCCTCCCAATGTGCTGGGATTACAGGCATGAGTCACCATGCCTGACCTTTTTTCTTTTCTCTCTCTCTCTTTCTTTGTTTCTTTCTTTCAGACAGGGTCTCACTCTGTTGCCTAGGCTGGAGTCATGATCATGGCTCTCTGCAGCCTTGACTTCCTGGATTTAGGTGATCCTCCTGCCTCAGCCTAAGTATCTGGAAACGCAGGTGCCACGATGCCCAGCTAATTTTTTTAAAATTATTTTTTGTAGAGATAGGGTCTCACCATGCTGCTCAAGCTGGTCTCGAACTCCTGGACTCAGGCAATCTTCTCCAGCCTCCCAAAGCACTGGGATTACAGGCGTGAGCCACTGCACCTGGCCCCTACAGTTTAATTCTTAGAGTCCACGTCATTCTCTTGAGAACTGTGTCTAGACACCATTTTTTTCTGTCTAGGGAGAACTGGAGAGGGAAGTAATGCCTGAAAACAGCCATTTCTCCCTTTTCTAAATGCCTCCTCAGGGGGTGGAGGTGTGAAGCCACAGAGATCAGTTTCTTTCCCCACATGCCCCCGCTATGCCTTGCCCGACCTGCAGAGGGAGCTGCCCTCCATCCCTGGCTGAGAATCGCCACCTCCTGCCTGCTTGGGAACCCCCTGTGCATCCACAAAGTTTGAGAGCTAGTAGGTTGATTAATAAAAATGATAAAGTGCAGCAACATCAACGAACAAGTAGATTTCAATTGAATTTTTTTTTTAAAAAAGACGCGGTCCTGTGAAAAGACATAACTGATTACAGTCCAATCAAGTGAAAGTCCCTTGCAGAAGATAATGCAATCTTTCTGCTTAGATGAAAGAATTACATTAGCACTCAATAAATTCCTGTGAAAATTACAGCAGCCTGTAATTTAATGGCTTAATATATTATATTAGGTTGGAAAGTCTTGATTATTGTTGCTAAATAAAAATTGGAGTTGAGACATTTTTCATGCAAAGGTTGCACTTGCTAAGCTTGCTCCTGTCGCTTCACCTTAACCCTGAAGGGGCAGAAGGGAAAAGCTAAACTTTACTTTTGATGCTTCTGTAGCTCCCAGCCCAGGGCCCGGCTCTTAGGAGCCCTGAATTTATTTTGTGGAGGTAAACTGCTTTCTCAGTAGCCCCTCTTCCCACATCTCTCTGCCAAGGATGCTCTCAAATAAGTTATGGAGAAGGAGTCTGGGGTCCAGGGTGCTGGAACATAGCTGCCTGCCTCGGCCCCTTCCCTGGGGCGGAATCTGTGCTTCCAGTGAGGGAGGCTGGGGCCTGGCCCAACCAGGAGATTCCCCCTGCAGGGGGCTGAGTTCTTGCCAGGACAGCCAGCCCTGCCAGGTCCTGCCTCCCCCACAGCACAGGCAAGAGGTGAACAACTTAACTGGGCATGGTGGCGTGTGCCTATAGTCCCAGCCACTGGGGAGGCTGAGGCAGAATTGCTTGAACCCAGGAGGCAGAGGTTGTGGAGAGCTGAGATCGCACCATTGCACTCCAGCCTGGGTGACAGAGCAAGACTCCATCTCAAAAAAAAAAAAAGAGGTGAACAATTGGGGTGCTGGGGTTTGCACTGGCGGTGTTTAATTACTCTTTGCTGTCTCATACTCCTGGTATGTGAACTTACAGGGGAGGATGCTGAGTGCCGGCGTCCCCGAGAGGCCACCCCGGGGCCTGGGAGAGTGCAGACCAGAAGCATCCACTCTGGGTACTTACACTGGGGCAGGCGTCCTCCCCCTTGCTGCCCGACCAGGATGTACAGCGTGTCGTCCTCTCCAGGTTGAAGATGCCCAGCACAGACACGCCGTGGGACCGCATCATGGTGTTCTTCCCGCCCTTCCCCACCAGCAGCTCCGTAGCCCGAGATGCTGCAACAGGACAAAGAACGTTGGCTCCGAAGTTGCATGAAGACTGTCCCCCTTCCTGCCAACCCAGCAGCTTCCAGTGGGCTGAGCACATCACCGTCCGTGGTCTGAGGGTTCTCCCCCATATCAGTCCCTGCAGAAAGGGATTCCTCTCCCCCGCCTTCAGGAGAGGACAGTCAAGTTTAGAGAGGGGCAGGCAGTTGCCTCAGTCACAGAACCAGGAAGGTGAAAGACTAGTAAAGGGTGAAAGAGAGAAGACAGGAAAAGGGTGGGGGAGGAGGAAGGGAAGAAAGGAGAGAGGGAGGGGGAGAGAGAGGGAACAGAGAGAGAGAGAGAGAGATGGGAGAATGAATGAATGTGGCGTATTGGGATGATGACTTTCTGAATACCTAGATTTCCTCATTATGGTTTTCTCTGCTTGTCCCAGATCAAAGGGCTCGTGTGACCTTAGATAAGTAACTTAACTTCCCTATTCCTCATCTATACCACGGGGATAATGAGCGAACTTGCCTCCTAGCCTACACATATTATGAGGATTTAAGAAATTAAGACTTGTGGTCTTAGAATGGTGACTGACATGTAATAAGCATTCAATAAGTATTAATTAATTATTCTTATTATTAATGATGGTAGTAGCCGTAATTGACTTGGTACAAAGTTGTAAAGTCCCCATGGGGTCTGGAAACAAGGAGGTTCCGCACAGAATGATGGAGGAGAGCAGTGTGGATGTCTACTCCCGGCTGTCTACTCCCAGCCTGCCAGTAACTCCTTCTGGGGCAATATGTGTGCAGACAACAAGCAAGCCATCATGATAAAAATAAAAACAGAGCGAGGGGGTGGGAGATGATTTCTGCTGCCTCTTAGGTTGCTGCAGTGAAGTCAAGCAAGGATGGGGAAAAAAAGAACTCTCTTCTGAATCGTCTCAGAAGAGCGGCATGTCTTGAAGACAGCTAACAAATGCATCCCCCAGAGACCAGCTGCCAGGGTACGGGACTCGGGAGACTTTCACATCTGTGTGTGTTCAGATCCGAGGTCCTTTATGAAGATCCAGGGAGAGATGCAAGGCAGTTTTGCCCATGTGCACAGTTAGTAGCTCCTTTATCTACAGTTCCAGGAAATGTCCCTTGTTCCCAGCGTGTGAGGGGCCTCCCGGAGCTCTCCCAAGGCAGAACCCACGGCCCTTCTGCAGAGGCTGTTTGCTAAAATGGCAGGCAAGGAACTGAGGTCTCAGTGAAATGCAAATGGGGGATCTTGTGTCCATTGCCCTGGTGGGTGTCTGGGCACTGATGGGAGTTTATTGAATGTTGGGAGGGGTTTGAGGCTTTGTGGAACTGAGACAGCTTCGGTCTCTTAAAGAGCTCACAGAGAAACTGGGGAGATGATCTTCATGATGAAAAGAAAAGTCTCACCATAAGGTGGCTACGTTGAGCTCCTCCTGTATAAACAGCAGATGTTATTAATCTCATTTGACAAATGAGGAAACTGAGGCTCAGAGGGACTAAGTAACTTATCTGAGGCCACACAGCCAGTCAGTGGCAGGCTATGGTCCAAACCCTCATACATCCTCTCTTAGAGGTCATTTCCTCCCCAGTGTGCTGCTGGGATGCACAAAGAGAGGGGCCTGAGAAGCTATTCGCCCCCCTTGTAATTCCCAGAGCCTCAGCCAAACACTCCCTCCTGGTCCATTAGAAATGGACAAGGTGATAACCGCAATTAAAAGGCTGAAAAAAAGGAAGGCTTATTGGTGAAAGGTAAGAGGAAGCAGAATTATTTTGCTCAGTAAATGGAAACCTGGGGTGGGGGATGGTGCAGTGGCTACCTGTGATCTAGGGACAACAGTGTGGATGGGCCCTAACTCTGTCCTGCTCACTGCCCCAGGTTTCTGGGGCTTGACTCAGGCTGCATAAAAAAGTCATCTTGGCCAGGCGCGGTGTCTCATGCCTGTAATCCCAGCACTTTGAGAGGGTGAGGTGGGTGTATCACCTGAGGTCGGGAGTTCGAGACCAGCCTGACCAACATGGAGAAACCCTGTCTCTACTAAAAATACAAAATTAGCTGGGCATGGTGGCATACACCTGTAGTCCCAGCTACTCGGGAGGCTGAAGCAGGAGAATCACTTGAACCCGGCAGGTGGAGGTTGCGGTGAGCCAAGATCACACCACTGCACTCCAACCTGAGCAACAAGAGTGAAATTCCGTCTCAAAAAAAAAAAAAAAAAGTCATCTTCACCTGAAGATGCGGTTTGTTTGGAAAACTTCTGCCCAAGATGAAGTCCTCATCCTACTACCCCTGCTGTGGTTGAGAGGTAAGCTTCACCCTGCCCATTCCTTTTGGCATCATTTGCATAGTCATTTGCATCAACCATGTATTATGAATCATTCTGAACCCTTTCGTATGTTTAAATTTAGCCAAATTCTTCTATTTTAGACGTTGTTTGTTCCTGACTCCTTTTACTCTTTCTAAGTCTTCTTTGCTATTTTTCCTGCCCCGCCCCTCAACCACATCTGAGCGCAGCCCCATCTATGTCTTGACCTAGTTCTTGCTGGTGAGGTGGGATGGAAAGAGCCCTAGGCTCTGAGTCACCTGCTTGTCCTCTCTTCTGGCTGTGTGACCTGAGACAACATGGTCAATGTCTCAGAGCCTCAACTTCCACTCCTGAGGAAGAAAATGAAGACATAAACCCCTGCTCTCATGGGCACACAAAGCGAATCTGAGAAGACTGCAAACGCTTGCAAAGCCCAGGGCGAGACCCTAGGCTGGGGTCAGAGCTCCAGATTCCAAAGTGCACAGTAAAGCTTGGTGAGCAGGTGTCCATGACTGGGTTGTACTTTCCTGGGTGGTGGCCTCAGCCCCACATTTCCAACCCAGATGAGGGGCTGGCTTAAAGTCAGGGGGAGCAGGCAGCTGCCTGAAGTAATTACAGGGGTCCTGGAAGGAGTAGCTCCCTCATCAGTCCCCTGAAGCCTGAAATTCCACCATTAGAGCTTCACTCCTCTGGAAGCTTCTAGTTGCTACTACAAGGCTGATTGCCTTTGGAATGGGATGTGCCACAGTTAGAAAGGCAAGGGCTTGAATGCAGACAGACCTGGATCCAAATCCCAGCTCTGCCACTCAGGGCCAGGGGTAGGTTGAGCCCAGAAAGGTGCCTCCCCTCCCAGGGAGGACCTTGCACTCGATCCACCACGAGAGGGAGCACCTCCTTAAATTTCCTGCCCAAGGTGCTTTGCTTACTTCTCCCCTGGTCCTGGCCCTGCCAGTGTTACTCACTAGCTGTGTGACCTTGGGTAGGTTATTTACCCTCTCTGAGCCCAGTTTCCTCATCTATCAATATAATACCTACCTTGGAAGGCTGTTGTGAGAATTAAATGAAATGATGCTTATAAGGGACCTACTTCAGTGCCCAGAGGGTAGCCAGTGAGTGACAGATGGCAGCTCCTGTCATCATGTGCCCCCCTTCCCCCAGTGGGTGAGCCTGTCCACTCCTTTTCTGCAGGTGACTTCTGGGAGGCAGAAGGGGACCAAGTGGGTGAACCAGGGCATGCCCAAGGGGGCTTGGGGTCAAGGCTGTTCAGTTTCACTCAGGACGCACCTCTGTGTAAAGCGCAGGGCAGCCTTAGCACTTCTGAAGATCCCCACACCCTGTGAATCACGTTTCACAAACTCATCCTATGACAGTAGCCTCAGCCTGCCTCTCCGAAGCTTTCTCCCCATCCCTTGGAAACAATTTATTCTCGATGGTTGAGGAACAACAAGAAATTAATGTACCTGCCACTCAAGTGGGGGAAAATGACTCACAGTGATTCCAATTTACTGGAAATTACAAGATACTGTTCTCAATGAGCTGACGCTGTAATTTTTTTGTTTTTCCTCATCTAAATCCATGTCCCCTGGTCAGAATAGATGTTTATTGGGTTTGTGTTTTGTATTAGTGACTGTGAGCCATTGTTACCTGATGTAATTGAGTTGTGAATCTTTTTTAAATAAAGAATTAGCAGCAAATCAAAGTGGTTGCCTGCTGGATCCTGAAATAAGAGCACAGCTGGAGTGTAGCACATTGGCAGGGTCCACACCCACATGAGGGGATCTTGGGGGAGAGAGCGGAGCCACATTCAGAAAAACAGAAGTGCCCCATTCCTCTCCTGCACACCCTCCGGAGGAGAGGGAGAGCGGCATCCTGCTCTGGGCTCTGCCTTTAACTCCCGGTAGGATCCTGGGCAAGCACCTTTCGCCCGTTTCTCAGTTTCCTCATCTCTCATCTGTGAAATCAGGATGGTAAGCTCTCTCCTGCCCACCCTGCAGGGTTACTGTGAAGACACATGACACGTGTGTGTGGATGGAGATTGGTCAGTGGGAGATTTCTCATCAGGTGTATAGTTGTATTATCCAGATAGGGGTCAGGATTGAAGGGCCCAATTGTGGAAGCAGGTGCTTCTCAGCGGGGCTGGCCCAGGTTCCACTCCTGTTGTGTCAATGAGCAAGGCTCATGGTCTGTTTCTTCCCTCAGCACCTTCCTGGCCAGTGCAGCCCTCCTAAGTGCCTCGAAACACCTGAGTTTGCAGGAACCTCAGTGACCTCTCTCTATACCCCCTCCCTTGCAGATGGAGCCTCTGGAGAGGAGGGAAGACATCTTTCTATGTCACACGGTGCATCGGTGGTGGAGGTTGGACTCAAACTTAATTCTGCCTGCAGCCCATCCATCTTTGTCTAATTCCCCCCATCTCTGACATTCTCTGGTCTGTGCCCTTTATAGCGATGGCTATCTGTACAATTACTTTGGCAATTACTCATGCCTGTGACATCTCTCCTAGTATTGTCTAGAACTTGACTGTCATGGTGGACTTTTTTTTTTTTTGTAAGGGTGTGTATTTCAGGTATAGAATTTAAAACAATAATAAACCTGAGTTGGTCTACTATTTTATTATCATCATGTGTCAGCAATCTAAACAATGTCCAAATGCATCCTCCTCAAAAAAATGTCTTTTGTTGACCTATGTTCTAGATAGCTGATATGATTCCTGTTGAGTTTTATTTTTTTTTAAATAATTTATTTATTTTACTTTAGGTGCATACTATATCATTTCTCCCCATGTTATTCCTCCCCACCCTGTGGTCTTTCTAGAGACTGTGAGGCTCCAGAGTCTTAGTCCTTTCTATCAGTCTAGTCAGTGCCTGGCACACAGTAGGGCTCCATGGCTCAGTGCTTGGCATACAATAGGGGCTCCATGGCTCAGTGCCCTGCACACAGTAGGTAGGGGCTCCATGGCTCGGTCCCCTGAACACAGTAGGGGTTCCATGGCTCAGTGCCCTGCACACAGTAGGGGCTCCATGGCTCAATGCCCTGCACACAGTAGGGCTCCATGTCTCAGTGCCCTGCACACAGTTGGGGCTCCATGGTTCAGTGCCCTGCACATGGGGCTGTATGAATCAGTGCCCTGCACACAATAGGTGCTCTATGGCTCAGTGCCCTGCACACAGTGGAGCTCCATGGCTCAGTGCCCTGCATACAATAGGTGCTCTATGGCTCAGTGCCCTATACACAGTTGGGGTTGTATGGCTCAGTGTCCTGCACACAGTAGGGCTCCATGGCTGCTTGTGGAGTGAGTGGAATGATGGTGTTGTCTGGCTGCACATGCTGCTCCCCTGGAGCCAGGTGAGGAAATGAGTGTCACTGACAGAGACCATCCGGAATGGCTCCAGCTGGGATGTGCGGCCTCTTGTCCACTGTGTGAAGAGCAGGTGAGCCATGCTCTACATCCCGGCTGGGAGCTGTGGGCTGTGCTTGACAAATAGTGTTATATTCGATCTGTGTGCGTACGGTAGTGGGTGAGGAGGAGGTGAGGGCAGGACTGCGAGCTGAGAAGGATGCTGGTAGGACAGGTAGGAAGGCAGGCGGGCTGGAAGAGAGAGACGGATGAAGGCGAGGAAAATTCAGGGAGAGAGAGGGGTGGGCTGGGCTGGGTGCTGGCCTCCTCTGCCTGGGGCGGGCCACCCGCGGGCTCTCACTGAGTCCCCCGAATAGTCCTCTTGAAGCTGGTCTGTGCCATCATCTGTCTCCATTTTATGACAACACTGAGGATGCTGTCCCCCTCCCCAGCACAAACCCCATAATCCACGTTCTTCTCATGGCCCTGCAGTGGCCTCCCACCCTCCCATCCGCTCCACCAACCCACCCCCTCGACACCATGGTCACTCAGCACCACGGCCCGGAAGCCCCCTGCTCAGGGCCCCTCTTGCTGCTGCCCTGGCCTTGCCTGTCCTCAGCCAAGCTCGTGGGAGCGTGGCGGTGCTCCTTGTCCTCGCTTCCGCAGCCCAAGCCAGAGTGTGGATGTCATCCCAGTGTTGCCCCTGATCCCACATTCACTCAGTCCTCAACTCACGCTGATCCCACCTTCCAAACACCTCTGGGACTGCCCCTGCCTCCACCCCTTCCCCCAACCTTCCCCTGCCCTCCCTCCCCTCCCCTCCCCTGCCCCTCTCTTGCCCCTCCTCTCCCCCCTCCCTTGCCCCTCTCTTGCCCCTCCTCTCCCCCTCTCCCCTGCCCCTCCCCTCCCCCCTCACCCCACCCCTGCCCCCGCCCTCCCCCTCCCCCCTCCCCCTCTCCCCGGCCCCTCCTCCTTCATCTTTCCCTTGTCCTGGCTTCGTCCTTTGACCCTGGCCTGGGTGACGGTGACTGCCTTCCATCTGCTCTCCCCCACCTCTAGGCCATTTCTCTCACTTCCACCCCCACGCTGTCCCCAGGGGGAGTGAGAGGCATGTGGGGGGTGACATTGCAGCCCCAGGACCTGGCCCTGCGGCCTCCAGCCTTGGCTCCCCCAGGCCAGCCTTGCCCGAGTTCTCATCAGCAGTACCGATTTCCTGTGCTCACTGCAGGCTCTGGCCACCAAGAAGGCCCACCCGCTTCTTTGTAGAGAATGCCCTAAGCCTTCGAACTTAACCCAGATGCCCATCTCCTGGCAGGAGTCATTCACGAACTCAGCTGAGTGCAGTGCCTTTCCCCCTGGCGTCCGCAGCAGCACCTTGTGCAAACCTCCACTGCAGTTCTCTCTACACCCCCCGCACGGAGATGCCCGTGTGCACACCATCACTGCCATTGGCAGCAGCGCCTCTGGGGCAGGACTGGGTCTTAACCACCTTTGCACGCTTGGTGTCAGGCACAGCATCCTAAGGGGTGCTCACTATGTATGGTTCACTGAGATCTACAGAGCAGGGGAAATGAAGTCCAGGAACCTGGACACACGCCTGCATCACCTCTCAGAGGAAGTGGTAAGTCCAGGGCAGGGAAAGCCGGGCATGGGGGGGTGGAGGGAGATGGGGGTTCTGGGGTTGCACTCAAGCCCCCATGCCAGCCTGCTATCTCCTCCTGCCTGGCCCTTCCTCCTCTCCCTCTTTCTGGGCCTCTTCCTTTGTGGAGGTGGGCAAAGCTGTAGAGGGTGGGAGAAGGGCCCAGATAAGTTACCAGCTAAGAGTGGGAGTGTTTCCAATGTGTACATCCTGCAGGAGCCCCCAGGCAGTGGTGGTCCCACCTTGGCATGAAGTCGGGGCTTGATCACATTTGCTCCTTTCCCTTAACCTCTCCAGCAGTGGGCAGAGAAGTCAGCAGAGCTGTCCCAGTGCCAGGCCTCGGTGACAGCCACGCCTCCAGGATGGTGGGTTCCCTAGGGCGCAGCTCCCACCTTTCTGTTCCCAAGCACCTTTTTCTCACGTCCTCTGGTGCATCCTGTGTTTTTTCAACAGATGAACTGCACTTATTAAATAGTAATAACTACTATGGAGAAAAGTGTTCCAGAGAAAGGGCACTGACTTCTCAGTCATATTCTGTCTTGGGGACATTTTGAAGTGGTCTAAAAATCAAATGCTTAACCGCCTGCTTCTTGGATTACTAAGTTACGTGACCAACAGACTCAGGTCATCCAAGATCTGAGTCTCTTCCAAAGTCAAGGAGGAGGTGAGGGTCAGGAATATCTGTAAGAACCTTTATTTGGTTAAAACACAAGTATTCAAACACAACAATGACTGGCTGGGTGTGGTGGCTCACATCTGTAATCCCAGCACTTTGGGAGGCCAACGTGGGCGGATCACTTGAGGCCAGGATTTCAAGACCAGCCTGGTCAACATGGCGAAACCCCTCTCTACTAAAAATACAAAAATTAGCCAGGTGTGGTGGTGAGTGCCTGTAATCCCAGTTACTCGAGAGGCTGAGGCAGGAGAATCGCTTGGACCTGGGAGGCAGAGGTTGCAGTGAGCTGAGATCGTGCCACTGCACTCCAGCCTGGGCGACAGAGCGAGACTCTGTCTCAAAAGCAATGACAAAAACCCAACCCCAATGGCTTTTGGGTTTGATTCTTCCATTTTGATATGGTCCTATCTTAGGGCAGATCAAAATGTCTCCTTTAATAATTTGGACACTTCAAAATGGCCTGCTTTAACAGAAAAATGGTATGCTTCTAATGAGGCAATTGCCAGACAGTTCTGGGGCCTGGAGCTGGTCTCAGTCTCAATATTTCAAAGAGATGAGTGGAGACAGTTTTCTGATTTTGGCTGGGATTTCTCTCAACGCACTGTGGAAATACTGCGGCACCTCAGATCAGAAACCTGACTTGAATTAGATATGGCTGTGATTAATAATAAATGGGAAAATGAATTAATTATTATTTAAGAAGCGCAGTTCATCTGACAGTCCAAATTTTTCAGAACACAGGGCTCATCTAAGGAAGTCAGAGAAATGTCTTTGGAGACAGGAAAAGTCAGAAACTCCCGCATATGGGATCAGCTCATTCTTGGAAACACCGGCTGCTGCCTGCTGCTGGATAGTGGCGCTGCTTCAGCTGATTTCTCCACCCATGGGCCAGGGAGCACCCACCATGTGTAGGCATTGTGCCAGGCACTATATAGCACCTTTACAAGCCCTGCCTCTTACAGATGGCGAAACAGAGTCTCAAGACATTGACTGACCTGTGTGAGTTTAGAAATGGGCCTCATTCACACTATCTCAGGGGAACACAGCCCAATAGAATCCCCATGCAAGGCATCTCCTGATGGTGTGTCCCCCCTCTGTGGGACAGGCAGCAGGGGAAGTCTGGCCAAGCTGGCACTGGAGGTGCCCTGCGCAGGGTAGGACAATGGGCTCTGCTGGGGGCTTACTGTTGGGGCTCCCATGCGCCTCCCAGCTCCTCTGCCTTCTTCTTCATATTGCTTTTTGTATATGGGGTGTGCTGGCCATTATCTCTTCAGGAGGTGGGGCCCCTCTCATGGCCTCTCATTTCCAGAGGCTTCCAGGAGGTGGGTGGTGGGTGATTCCTATGCCCTTCCTTTCCTGTCCCTCCTGCCCTCTGCATGCCTCCCAGAGTCCAGACGTGGGCTTTAGTAGAAAGAACACAGACTTTGAGCCAGAGTGCCCTGGGTCTGAATCCCAGCTCTGTCACTGATTGTGCAGCCTCGATGTGTTGCTAAGCTCCTCCGACTCCAGGGTTCTCACATGGAAACATGAGAACAGCAATAAAAATGCCACCCACTCTACTGCTAAAGCAGGAGCAACACCCGTGGGTCCTTAGCAAGCATTCATTTCCTCCTCTCCAGGAGTCCTTTCCTGTCTGCTCTGGGCCCCACGGAGGTTTGGCTCAGCAGGAAGGGGAGGTCTGGCTTGCTTGGCAGAGCAGGGCCAGGGGTGGTCCAGTGTCTTCTGGGATATTTACTGGGGGTATGTGGGTGCGGTAGCAGCTAATCTGATTGTAGCCAAATCTTGTTATAGCATTTCTGCCCGGAGTGCCATTTAAAAAGCACTTAGGGCTGTCCCCCATAACACATTTACCCTGAGACCCCAGAGATGGGGCTGCCACAGGAAAAAGCTGGAGAGAGAAAACAGGGCAACTTGAGAAGCCCCTTTCCCCTCCCAGGAGGCCCAGGATGTGGCAGATGCTGGAGGCTGCGGGAAGGGGAGGGGGGCTCATTTCCTATTGTTTCAGCCCCTGGGAACATTGCACCAACAAGGCATAGTGGTGATGCTTTCCTTTTAACCTGCCTCCATGCTCCACGGAGGAGCTGCGTGAGGCTCTGCCCCAGAACTCTGGAGGTGGAGGCTGCTTCCGGATTGCAGCTGTGGGGGAGGCTCCTGCCTCTCTGAGCCTCAGTGTCCTCATCTGTAAAATGAGGATGGCAGCACTGGCCTTGCCTAGTCATAGGACTCCTTTAGGGGCTATCTAGGTTTATCTAAATCGAGCTCAGAGGTTCTAAAAGGCTCCATCGACATCACCTGAGAACTTGTTAGAAATTTCAGTTCTAGCCCCGACTCCAGCCCTTCAGAACCAGATGCTCTGGGAGGGGTCTTGCAATGAGGGTGTCCCCCAGCCTGCCAGTCTTAGTATTAGCTTCATTCGATGCCATGGCCTCAAAGTGGCCAAGTGGAGCTGGATCTCCTTCCAGCCTGGCCCTGTTCTAATGGAATACTAGGGGTGGAGGTGGGGCTGGAAGGAACATTCCAGAACAGTTTGCTCTGCTTATGAACAGTGAAGGCCCAGGAAAGGAGGCTCGAGAATAAAGCATCAGCTTTCAGGTGCATTGTGCTTCTGTTTCCCAAACATTTTACATGCATGCCTCATTTGAAGAGCATTAAGTAATATTCAGTGAATAGGCCACCATAATTATCCTTGTTAGCAATAATTCTGAAGCTATCTCATGCATGCATATCACTTCCGTGAACAGTCTGTGAGTTTCTTGTGGACAAAGGACACATCTTCCTTTGTTGCCATATTTCCCTATCCCCAAATCTCCCCATCTCCAGCTCTTTCACCGCACTGTGGGCCGGAGTCTGTGGCCTTTGAACCTTGGCGTGCCCGGACACCCCAGAAGCATGCACCCAAAGGCAAGACTCCAGGCCTCTTCAGGAGGGTGGGCATGCCCCTCCCCTACATACGCACCTGTAGGTGTCGGTGGCTGGCACCTTCCAGATCTGGATGCCCTTCAGGGGGCCCTCGCCTCCCACCTCCACGCTCAGGTTGGAGTTCTGATAGGCGTTGTTGCATTGCGCTTGGGTGGGGCCGTGGGGCCCACTGGCCCCACACGTGGTGAACAGCCAATGAACTGCGGCACAAGAGGAGAGGCAGTCACTCACATGGCCAGGCCCCCCCCTCCTCCATGGGCTTCCCTGGGTGGCCTCTGAGACATCTGCTCTGTGGCTCCAAACCCACAATCTAAGATGGCACCAAGGTCGGGGCAAGAAACACTGATCAGCCATCACACTGGAAACTTCTGTAGAAACCCTACTATGTGCCAGACCCTGAGGTAGAGACAAAGATGGAGCAGGCTCATGTCTGTAATCCCAGCACTTTGGGAAGGCCGAGGCAGGAGGATCAAGAGGTCAAGAGATCAAGACCATCCTGATCAACATGGTGAAACCCTGTCTCTACTAAAAATACAAAAATTAGCTGGGTGTGGTGGTGCGTGCCTGTAGTCCCAGCTACTTGGGAGGCTGAGGCAGGAGAATCACTTGAACCCAGGAGGTGGAGGTAGCAGTGAGCCAAGGTCACACCATTGCACTCCAACCTGGCAACAGACCAAAATTTCGTCTCAAAAAAGAAGAAAAGCTTACAGCTTCTGCGAGAGACCCAAAGGGATGCAATCAACAAAACTACAGGACAGCAAGAAAACAAGCCACAGGAGGGCCGGCCAGCACTGTGCTAGGGGAGTTCCAGGGAGGGGAGAAGGCCCCTGCAGCTGGGACAGGTGTGGGCAGTCTCTCATGAGTCTAGTGGGGCAAACAACAGGTGCTCAATCTGTGCAATTGTTGACTGCAGCTCACCTCTCCAGAAAGCTTAGCACTGCACGTAGGAGCCTCTTTGCTTGGAGACAATTGAAAAGAGAATCGAAAGCTCTGTGATGCTACATTGGCCCAGGGACCCGGGCTGGTGGTGGGAGCAGGAAGCCCTGCACGCCCTGGCCATGGCTTGGCCTGCCCGTCAGCGCTCCCTAACAGACCTGCAGCAAGGCAAGGCTCAGCCTCCTTATTAAAACCATCTTGCATTTGGAAACACAGCGAACGCAGCTTTCAGGCTCACTATGCAACAGAGTGTAAAAAAATGGAAACACAGGTCGAATGTGTCTTTGGTGCACACTCCTCCTTTTCCCAGCCCCCCCTCACACACTGCCTGGTGTTCTGTGTCCCACCCAATGTCCTTAGGTGGCCTTCTGGGGGCCACACAGGAACACTTAGCACAAACTCCTCCCCCACCCCCCTCAACCCCGCCGGCCATTTCCTTTCAAACTTTCTATTTTTGAGCCAGACCAAACCTTGGGGAGTTGTCAGATCTCATGTTAGCCAGAATTCTAACATTTTTACAACCCATAAAAACCTTCAAAAAGGTGTTGTTGATAAATTATTTTTACTTAAAATAGAAAAATTTCATGATAAGATTGCAGAAATTCTCTTAAAAGAGAGATTAAGTTCAAGTCCAAGGAAAATGATGGAAACATGAATTTGGCTGTGCATAATTTTGCTCACTGAAACATTAAAGTGAAAACATTTTTAAAGACTTTGCACTAATTGAATGAAGCCAACCTGAAAGGTTAACTTGGGTTGCCGATTATAAGGCATAGATTGAGACTGCGGTGGGCTGGGTTGCTAATCTGAAAACTGGGCCAGTTCTGGTGGGTTTTTGTCATGCTGCCCGGGCCCACAGGCTGGAAGACGGAAGTTCTGGGTGGACTTCTAAGGCATATGCTACTCAGCACGGAGTCCTCAATACTTTTCTGGGCTTCATTTTTCTTTTTGCAAATGAAGATGTTTATTTCTATTAGGTTTCTAAAGGTCATTTCAAGGGCTAGAAGATAATGGAGTTACCCAAAGATAACTTTGGGTGTGAATGGCTGGTTGTTAGTTTTCCAATTTTTTTTTTTTTTAAGACACAGGGTCTCACTCTTGCTCAGGCTGAGGGTAGTGGTATAATCATGACTCACTGCAGCCTCGAATTCCTGGGCTGAAGCAATCTTCCTGCCTCAGCCTTCTGAGTAGCTGGGACTACAGACCCATTCCACCAAGCCCAGCTAGTTTTTAAAACTTTTTGTTGAGATGGGGTCTCACTCTGTCACCCTGGCTGGAGTGCAGTGACACAATCATAGCTCACTGCAGCCTTGAAGTTGTGGGCTCAAGCGATCCTCCTGCCTCGGCCTTCCAAAGTACTGGGATTATGGGCATGAACCACCATGCCTGGCCTCTATTTTTATTATAAAGAGGGCAAACCTGTTAATTCACACTCTCTATGGAAGGCATGTTTAGCAGAGCTAGTTTGGCCAGTTGTCCTTTTACCTACTCCTGTGCCCAAAATATATACGTGGGCTGTGCGACATCACCGTGTGAGGGGTGATGTGGGAAGAACACAGGCTTTGAAATGAACACCAGGGTTTCGGGGCAGCTTCATCATTTATTGATTAGGGGATCTTGATCTAGTTCCTTTGCTATAAAAGAGGCTGGATTGGCATATTAACAGAAGCAAGGGGGTAGGAAAGTTCACTGCAAAGTCCCAAACTCTAAAAATGTGAGTGTATCCTTGACTCCTGTCTGTACCCAAGGCTGGTGCAGGGCATGTGGCCAGGGGAGTGTCTGTGAATATGGATCCCATGCTAACAGCACCTGGGAATTTAGTCAATGGGCTGGGGAGGAGGATGGGGGCAGGGACAAAAATAAAACCTCAGAAAGGAAGTTGGGAAATCCACTCTTTTCCTAATCTATAGTTCCTTGAAACCTGTTATGCAGACCGAGGCTTTCCTTACAGCAAGCAGCCTGGGTGTGGGTGTGGCCTTGTTAATTAATCACAGGGCAGAAGCGTGGCAGTTCATTTAGTTAATTCAACCCTGAAAATGACAGAATACATGTATCTATATTATATAGACAAATAGATGGATGGATGGATAGATATAGACAGAGAGAGAGAGAGAGATACATGTGGTTTGGCTGTGTCCCCACCCAAATCTCCTCTTGAATTGTAGTTCCCATAATCCCCATGTGTCATGGGAGAGACCAGGTGGATATAATTGAATCACGGGGGCAGTTTTCCCCATCCTGTTCTCATGATAGTGACTTAGTTTGCACAAGATCTGATGGTTTTATAAGGGGCTTTCCCCTTTGCTGGGCACTCATTCTTCTCCTCCCTGCCATCATTTGAAGAAAGACATGTTTGCTTTCCCTTCTGCCATAATTGTAAGTTTCCTGAGGCCTCTTCAGCCATGCTGAACTGTGAGTCAATTAAACCTCTTTCCTGTATAAATTACCCAGTCTCAGGATGTCTTTATTAGCAGCATGAGAATGCACTAATACATATATGAATATATATATATTTCTTTTTTTTTCTCAATCGTGTGCTAGGGAAGAGAGCTAAACATGTGGCCTTGGCACACTACCTGAGCATCTCACCTTCAGTGGGAACCACTTCAGCCTAGGTTACCATTATTCTGAGGATTCTGAAACGTTCCCAGAGATGCTGGGCTTCTACTTCTGGCAAGCTAAGGAGACATCTGGCGAGGGAGGAAGAGGGTTTAGGCTTTGGATTCAGATAGGCTAAGTTTTCTCATTCTGGATTTTGCTGCTGGCCAGCTGTGAGACATAAAGTGGATTGTATAACCTCTCTGAGCCTCAGTGTTTAAAATCTGAATGAATGGAGACTGTTAGACATACCACCTAGACTTCCTATGAGAATTAGGTGATACCTAGGCCAAGTACTTAGTACAACATTCAGCATTAGAGATGCACAATGACTACAGTTTAAAACATGTGTAACTTTGCTCTCAATTTTTCACTGTGGGAAGCAGATATCCAATCTCAAAATTTATGTCCTCCATTTAATAAAGGAGGGTCTCCAGGGTCATTTCTCAGGAAAGGGACCAGTATTTTCCCAATTCAGTGGACATATATTAGTCTCCAGTGGTTTCCATATGCAAAATTTTGTTTTCATTTTCAGTGATTTCAGGTGGAAGGGTCTTGAGAGGGAATGCTTTCTAAAGTGGATTCCGTGGGAAGAGAGGATTTGCCATCCTATTGCAGACCTATGATTTATCTTCCCAGAATTCTGTTGTTCCCAGCAGCCTTCAAGGCATGGTGGTCCTCCCTGCCTCGGATGACTCTGACCCTCATAAATCTGCCCAGAGTTGCTTGGAATCAATTTATGATTCCCAACAGCACTGCCTCTGGGGGTGTGGAGTTTCCGAGTTTACTGCTCAGTGTGCAAGGGCTGTCCCGCTTCTCATGTGTGGGCCTGCCTTGCTCTAGCTTCATTCTGCTGGTTCCCTTTGTTCACACTGTCTGTAATCTTGTGTCATCAGAGAATGTCACAGCACGGTGGGACCTTGGAGATCTCTGAAGTCAATGTTTTCCAAACCACCTGAGGACTTTTCACATACAGATGCTAGGGACCTGGAGATTCAAATTCAGTAGATCCTGGGTGAGGATGAGAAGGCAATACTTGAAATACATAAAAAACATTCTTAAGAGAATCTAATATTCAACAAGACTTGTACATTAGTCTTGATGTACCTTATTGTCTAGGTGGAGAAACAGCATTCTAGGAAGCAGAAGTGACTTTTCTGAGCCTATCAGTATTGGAGAAGGAACCAAAATTGAAGGTTCTTCCTTCTCGGTCCAAGAGTCCTTTGGAGGTGATTAATCACTTCCCAGATTTCTGCCTTGAAGACTTCCAAGCCTTGTTAGATTGTCCCTACACGAGTCCTTGATCCACTTTGTCCTTTTCAGAACTTTACTTAATGCTAGAATCTGATTTTCGAGATGGACCCACCAGAGCTGTGAGTACCGTGACTTTGCATAAAGGGACTCTTGCTGTTCTGCTTTATCTATAGTGTCTCTGAAGCTGCTCTACACACTATTGCCCTCTCTTAGCTGAACACTGGACTGTGGCTTGCTGGGGACCGACTCTAATTCTTCCCACATCCTTGCCCAAGGGGTAGGCTCTTGCTTCAAGCAGGAAGAATGTGGCAGGTACTTTAGGCAGGGTAGACCTGAGATGAGTTCTACGCCAAGACAGGTTGAGTCAGAACCATGAGAGGACAGGCAGATGGTTGATTGATTGATTGATTGATTGATTGATTTTGGTTGATTTTCAAAAATGTTGCTGAAGTGGAAGGCATTGGGCACAACTTTGTGGGTCAAAGTGAGCAGGTCTAAAACCTGAGAGGCAAGAGAATTAGCAACAGTGGTTCCAGGGGACAGGAGGAGTCAAGGTGAACCTTGATCCCCCAGGCAGAAGCGTGTGCTTCCTGACTTGTTTTGTCCTTCTTCCTGGGTAAGGAGTTGGGGTGGGAGGCTGAACCTTAGGCACCTGAGAGGTAATCTCCACTCACGAAAGGGGCGAAAGCCTCTCAGTGTTTACTGTGCACCTAATACTGTGCTTTCACACACGCATGAAATGCCTTTATGCTTGCTGCAACGTTGTAATGCTGCAAGGGGAGTTATAGTATTCCCTCTAAAAATCAGGAAATTCAAGTTCAGAGGAGCTGAGTGGCTTGTCTGCAGCATATGGAGTAGATGACTAGTTAAGCCAGGAACTAAATGTAGATTTTCTGAGTCCAAGTTCAAGGCTTGAAAAGGGGCTAGGCTCCCCAGGAAATCCCTAGGGAAAGCTTTGAGTGTTTGTTTTTTGTTTTTGTTTTTAAATCCCTGAGCCTAGGGCTCAGTTCTAGCCAGGACAGACCATATCAAGGTTGCTGAGGCCCAGAGAGTAGTCAGGCTGCTATGGGGGAGCAGGGGAGAGTGTGATCAGTGTACTGAGGTGAGAGGGTGAGTAGACCCTCCGTCCCAGAGAGTCCCACAGTGGCCCCAGCAGTTGCTTAGTCTAGTGGAGGGTGGGCTGTGCAGGGTCAAAGGTGTCAGCCAAAGACAGCAGGTGCTCAGGGTGAGGCTCTGGTCCCAGAGAGGACTTGGGAGCAAGGCAGTGTCATAAGGGAAACCTAGTAACTAGAGTGTTTACAAGGTCAGGAAGGAAAGACTTTAGAGAGAGGGACTGTGTCATAAGCAACAGGGCAAAATCCCAGTTTTTGGCGACAAGATCAAGGTCACAGTGAGACTAGCAGTGAGGCTTGATGCTGAGCAGACAATCTAAGGGTCCCCATATCTCCCCTGCTGAGGGTCTGCCTTGGTCTCTGAAGCTCTATGGAGCTGTAGGAGGATCAAATGGGCCCCAAGGACAATCTGGGATGGGCAGCAGAGGAGGGAGGTCACCTGCCTCTTCCCTCTGCTCTCAAACATACCAACCTATTTTATTAATACTCGTTTATAAAGAAAAAAAGGAACTGCCTTTATCTCGTTCTTATACATACCGCATACTGGAAACATAGTTTAATACTCATTCACATCTAAACTATATAAAGAACCCACAAATATCAAAATACTGATTGGTTATAGACAGTGGAGTACAGAAAAATCTATTAAGCACTGGATTTCATTTTAAGTACATTGCAGCACCTTCCAAGAAGAAACAAATCAATTAGTAATAAACAGTGCATCGCTTAAAAAAATAGGCTAGACAGTGATTGTCCTGGTTTTATTACTGTTGCTAAGCCATCTCATCTGCTCAATGCAATGCAAAGAAATAAAGTGTGATACAAAGGAAAGTAAGTTCTCGACCATCACTATTAGTCACAACAGTAAGGCTCTGCTTCATTTTGGAGGCTTGTGTGTATTGTACCACAGAAGAATGCTCAGTGCCTCATGTGGATCCTTTGTACAATTTTTATTCAGATCCATAGTACTGAGTTTCATCCACATCCATTGCTGAACTAAATGTCATGGATGTTGTAGCATACAGAACCATTTTGATGGAAACCCTGGATCCTAGTAAATAAAAATCATGACCAAAATCCAGGTAAACATGATAATTCACCCATTTCTTTTTTGAAACAGAGTCTTGCTCTGTCACTGAGCCTGGAGTAGAGTGGCACGATCTTGGCTCACTGCAACCTTTACCTCCTGGGCTCAAGCGATCCTACCAACTCAGACTCCAGAGTAGTTGAGACCACAGGCACATACCACCATGCTCAGCTAAATTTTAAATTTTTTGTAGAGATGAGGTCTCACTATATTACCCAGGCTGGTCTTGAACTCATGGGCTCAAGTGATCTGTGGCCTCCCAAAGTGCTGGCATTACAGGCATGAACCACCATTCCTGGTCTCCATAGTTTCTCTTTTTGAAGAAACTGGGCTGTTTGACCTGCAGTATTTCCCAGAGTCTGCATTTTGCTGATTGCATCTCCATGGTGCAGTTCAACATGTTCCTCTGTCCTGCAAATGGCCAACTATATCATTTTGCAAGACCACAGCTCATGTTCTTTCATCAGGAGATACTTCGTGTCTGGTTATTGCTCTTTTTTGATGTTAGCACATACCAAACAAAGCTCAATGCTTAGATCCATTTATTTATTGTGAGTTGCAAAATAATGCTATTCTACTTATTTACCTCTTTTTTCATGTATTAGTTGGAATATATTTATAAAAAGATGTTCTCCCTCATTTACTGTTTGGGTTACTGAGTAATGTGGTTCATGTAGTAAATGCAGAATAAACGCTCAATTCTTTCTCCTTATGCATAGATTTCAAGACACTGAATTGGTTCTCTATCACCCTCTGAAACTGGTCAATTAACTGTTTGTACATATCATTATGAATCCATAAATTTAAACATATTTTTAAGTTTCAATTAATCATAATTATTATCCTCTGAAAGCTCAAATCATCACATCTTTGGTTAGTGGTAGCCTCCTGGGTCCCTTTGACATGACCCTAGTAGACTTTCAAAGGTTCTTTGCTATATGATATGACAAAATATTTCTTCTCCAGACCTGGAATAACCATTTTCTCAAAAGCCTTGGTTTCTTTTAGTGGGAAAAAGTATTTTAAGTACATATTCTGGGTGCTATGGAATCTTTGCTACTGGATTGGTGATTGTCTCTATTTTCTTTAGTGAACAGAGCTAGGAAATATATATGTGCATGCATATATGTATATCAGTATAAATATACATCTATGTGAAATACACATACATATGTGTATGACAAAGTACATCATGAGTTCATATTAATATTTCCAACTCAAATTCAGGACTACAGGGCTTTTTATTTAACTCGTCTATATCATATCTGCATGTCTTTTTTCACACTGAGAACTATGTCTCTCAATAACACGTGACAGTCAAATGAGAATATACTGTAATTACTCATTTACTTTACCTTTGCTTACACACAGTATTAGAGTCACAATGCTTTACTACTACCACCATTATTAATATAAAAATTGAGAACATTAAACTTTTTTTGTAGACGTGCTTTTCCTTCTCCTGTGATTTTTTGTAGTTATACTATGCATAGCTACCCTGGGCGGATGGCCATTACATATGCCACTCTTCCCTCTATCCCTTACTTAGTCATAGCTCTGTATTTCTAGTTATTGCTCACATCAGTCCTTACGTTGCAATTTCTCTAGTCATTTTTGTTGTCTGAAGCTTGTTTTAAAGTAAATTCCCTAAAACGGGGGTCACAGGAGAAATATTCCTTGAATTCTTAAGGTGTTGATAATATATTTTTCCCTGGAGTATCTCAAAAATGTTACTCTATTTTCTTGTTATATAAAGTGTTGCTGTCAAAAACTCTGATAATTTTAAATTTCCTTCTTTAATAAGTACTTGCTATTTTGCTTAGGTACCCAAAGTTTTTTTTTTCTTTTTATTTAAAATCCAGCAATTTTACTAGAATATACATTGGTACTGCTCATTCTGGGTCAATATTCTTAGGTATATGGTGTGCTCTTTTAATAAGCAGCTTCAATAGGATATTTTCCTGGAGTTATACATTTAAGTATTTTGTTTTGTTTAGTTATTTGCTTTTCTTCTTCAGGTCTTTCTATTATTTGTATGTTGGATCTTCATTGCCTGTCTTTGATGTCTGTCATCTCTTTCATTTTAAAAAATTTCCTCTTTTCACCTTCTATTTCTTGTAAGGCATAAACTGTTGTGTTTATTGGTTTTTGTGTTCCTTCTATTAATAGGTTAGCCTTCATTTTTGAAAATAGTTTTTCTATTACTGCAAATTCTTTTCTGAGTTCTAGCACCACATATCTGAGTTTTTCTTATACTGATTTATGTATTTTTCATGTCTTGTATCATTGTTTTGTTGCCTTTTAGCTCATTTTGAAACAGAAGGTTAGATTCTGACATATCCAGTAAGCATGTCTTTCTGGCATGCTTTTATTTTCTGTAGGTGTGTTATTCTGCCCTCTGTGTTCCATTTTTGTTTTCTTATTTTAATTTTGAATGATATTTGATCTTGATGCTCTTCTGTTATGTATTTTTATGTGAGACTAGTTTTCCTGAATTTTTAGGGTTCAGGAGCTTTTTTATTTCACAGAACTCCCTCTACTCCTTTTTTAAAATATGATGTTCAAAAATATGGAAGTTTTGCAAGGTATGTTGGCTCATGCCTGTAATCTCTGCACTTTGGGAAACCGAGGCAAATGGATCACCTGAGGTCAGGAGTTTGAGACCAGACTGGCAAACATGGTAAAACCCCGTCTCTACTAAAAATAAAAAAATTAGCTAGGTGTGGTTACCTGTAATCCCAGCTACTTGGGAGGCTGAGGCAGGTGAATCACCTGAACCCAGGAGGCGGAGGTTACAGCGAGCTCAGATCATGCCACTACACTCCAGCTTGGGTGACAGAGTGAGACTCTGCCTCAAGAGAAAAAAAAAAAAGCAGTTTGCTTTCTGACTGCTTCTTTCTCCACTTTTATCTGGATATTCTCTTATTTATTTATTCTCTATTATCCCTTTCCTACTCAATGTTTATTTTACCCCTAGAACTTCCTTCTTGTGTGGGCCCTTTCCTGGAATGAGGTTTGCTGGCCAGGCTGCTCCAGCCCCTTCAGATCCGACCATATCCAGGGTCCCCTGCACTGGGCAAAGCCCCTCCCACTTTCAGAAGCTGCTCTCAGACTGGCTTTCTGTAATTTCTAGCAAACATCTGTTGGCTATTTAGGGGTTCTCCTGTTCTCAGGCCTGTTTCTTCCCTGTCTTCTGTCTTGTACTGATGCTGATACTATGCAGGTCTTGTGATGTTGGTGCTTTGACCAATCTCACTTGCGTGTTGAAGTTTTAGGGGAATAACCTTATCCTCAAATTTTGCTGTCAATGTTGTTCATGGGTTTTCAGTTTTGATATACGGTTGTTCTGCGTTTATGTAGGGATTTGGAAAGATTTTTTTTAAAGAAAACTATGCTATTCCTACCATCACTGCCCTCTTCCCAGAATCCTTGAAACATTTTTTAAATGTAGAAATCATTTGAGCTCATTGGCTATGGTGAGCCCCTGTAAACCATCTATCTGGTCAGAGCCCTCACCTACATTTCTATTCCTGGGTTGCAGGTTTATTTTTCAGATTTCACCTCAGGGACATCTCCAGTGACCCTGGCTTAGAACTTGCCATTACATATGTTCTGGCTATTTTTGATACAGCCCACTAAGTATAATTTAACCTTTTCTTGATAGTGCTACCCAGACTGAATGAGTTGTTTAGGGCTATTTGACTCTTCATTAAATGGCCTCAGGCATAAATATTTTACAGTGACTCTCCTTCTCTGCTGGCAGGTGTCTTTTGGTACTGCGGCGTGCCCACCTATGTTTAATGTTATCTTACCTCCAAGATCAGGTGAGGCCATGAGAGTGGCCCTATCTCTCTTTGTGTATCAGGCTAAGGGCAGTTAACTGCAGAAAACCTTTATGTCATAGTTTTGGAATATATTTATATTTTGGCATTTTTATTTGGTGGATGGTGGAAGGTACTAGAAGTCTAACTTCAGATAAAAGGATGTTATCATAATTTTGAATGAACAGGGTTGAGGATGTTTAGGCCTTCAATTTCCATGTACGGTTTATGGTACATTTCTATAGCATCTCCCTCCTCCAGTACGCTTAGCTCCTTACAACCATGATAGGTCAGTAGATAGGGAACGGAGAAGAGCTGTGACTTTTATAAGTCATACAATCATGTAGAAAAGTTAAGCAATTGGCCAGTGATTGCAAAGTAAAGCTGGGGCTAAGACGCGCACATCACCTTCCCTCTTTCTACGACACAAACTGTTTTCAGTTGATGAATTTTCCATGCTGTTCTTCTAGCTTGTGTCTCAGACCGAATTGATCTGTGAGCATGTGCAGGCATATATGCACATGCGTGCTTGCATGTGCACCTGAGTGCCTGGCCAAGTGTGCCTGTGTACACATACCCACCCCATTCATTCATGCAAAGCTTTCTCTCTGGTTCTTTTTGGATGATGAGAAGTCAGGGAGGTAACAAAAACAATGATCACGCCAGCCCTGTCTTTTACTAGAAATGCTCACACACATGATCTCATTTTTACTTTTATATTGTTGTTTCCTTTACTCCAGACACAGTTCCTCTAGGCAGGCGGAGTGCCTGATAATGCTGAAGACCAGAGGCCCAACTCCCTCACTACTAAGAAGTAGACACCCCTTCTTGCAGAGGGACCTCCAAGTGAGCTTGCCCCCATCAACAGGGCAGCAAGCCAGGGCTGTCTAGATAAAAGCTGCTTTCAGGGCTGAATTACCCTAAACAGCTCTGACACCCAGCGATCTGCAGGAGATTTTAATGGCTCCTGTGATGGCTGCTGTATTGTGTTCTCCGCCACCCCCTGCTCCCCAAGGGAAAGTCAGCAACACATGGTTGAAGAGAAAGGTCACAGGAAAAACACTATCCTGAAAGCAGAGCTGTAAAAATCAAGTTAAGGGAGGCCTCAGGGCTAATTTGGTTATTTCTAACTTGGCTTCAGGCCAGAGTCAGGCCAATAAAGTGTTTGATACCGAGATGGGTGCTGTGGACTTACCCATCTGCAGGTTACGCATAATGGATTTGGTTTTGAGGCTTCAGTGAGAAGTGGCTGGTGGTTTAAATGCCAGCTCTGCCACACTCAAGCCCAAAAGGTCATGGACTTCTGCCTTGTCCATTCTTGTCTGCAAACGGGAGAGATTTAATCTAGTTTATCACCGCAGGGGTTGTGTGATTGGGACTCGCTGCCTCCTGTTGTAAGGTCCACTGGCTCCTGAGACAGGCAAACATGCGGGGAAGCCACAGCCCCTCACTCCTTTATTCTAAGTAATACCTGCTCATCGCTTGGTTCTAACTCATGATGACAGAAATCTCTGCAAGGCCGTTGGGACTGTAACTCCTCTGACAGATGAGCAGATGGAGGTGCAGGCAGCCCAACTGGCTGGGGGATTTGGAGCTAGAAAGATGCCCTGACTTCTGGGTCTAGGTCCCAGACCCTGGAAAATGAATTGGAGGACTAAGCCACACATGAGAGGATGTGAGATCCAAATTTCAAGGGGAGAAAAGAAAGCAGTGGGGGAAGCATTAGGACCAAATACTGGACCAGGAAGAGAAGGCAAAGTGTGTAAGACTAGAGGGCTAGAGAAAAGAAGGGAAGAAATGCTTCCCTCCTATTTTTGTCTGTAATGCAGTCATGGTGGCTGGAGATGCAGCAGCCATTTTGCAACCATGAGGCAACAAGTGTGAGGAAAAGGCCAAGAGGATCTCAGAGATGTAAGTCTTGACATTATCAGGCACTGGATGATGACAGTAGTCACTTCTAGGGCCACCGAATTAACATCAGCAGTCATCTATACAACAATTTTTGTTGTCGGACTGGACTAGTCCTTGGGCTCCCAGCCACGGGCTGGATCCTACTTCAACTTCAATGGAGCCTCCTAGAATCAAGATCTGTCAGCTACTTGCAGTGAAACACCGCTGACCAGAGAATCCTGCTGCTGTCTCTCAAACGGCAATGCCAGCCTGGATTGAGAGCAACCTGCCTGTGCTTCTTCAGACACTATATGGGCCCTTCTGCCTGACTTCTTTGATGAAGAACCAGGGACCCAGGCCGCTCCCAGTCTGGTCCAGTCTGCTCAGCCAAGGCCGGCTCCCCTTACCCCACCCACCCTCTGCTGTGTCTCAGTGCACTTCACCATCAAGGCCTTGAGAGCTTTTGGGGATTGCAGGGATGTTGTGGAACGCCTTGGAGATTTCCCCAGGTCACACCAGCCTAGAGTAAGAAGTAGGATCTTAATATTAGTAGCCAGTAGCCTTTTCCTGATTCTGCTCCCATGTCCTTGAAGGAATCTGAAGTTTTTTTCCCTCAATACTTCATTGTTAGGGCCCACATTCATACACTCATGTGCTCGGCCACCGTCACCCCTGCCCCCTGGACCTGCTTTATTATTTTCACAGCGCATCCCTTTGAAACGATGCCATCTGTATACTCGTTTGCTTTCTGCTTTCTGCACTAGCACGTATACTCTAGAAGAGAAAGGCTTGTCTGTTTTGTTCACTGCTTTGTGTCCAGAACCTAAAACAGTGCTAGTCACAGAGAGGGTGGTTAATAAATCTTTGTTAAACGAAAAATAAAACCAAAGCAAAATGAAATAGAAGAGAGAAGATCAAGTGCCATCTCCAAACCCACCTGAGTGGTCAGAAGGAGGTAGTCATGCATGCGGGGGGCGGGGGGTGCAGTGAGGGGCACTGGGACACTTTTGACCCTTTGGGGCTCCTGTTCTAGTGTTAGAATGCTTAAGATGGATGAACCCGAGTGGTTTTGTTAGTGTAAGTGGATTTTGCTGAAAGGCTTTTTGTTTTGTCTCTTACCCATGATTGGAAGCAGGTAGGCTTCTGAGGAGCTGGCACACACTCTCACATACTCACTCGAACACACACATGCACACACTAGCCCACACTCATACATGCATGCACACATATAACCGAAATGCACGGTGCTCTGTTTGTTTGTTTTTTTTTTTGTTTGTTTCTTTTTTTTTTTTTTTTGAGACAGAGTCTTGCCCTGTCACCCAGGCTGGACTACAGGGGTGAGATCTCAGCTCACTGCAACCTCTGCTTCCTGGGTTCAAGTGATTCTCGTGCCTCAGCCTCTCAAGTAGCTGAGATTACAGGTGCACACCACCATGCCCAGCTAATTTTTATATTTTCTGTAGAGGTGGGGTTTTGCCACATTGGCCAGGCTGGTCTCGAACTCTGGACCTCAAGTGATCTGCCCACCTTGGCCTCCCAAAGTGCTGGGATTACAGGCATGAGCCACCACGCCTGGCCGAGCCGTGCGTTTTTAAGAAAACACTTGAGTCCTACTCCTTAGCAGTGTGGCCACTCCCCCAATTCCATGGCTGATGAAACAGACTGGCTGACAGATTGAATGGTCTAGTTAGTAGGATCACAATTATAAAGCCAGGTGAGGGGGAAAGAAACAGTCTTCTTTTCCAGGGAGCTATTTTGAGGCCCAGGGAGTTTTTCTGATTCTCAGGTTGCTGGCCAGCCCCACACTAAGCCTTATTTTCCTTACTTTTTAACATTTTTCCTGGAATATGATCACTATTAGATCTGCCAATCACTTACTAAAAAATAATAAAAGATGACTACAATTTGTTCTTATCTTATTATGAAGACATTGTCAATATTCATAAAAACAAATCAGGGCTGGGCATGGTGGCTCATGCCTATAATTCCAGCACTTTAGGAGGCCTAGGCAGATGGATCACCTGAGGTCAGAAGTTCGAGACCAGCCTGGCCAACATGGTGAAACCCTGTCTCTACTAAAAATGCAAAAATTAGCTGGGTGTGGTGGTGGGTGCCTGTAATCCCAGCTATTCCAGAGGCTGAGGCAGGAGAATTGCTTGAACCCGGGAGGTGGAGGTTGCAGTGAGCCAAGATTTTGCCATTGCACTCCATCCTTGGTGACGAGAGCTAAACTCCATCTTAAAAAACAAAAAACAAACAAACAAAGAACTCCAAGCCTTTCCAATTCAAACACTTCAGATTTATTTGAAAGAATTTTCATGAACAAGGTTTTGAGGCATCCATTATTTTCAATATTTTGATAAGCTTTAGAAGACAAAGATCGTCTTTTAAAGTATACTGACAAGAGGATTTGTGGGGCAATTCCCTATACCCCACACAAATCATTTATGTCCCCTAAGGGGCACTTGAGGGCTTTACCTGAAAACTGATGATCAATTGGGTTGGGGGAATTGATTGAACGAGAGGACGCAAAATTCAAAATACTAACCTCACCCCCCAGATACATACTTATGTATATACACAAGAGTGTGAAGCTCACAGAATTTTGTGTATACACAAAAGTGTATACAACTCATAGAAGGAGGTGGAGTGTAAATGAATCGAATATTTATAGAAGGCAACACATGAGGGGTGAGTGAATTGGCCCAATCTTGTTGCTTACATATATATTTAACAATAATGTTAATTACAATATGACAATAGCAGTTTATATTAGCATATTGTTTTGTACCTTTCAAAGCCTGATAGAAATGATCTCATTTGCTCAGTACAATAGCCAGCTCTGAGAAGGAACTGTGGCAGGTAATTAACATCCCTACTTTATGGGTGAGGAAACAGGGCCCAGAATCTTTGACTCTCCTGAAGTTCCATGGCCAGAACCTTGGTCTCTAGGATTCTCTGCCAATCCACTTACTGTCTTGCTATTGCCTGGCACTCAGTAGGCACTTTGTGACTATTTCAGCATCTGTGGAATATTGAATACATAGGCTTGAGATTGATCCTAGGAATTCTGCCCATCAGAATCCCCCACTGGGCTCCTAGAGCTTCCTGATGAATGGTTGATCTCCAGCATACAGAAGCCACTACAGGTAGGCTCTAAGATGGCCTCAGTGGTGTCCAATTCTTGAAATTCACACCCTTGTGTAATCCCCTCCTTTTGAGTATAGGTGAGATCTGTGAGTTGCTTCTAACCAATAGAATATGGCACAGATGATGAGATGTCATTTTCTTGCTTATGTTATAAAATTGTAACTTCTGTATTACTAGAAGATTCTCTCTCTCTCTCCCTCCCTCTCTCCCTCCCTTCCTTCCTCCCTCCCTCCCTCCCTTTCCCTATCTTACTGCCTCACCCCTGCACTAGCTTTGAAAAAGTAAGCTGCCATACTGGGGGAGAAACTGAGGGTGGCCTCCAGCCAGTTAGGAACTGAGGCCCTCAGTCTAGTAGCCCTACAAGAACTGTCAACTGCCATGTGAGCTTGGCAGTGAACCTTTCCTCAATAGAGCTTTTAGATGAGACCCTAGCCCTGGCTGACACCCTAACTGCAACCTTACGAGAGACTACGAAGTGGAGGACCCGGTTGAGCTGTGTCTGATTTCCTGACCTGCAGAAACTTGTATAATAAATGTGTGTTTTTATAGCCACTGTGTTTATGGTCATTTGTTACAACGCAATAGATAACTAGGCACCCCAAAGCTCCTGCTGTACAGCTGGTTGCATTCTTTGTCCTCCTCATCTTTTTTTTTTTTTTTTTTGAGATGGGGTTTCGTTCTTGTTGCCCAGGCTGGAGTGCAATGGCATGATCTTGCGTCACCGCAACCTCCACCTCCTGGGTTCAAGTGATTCTCCTGCCTCAGCCTCCCGAGTAGCTGGGATTACAGGCGTGTGCCACCACAGCCAGCTCATTTTTGTATTTTTACTAGACACAGGGTTTCTGCATGTTGCTAAGGCTGGTCTCGAACTCCCGAGTTCAGGTGATCCACCCACCTCGGCCTCTCAAAGTGCTGGGATTACAGGCATGAGCCACCGAGCCTGGCCAACCTCCTCATCTTTTGTGTAAGCATCCAGCAGGGAGGGCACTGGCTGGGCCATTTCTGCCCTGTGTCCTCTCTCTCCTCCCAGACCCCTTGATAGCTAAGGTAATTCTATCTCTTCTTTGTTTCCCTCTTGGTAGGGGAGGGGCAAGCTGGGAAGACCATCTTTTGTGATCAAGAGTTAGCATTTTAACCTTTTTACTCCTAGATTCATTGTCCACCTCCAGGCCTGATGAATTAAAAAAAATTTTTTTTCTTTGCCAAAACCACTGAAGCTTTGCTGTAGTGAGCAGAGAGCTGAATAGGCTCTGAGAAGATGCAGAGTTGTTTTACAGGCAGAAGCAGCAAGTCCAAGAGAGAATGATAAAAAAGTGGTCTTCCCAGGCAAGTACTAAATGCGCTTGCCCTGATGGAGGGGCGTTTGCGTTCTGCTAGTCTTCAAGCTAAATGATCTTAATCAAGGCATGCTGGGCCCAGAGTTCCTGGATCATTTATTGTCTCCCACTTATGTAACCTTTCACTGAAACAAATGAGAAAAAACAACATGTTTTCTCAGGCCAGCCAGGAGAGAGAAAGGCAATGGTTCCCATCTGCTGCTTAGAAGGGCAACAGCATCGACTTTATGTTAAAGTATTTTGTCAGCAGCTTTGCCATAATCCCAGCCCCCATCTAGCACTAGCCTGGAGGTTCAAGAGGCATCTTTGGGTCTGTCAGAGCTGGGTGGGTCTGTGCTGTTTCTTCGGGGGGGCCACGTTTGGGAAGTTCTGAAGTAATAGTGTTGATGCCTTTCTATCTCACAGCACACATTTTGAAAATGATGGTCGGTTCAGAATAATTTGCAATGCGCCATCTAGGGCAGGGTGGAGTGGGGGCACCTGTCCTGGTTCTGGATGTGATCAGAATCAGAAGTCTCTCTTGTGTTGGGAGAAGAGTGGCTTCATGCTGGGCTTATGCGGACGAAGCTCTGGGTGATCATTTTGCAAGAGAACACCTGGGCTCATTCACAGCCTCAGAACCCCAGGCTCCTGCATAGGGTTTGGCACAGAGTAGGCACCCAGTACATGCTTGTTAAATGGAACTATGTGAGTTGTTACTCCCTAGGCTTAGGATTCAGGGAAAGCAATGATGTTGTCTGCACTGGATGCTGAGTTGAATCTTCTGGGTGGAAAGAGAACAGCCGATTTGGATGCAGCAAGAACTTCTCCCTTATGCTGGTCAGCAACTGGGTAGTATTTAGAATTGTTCCTAACAGGTGTGGGCTTACAGTGGGAAAGACTTTGGAGTGAGCCGGCTTGACTTTGAACCCTGGACCTGTATTTGATTAGTAGGTCAAGTCGCATAATCTTTCTGATCCTCTGTTTCCTCAATTCTAAAGTGATAAAGAAAATGATGGCAGGCCAAGTGTGGTGGCTTAAGCCTGTAATCCCAGCACTTTGGGAGGCCGAGGTGGGCGGATCACAAGGTCAGGAGTTCGAGACCAGCCTGACCAACATGATGAAACCCCGTCTCTACTAAAAATACAAAAAATACAAAAAAAAAAAAAAAGAAAAAGAAAAATTAGCTGGGCATGGTGATATATGCCTGCAATCCCAGCTACTTAGGAGGCTGAGGCAGGAGAATCGCTTGAACCTGGGAAGCAGAGGTTGCAGTGCGCCGAGATTGTGCCACTGCACTCCAGCCTGGGCTACAGAGTGAGACTCCATCTAAAAAAAAAAAAAATGATGGCCCAGGTAGCTAGCTCCTTATGTGTCAGGTACCTCTCTAAGCCCTGGAAACATATTGATGTATGTGATCCTTGCATCAAATGTAAGCGATGTAAGCACTGATAATCTAAGCACCATTTTTTGATGCAAGGAAGCAAAGGCACAGACAGCAGAAGGGACTTGCTTAGACTGAGTGGCACAGCTGGGATTTGGACACGGGTAGTCTGCGCTCTTAAAAACAATGCTATATTGCTTCCTCATAGTGACATCTCCCTCAGGGAGTTCGTGAGAATCAAATGAAAGAGACACTGAATGTGCTTAGTGACTATCACCCTGTGGACAGATGGAGGGAGGTGGCTGACAAATGGCGGAACACACGCTGGGAAGCTCTATTGCTGGTGGGTGCTCAGCCTTCAGCCCAGCCTCCAGTTCCACCCGGTTACCATCACCTGGACCCTGGGGAAGTACTTTCTCGCCATCAAGCTGGCCCCCGGTGTTTACTGTTGTCCACCTCTTGGGGATGCAGACTGGCTCTCCAGCGTGCAAAGCCTAGCGTTGGTAATGGGATCATGAATCACAAATTAGTTCTTTGGCACCTCTCTTCCTGGAGCACAGCCCTGCTTGCTGTGGGGAACGGGGACACACCCAAATGAATAGTGACATTCTAATTGGGAGAGTGCTGAACGTGCTGCGATGACTGGGGTCCCAAGAGCCTTGTTCAGGCTGGTGCTTCCTGCGTCATCGCTAGTGAGCTTGCTATAAATAGGTGATAATCTAAAATTAGTAACATAAGCGCGATCACAGAGCATGAGGTTAATCATCAGGGCAGCTGAGCAGGGAAATGGCCAGTGTCTGAAGGGGCTCCAAGGGTTGTTACTATGGTCCTATGCCTGCCACCTCTTAATGAACTGTCCCCCTAGTTAAACGGGTGCTAGTAGAAGTGCCGTCCAAGTGCGCCAGTGAAGGCTGGGGTGCACAGAGGAATGCCAATTAGCTGCAATTATCAGCTTTCTTACATGTGCGTGGGAACACTGCCTGCCTGGGGCACCGTCTTGAATGTTAGTGAAGACGCAGATGTGCTCTGTTTAAGGAAAACTAACATAAGAAGCCAGTTTGTTCAGAAAAGAGAGATCCCTCTGGAAGACCTATTCAATAATAGGATTCCTAAAAGATTTCTTTATCATGACTTTGACCTTCCAAATGTTACCTGGCCTAGAAAAGTTCACTTTCTGCATGATTTTTGAGAAACATGATCTTTTGCTTTTTACACAAGTTGTCCAACTTAGGGCAAGTTAGTTCACCTCTCTGGACCTCATCTGTTAAAGGGAGATACCATGACAGCACCAAGAGCACAGCACAGTCCTGGCACACAGCAGCGCTTGGTGTGTTGCAGTTATGATTGATGTGTGAAGTGGGAACAACGTGATGCAAGGCCTTTGCTTTGGGCCAGGCTCCTCGTCCGTAGGTCAGGCTGCAGTTCTGAGTTCCTAAATTTTTTTGGCTAACCAAACTTGCACTGAGGGATGGTTAAAAATGCGGATTTGACCTGGCTGGCAGGGGCCCAAGAATCTGCATTTTTAACAAGCAGCACTTGCAGGCACCACCCTTCCCACCAGGGGACCCAGACACAGATGATTTGAGGCCACACTTGGAGAAACCATGGCTGAGTCTAGTTCCCTGGCTGGCCAGCTCACGGCTGCACTTGTGAGTCCTGGATTGTGTCTGTAACTGGGCATTTCTGGGGAAAGCTGTTAATGATATCATTAACACAAGTCTATCTGAGCTCCCTCCAGAGTGTGGGGTCCCAGCTTCCTGCTCTGACTTGTTTCTGGACTTCTCACATCTTGGACCTCCCACCTTCCAGGCTGGGATGCAATGAGGAGCTGTGGCTAAAGAGAGGGACTTGGCTTCCTCCCCTGTTCCCAGCCTGGGATTATCTGCAAGGCCAGTGAGGAAGAGACCAGGATTTTTCAGAACTGGATTAGAATACATGATTGATTTAGAAACGGCGTGATTCTGAAGTGGGGTGTGCCACTAAAGGAGGCTTGGTGGGACCTGCAGGGCCTGAGTTCAGCAGGGCCTGAGGGGGAACAAAGCCCCCCATCGAGTGGAAAGACAGGCTCCGTGGGAGGACGCCGGGCCTGCGGAGCCTGCCTCGCAACCATGCCGTCATCCCCAGAAGGGTGTACTTGGAACATAATGGCTCTAGCTACAAATTCTATTAACTCTAATAGTTGTTCTGTGGTGAATGGATAATGCATTTAGCAGAAATAGACCCAATCAATTTATATGAAACACATAAAACTTTCTCACTGGAATTGGCATCTGTTCTTGAATCAGGAGCATGTGTGGAAATGGACAGTCTGTCGCCCTTCCTCACTTCTGGGCACGTTAGTTAGCAGTGCCATGGGTTAACTGGAGATATGGGCCAAATAAAGCCATAGCTCCCCGAAGATATCACCCTTCAACCCTCGGAATCTTGGAGCTGGGAATGGGAAGGGACTTGGACACTGTCTACTTCTAACTTTGAGTTTAAAAAAAATTGGTTTCTCTGCCCTTGTCTGTGTTCACATTAGCCCCCCTCATCTGCTGAATTGCCCTGATGGGAGGCCCTGCTGGCCTGGCAGGGGTGGTCTCACTTTTAGTCCATCGCTCTTCCCATGATTCTATATATTTTTAATTGCTTTATCCGCCTTTGGCAAGAGATGTGTACTCAGAAAATGGCAGACAAACCTGTCACCAAATAGCTAGAGGCTAGGCTATGTTTTTGATGCCAGGGCTCCACAGTTAGGGCTGTGGAGGTTGGGCTGGTTCTCCCGTTAGCTGAGTTGATTCTCTTGGGCTCGCCCTGTACAGACAGCATCTGAACTCCAAGGAGAAGGATGGAGGGGAAGGGAGGTTGAGGCAGGGTCCTTGGGCCCTGGGGGGCTGCTTATCCTCATTTGGGCTTTTTAGGGAAAGCGCATGGTAGAGCCTGCCTGTTCATACTCACTGCTAACATTCATTACTGCCAGAAACAGTCACGGGGAGGGGAGAGAGACAGAGAGAGAAAGAGAGAGAGAGAGAAGGAGGGAGCAGGGTGAGGGAGAGAGAGAGAGACACACACAGAGAGAGGAACCTGGCTCTGCAGCCCTGTGATCACATTACTCCAATCATTTGGTTAGTGTAATTGTATGTGCAAAGCTGACAAATGTAATTTCCCTGGAATTAATACTTGCACCATTTTCTGGTTCAGCCCCTTCATCTGATTAGCTAAAGTGACTCAGAGTCTTCCAGAACACCACATGAAGCACCTGGATAGGATTTTCCCGGCCTGGAAGCTTCAGTGGCTCAGCTCTGCCCCATGGGCCTGGAGGTGAAGAACCGCCCAGATCTAGGAGTCGGGCCCAGTCCCTCATCAGAGGGGAGGGCTGCTGTGGGGAATGAGGAATGTTTAGGGAAGTGTTGTCAGTAACTGTTTTCAAAGGCCCCTCAAGGGCCTTTGCGTTTCTAGGAGTTCTCCAACGCCTGCCTGGAGGAGAGCTGAAATGCCACCAGCCACCTTGTTCCAGCCCAGCAGAAACTGACAGCTTTGAACTTTGGAAAGAAAAATCGCATTATGTTGTCTCCTCGACTGTCGTCAGAAGGTTGGGGGTGATTTCTTTACTGCGTGTGCAGGGTGTCTTGGCTGGAACTCCTCCTGCTCTTTTCCATTTTTAGTGTTTATCTCTGATTGGAGACTTCGATACCTAGAAGTAGCTTAGTTGGGTGAAAGAATGTGGATTCCAGGTTGACTTCCTGCCTCCACTGCCTTCCAGCCACGGGCCCTAACATTCTTCCGGTTTCCTCATCTCTACAATGGTAAAAACAGCAACTATCCCTGGGCCAGTGTGAGGGCAAGTTGTTGGGTGAAATAACCTAGCCCATGGGACCATGCTCAACGATCTTTCCTTTCTTTTCCTTCTCCTTCCAGCCTATCCCTCTGTTCCTCTTCAGGAGGCCTCCCAGGTAGAAATCTGAGCTTGGGCTTTGGAGACATGCTCTGCCGCCTCATAGGCTGCTCTCCTCCCATGGCCCAGAAGCTCCAGAACGGCAAGTACTGGCTCAGCCCTGTCCCTGTTGTAACCATGCACTGTGCTGGGCATGCGTCTGCTGGGTGATCATTACTGAGTGGGTGTGGCCTTGGCCTCAGCCTCCGTGAGTCTGCCTGGACCCATAGGCACTGCCTCAGCACTGCTCTGAGACTGGAGTTGAGGATGACGGGTGAAGTTTCTCAGCGGGAGGCTTGTGTTCCAGCTGCTGTCTTCTCCAGCCTTTAATTTTATTTAGAGGTGGTGGGGGAGTCATCGCCACGTTTGAGCGACTGGTAATTTCATCAGTCTGGGTAGCCATTGGGCAGGCCCTTATCGATTAGCCTTTTAGGGACAGTGGGAATTATGTGGCAATAAACTCAGGAGTCGAGCAGGCTGTTTCCTAAATGCTGGCTGCAGGGGGCTGGCTGCTGACACCTGAGATCCAAGCTCAGGCATCCAGCCATCCACTGGTCGATAGATGTTTCTGGAGTCTCTGCTATGTAATCAGTACTGTTGATTAGGCTGGGCAGGGGGATGCGGCTATATTTACTTAGCACACTAAAAGGGGAAGTCTGCCTTCTTCCCCTCAATTTATACATTTACAAATTTCCTGAATTTATCACAGGGAGGTGGTAGTTGACCAAGAGCCAAGGAGTGAGTGGAGGTGAATCACTGGGGCTGGGTGGCAGGGTGTTGAATGGAGAAGTTAGAAGGCTGCCTCCAGCAGGTGAGACATTGTCATGAACTGAGAGGCGAGGGGGAAACCAGAGAGAGCTGCAACTTTGTGGGACAGGCTCTCTTTGTGGAACTTGGGCTCTCCTCTCTGTGAGAACATGCAAAGGTCTTTTGTGATTCTAGTGAAAGGGGAAGGGAGGGGTGATGGGAAAAGGAACTCACTTTCTCCTGGGTTTGACAGCTGGATTAGATCAGGCAGGAATCAGGAAGGGTGAGGGTTAGCCCTGGGGCAGCTTTTCATGGGACAGAAAGGAAGGGACTCTTTCAAAGACAAAGCAACACTAACATCTAGTTCACATGTTGAGAGCTGATGTGGCAAAGGCATGAACCTCATTTCTTGTACTTTGTACCAAAAAGGGATTTCACATTATAAGTTGAAATTAGAGATTTATCACTGATCTGTTATTATTTTGATAAAGACTTACGTTTTACAGGAAAAAGAATGTGGGTAGATTGTGTGTTGTATACTTGTTTCTCCAGGCTATACATAGCAGAAGAACCCTCCCAGGACCAGGCACCGATGCCTGCCTGGGAAAATCCCTTGGCTTGCTGGTGTGGGTCTGGGGCAGCCTTAGCTTCTGTGGGGCTAGGCTCACAGCCTCTGGTCTAATAGAAGAGTGGCTGACAAGTTACACCTATGGTTTTTAATCAGAGGTTGAAGAGTTTCTTTAGTGGCAAGGGGCCATGGGAAGCCTTGGCTTGGGGTACGCTCAATAGAACAGCTTTTGAGGGGGATCTGAGCTCTGTGGGAACTGTGTTGAATGGAAGCTTTGGGGGCTTTACCCATGATGGGGTAGTCCACCTTTGTGCAACGGATAACCTTGGCCATGGGCCCAGCCCTCTTTATAAGGAGAAGGAATCTGACAGTAAGGTTTGCTTTGTTCAGTAAGAGAAGAGTGAATTCAAGGCACTGAGTTGAGGAAAAAAATGCCCATTTGGTTCTCCCCTTCGGGGTGGGGCCTAGGTATTCCCTAGGCATAGAGGAAGCTGCTCCTATGCACAACTTCCAGCGGTTTCCTTTGCTCAGGCAATATGAGAACCAGTCAGCTTCCTCTTGGACCCCATAGAGCGTAGGTGATGCTCCTTCTAAAGACTGACTGTTTCGTTCTTTTAGCACAGCTCCCCACCCTAATCACGGCACCAGTCTCTCTTCTGCCTTTTGCAGCAAGAAGTTACTGTGCTCACATTTGTGAGCTGAGCCCTTACCTGTAGGGTCAAAGATGGGGGTCTGTCTTGCTGAATTTTCCCCAGGTTTCAGCTCCTTGTTTGGGTTTCTCTCAAACAGGTTTCTTGATTTGGGTGCTGTCTTCTGTGGGATCTTGTCCTCTCCACTAACTGGAATACAGGAGAATGGGCTGCATTAGGTAAGAGTCGATTTCAGGGCGAGAGATGATTTCACACTGAGGGAGGTGGGAGAGACAGGCTTAGGCTGAGGAGGGACAGAGAGGCCATGGGCCATCGGGGTTGGGGGACAGGGTGCCGGGGTCAGAGTGAACTCACTGGTGAGGTAGCAGTCCAGGCTGATGGAGATATTGTCAAAAGCCACGATGGCTCTGGATCCTTGTCCCCCACCATGCAACCATCTGCAGCCAGAACCTGTACACATCAAGAGGAATGTATGTGAGAAGCAAACTGGGGGGTCTCGTCTAAGGATTCAGCATCCAGCAGGCATGTGCTGACTACCTGGCTCAGAATGTGAGTTTGGAAAAGGCTGACCTAATCCCAGAGCAGTGGGAGAGAAGAGAAGTCTACTCCCACTACTTCTGCAATGCAGAGCACTTCCCCTCCTGTATCGCTCCGTTAATGACTGACACATTGGCCCTTAAATCCAGCCCTGAGTTTGAGGCCTGGGACCAGGACTACCTGAAAATCTGAGGAGAAATCTTTTGCTTTCTGGGTGTGCGAGGTGCTTGGAAGTGGGGGAAGAAATCTGACAGTAACTGCTTTGTTCAGCAAGTGGGGAGTGATTTCAAGGTACTGAGTTGGGGGAAAAAAAATACCAGCTTGGGTCTCCTGTTTGGGTGAACTAAACAGGAGGCATGTGTAGGTCTGACATTCAGCCAGTGGGGCTGAGTCATTATTAAAATATTAAAATGCTTCTGTACCAGCCAATAAAGAACCACAGTTCCACTAGCGCCCCTTGCTTGTCATATCAGGCAACTGGCTCCTTCCTTGGTGCCCCCCCCCTGCCCTCTGAATTTCCCAATTCACCAGCACCCATAGGGTTTATCCATTGGATAGCCCAGCAGGGGTCTCATGCATCCCAGGTTTCATCCAGCATCACTGGAGGTTGCCTGCCTGGTGGTTAAATATTAAGCGACTTGACTATTACCCCTGGGAGTGTTTGTAACTAACACAGAGGAGTCATAAAAGTGTTAACAATAAACCCATTAAGATATTGCTTTTTTCCCTGCTCTTTCCTATCCGTGGACCGCCAGGTTCTCAGACTGTGGCCAGGGAAGGCCTTACAGTGACATAAACAGGAAAATATCTTTGGTTTGTTTGTTTCCTGAGAAATCATCCCTAGAAGACTATCAGTCAACCAGCGCTTTCCTACTGCAAAGTGAAGATTTCCTGAGAACCTTAGAAATCTTTCCCATCCTCCAGAAAGTCAATCCAGAATGACCTGCAGAACAGCGTGTGGTCTCTGGCATGGATATGAAAACACCAAGAGTGGGAAGCCATGCCCACCAACTGGTGACTGGGTAAACCTCACATGGTACAGCCATACAATGGGATGCCAGTCTACAGTAAAGAACGGACCAGCAGACATGCTATAAAACGGATGGACCTCAAACACCCTATGCTAAGTTAAAGTGGCCAGACAGTAGGTTAAAGACCTCATATTGAATGATTCCGTTGGCAGAAAATGTCTAGAAAAGGTAAATCTGTGGAGCCAGAAAGCCTGTTCGTGGTTGCCTGGGGCTGCGAGTGGGCGCAGGATTGACTGCCGACTAGCACGCGGGCTTTTTTGGGGGATGAAAATGTTCAGAAACGGGAGTGTGGGGCTCTCTCCACAACTCTGTAAGTTTGTTGGAAGTCACTGACTTGTACACTTACAGTGCGTGAATTTTATGATATATAAATTATAGCTTGGATAAAGCTGTTAGAGAAAAAGGAGACAGAGGAAGAGAGAGGGAAGCCAGGCCACAGGGCATTGGCCACATAGGGTGGCAGGAGCAGGAAACCAGAGCAGGGTGGGCACTGGTGATGTGGAGAGAACAGGACCTGCGGGGCACAAGAAGGACAAGAAACGGGGTGTCAGCAGTGGGAGGAAAGACATGGAGGAGGCGGTGTGGAGAGAAGGGCGTTTGCTCACAGGGGTTTACAGTGAGGCAGCAACGCTTTAGCCAGTGAGTCAACTACAGCAGGGGGTGGAAGCCCCGTTCCGCCTGTGAGCAGATGACCGCTCATCAACATGTAGAAGGCTAAGTGCTGGCTTGGTTATTCCTGGCCAGAGAACAGTTACTGTTTCCGTGGAGCGAAGCCTTAAATTCCAAAACTTTTATCTGAATAATTGTGATTGATTATTCTTAACTGAACTATTCCATACATTTATCTGTGCTTTTTTTTTTTTTTTTTTTTTTGAGACGAGTCTCACACTGTTGCCCAGGCTGTAGTGCAGTGGCGTGATCTCGGCTCACTGCAATCTCTGCCTCTTGGGTTCAAGCAATTCTCCTGCCTCAGCCTCCCGAGTAGCTGGGACTACAGGTGTGTGCCACCAGGCCCAGCTAATTTTTTTGTATTTTTAGTAGAGACGGGGTTTCACCGTGTTGACCAGGATGGTCTCGATCTCCTGACCTTGTGATCTGCCTGCCTCGGCCTCCCAAAGTGCTGAGATTACAGGCGATCTTACCTTGTGATCTGCCCGCTTTGGCCTCCCAAAGTGCTGGGATTACAGGCGTGAGCCACCGCGCCTGGCCTTATCTGTGCTTTTAACCATCTTGTGAGAGCTGGTCATTCAGAAACAATCCTTTCTGTCTGAAAGTCACAATTACAGGACTCAAATCTGGTTTGATTCTAAAGAAGAAATGGTCAAATCTGTTATAGCCACGGCCAACACTGTTGGGGTTGGCCTTTCAGGCCATATTCCCCATGAAGAGGTCTCCATGCTGCCCTCAGTCAGGATAGGGTGGGCTGGTGGTTGGGTGTGGAAGGAGGAGTGCCTAGTGGAGAAACTTCAAATCTTGTTCTGGGAGGCTTGGGCACGCCAGATGAGTGTGCAAGAGGGGATGGACAGCACAAGGACCCTCAGCCCCTGCCACGCCGGCACTGGGGTGTATGCCTCTGAGAGGCATCTCTCATTCCAGCCTTGATACACACATATTTTTGTGTCCTATGCAGCTATTGCATATAGGTCTATGGGGCATTCTAAGAGAAATCAGACATGAATGCTGCATTCGGGTCACTTAACAGTCCAGTGTGAAGATGAAGTGTGTGTACCTCACTGTGGAATAATGTAGAAAGAGGTCAATGCTTCGTGAAGATGCAGATATAGCACTGTGGGAGCTCAGAGGAAGGGGGAAGTACACCATGGTGGGGGAGATCAGGAGGGCTTCACGGAGGAGGTAGTATTTAAGTCGGTTTTGAATGCAGGGAAGGGCTTGAGGATGTGGGTGTGGGAATGCAGTGCAGGGAGGAGACGATATCAGGAGCAGAGGAACTGGTGTGAGGGCAAGGAGGTTCTGCCATTATTTCAGGGAACATGGAGAGCCATGGCAGGTTTCTAACAGGACAGTGGCGAGATCAAAGACCTCTTAGAGTATAATTGGGATGGGACTAGTACAGGATGGGGACCAGGAGAGGAGGCAGAGAGGCAGGGGGGATTGGGTGAGAGGCATCTCAGCACTCCTTCATCAAATTTCTCCATGAATCTTCGCAAGGTTATAGCCACGATTTCCTTGGGCTCCTCACACGGGAAACAGTCCAGAGATGAGTTTCTGGCTTGAGCCTGTGTAACCCAGACAAAGCCCAGGCCTGGGATCTCAACTGGAAAACCAGGGCCCTAATACTGCTGTCTTGTTAAAGCCGGTGCAACCCTTAGGAAAATGCTGCTCCAGGTAGCAAGAGAACAGGCACTTAGAGTGACAGAGAGGGCGGACAGAAGGACTCAGGTTCCCTGTGGAAACATCAGGAGGGCACAGCTGCCTGGCTTGCCTGCACATCACGGGGTGAGGCCCCCCCCCCCCACAGGCCACATTTCTCCACCAGGTCATCATCTCCTAACCTGTCATTCACAGGACCAGGGGCCAAGCCAGGCCCCGATTTCAATGCTGAGCTGTATGAGGGGTATACCTTCCAGGAGGCCAGAGGGGCCTGAGTGAGGAAATGACTTGTGTGTGCCTGTGGAGCCTGGGGAGAGGGGGGACAGAATCATGGCTGTCCTCTAAATGGGTGCTCCTAGGGAAGTTGCACGTCCCCCCCTCTCTCTGCCTTCCTTCCTTATTACTAAAAGATTAGATCTGCGAAGTCTTTCACAGCCACTGGGCCTCTTAGCATGGATGGGATGATGCCGGCTGAGGCTGGAATGGTTTCTAAATAGAAGAGTTTCTAAAGTGCTCTGCGCGGCGACAGCAGTGGCAGCTGCTGCTTAAGAGAGTTTGATTGACACTGGGAATTGCACATATTTTGAGTCAGGAACACTCACAACCATCAGGAAGACTCAATCAGATGGCAACACGGGACCAGGCAATGCTGCCTCTGTCCACCCATGGGCCAACCCTCCCCCATGGCTCCAGCCCCCAGAGGCTGCAGGGAAGGGACAGTGGGACAAAGGTGGGACAAAGGAGAGCTGCTGAAGGATGGGTGGAAGGTGGGGGCAGAAGCAAAGGCCCTCTGGGAATGGGGTCTGGGGGTGGTAGGTGATGGGTAGTTAAGGGGGTAGAGCAGCCCCAACCTAGGAGACTCTTTTCAGTGGATGTGCTGGCCCAGAGACAGAGTGGGCATGGAGACCACCCAGATTCAGGCTTCCCTACTTCCGAAGGTGGCTGGTTGTGTGTCTTTACCCGACAGGTGAAGAAGAGGTTGCTCCTGGCCCCGCTCACCCTCTCCTTGCTGGAGATGGGACAGGCTTCCTCAAGGATCTCACAGTCTCTTGGTCTCCACCCACTCCTTCCTATGAGTCCCCCCAAAGTACAGCTACCGTGTCACTCTCCAGAGTCAGCCATGGCCTCAGGTCTGGAGTTCCACCACTTACCAGGTGGGCCACTTTGGGATTGAGGGAAAGTTCTGGCATGTACCAGGTGGACCACCAGGGGACTGAGGAAGGGTCTGGTATGTACCAGGTAGACTACCATGGGACTGAGGGAAAATTCTATTACATACCAGGTAGACCTGACACTTAGGTGAGACCTGACACACTCTGGGACTGAAGGAAAATTCTAGTATGTCCCAAGTGGTCCATTCTGGGATTGAAGGAAAGTACTATGTAGACCACTCTAGGACCAAGGGAAGGTTCCATTATGTACCAGGTAGACCACTGTGGGACTGAGGGAAGGTTCTAGTATGTACCAGGTGGTCCATTCTGGGACTGAGGGAAAGTTCTAGTATCCACCAGGTGGTCCATTCTGGGACTGAGGGAAAGTTCTGGTATCCACCAGGTGGTCCATTCTGGGACTGAGGGAAAGTTCTGGTTGTAGACCACTCTGGAACTGTGGGAAAGTTCTAATATGCACCAGGCAGACCACTCTGGGACTGAGGGAAGGTTCTGGCATGTACCAGGTGAGCCACCTTGGGTTTGGCTGAAAGAAAGCAAGGACCCTGACACATGACTGCCAAGACTGCAAAGGCCAGGTCGCCTGAGAGAACGTATAGTTGCTCCTCTGCCCCACTTTGAAGCCTCAGCTCTGGATGGGGAAGGGAGGCTGGGTTTCCCAGGACAGAAGAGCCTTCCCCTTCCTCTCTGTGGGCAGCGTGGTCAAGAAGAAGGGAAGTGTTAGCTCTTTGGGGTTCCTTCCGCTCTCTCACCAATCTGTGTTACCTGAGAACGTGGCACGGGAGCCTCTTCTTTCCCTGTGCTTAGCAGCAGATTTTGCTCCTGACCCTTCATAGTTCATACCTGCTCAGCTCTTTCTGTTTCTTCAAAGAAGACACTTTCCATTGCCTGGGTTGTTGCTGCTTTTTCTTTTCTTTTTTTTCTAGCTGGTGGAGTTTGGAACTTATTATTAAACAGACTTGGCTAGAGATCTTGGTTGGAGGCTGTCTTTGCATAAAGAATGCATTCGCCCTGACTCTTTCAGCTCTACTGAGACGCCTCTTGAAAACAGGCTCAGGGGGGGATCTGGGAGGTGGCCATCTGGGCAGTGGGCCAAGTCTGGAAGGGTAGCTTGGAATTGGGTGCCCTCGGAGACTCACTGGGCAGATCTCTGCCTGAGAAATGCTGATGCTGCTCACGTATAGCTCAGAAAATGCACCATCTCGTTCAGGCAACAGACTGTTAATGGACAGTGAATATAATGCCTTATTTGCCACCCTGCCAGCCTTAGGGATTGACAAAGCTAATTAAGTTCACTTAATGATTTTAAGTAGCTGACAGGAAGGTTTGTGTCTGAACGTGGAAGGAGAGAATGGCAATGCTTTGGAGCGGGAGAGCAGGATGGAGTGGCTGGACTGGGTAGGAGGCATTTGCCGGCTGGGTACCCTGTCTCAGATTCCTCCCTTGGCCATTTAGTGAACTCGGAGGAGGGAGTGTTCTGTATCCCTTTTTGCTGCTGGGGCTTGTCTGGGCCCTGGCTGCTTAGGATAGAACTGGCAGATACTGCACAGGAAAAACACTTCCTCCAATTTCTCACCGCGGAGTTGATTTGCTCGGCAAATGTCTTCTAAAACGGGCTGTCACAAAGCTTAGGTCGCAGTACGCATATCTATTAGAATAATATATGTGAAGAAAAAGCCCTGCCACATTCCTCCTATTATCTGTGTAATGGACTTCAGTTCTAAGGTAAAGACGGGGGCTGATGGATTGCTTTGGATTCCTGGGAGCATCCCTGGCCATGTCAAACCCAATCATGGCTGGGAATGTGTGTCTTGGCTTTCTGAGTCTTTAACTTCTGCACAGTAAACTAGAGATGAGCTGGGCATTCAAGGCCAGACTCAGGAGTTGGGAACATACCCACTCTCAGAGGTAATTTACCACCTCCTGCCTTGGTTTCCCCCTCTAGGCATAATGACACCAGCAGCATGAGTAAAAGTCAACACAGAGCTTCCAGGGCTTCCAAGGACCATAGAGATCTTTCACAATGAGTCTGGCTTGGTGAGGGAGCCCTTCTGGAAGTAAGAGAGAAAATGAATTTTCAGCCAGGCTGAGCAAGTGTGGAGAATCACTCAGACATTTCCACATTCTCAGTTCAAGGCTTCCAGGCATTCTGTGCTCACTTTCGGGGCTGAGCCTAAAGGCTCCTGCTCCTTCCTGTGCTCTGGTGTGTCACCAATTGGAAGGGACTACTGCAAGGATGTCCCCCACACCAGATGGAGGCCCATCTCTGGCAAGTTCCTGTTTTGCTTTCATTCTCGAAATCTGTGTGGTATATATTGAGCTCTCTGGGCCCTGGGCTTTGATGGGGAAAGACATTGTTTCCTGGAGCCATGGCCCAACAGGGCAGGTGCCTGTGCACAAAAATACTTGACCCATAGTCAAGTGCCAAGCACTCTGGGGAAGGAGTCAGGTGCCTCTTGGGCCCCTGCCATCCTTTTGACTTGTATCGTCGCATATGGAGACAGCAGATGCAGGATGAGAACTCAGGCCTCTTGCTTCCCAGGGTACTTTTCCCATCGTCTCTTGCAGAACCATCCAACTTCTTGAATCTCATTTAATCTCATATGTACTGCATACCATCAGAAACGTATAGCAAGCTCCTTGGGACAACTGGGGGCATGCGGGCTGTCCGGAGCTAGAAAGACCCTGCATCCATCGTTCTTGGAGGGATAGGGATGTCCGCTCCCCGTTTCTTGGAACACACAAACATTTCCTCCATTCTCTGTTGCTGTGTTGGCTTGCGGGTTGGGGAGCTGACATGGACCAGAGATGGCTGCACTGCCAATGGTGAGAACACCCAGAAAAAGGGTGGTTTGTAATCTCTCTTCTCGCCTGACCAAAAACATCTTTATGAGAGTAAATCAGCAGTCTTTTCTGCTTGGTGAGGACTAGTTTCAAAAAGTAGAGTGGAGTGAAGACTGGGCTGTATAGTTGGTGGGGTCCTGGGCAAGTTACCAAAACTTTTAAGGTGCCATCTTGGTTTTTAAAAGAAGCTATGTCACATTTTTCTTTTCCACAATCAAACTCTTTTTTAGCATGAGATTCTAATTTATTGCTCCTGTTTTATATTACATGTTTACTAGTAACATGCGCTTCCTCAGGCAGTATCAAATGACATATCTCCTCCTCTCTTCTTTGAGCAGAGATGATTTGAGTGTGTACTATAAGTCAGACACTCGTGCCTAAAGCTAGGAGTGTAGCTACTTGTGCCTGCAGGTAGGAGTGTAGAGATGTGTAAGACATGGGTCTTGTTGCCGAGGATTTCAGCCAGTGATGTAATTCACACGATTTACTGAGCAGGGAATTGCTGAAGTCTCTTGTAGTTCTGCCCCCTATAGAGCTAGCAGCTACTCAAGCTGGAGAAACACTGCATCTGGGCAACGAGAGAGAAGTCAAGAAAGACTTCAGAGAATGAAAAGGCATGGAGAAGGGTAGAGCTATGGGCAGAACTCTCACTAGGCAGTGGGGTGTGCTGGTGGGAGACATGTGGAAGGTGTAGGTGGGATGCCAGTCAGGCAGCTGGAAACGCAGGTGTGGGACCCAGGTGGACATAAAGATATTTGAGTCATCTGCATAGAGGTAAGAGTGGAAGTTATGAGCACTGACGAGGCTCCTGGCGCAGGGGTGGGGGCAGCATGGATAGAACTGGATTCTTTGCTTCAAATATTGGAAGCTCAATTATCCCCTAAATTGCAGACTTTATGCTTAGGGAAAGAAGGGGCTGAGAACACAGGGCTACATTTTCAGAGACATTAAGAATTATGAAAAACATATGCATCTGTAGACTTGTAAGCCAAGCTGTGGATGTTACCAAGAAAATCTTGAGCAGATTCGAACATCCTGTTATTTTAAAGAGGTTCACTTAGTGCCATTTTGAGCAACTGCCTCTTAAACCAAGCTCATGGGCCGGATCTGTCTCACTGCTGTGCACTCTTGATTGTGGAAACTTAGCAATCAAAGGCAACAACTTGTCCCAAACGTCACAGTAAATCAGTGTTAGAAATAAGATTTAAACCTCAGAATTGCTAATCTACTCCTTGCTCCAATGATCTGGGATATTTTCTGAGAAAGAAGCAGGGCCAGATCCTTCCAGAGTCATGAGTGTTTGATTTGTATATATCAATGCCTGGTTGCACACTGCATGCTGAGCCACCAGTCGTACCTCTTCTCCTCTTGTTGAAGGGCTGAGGCTGCTCACATACAGTGGAAAACGCACAATCTTGTTCAGGCAACAGGCTGTCGACGGACAGTGAATATATTGCCTTATTTGCCACGCTGCCAGCCTTGGGGATTGACAAACCTAATTAAGTTCACTTAATAATTTTAAGTAGCCCATGTCTACTTAAGTTCACCCAAGGCTGTCCTGAGCCAATGGTGCCATTTGGAAGGCAGCAGAGGAAGGAGGCTCTTCTCCTCCTGCTTCTTTCTTTACCCTTTCTGAGCTTCACAGTGAGGCTCCAATCACTTCCCACTGGGCTCCTCACAAGACCTTCCAATATCCCCCCATGCTCTGAGCTTCCCATCCTCCGGCCTATCTCTGTGCTCAGTGGCTCTTTCATTTTTCCTTCTTTTTTTTTTGAGACAGAGTCTAGCTCTGTCACCCAGGCTGGAGTGCAGTTGTGCCATCTTGGCTCACTGCAACTTCTGCTTTCTGGGTTCAATTCTTGTGCCTCAGCCTCCCAAGTAGCTGAGATTACAGATGTGCACCACCATGCCCATCTAATTTTTTGTATTTTTAGTAGAGAGGGGGTTTCACTATGTTGGCCAGGCTGATCTTGAACTCCTGGTCTCAAGTGATCTGCCTACATTGGCCTCCCAAAGTCCTGGGTTTACAGGTGTGAGACATGGTGCCTGACCCTCAGTGGCTCTTTTTTTTTTTTTTTTTTGAGATGGAGTCTCTTTCTGTTGCCCAGGCTGGAGTGCAATTTCAGCTCCCTGCAACCTCTGCCTCCTGGGTTCAAGTGATTCTCCTGCCTCAGCCTCCTGAGTATCTGGAATTACAGGCACACGCCACCATGTCCAGCTAATTTTGGTATTTTTAGTAAAGATGGGGTTTCACCATGTTGGCCAGGCTGGTCTCGAACTCCTGACCTCAAGTTATCCTCCTAAAGTGCTGGGATTACAGGCATGACCCACCGTGCCTGGTATTCTGTATCCCTAAGTCCAAAACACCTGGCCTAATACTCACACTCACTCTCTCCCAAAAAGATTGCTCAGGATTCTCTGACACAACCCGGTTGGCTGTCTCTTGAACCCACAAAAAACATTTCTGAATCTCCAACCCTCTGCTTTCCCTAAAGGCCTTCTCTGGAATGTCTTGTCCCTTTTCATTTCCCTAAGACCCCAAAGGCCGGCTTATTAAAAGCCCATTTTCTCCATGATGGTTTCTCTGACTGCTCTTGTATCTGGAGGTCATTGCACCCCGCTGAATCCTGGTCATGATCCGTCGGGAACCTGCACGGTACCTGTGTGCTACTGTTTGCGTGTGCAGGTCCTGTGATCTGGCAAGAGCTGATCAAGCATCCCTTTCCATCCTCTGTGCTTGATGGAAGCTTAATGTATGTTGGCTGACCATGTGTCAGCCAATGACACTTCTCCAGTCACTTCTTGATTCCCTGTCTTGCCCACAAGAGACCTGGATCTGCCATTACAGGCCAGTGGCTTCCAAATGTGGTTACACATGAAAGTCAACTGGGAAACTTTAAAAAAAATACAGATTCTTGGTCCCAATAGGTCATCTATGAATCAGAATCTTTGTGTATGAGATCTGGGGCTCTGAAAGAAAATAAGTTTTCCAGTTGATCGTAATGTTTATCCAAGTTTGGAAACCATTGTCCTACACTGTCCTGCTAGTTTTAAGCCTTTTCAAAAGTACTTTCTCCTGTTTATTTATTTATTTTTGTTTGTTTTTAGAAAGGAAAAGTTCAGGGAGGGAAATTCTCTAGGTGTTTTCTGCCAGAAAGTAAGATTTTGCTGTATCATAAAAAATTTGGGGATGAAACATTCATACCTCAGAATAGAACCTGGAATTGATTTCAGCCTTGAATTATGAGGCTTTGCGGAGAAGAAGCATGATCAGCGCCCAGCATAGCTAAATGAGGAAGAGGCATTTTCAAGTGACCCTCTGATAGATGCCCAGACATGAGAGCTATATTCCTTGGCTTATTTCATGACACATTATCTCACTTTTTTTTTTTTTTCAAATCTAACTCACTTCTTTTATTTGGGCACACAGCTAGAGTACATTCCCCAACATCCTTTGCAGTAGGTGTGGCCATGTGACTTTTTTACATGATAAAATGTTTCAGTAATGAAAGAACTTTGACAAACATGGTGCATTGCAGAAGCTAAGAAACGCATCCACAGAACATTGCTTGTGTGCACCATGTATTCCAGACTTTCTCCAAGTCACATTTGATGTTATCAGTTTTGAGCTACTGAATTCAGAGGAGTCTTATTTCTCACTGCTTGAATTTTTAAGAAATATGACTAAAGAACATTGTAAAGCATTATTTACAATAACAAAAAAGAGCTCATAATAAAATACATTTTGGCCACGTTTCAAAGAATTCTTAATAGGTCAACACCATTCTGCGTTACTGTTGGCCTTGTGTCTTACATACGATAGATGCCTAACATCTAACGACCAAGACCTTCAACTGAATTATGTAGCCATTTTCTTCGATTCTTACATTTGCCAGTTTTAGACAGAAACCTTAGATGATGATACAGAAGCCGCAATATGACATTACAAGTGGTGTGGTAATTCTAACCCTGCAAAAAAATCTCAATGACTGAAAATTTTTTTTTCTAAGTACAAAGCATAAAAACCAGCTCAGATGAGGTGAACAAAAAGTCAGTAAGGAAATCCGAAGAGAGCAGATGGGAAGGGAGGCAATGTGAGGGGGAGCAGAAGTGATGATTCGTAAAAATCTTCCTGTTTAAGGTTTCCCAAGCTCTTTGCCCACTGACTGGCTGAATCAAAAGGATTCCAAGGCCAGAGAAAAGGATGGGCCTTTCCTCTGGCCTTGGAATCCTTTCCATTCAGGGAAGGAGAAGGGTGGAAGGGGCCTGAATCCCTGAATGATCAGATGGAAGACCTCCCACCAACAAGCATGCTCATTTTTTATTTCATATGAGCAGGAAATACATTTCTTTTGTGTACAGCCCCAGGAGTGGAGATGTAATGTTACTTCAGGCAGTCACCTCCACTCACATACGTGTGGCACGTGCGTAGGTACTCAGCTGTGTTCAGTGTACCTGGCATTGTGGGGTTGATGACTAACGCACTCACGGGGGTGGGAGGAATGGGTGAACTTGGTCCTTGGTTGGCTGCAGGAATCTGCAGTATTCTTCCTTCACAGCTATAGCCTCCCCCCCACAGCATACTCCTGCACTATTCCAGGACTAGGGACATATCTGAGTAAGGCAGGGGGCATGAAGAACTGTGGCCCAGGGCTCTGGGATCAGATGCAGCTTTCTTGTGCCAATGTGCTATTTACATAGGCTTCAGGCTCACTGACCGGGTTTCTGTCATGTTCTGGAGGCCTGGGGCCTCATCTTGTCCCAATTTTTCACCTGGGTCCTGGCCACACATCCATATCCCTCTCTGGATGGCCGATCTGGCACCCCAGTTCCACCAAGGCTGTGCCTGGCCTGCTCCTACAGGTCAGAGTCCTTTCTCTGGCTCTTGACTGCATGGCTGGGCTCTGCAGGTACAGGCTGACCTCCTTATGGCTGACAGGGTCTTTAGGTGGCCCAGGCCTAGACACCATCGCACAGTGTTTTCATATCAGCTGCTGATGTGTGATAACACTTGCTGCCTGTTGTCACTGAGACTCATGGAAAAAATTTCTTGACTATGAGAGCATGGTGTTTGGAAAAGGATGTGATTCCGAGCTAGAAAACTGTGCCTTGAACCAGGTGTGGGGGCTCATGCCTGTAATCCCAGCACTTTGGGAGGCAGAGGCAGGCTGATCACTTGAGGTCAGGAGTTCAAGACCAATCTGGCCAACATGGTGAAACTCTGTCTCTACTAAAAAATACAAGAATAAGCCAGGTGTGGTGGTGGGTGCCTGTAATCCCAACTACTCAGGAGGTTAAGGCAGGAGGAAGAGAAAGAAAAAGAAAGTTGTGTTTTGAATCCTTTCTGCTTCCTAGTTGTGTGCCTCCTGACAGATTATTTAACTACTCTGAGCCACAGTTTCTCATTGATAAACATTAAAATCTGACTTATGATGATGAAGATAAATGGGCACAGACGTTTGGTTCAATGAGGATGCCATCCCTCTTCTCCTGTCCTCAGTCATCATGGCCCCAAGAGGCATAGGCCATGGGCTCCAGGTGGGACCCCAGCCCTGCCAAGGTCCCCTCAGCCCTGCAGGCTGCTGATGAAGCCAGGGACTCTGTTTCCACCTCCCTTATCGTGAAGGAAAGGAAAATAAAGCCTGGTGTGCACTTGAAGTGTTTTGAACTCCTTGGGGGAAAGACTTGATGGGTTTAGTCAATGTAATTTACCCTGCATGGCTTATAATTGCCCCTGAGACCACCATTTTCTCCCAGTTCAAAGAACTGACTCAGCCTATGCCAATTAGCATGTCAATGTCCCCAGACTTTGCAGCTCCAGGAAGGGACACTTGTGCTGCCAGAGCAGGTCACGAGTGGAGAGCACCTTTGGTTTCTCCACCCACTGTGTGAAAGAATTGGTTCGAGTGTGTGTGTGTATATATATCTATGTATGTATGTGTGTGTGTGTGTGTGTGTGTGTGTGTGTATATATATATATATATGGCATCGGGACAACTCACCTCCCCCCAGGAGGGAGAGGTGAGACATTCCTCTTGCTTCTGCCCCATTTCCAACTTTGCAGCCTGCAGGGCTACTCTGGGGTAGTTCCTGGCACGTGTCTGCTGAGAGTGGATGAGCAAGTGCACGTCCACTGGGGGCAGTCATTGCCCTCTGCTTCTGTTGTTGTGAGAATGCCTGGCAGAGGGAGGACCCAACACTGGCAACCAGACAGGTGCCCGCTGGGAAGCAAGGAGCCTCAAATCACACGTCTGTGATGTTTGTAGCATCACAGAAAGATGCTACACAAAGGGAGAGTGTTGTTATTGACAGAATCCCATATAAAATGAGAATTCCATAGGTGATAAAAATGGAATAGAAAAAAAAATCTTGGCTCTATGGAGTTTCTGGTGTAAATGCTTAACGACATAACTCTCAGTTTAACCCATCTCATTTGAAAGATGCATTTGTGAAACATACCACTTGTCGTTTAGGACAAAGGATGCAAAGGGAACAGGGCATCCAAATATCCCCAGAGGGAACATTTTTTCTTATTAGACTATGTATATGGTGTATGGCTAAAAGCCTTTATAAGTGCTGAGGAATGAGTAAAGCTGGGGCTTTACTGGGCTCCTGCTGCTCCAGCTCCCTGGACTCCTGTTCTGTGATGCCATGGTCTCATCTTCCTGCCAGCCTCCCTAATTTGATGGAGATTGAGAGCTGGGGCTGTATTGCTTGTCTGGGTGTGCCCATCATCTGGCACCCAATACTGCAGTAAATGTTGGTTGGCATAATGCCTTGGGGGGGATTTTGGAGGTTTGTACATTTCATGCTTGAAAATCTTCACAGGACGGTGTCTGGTGAAGTGGAAAGAGGGGGAGGAAGGACCTCCACAGAGGGGCTTCTATGTTTAATGGCAAGTTCTTGAACCCCTCCGGGCCTCTGTCTTTTCAGCTGAAAATAAGGAATGACATCTACCCTAGCTGCTCAAATGTGGGCCTGAGTGAGCACCTCGTGTTGTTAAGGAGCCAAGCACCCTGGAAGGGGGCACACGGCTGCCATGGGTGGGGAGACGTGGACAGAGTGAGGAGGTGCAGGAGCTGCTGGGACTGTCAGTCAGCTTGTCCAGCAGAGGGGCAGCTGGTGAGTGACATCTGCTCTTCCTTATAGGCATCTCTGTTTCCTGGGGCAGAGGTAGAGGCAGAGCAGTTGCAGATGAAAATGCTCCAAGGAAAGGCAGACAGGCAGGAGGGCAAGAGCAGATGCGGGGGCCACCCCTGGGCCATGTGCTCCTAAGGATGAAGCAGGGTTCTCCTTAGCACAGTGCACCAACCTTGTGGCTGGGGTCTCCTTTTGATCCTTATGGCAGTGAACTTTATTCTCAATGAAAGGATGATTTGTTAAATGTAAAGTATAACTGAAAGTTATTTTTATGCCTTCATTAGACTTGGTACATGAATAAATTTGCAAATTAAAATGCCTATCAGAGCCTGTGCTCCAGTGTTGGGGAGGGAGCACATGGCTTGGGGGATAGTCAAAGGCAAGCCAGAGTGGAAGGCACCTGAGGAGGGCACACAATGGCCTGGAAGGATAAGGGGAGACTCCAGCTATGAGCCTGAGAGGAGACAAGGCAGGTAGGGAGGGCCTGGTCTTCAGCAGGAGGTGGTGGTGGAAATAGCTATGATGAATCTCAGGAGCTGGTTGAAACAAAGAGAAAGCAGTAAACTAATGTGAAACAAATAAGAGATGTGGCCTAAAAATAACTGAGAACCTAAATATTTTGTTAATAACAATGGCTATCGACCAGGTGTGACGGCTCCTGCCTATTACCCCAGCATTTTGGGAGGCCCAGGGAGGAGGATCACTTAAGGCCAAAAGTTCAAGATCAGCCTAGGCAACACAGCAAAACCCTGTCTCTACAAAATTAAAAAAAAAAAATTAGCTGGGCATGGTGGTGCACGCCTGTGGTTCTAGCTACAAGGGAGGCTGTGGCAGGAGGACTGTTCGAGCTCAGGAGTTTGAGGCTGCAGTGAGCTGTGATCATTTCACTGCACTGGGTGACACAGTAAGATCTTGACTCTAAAAATTCAATTAAAAAATTAAAAACCAACAGTAATAGCTACCGTTTTTCAAGTTTCTGCTATATGCCAAGCCCCATGCATCATTTCCTCAGGCAGTACGTAGGAGGCAGACTAGCCTAAGGGTTAAGGGAAAATTATTTAACCTCCATAGCCCTCAGATTTCTCATATTAAAAAGGGGATTAATGATAGTATCTACCCCAAGGGGTTGCTTTAAGGATGAAATTAGATAATGCATGTTAAGTACTTGTTACATGACTGGTGGGCAGTAAGCACTCAGCAAATGCTAGCTCTAATCATCATTTATAACTCTTGAATGGCTTTATCAGAATGCTGTGATTCAATTTACGCAAATGTGACTTAAACAGAACTTTTTTTAGGGGCGTGTCTAGACCTGCAAACTGAGGCTTACCGGAAATCTCTGGATTTCCACTCACTGAAATCTACTACTTCTCTATACAGATAACAATAAGTAATGAAAATGCTTCTCTGATGCCTTTCTCATCATAGAAAGATGCTACACAAAGGGAGAGTGTTACTGACAGCATCCCATATAAAATGAGAATTCTGTAGGTGATAAAAACTGAATAGGAAAAAAACTTGGCTCTACGGAGTTTCTGGTGTAAATGCATGAAGACATAACTCTCAGTTTAACCCATCTCATTTGAAACATGCATTTGTGAAATACACCACTTGTCGTTTAGGACAAAGGATGCAAAGAGAACAGGACATCTAAATATCTTCAGAGGGCACATTTTTTCTTGTTAGACTATGTATATGGTGTATGGCTAAAAGCCTTTATAATGATAGTGCTGAGGAATGGAGCCTGCACAGGTGTGATAAGTTGTGTACTTTATATTTGACTGTACGATTGCAGTGATTTGTGGGACAGGATTTGACCCATGTGTTTCCAAATCCATCTCATAATGAGTTGAACTTAGCATGGCTTCTGCTCTGTAAGCATGTTAAAGCTTAGGATGGCGTGGGAACATTGTGTTTAATTTAGTAAGATATATATAGAGAGGAAACACTAGGGGTATATCTCTGCAAGAGACTGACAATTAGAATCAGGGGAGACAGCTTACCTTTCTTCCATTTTGAGAAAAGGTAGAATTAATTCCAGCAGAAAGAGCAGCAATTGAATGGGAGAGGTGGGGCTGATAAAGTGAGGAGGGGATGAGGAAAAGCAGCTATGCGAGGTGGATGTAAAGTAATGAGATAACTTTTAAGCACACATCAAGCTGATATTTGAATTGGTGTTGTCCTTCAAAATTACCCTGAGAGCATTTATCTGTATTCGGGGGGACATTGCCACTGCTCAAAACATCTGAGGCGTTGCTCTTGGAGATTTTTCTTGTTACTCGTTATAGTATGGTTGCACAGTTAACATAATTTCATAATGATGACAGGCTATTACATTCCTTATATTGCTTTGCATGTTTGCAAGTAGACAGGAAAAATACCATTCCATGGATCATTGCCTCCCTGTCACCAGACTTTATGCACCTATGTCGTATTCTCCAAGCCTTCCTGAGGACTGCTGTGTGGTGGGGGCAATCTGACTAGAGCTCTTTTCTCTCAAATGCGCAGCTCTGGTTCTCTCTACTCACAAGGACCAGGGCACCCAATTAGGATCAAAGTCTTTCTTATGAAGTGATTCCAGCAGGACCAGTGACCAGAGACAAAGAAAACACAGGTACTAGGCAAGTCCCTAAAGATAATTCCTTGTCACAGAGCAACAAATGCTGTTTTCGTTCATCTGATGGGACACAGGTGTTGCTTTCATATACGGAACACTTTGCAGTAGTATTTATTATAAAGCTATTGTATTTGTCTCGTTGGACACAGGTTGAACAGAGGAGGAATGTTAGGTCGATTCCAACAAGTGCAATTCTCAGTTTATTCAACTGGAATTTGAAAGTATGTGCATTTTCCCTCAATACGTCATTCTGTCAATGCATATTTATTGGGCATACTGTGTGTTAAGTATGGTACTAAAGGTTCAGGAAGCAGTGATTTGTAAGACATGCATAATCCCTGCCTTGTTGGTTTGTATATTCAGATATAAAAAAGATAGTAAGGAATGATAAATTGTTATAGGGATGTTTCAAGAGCCATGAGACTATATTGTGGACACATATAGAGTATAGGTGTCTGGATATATATATTTTTTTAAAGTGAAGGAAGAGTACTATTTAGAGAGATGGAAGGTAAAGGAAGAACATTAAGGTGGCGAGAATGGCAGCTGCAAAAGCCGAGAAGTAAGAATGTAGCATAGAAAGAACTGAGTGGAAAGAAGGGGAGAGTGAGAGAAGAAGAATGGTTTAAGAAGCAGCTGGTGAAATTAGCGCTGGACAGATCACACATGGGCTTAAATAAAGGTCTCATTAGGGAGTTTGAAAGGCATCCCAAAAGCCACAGGAAACCATAGAAGGATTTCCAAAACAGGAAAAAGTCATATTTATGTTTAGAAAGTTTACTCATGTAACACCCAGGGCCAATACCAGTGACTAGAGCCCGGAATCTCTTAAGTGCTAAGCTCTAAGCCTTAATAAAGTTGCTTTAAAAATTTTGTCATGTGTGAAGGTTGGGGAACCTGGGAGCAGAAGTGATTTGGGACAGCATAGGGAATAAAATTTCTGCCACTTTCAAGGGTCAGGATTGGGGAGCTGTCCACAAGGCAGGTACTGAATAGCTGAAGCCAGGAGCTGCCTAAGGAAGCTTCATGGGATGTGGGGTGGGTGGCGCCAAGTGTTAACGCCATCCTCAGAGATGGCAGGAAGAGAGCTGGTTTTTCTTTGTCTTTTATCCATTCTATTTTTCTATTTTCCTTGCTTATTTCTTCCTCCACCTTCTCCTTTCTCACATTTTCATCTTCTAGCGATCTGGGCAGCTAAAGCTGACTCTCCGTGAAGGAAGAGGGAAGAGTGTGCTTCCTTCTCCTCCATCAGTGACTTCTCCTTATAAAGAGTCAACAAAGCATTGTGAAAATAAGTTCATAAGAAGCCCACCTTTATCTAAGGGTTGCATCACTGGATATATTGCTAAATTGGCCATCCCAGACCCTTCTGAGGCATTAGGTGGGGAGATATTGTCATTATTATATGATAGTATTAGTAGTAACATTTAGTGTGGGTCAGGCAGTTAACCAAGCACTTTACTTCTCCAAACCTAAGAACAGACTGTGTTGTCTGTTTATAGAACATGGCTTGACTTGGAAGACAAGTGGTTGTGATTTGTGCTATTTGCTTAATAAATTATTACTAAGGCCAAATAACTGAAAGATGAGGATGGAACGTACAGAAAACAAAATCTGTTAATACTTACTCTGTGTAGACTCTTTCCAGAGTCATTTCATTTAGTCTTATAACAATCTTGTGAAATTATACTGTTATTATCCTCATTTTACTGATGAGGACACTGAGGCTCAGAGAGCTTAAGAAATTGGCTGAGGTCACACAACTAGTAAGTGGCCAAGGGAATTTTCAAACTTGGCACTATTTGGTTCCAAGGCCTCTGCTCTTTCATCCAGAGTGCTTCTTTAGTTTTTTTGGGGGCCAGTCATAGCTACAGTCCAGTTTGACTTTGGCAAATGAAAACTGCTGTACCTCATTTTCCTCAGTACCATTTGCCTCTGGGTCTTGATGCTTCCTGTATCATCTGTACCTCTGAGAGCGCAGCTTTTGGCCTCAGAGCATGTCAGTGGTACACAGGCTCCTAGCGAATGGAAGCACTCTTGTTTTCTGTAATTGTACACTTATTAGGTCATGAGGGATCATCAAACCAAGCTGTGTTTTGTCTGAATCCCCACTGGACAGTTTGGTCTCAGTATCAATCTTGGAAATGTCAGTCTGGTAAACAGCCTTTAACAGGGAGGAAGGAGGCTGACAACAAAGTCTCCTTCAAATGAAACTCTAGAGGATGAGAGTGAACAGAGTCAACATCTTACTTGCTTTCAATCCCCTGGAGTGGTTATGAAAGAGAGAAGACTTACTGGATTGAGGAAAAAAACGCCTTTGATTCATCTGAATTAATTTCACCTCTCCCAGGAGGGATGATTCTTTCACCACCCTCCTGTTCACACACTGCATGCAGCCCCCACAATCCCCAAAGATGAAAGATTAGTCTGTAGTGGGCAGAGCTCACACTTCCTCCTTTCTCCACTTAAATCCATTTTTCCTGGAGTCACTGATCCTTGGAACGTCTGTGGGCTTTCACCTTAACCCACTCACAGCTGAAGGAGTGGGTAGCTGGTGCTCAGAGTAAGGACAATACCTTCTTCCTTTGACAGCACTGATGCAGTTATGAGCTCTTAGAAATAGCAGACTGTTGAGTTTGGGTGAAAAATGTGAAAGCTGCATGCCAACTGGCATCATCCTCCACCTTGCCTTGAGCCCTCTGCCCTCATTTTTTGAAGGTGGCTCCACCAGGATGGTAATTTGAATGTGTTTTAGGGGTCTCAGGCAGAGGCTGCTCTGGGTTGTAGGGTTTGACGTTTAGCCCATAAAGGATGGCTCCCCCCATCCAGATCCATTCATCTGTCCCCTTTATAGAAATGGTCCCTCACCCCTTCTTTTGTCTGGAACAGATCGAGCACCCACCATGAGGGTTCAGGATGACACGGCAGGGTCACATCAGTGCTGCCATGCAGGACCATCTTTATTCAAGCACGGCTTGCTCCAGGCTGACTGCAGGTGGCAGAATAGTGCCATCCTGGGGATACAAGTGGCGGTGAACACTCCACGGTCCTGCTCCGTTGCAGAGCCACGTGGAGTTTATGATTTTCTAGTCCAAACCTCTCGGCTTAAAGGTGAGGAAACTGAGGCCCAAAGAAGTCAAGGATGTTGCTCAAAGTCACAGAGGCCATTAGTGATAGAATCCAAAAAGGAACCAGGACCCTAGCTAGAAGCATTCCTCTGCTTACTGAAGAATTTGCCATCCTCCTTATTAACCTGCCTTGGGACCTGACTCAACAGAGAGCCCTGGACTCGGAGTCAGGCCTGGGTACCAGTCCCAACTCGGATTCCAACTTGCTGGCGCTTCACCACTTTGATTCTCAGTTTTTCCCCTTATAACAGTACAGGATTGGTAAATGATAATAAGGCCTGTCTTACCTACCTTGCGGGTTTTACTGTTAATAAGGATAAAATAAAAGTCAAATGGGAAAGTAAGGCAAAGTCCATCATGTAAGAGAACATGCTGTATACATGTAAAACCAAGCTGTGATTTGGGAGTAATGTGAGTTGTTCAATTTTATTTTTCCTATAGACACTGGAGGTGGCCAACCAGGCCATACCAGTGGTGTCGAGATGAGTGCTCAGTAGCCTCGTCATCCCTTGGAGAAGCTTGTAAACTGCAGAAACTGTGTAACCTGCAGAATGTGTGTGTGTGTGTGTGTGTATGTGTGTGCACATCTGCATGTGCATCAGGGGTAGAAGGCATGGGGGAGAAAGGGAAGGGATGATCCCTTCTGCATTTTAGCTGATAGAGGAGAAATGCGCGGGGGCGATGAGTAGAGGCCTACCTGTCAGACACGTCGAGGAGAGGCAACACCGTCCACTGCCACAGGCTCAGGCCTTCATAGGCGGCAACATGCCAGACCATCCTGCCTTGCTCCTTCCCGGTTTTGTTCTCCACTAGCACCAAGGACACGTTTCCCCTCAAGACTCCACGAATGAGCCAGGACATTCGGAGCTGTGAGGGCAAGAAGAGTCAGAGGATAAGATATGATTTTTGAAAGGTCTCCCTTCTGGAATTCCCCCACTGAAGCCTTGAGGACCCTGCCAGAGACTCGGCTGAGGTCAGCCTGGTGAGAAGAGCTGGATGCCCACTGCCTGTCTCCCAAAGTGGCTTTCAACAAAGTTCAAGTGTCCTGCTTCCTAGGATAATTAAATGAATCTGTTAATTTTTTCTTGGGCAGGGACAACTGATGGGCAGCTTTGGAACTTTGTTCAGGTTGATGTTATCATCCTACCTTTCACAAGATTCTGCCTCTGAGGTGACATCACGATCAATGAAGTAGTAAATGAACTTCTAAAGAGTAGCCAAAGATTCTTGCCTGTGGCCCCAATTCACCTTGTGACCTTGGACAAATGATTTTGTGACTCAGTTTCTTTTAGTGATTTAGGTATCATAAATGTTTATCTCTTCCCCAGACTCATTTTAATAATCTCATTTGCATGGTGTCATGTCACATGTCAGCTAACTAAAAACCCAATGACTTGATACCTGTGGCCACTGGCAGGCAAAGGCCAGACAAAAATCTACATACCAAGATCTTTTAATATGGATGTCTTTCAAAGAGGATGCCCACTTTGCCAAAAGGAAGCCATAACTGTTTGTTTTTCATTGTGTCTTTATTAAAAGTTTCTGTGGCATTGTTCCTAAACATTTGAAAGGGAATTGTAACTAGTAACCTTTCTAAGAAAGTTTAAGTACAGTCATATTCAGAGGTAGGACATACTATAAACAAGGTTTCTGGTCTTTGTGTTTATAATGATAGGGGTTTATATATTTGATAGAAACAATCTATAAACAACATTTAAAACCTAGGACAAGTACATCATATATTGCCAAAAATATTCCTGTTCAGATCCTGTAATAAAAAATGGTGCCTATTATAAAAAGAGGGGTGAAATATGTCTTATGGCAAACTGGAAGTTTTGTCAGAGTAAAGGTACCCCCTTTTCACTGATTCTCTCTGAATACCTGCTTCTCTGTAAATCACCACTCCTTTGTCTTCCAGTCCTTGATACGTGGTTGCCTCATAATTTGAAGAGGTTAAGAACCATGACTCACTCCAGCCCCAAACTTCCCACTTCCTTACATACAAACCCTTCACTAATAAGGTCACACCAGGATATTGGGGTCCCCCAGGGGCTGATCTACTTCTGAGACCCTGGACCTTGTAAGCCTGGTCTATAACCACAGACTCTTCACTTATATCTTTCCCATTTCTCCATATCCTGGGTAGCAAATATGTATCTCCATTGAGACTTCCTAGGATAACTGAATGAATCTGTTAATTTTTTCTTTTTCTGGGCTCAGTTAGCTTTCTTGTACCAGCTGGATGCCATGCTTGGAAATTTGAACCTCTACCCCTGCTAACTCGAAACACTTCAGCTCTCAGCCCATGCCATGCAATGCCTAGCTTGGAATCATGCTTGACACATGCGTTCTCCTTTTGCTCCTTGGCTGCAGAATATTGCAAATTTGAACTTCCATGAATTCAGACTGTTGAATCTCAACGCCCTGGATGTGAGGTGGTACTTGCTCATTCTCTGTTGATTTCCACAGTTGGTTTCTGGATACACACAGTATAATGGGTGTTTCAAACTCTTCCTCACATATTGATGCTGTCACCCCCCTGGTGCCCACATCCTGATTCATTGATTTTATTTCTGCTTTACTGAGAAAGATCTACTATGTCAGGTACAATCTCCTTTAGCCCCCTTCTCTCTTTTTGGCAGGCTGTTTATTTATGCCACTTTCTTTTTTCTTTTCTCTCTTAGAGGAAGCTGGATCCTTCATTGTCTTCCATGTTAGCCCTGCACGTTTTCTTTCCTCCAGTCCTTGCTGTTTCAGTTACTGCCCTCCTTTCCCTCCTTTCCCCCAGCACCTCAGAATCTATCTTCTGGCTCCTTTGTCTACAAATGAGGTCAAGGTTCACCCATTCTGGAGAAGTATTCTTTATTTGATCCTCCAGGCTCCTCTGGCTTGCAGGCATTTCTGTGCCTCTTTCGGATGTTCCTATCTTGAACAGCTGTAACTGCTGCTCTAGTTCCTTGTGGCTCCTTCTCTCCTTAAACTCTTTCAACCTGGCTTCTACATAATTTCCTCATTACTTTAGCAAAATAGAGTAACCATGTCCTTTGTAACTCTTTGAACTCTTCAGAGTCTCCTAAAGTGCCTCTCCTTCTCTGCCCTTTCTCTTTTCTGAATTCTCTTGTATATTTCTAGCACATTCTCCCATGGATCATGCTCATCTGTGAATTGGGGCCCAACAACTGTCAGTGGTTCCTCATTCCCTATCAAAAATTATGCCATTTACATTCCTCTATTATCTGAGGAAATCAACTTTTTCATCATTCAACAAATATTTGTTGAGCACTTACGCTGGGTCACACGAATTCTCCATTTCAGAATGGCCTGAGACCCCTAGAATCGGCGGGTTCTGAATGCAAAACCTGTTTTTGCCACTTTGGCCTAGTTATTTAATCATTTTGAAGCTCAGTTTCCTATTCTCCAAGATGAGAATAGTTTTATCTCTTACAGTGTTAAGGGACTATTAACTGAAATGATAATTGATATAACAAAATGGCAAAAAGGCATTTTGGCTTAAGCATGGAGGCAGTGGGTGCTGCATTTCAAAGGGAAGTGTAAGAGCACAAGGTTGCAGAACTTTCAAGGGAGGTAGATAAAAATGAGTGACATAATTCTTAACCCCGGACTCATGCTTGGCATATTGCAAAATGCTGGAGGTTGACTATTAGGAGAGAGTTTTTGGAAGATACTTTTGGCATACCATGAGTTCCACTTCACCCTCCTGCTAAGAAGAAGTGTGGGAAGAGGGTTCTGTCTTTATCTCAAGTCAAGAGAATGGTTTTATGATACCACTTCGAGAACTTGATACTTATCCCCTGCAGTTTGGGAAACACAGTGGATTAGTGTCTCTCTCTCCTACTTGGAAGGTCTGAAGTTTGAACTAGGGGCTGGTTAGCTGCTCTGATGGCAGAACAAGGCAAGGTGGCAGCACTGGGTGGCCTACACTCCCAGAGTTTGCTGGGGCAGAAATGCATGAGTGTTGCATATGGGTGAGAGGAAAACCATGTATAGGGGAGCCCATGCAGGGTCACTGTAGATCTTGCCTAAGAGGAGGGTAATTAGACAATAGTAGGAAGAAGTTAGCAGTATCTTGAGATGCCCAAGAGTGGAGGAAGGAGGAAGTAACCACCTGTAATAGAGATGTACATACTCTGCCAGGCGTGGTGGCTTATGTCTATAGTCCCGAGGCTGAGGTGGGTAGATCACTTGAAGTCAGTAGTTCGAGACCAGCCTACCAACATAGTGAAACCCTGTCTCTACTAAAAACACAAAAATTAGCCAGGCATGGTAGTGGGCACCTGTAATCCCAGCTACTCTGGAGGCTGAGGCAGGAGAATCACTTGAACCCGACTGTAGTGAGCCGAGATCGTGCCATTGCACTCCAGCCTGGGTGACAGAGCAAGACTCCATCTCAAATAAAATAAAATAATAAAATAAAATAAATAAAGAGAGATGCATATACCTAAGTCACGGTGAAAGATTCCAAGCCATACTGGAGGGGGTTAGGAGAAAGGTGGATCTACAAAGAAACTCCAAAAGCCCGTGAGTGAGAAATGGTGAGCCTTGGACATTTGTCACATCCAGAGAACACCAAGGCAAGATTACCCAACAGTCTCCAATAAGAACTTTTCTTGCTTCCCTGAACTCCCCTCTCTGTCTATGCTTACAACCCCAACAGGTCAGAAGTCATCAAGATGACAGAAGAGGAGAGGCTGGTGGAGAACTAGAGAGGCCACTCACCACACCCTTTCTCTCATTTCAGGCTTTCCATCTGCAATAGGACCAAGTGTAGAGGGGGCAGGAGAGGGAAGCAAGTCATGATTTTAAAGCAAGATTGAAATTATGACCAGATGAGCATGTTGACTACTAAAAAGCCTGTGTTTTGCATTTTGAAGTGACTGAAGAACTCTGTGCATTACCTTCAAGTGACCAGAGAAGTAGCCTGTCAGTTTTCACCTAGCAACTCACACAAGAAAGCTGTTTGAATGCAGGTTCCAGGCTCCCCTACACCAGTCTACTCACCAGATTTGCACCTGCCTAGCATTTCTCTGCTTCTATACTTTTTATTCCTCCATTTTCTCTACCTGCTCTTTCCTTCTGTCCCCTTAAAAAATGAAATCTCTTTCCTTTTTAGGAAGCCTTCTTCTTATCATCCAGCTCAGAAACAACCTCTTCCTCCTCTTAAGTCTTCTAACTAAGGTTATTGGGACCTGCTGTCTTGTCTTCTCTCTCTGCCCCTGGTCATGAATTCCTTCAAGGCAGGGACTGTCTTATTCATCTTATGTTCACAGTAGCTGTCAAGCGGGGACATGTGGTAGGAACCAATCAATGTCAGTATGAATAAAACTGTATATCTATGTAGGGAGACACTCTCATCTTTGCTAGGCTTTCCTCTTAGGGGTAGTCAATCAACTTTCCATCCTAGGAATCTCCTTGGCATTTTCTTGCATTCTAGGGGTTAAGGACCAGGAAAGGAGAGAGGATCTTCACTTCCCAGCCACCTGGCTATATTCTAAACTGCCCCCCTCCTCAGATGCTCCCTAGAACTTTTCAGTTTAAAGTACAATCTGCTGATGGTGTGAGCATGTCAGCGAGATGCAGCCCTGTCTTGTCTATGCTGGGACCAGAGGTCAGCCATGAGCTGAGCTCTCTCCATCTTCCTGTTCTGTGTTTTAGGCCAATCAGACTGGGCAAAACAGAGAGAACTGGACTGGCCACCCAGGAATGGTGCAAAGCCTATGGCATCCTTAGCCTTCTGAGGCAATCTACCAGGATCCTTCCTGGGATTAGTCCTTAAGGGAGATCATCATCTACTCACTTACAGATAGTTACTATACTCTGACTCTGTGCTGCATACTCTGCTCTTGAAGGTTAGCTTCTGCCCTCATGGAGCTTATTATCCAGCCAGGAAGTTAGAATTTAAATGAATGATTATAAATGTGCTGATTGTAGTAAAAGGTGAAGTAATTGGAGCCACTTGATGGTAAAGACATATGACACAAGATAATCAAGGCAAGACACATGACATCACACAGTAAAGACTCAGGTCCAGACAGCCACTTGACCCAACTGTTCAGAGCTAGGAACAAACAGGAGAATTAAAGAATTAACTTCCTTTCATCTTATAATGGTACCGCCTATGTTTATAGCAGAAGACACGCATCTACAGCCACAACTCAAGCCAAGGCATACACTGTCTGAGTTTCAACAATGTCGCATTCCAGAGATAGATGCAAAAGGCTTGGAATAAGATTGCAAACTGGTAGCCAAAAAATGGCCAGCAAATGTGTATTTTTTGGCCATTTTATTCATCCACTGAGTGTTCAGTAAGGGAGTATATCCAGCAGATGTTCTTCCTCAGGATATAAGCAGTCCACTGGCTAGCCATATGCAGAAGAACGAAACTGGATCCCCCCCCCCTCACCATATGTAAAAATTAATTCATGATGCATTAAAGACTTAAATAAAAGACCTCAAACTATAAAAATCCTAGAAGAAAATTTAGAAATAATTCTTTTGGACATTGTCCTACACAAAAAATTTATGACTAAGACCGTAAAAGCAAATGCAACAAAAACAAAAATTGACAATTGGGATTTAATTAAAGAGCTTCTGCACAGCAAAAGAAACTATAAGCAGAGTAAATGGACAGCCTACAGAACAGGAGAAATTACTTGAAAACTATGCATCCAAGAAGGGATTCGTATCCAGAATCTATAAGAAACTTAAGCAAATCGAGAAAAAAAAACTTCATTAAAAATAACACCTTTGCCCTTTGTCTGGGCAAAGGACATTAACAGACACTTCTCAAAAGAAGATATACAAGCAGCCAATACGCACGAAAACTGCTCAGCGACACTAACCAATGAGATACCATCTCAACCAGTCAGAATGGCTGTTATTAAAAAGTAAAAAAGACAGATATTGGTGAAGATGCAGAGAAAAGGGAATGCTTACATACTGTTGGCTGGAATGTAAATTAGTTTAGTTGCTGTGGAAAACACTATGGAGATTTCTCAAAGAACTTAAAGAACTACCATTCAGCTCAGAAATCTCACTACTGGGTAGCTATGCAAAGGAAGATAAGTCATTTTACAAAAAAGACACCTGCAGTCACATATTTACTGCAGCACTATTCACAATAGCAGAGTCCTAGAATCAGCCTAAATGTCCATCAGTGGTGCACTGGATAAAGAAAATGCGGTACACGTACACCATGGAATACTACAGAGCCGTAAAAAAGAATGAAGTCATGTCCTTTGCAGCCATGTGGATGCAGCTGGAGGCCTGCATCCTCCAGAAGTGAGTTGATATAGAAACAGAAAATCAAATACCGTGTGTGCTCACTTATGAGTAGGAACTAAACAATGAGTCCACACGGACTGAAAGGTGAAAACAATATACTGGGGACTCCAAAAGGTGTAAGAGAAGAAGGGGAAAGGATTGAAAAACTGCTTGCTGGGTAGTAAGCTCACTCTCTGGGTGATGGGTCCAGTAGATGCCCAAACCCCAGCATTGCATAATGTAACATACAAAATCAAGGAATTTCCTAGATTCCCTGAATCCAGGAAAAAAATAGATACAAGCAGTCCAGAGCCTATGTCTTTTCCTTGGCCTACTTCTCACCTGTAGTTATAATCCTAGTTTCTTCCAGATCGTGCCTCTAAGAGGAGTCAGTGGTTTCCTGCTTAGAGTGTAGTCCTCAGACTGGTAACATCAGTGCTACCTGGGACCTTGTTAGAAATGCAGAATCTGGCTGGGCACGCTGGCTCATGCCTGTAATCCCAGCACTTTGGCAGGCAGATCACAAGGTCAGGAGTTCGAGACAAGCCTGGCCAATATGGTGAAACCCCGTCTCTACTAAAAATACAAAAGTTAGCTGGGCATGGTGGTGGGTGCCTGTAGTCCCAGCTATTTGGGAGGCTGAGGCAGGAGAATTGCTTGAACCTGGGAGGTGAAGATCGCAGTGAGTCAGGATAGGGCCACTGCATCCCAGCCTGGGTGACAGACTGAGAGTCTGTCTCAAAAAAAAAAAAAAATTTAGAACCTCTGGCCTGATGCCAAATCCCTGTCCCTGTGCTTCTGTGACTCATCCCACAACCTTTCCAGAATGCACTGGAACCTCCTGTCCTTTGCTGCAACATTCATTCGCCAGTGGCTCATCAAACTGTCCTCTTTCCTTGTCTGCTGACTATGGTATAACTTGGAGTCTGTGCTTCAAGGCCAACGTGTATTAATTGTGTGACCTTAAGCCAACCACTTACCTCCTCTGAACCTGTATTTTGTTATAGACAAACTTGTGATAATAACCACAGCTTCCCTGCCTGCCTTAAAAGAGGGTTATGAAGTATGAGATGAAGAACGGGGAAGTAGAGCTCCTCCGATATTGCGAACGGCATGGTGAAACCAGTGGTTTTCAAACTGGGGTGCAAGTTAGAATCAGCTTTCCAAGCCACCAATGTCTGGGCCCCACTGCAGAGACTCTGATTTAAGTAGCCATGGGTAGGTCCTGCGCACTGGCAGACTTTCAAATCTCTCCATGTGATTCTAAAGTGCAGCCTGGGGTAGAGACCTCTGGGGGAGCTGGGCTACTTAGTGCAGGAAGTACCTGGCCCTCTCAGTGAGGGGTCCTTTTTCATCTTGGACTTTGAGTAAGAGCCAATTCTTAATAACTTACAAATGGCTTAAAATGGGCCCACCATCACCAAGGTGTAGGGGGAGCAATTTTCCTGCAGCGGGGAGTCTGCTGCCCTCAGCTGAGGGCCTTCTTAGGGCTGTTACATCACCTCCAGAAAAAGCCTGAGAACAACTCAGAGAGAGAGAGAGGGGAGAGAGAGGGAGACCCCTTGGGCAGCAATGACTCAAGGATGTAGATGGGGCTAGTACTACCCTCTTGGGCCTGAAAGGTAAGGTTTTTACCAGTTTCTTAATTAAAAGACCTGGAGGAAGCTATCAGCTCTTCTGAGAATTCCTTGTTGATCACATGTGTCTGACATTATACAGCACTCACTGTATGTGGTTCCTAGAGCAGACTGCAGGCTGAAGTTCCTCTCCAAGACCTTCATTTCCCTTACATAGTCCTTGGTTAAGGAGGCCCCTTGAGATCATTTTATGTAAATACCCATGCCAAGTATACCCAGCTTGATCTTGGCAATCAAGATTCCAGTCCAAAAACAGCCTTGGAATCTTAAAACTATTTCTACCTGGGTGGCCTATAGCAGACGTCCCCAGCATTTTTGCCACCAGGGACTGGTTTCGTGGAAGACAATTTTCCACAGACCAGGAGCAGGGGGTCGGGGGGATGGCTTTAGGGACGACTTAAGCACATTACATTTATTGTGCACTTTATTTTCTATTATTATTACATTGTAATATATAATGAAATAATTATACAACTTATCATCATGTCAGATCAGTGGGGATCCCTGAGCTTATTCTTCCTGCAACTAGACGGCCCCATCTGGGGGTGATGGGAGACAGTGACAGATCATCAGGCATTAGATTCTCCTAAGGAGCAGGAAACCAAGATCTCCAGCATGTGCAGTTCACAGTAGAGCTCCTGCTTCCATGAAGCTTCACTCACTTGCCTGCCACTCACCTCCTGCTGTGTGGCCTGGTTCCTAACAGGCCATGGAGCAGTAGTGGTCCATGGCCTGGGGGTTGGAGACTCCTGACCTATAGGATATGAAGTCATTTGTTAATTGACTCTTTACTGAATGCCAGAAAGTGGGACTAGGCACTTGGATATAGGCTTATCTCATTGTATACTGACAATATCCCTTCATGTAGATATTATTCCACCCATTTTTCAGATGCAGAATCGGAGGCTTTGAGAGGTTAAGTCAGTCACCCCTGGGCACTAAGCCCACAGGCTGCAGACCTGTAGTCCACATGATGCTCTGTGTTCTTTCTGCCATACGTGGAGTGCAATGCTCGTGTAACATATGATAGTACTCCTTAAAGCTTCGGGGGCGTATTGTGAAGATTTTCTAGACCCTCATTGCTCAAGCTGTGGTCTGTGGAACTGCAATGTAAGCGCTACCTGGGAGCTTATTAGAAATTCAGGGTCTCAGGCCCTGCCCCCACTCTTCTGAATCAGAATTTATATTTTAACAAGATCTTATCCTAGAAATATTTTGTATTGGAGAAATTAGGGAGCTAGTGAACTGTAATGCATTTATAACCATGGTCTGTGCCAGACAATTAAAAGTTGTGTGTGTGTGTGTGCGTGTGTGTGTGTGTATTCACACAAATATGGGAAATTTTATACAAATCCCAAATTATATTTATGGGAAATAATGCTTGCTGGTGCCAGTAACAATAAAATTTCTGATCCTTCTAGACACATCCTAGTAGATATAGGTTATAAATGGCAGTGTTTGACTAATAAACTCTTTTATATGCAGACAGCAAATGAGACAAGTGAGTAGAGACAACACCAGGAGCACGCCACCAGCAATTATATCTTCTGGTTCCAGCTAGCGCTTTCACAAGGGCCTTTTTTTCCTGCCTCTTGAAAGGGACTGATAGACTTTCCAATTATGTGGTACCAGTGTTTGTCATTTTACTAATTAAAGTCCTGTATGTAAAGCAGGAATGGCATTGTGGCTAGGGCTAATGCTATTATTTCTCTCATGGTCCATTCCTCCTCCAGGGGTAATTATTGCAATTTTATGTCTTGAATATGCCCCGTGTTTGCTATGCATACCTCATGGCAGCTTCAGAGCAATCCCTTCAACCCACAGAAAATACTGTAGTGATATTTAGCCCACAGATTTCAAAAGAGACTCAATGACATCAAATAATATCCATACTGCATGCAATACCCCCAAATGTAGAAAATGCTATGAAAGGGAGGTGATATCTTTCTTCAAATTTCTGAAGACCTGCATGAATTCCAATAGTAGAGACAAAACCAAGGCTAGGTGGTGTAGTGTGTATTTCAGCTTCAAGAGAAGGAAACATATTTTTAACAGAGAGGTGTCATTTGCTGGGTCCTCGAGACTCAAGAGGAGTCTTGTTTGCTCTCATCCTGGACAAGGGTTATGCTTGCAATGGCAGGGTTGGGGGTGGGGCTGTGCAATTAATTAATTATCAATGAAGTGGGTTTACTGGGCACATCCTGCTGATGCTAACGTGAGCACTGTGTGAAATAACGCTCCCGACCTGCCCACGTGTTGCTGCTTGACTGAGAGGAGAAATAGAACACAGGCCGTGTCTGAATTTACACAGCAGCAACTTCCTCATGCCTGAGTAACATAAGATGAGGGATCATCATCATCATCATAATTGCTGCCATTCATCAAGCTTTGCAGAGAAGACAGAGGGTTTTCACATTTTCCTCTGATCCTGGTAACAACCTCATGCAGCAATTAAAACAGGTTTGCTTGTTTGCTTTTTATTTTTTATCTTCAGTTTGAGGAAGTGACTTGCTTGTGGTCATATGGCTCCTAAGTGGGGCAGAGCTGGGATTTAAACTCAGGCCTACTAAGTCAAATCCAGTGTGTACAGATTTGTTGGGGAGTGGGACAGACCTGGTTTGAATCCCACTCTGCCCTAGCAGATTACAAAGCTACTCTTCAGTGTCATCTCCATCACACACAGAGAAACTGAGGCACAGAGGAGGCTGTTTGCCCAGGATTACGCCATTGCAGTGTAACTGAAGAAAATACTATGTTTTTTCTCCCATAAGCCTGGAAAGATAATTCTCTGGGGAACCTAGAAGATTAAAAAAAACTAGACTGAAATTTTAATACAACATTTCTGCCCTGTCCTATTCTGTTTTTTTGTGAATGGTTTATCTCTAAAAAAGTGTCCCCCTGCCTGCTTTTTCCAATGCAGGAGAAAGGAACTAACATTTATCAAATGTCTTTGCTAAACTGGGCACTTACCTTGGCACAGGCACTTAAACTCTTTAAGCTCCAGTTTCTGTATCAATAAATGGGGGTACCATTTTTTTTTTACAATGAGATAATGTAGGTGAAATGCTTAGCACAGTGCCAGCCTTATACTAGAGAATCAATATTTGAAAATTACACCCTTGGTTGGCTTTACTGATATGAAGGGTCCCTTCCTCCAGCTTTGGACTAAGTGAAGGCTTCTTTCTACTAGAGCGCAAAGAGCTAGAGTGTCTGAGGCCCTGATTAAGAATAATGGCTTGTTTTTTCATGTAATACAGCCAAGTGATTTGTAATTGACCTGAAGACCAGAAGTTTTCACACTGAATGTAAGTGTTCTTAACTTTTCTGTAGAACCAACACCCCAAACAGATTCCAGATTCCCATGGCTGTCTCCCCACATGGCTGGGCACAGGGCAGTGTTGAAATTAATACTTGCTGGTTTGCCACCTGACCGCGGACCCTCAGTGCCCCTCCCCTCACTCATCCCTCCCCACTCGGTGTCCCTGTGTGCATCCAGCCAATCAAGTGCCTTGTTGCCACGGCTCAAGGGCTCATTCGAAGAAGAAGGGAAAATTTCAACCACTCACAGGGTAGCCGTGGGAGGTGGAGAGGCTCTGTAAGCTTTGACACATAAGGGACTCTCATTATAGTGATGTTATTGCGGATGTCTGGATGGTTGTCATTAGACACTGGAAGTGGGGGCCAAATCTCTCACTCACACAGGGAGCCTTTGGAAAAAGCCATTTGGAAAATGCCTCAAGAACCATGGCAGCTTCCTCCCCCTTGCCCTCTAATACGAAGTTATGCATGCCTAGACCCCAGATAAAGACTTTCTGAGGTTACTGTCTCCATCACTGGCAGTGTTAGCAGCTGCCAGGGCTCAGCCCTCCTGAGGTTTCAGCACCAGGGGACAGCGTGACTCATGGGGTGGATGAGGGACAAACACAGTCGAGGCTGACTTAAGGGCCAAAGAAGGCAGGGAAGGTACTCTTTAAAATGCATCATCTATGAGCCTAATTGTGACGGGGACGGGGGGATGGAGTGAGGTCACAAAGGTGGGTAGGCCTTGGGGCATCAGAAAAAGACAGTGAGGGTGGGAGCTCTTCCTCTGGGCTTCTTAGAGTGGGGGCACCATACACTACTTAGCTCTTCCTGGGGGTACCTGAAGCCACAGGGCAAACAGGGTGTACCTTCCTGGAGTGTTAGCCACTTAATAGTAAATAATGAGGCATGTTTTTGTGTCCAAAGAAATAGGCATGTTAAGGAATAAAATGCAGAATTGGCATTTATTCTTAAGTTAAAAAAAGAAGTTTGTAAAGAAAAGTTTGGCTTGTGATGTTCTGCTCTGGACCGTGTCATCAGACTTCTCCCCTGCCTTGGGTGACCTCGCTGATGGCAGCTATCTCATTCCCAGGAGCTCCCCTGGGGAAAGTGGAGATGCTCTTGCATCTGGGGGACACTGTGTGGCCTTGCTGGCCAGCCGTGTGTGGTCTAGGCTGCTTTCCTGAGCCTCCTCTCCCCATTTGTAAAAGTATGACAATATCATCTCCCCTGGGGGATGGGGCGATGTGAGGGAAGGCCCCTCTGTAAACATGTTGGGACTGTATCAAGGTATGGGGTTATTGTTCTGTGTAGGTGTCTGCTGATGGGGCAGTGGGGCAAAGGGACTTTTGGCAGATGGAGGCGGAAGCTCTCATGCCCATGCTGGCTGGGGGGAGGAGCTGGTGGAGATGCTGGAGGGGGCGGCAGGGACCTTTTGCTGCTGTTAAGGCATAAACTTTCCCCAACCCCAGCCACTGAGGTGGGCAACACCCCTGTCCTCACGATTGCCAAGCTACCCAGGAGAGGGCAGGAGCCAAACCCTCCAGATTCAGGCTCCTTGCACAGGGCAGGCTCTAGCTTTGGTCTCAGAATCATCTTAAAGTCAGATAATAAGACAATAACAGTAATGGCTGCAACAGAGTAGCAGAAACCACATTTTCCATTTTTAGGAAACTAATAGTGTCTAGATTCAGGCTGGGCATTTTTCACATCTCCTCTCCCTTGTTTCTCCTGACAGCCCTGGAGAGGATACTGAAGCTGAGAAGAGTGGGGCGCTGTGCTCAAGGTCTCCTGGCTAGAAAGTGAAGAGCTTCCACCAAGTCCTAAGGGACTTCAAGCCCTTCCCTTATCATGGCACCACGCTGCCTTGGGGATCCTCCTTTTGCACTGGCCCCACATGGCCAGCCAAATTCCTCTGGTCACAGGAGATGGCGTGGCTGTTGGGCTGTGGGGCAAGAGGGGGCAGCTCTACCTGGAGCCAGCAGCCTGCTCCAACTTGCTGCAGGTGTCAACATTACCCTGTGGGAGCCAGAGGAGCCCCGTGCTTTCCACTAAGCCCAACATTCTGTCCTCCTAGGCAGAGAGTGGACAACTTAGAGGAATCATATGCTAGCTTGGGGTCCTGACCATGGTACCCGACACAGGAAGAGGAATGTGCAGAGAACAGCATGTGTGAAAACAATCCCCAGCAAGACTAGCTGGATCTGCTCTTAATTTAGGCAAGCACTGACACCTAGAGCTGGACTTCCTTTCTCCCAATTCAGGCACATTCTGTCACTGCAGAGATGTCACAGCATCAGATGAGATGGGGGCTGACACCACAGGAACTCTGCCTGATGGAGATCTTAGTCCCCAAATTACTTAACCAAAGGGACTTGGGCTTAGTGAGGGAGGTAGAGATAATATTACCTTGAAATCCCCTCTAGTTTGGTACTGGGCCCCAACTATTTACGAAAAGGGTTTCTACAAACACCACAAAGGGCAGCATTGCTTGGCTGTGCACGGACAGAGAGAGGCTGGTCCTGATGGGCTCTGATAGGGGCTTGCTTGTTCTTCCACCAGTCAGCCTGGACAGGGGAAGGGTGCAACATTCTTCTCCTTAGATGGTCATACGTTCTGTGCAGAAGGTAAACTGGCTCCAGGAAATAACAACCTTATTTGTGATCAAGCCCATGAGGCCTCTTGGAATGGCTTCTCCTCCCTGATTTGCTAAAGTAAGTTGGACCACATGGGGCCAAGAACAGAGCACACCCAATGAACAAACTCCATTTGAGTCCTGTAGGTGAGAGGCAGTATCCCCTTGGTGGCTCAGGAGTTAGAACCAGTGACTACTCCCAGCCTGTGGAGAGATGAAGCGGAGAGCTCTTTGGTTACAAAATGGGGTGGGAATCCCTGGTTGCCTGCCCGGATGCGCTGGTGGGAGGGCTCTGAGTCAGGTGAGAGTGATGCCAGTTCTGATGCTTTTGAGGCTCTCCTCAACTCTCCCCACGCTGAGAAGATTCCATCTTTCCCCAGCAGGGCAGTGTGACAGGAAGAGCATGAAGCTCAGGGTCATAAGATCTGGGTTTGGTCTTGTGTTTATTAGCTGTGGGTAAATTTCATGATCTGGATGGGGAGTCCCTGATGCATAGGATCTACTCTGGAAAATGAGCTGAATTCAATAGTTCTGCTCATCTCCCTTGGCTCCTACCTTGTTGAGAGTTTGGAGGGGGCTGATAAAGGAAGACCCCTTCTGCTTCTGTTTTTCTTCGATCTCATGCCATCTGATACTAAGTTTTATTACTCTTATCCTCCTTTTCTTGACTTTCCACAGAAGATTTGCCACTGAGTTTAATAAACTTGAAAAACACAGCAGTCAGAAAAGTACCTCTGTTTTCCCCATCTTGAGAGTCCTATTTGCCTGCCGCTGAGGTTGGGGGCAAGCTTCAACAAGCCCAATCAACACAGCCTGCCTCTCAGTCTCCCTGCTTCTGCATCACACTGAGAGGCTGGAGGGAAGGACAGGCCCGTTTCCAGAGATGATCACCAGCACCTTGAAAAGTCTTACAAAATCAGCTAGAGACCAATTTATGGAAAAATTCCCTGCCTTTGGGTCCCTGCTGGGTACCAGGCACTCCTTCTCAGTGGGGCTTTGAGAAAGGCTTCAGGGATGGATGGCCAAGGGCAATTCCAGGGGTCATGGTGTCTTCTGCCTCATGTCCCTCTGGGCTACATTTGCTGGTTTTAACGACACAAAGGATAGGTCCCTTTTCTCCAGGTCAGTTGGTCCATGTAGATGTGGAAGGGGCCCCTAGTCACCTTCAGCCTAGATCACAACAGCTCCCACAGCTAATCCAACCTGATTCTTTTTTTTTTTTTTTTTTTGAGATGGAGTTTTACTCTTGTTGCCCAGGCTGGAGTGCAATGGCTCGATCTTGGCTCACTGCAACCTCCGCCTCCCTGGTCCAAGCAATTCTCCTGCCTCAGCCTCCTGAGTAGCTGCGATCACAGGCATGTGTCACCACGCCCATTTAATTTTGTATTTTTAGTAGAGACAGGGTTTCTCCATGTTGGTCAGGCTGTTCTTGAACTCCTAACCTCAGTGGTCTGCCCACCTTGACCTCCCAAATTGCTGGGATTACAGGGGTGAGCCACTACGCCTGCCAACCTGATTCTTTTTTTTATAGCTAGAGGTGATGTCAGGGGTGGAAAGGTCCGGCTGTGTCACAAGATCCCAATGCGTGTGTGCACGCATGTGTGTAAGTGTGTGTGTGTTTGTGTGTACATATGTATGTGCGAGAAGAGGGGGAGTGGCAACTGCATCTCTGGCCAGGGAGGAAAACCAGCACTGAGGAACTGACCACCACAAATTCATAGGGGTCCCATCTCACTTTTGGATCAAATTGCATTCCTGCAGCTCATATAAGGAAAACTGCTTCCATGCCTTGGAGGGGAAAGAAAATGAGGGGAAGTCCATTTTCTCTCCCTGTAGGCCTTGTTCTGGCCTGAGAACACGGTTTAAATTATTCTAGTCACAAGCAGGCTATTCAAATAAAATAGAATTTCAAACCACACGGGGCTTGTTGAAACATTCAGCCTACTCGGGTGTGTGAAAGGCAGGGGGCTGGGGTGGCGTCGGCCGCCACTCTGCCATGCTCTTTATTACCAGCGGCTGCAATGCCAGACACATGCGCAGGTGTCTCAAAGCCGAGGCGGATTCGAGCAGGTCTGACAGCAAGTGAGCACATGAAAGCCACTGCAAGCCTTCCCTCCCCGGTGGTAACTTTAATTATTTGAACTGGAGCTCAGAAAAAATAAAAATAAAAATAAAATCAGAATACATTGTAAGTGGCTCCCCCCGTTTCCCGCAGAGAAGAGCTTGTGGCGGAGAGGAGGAACAAAAGAGAAAACCAAAACCACAACGTTCTCTCTTATTTGTGGCTGGGTGAAGCAGAGGTCTTTAAATATTCATGCCCCATGTGTAACTGTGCAGAGAGACAGGAGGCAGCCGTGGTAGTCAGCAAGAGCCGGCAGTGGTGGCTGCAGGAGCCTGGAGGGAGGAGGTGGGAGTGGGGCAGGCTTCTGGCATGCCCTGGAAGTTGGATTAGCACAAAGGTGCACTGTGGCTATGCCTCCATCATGGGGGGCTCCTGACCTGGTCTCCTCCTACCGCTTCTCTTCACCCCCGCCTCCATCATTTCTCATTCCTTTTCTGACTCGTATTTCTAAAAGACAAGTGACATCATGCTATCTGGGGCCACAGGCAGGGGAGGAAAACTCTCTGCATGGGCTCAGAATGGATTTCAGTCACAATTGGCAAGCACAGCTATGGCCAATAGCTCTGAAGTTTCAGTGTGCCTCCAAATCACTGAGGATGGGGTTTAAAAATGCAGAGCCCGAGGCCCCACAGTTAGTGATGTCATTCAGTAGGTTCAGGGTGGGGCATTTATTACGTTTTCCAGGTGACTGAGACTGGAGAAACATAGAACTACTGGTTAGCTCACTTCTAGATTTTTCAGAAAATTCTCGAAGATGACACCAGTTCTTCTAAGGGAATCCACTGATGATTGTGGTGTTTCTTGAGATATTCTACAATTACTTTAACTTCCTGGAGACCAGGACTGAGCTGGGTTTGGAGAAGGTCCTCCGTGGTAGGCATCAGCCCGGGAGCTGAGCTGGACTAACTCCCAGTCCCTGTGGGCCTGATGCTCATCAGACCCTGTCCCCCAAACTCTGTCTCATGTCCACCTTCCTGCACTTGGGCTCCGTAGGCAACAGAGTCCCCTGCATGGTTGGTGGGGTTTGAAACCCTCAGTGAACCTCACATAGTCCCCCAGAGAAATGCAATATCCATTTTTTTTTTCTGCCACTGGGGTTTAGCCTGCCTGGGAGGAGGAAATCAACTTCCTGCCTTCTGAATTTAGGATTCACATAAAATAAATGGTAGGGCTTACACATCTAGAAATGCATATTTCTATTTTGGTTATTTATTTTCCTGATAAAAACATTTCTCCCAACACTGGGAATTCAAAGACCCATCAGCATTAGACGAATGGTCTGAAAACCTGAATGTGAAATCATATGAATATATATAAATATAAATAATGTGAGTGTGGAATGGACTTATTCCCTTCCCTTCATTATGCCTGCTGAGCCAAGTTCTGGAAAAGGGCAGGAAATAGCAGAAACAGCCCAGAGCAAATTAGACTGCAGGAAAAATAAAACAGGCCAGTAAAACAAAACACCTGTTTAAGCTATTGATCAACTCAAAGGTTACTAGAGAAATGATGAAGTATTACAATAATATAATTTGTACCTTGACGTTTCTTTTTCTGAAATTTGGTTCATATTAAACCCGGCGAAGAGTAAATTTAAAGACCAAATGCTCTTAAGGATCCTCCTGCCCTCTCTGGTGGGCCAACCATCTGTCCTCATTTACATGTTCTCTTAAAAGCCTTCCTTTCTAGGTACCTGCTCTCAGACACCTGAGAAATATCAGCAGTGACTGTGTAATTCCACCATCTGCATGAGATAGCGTGGTTTCTCAAATACAATTTAATTTAATGAATCTATTTATTTGTGCCCAGACTTCTTCCAAAAAGGATTTAAGGTGGTTCACAGAGATACATAAAATCTAGTAGGATGGCATAGCCTAGAAGAGGGTGAGAAGGAGGTGGCGAAGGTCGAGTTATAAAATCAAACCAGGAGTAAACTGCTACAAACGGCATATCACGAAATTCCATTTAATGCCAAGCAGAGCCTTGGTTTTAATTTAACCCCTCCTTGGATTCAAAAATTATTTCTACATCTTTTCCATTCTTATTTGTTTTCTGTGAGTTTTAACTTTTTTCTAGTACAATTTTTTAAATTATACTTTAAGTTCTGGGGTACATGTGCAGATTGTGCAGGATGGTTACATATTTTACGAGAAACTTGAGGGGCTTAAATCTGCCTGTGTCCCTTAGCAGGGGCAATCCTGTTGTCTGCCCCGCTGCTGGCCACAGCACCACCTCCCTGGGATTTCTATTAGCCACAGAAGGAGAAGTGAATCTGGTCAGTTTCACAATGTCCACAACTTGACAGGGAACACATCGTTCAGAGGGTGCATAGCTATTCCTGACACTGAGCCAGACAGGAATTTCTCCTGTGAGTGTCCAGAAAGAGAAGACTGGCCAGATCTAAACTACATGCAGGTTTTCTACTACGTGCAAGATGCTGATGCAGGTGTGGCGAGGGAGTGCAAAGCAGCACAGACATGGCCTGCTCTCTCGGAGCTGAGAGTCTGATTTCTGACTCAAGTTCTCTTCCTCTTCCCCAGTGTCCTTCTGAATGTTTATACGGGGTGCCAGGCACCTTGTTGGCTAACTATTGCAGTGCTCACTTTGTGCCAATGCTCTTCCAAGCCCTTTGGACATTATCTATTTAATCTTCACTCTTTGGGGTAGGCACTATAAGTGTGTTCACTTTCCCGGCGAGGAATCTGAAGCCCCAAGAGATTAATTAACTGCCCAAACAAACTGTGCAGTCAGTCAGTGGTGGAACCTGACTTGGACTCAGGTAGTTGATTCGAGAGTCCATGAGCTTCATCACTGTGCCATGTTGGGGTCTCAAGCACATTTCCTGGCCCCTAAAGAATACGATCATATGCGAAGGAGCATGGCGCCAGCCCCTCCACCCACACACGAATGAGATAACAGTGTCAGGAACCATTTGAGTGAGTGGCTTTGGAGCCACTCACTGAATGCCATTGACATCTTAGTGAAATTTATGTAAATCAAATTTTTCAGGATGTATAGTATTTAAAATGCATTACAAGAGCTTCAGTATTTTTAAAAAGGATTCTGTAGAAAGTCTTTTGTAATCCTTGTTACGCTCCCTTGTTATGCTGCAGAAAAATCTCTTCTGGGTTTGATTAAATCAAGGTTCTACTGCAAATAGTTCAGTGCAGCTGCATATGGCTGTTTAAGGCATGATTCTCTGCAGATGGGGCTTTACCATGTTGATGGACGTGCTCTGCCTTGAAGATGGCAGAGATGGTGGAGATGGCCCTCTTGCTCTCTCCCCCAGGAGAACCACCAGCCCAGCCAGCTAGGCTACTTTCTTAATCTGGGTCCCGGAAGTGACAAGAAGTGGGAGAAGTTAGAGAAGTTAGAGGACTAGAGAAACACTGAGACTTGCCTCACATGGAGAGCCCTTCATCGGTGCGGGAAACGTAGCACTGGTCACTGTAGCACTCTCAGAAGTGGGGACATCAGTGGTACTGAGCAATAGTGCATGGTCTAGGAGAGAGGAAAAGAATCACAAGCATGCCATTATCAGGTGCTGGGGACCAGGGGTGCAGGGGTCATGGACTGTGCCAGTTCTTTTCTAGCCTAGGGATATCTTTGAGGAAACAGGTTTCTGGCCTACAATGGAGAAGAAAGGCCATCTGCCAACAATTTCATTTTATACTGCTTGTGAGGTCCCAGCACCATCACGGGGGCTTCCACATCTCTGATCTTCCAAGTCACCAGCTTCAGCCCATGGCCCAGGAGTAGCTTGTAGCACACTGGCCTCCCCAGCTCCACCCTCTCCATTTTCAGTCATACATGGCCTTCCAGTGGTTTCTATGACCTTCAGCCTCTTCTCCCCTGTCCAGAACCCAGGTCATCCTATGCCCCCTGCCCATGAAGACCCACTTCTTGTATTTTCTAAGCACCGCTCTGCCTGAAAATCTGGGAGAACAGGGGCTCCCAACCCCACATGGTGGTGGAAGAAGCATCTACAAACTTCCAGGGTCTGCAGAGCATTTTGTAGGTGGTCAGTGCTGTGGTATGAGTGCCGGCGCGCGCTCACAACACGTTAGGGGCCCACAGAACCCCAAGCATTACTTCAGTCTTTCCTTTCTGCCTTTCTACCTCTCTCAGTCCAGGGCAGAGTAACCAGGAGGTCTCAGCAAGCATGAGGGAGATTCAAGGAGCTGGCATTATGTGACTGGGGACAGAAAAGCCCTCTTGCAGGCAGGTGGGTCACAATTGTTGCCTTCAGATTTCTGAAGGGCTGCCTTGCTGGGAGAGGCATAATTCAGTTCTGTGGGGCTCCAGGGAGCAAAGGTCATGATCAATGAGTAAAAGTCACAGACAGGTGAAGCTTGCCTCCAGGTAAGGAAAGCTAATCCATGATTGAGAACAACAGCATGGCCTGCTCTAGGAGGCAGCGGGAGCCCTGTCGCTGGAGGCATTCCACAGGGCTGGATGTTTCTTTGCTATGGGTGCTGTAGGGGGAATTATCAAACTGGGAACAGAGACATGAAGAGCACATCTAGCTTTGAACTCCACTTCTCTGCTTCTTCTACAGACAGAATGCTAACAATGATGCTCCTGGACGGTGAGGACTGAGCCAACTCTCAGTTTGTTCAACAAATAAGCATTGGAGGGTCTCTAGTTCCACAAAAAGAAGGCAAATGAAGAGGAAAGAAGTAGAGAAACCTTCCCATCCCGTCAGCCCTATGCTTCGAAGAGGTAGGTACCAGGACCTGCCCAGGTCCCACCACTAGGCACAGCCCCCAAGGCTGGCTAGCCTCTCCTCTCCAGCAGCCTAACATTGGGAGCTGTGCTGGCTTCACAGACGCTCTGTGATCCAACACCCTGCCCACCCTGGTGTCTCTCAGTCTGGAGTCAGCTTATGCAGGTGCGCTGGCTATTTCTTGGCTGTGTGGAGGCCCTTTGCTCTCTGGCAGACATGCAGGGTTTGTAGGGGATGGGCCCTGGAGAGGGGGAGGACAGGCATTATTAACTTAAATCAAGGGTGACGGTGGGGGGATGGTTGGAGAGGCTGTGCTGCAGGGGATGGACCAGGTGTAGGATGAGGTTCCCTGGGCACAACCCCGGGACAAATGACACAAGGCCTTCCTGTGCCTCAGTCTCGCTAGTCTTGAAGAGGGCTATGGCTTTCCTTACCTCTCAATGAATTACGTGCCTGACACATAGTAGGCCCTCGATACACTTGTTGATGGAAAGGATTATTATCATTGTTGCTATTATCTTTTTGCTAGTCCCTCCTCATGGTTCTCATTTTAAGTAACCAAAGGTGACATCTACCTTGGCCTGATCATTCGAAAACTCAAGAAGATGTAAAGAGGGAATTGTTTGTGAGTGTTCTAGGCAAGCTTTGGTTAGACACCTGAGCTTGCCCTGCAGGTGGGGTGAAGCCCAGCTCTGAGTCTCATCGTCTATGTGGGCATGAGGATGGGCGCCAGGGAGAAGGGAGGAGAGCAGCAGTACCTTGGTGGTCCTGGAACCAGGCATCCTTTAGAGTTCCGACCTGCCACTGAGGAGCGTGGAGTGAGAGAGGTGCCTTGGGTCCAGCCACAGAATCCATCTTCAAAGTTGCAGTAAAAACCCACAGGGAGTTTACCTATGGAGACAGCAGAGAGGCAATCATTTCCAGTACCACTGAAGGCAAAATATGCCAACTTCAAGTCAAATTAGCCAGGCATGACCCAATTACCTTCATTAGTAATACAGCTCCCCAGCCAGAATGCTGGATGACTAATGACAGTGATCCTAACAAAGAGAAGCCCCCAGCCCCTAACCGATGCCTGTGCTGCTTTACAGTTTCTTATCTTTAGAAAACAAAATAGGAAAAATAACTCCTCATCATGGGTATTGTTAGTCCAGTTGTATATCTGACAAAGCAGAGGCTCAGAATTCTTTTTTATTTTTTAATTGTACTTTAGGTTCTGGGGTACATGTGCAGATCATGCAGGACTGTTGCATAGGTACATACATGGCAATGCGGTAATGTGGTTTGTTGCCTCCATCCCCATCATCTATATCTGGCATTTCTCCCCATGTTATTCCTCCCCAACCTCCCCATCTCCCCACTGTGCCTCCCCTGGTCCCCCACAACAGACCCCAGTGTATGATGCTCCCCTCCCTGTGACCATGTGTTCTCATTGTTCAACACCCACCTATGAGTAAGAACATGTGGTGTTTGATTTTCTGTTCTTGTGTCAGTTTGCTGAGAATGATGCTTTCCAGATTCATCCATGTCCCTACAAAGGACACAAACTCATCCTTTTTATGGTTGCATAGTATTCCATGGTGTATATGTGCCACATTTTCCTTGTCCAGTCTATCATCATGGGCATTTGGGTTGGTTCCAGGTCTTTGCTATTGTAAACAGTGCAGCAATGAACCTGTGTCTTTATAATAGAACGATTTATAATCCTTTGGATATATACCCAGTAATGGGATTGCTGGGTCAAATGGAATTTCTATTTCTAGGTCCTTGAGGAATCACCACACTGTCTTCTACAATGGTTGAACTAATTTATACTCCCACCAACGGTGTAAAAGTGTTCCTGTTTCTCCACATCCTCTCCAGCATCTATTGTCTCCAGATTTTTTAATGATTGCCATTCTAACTGGCGTGAGATGGTATCTCAATGTGGTTTTGATTTGCATTTCTCTAATGACTAGTGATGATGAGCATTTTTTCTTATGTTTGTTGGCCTCATATATGTCTTCTTTTGAAAAGTGTCTGTTCATATCCTTCGCCCACTTTTGGATGGATTTGTTTGTTTTTTTCTTGTAAGTCTGTTAGTTCTTTGTAGATTCTGGATATTAGCCCTTTGTCAGATGGGTAGATTGTAAAAATTTTTTCCCATTCTGTTGGTTGCTGGTTCACTCTAATGACTGTTTCTTTTGTTTTACAGAAGCTTTGGAGTTTAATTAGGCTGCATATTTCTATTTTGGCTTTTTTGTTGCCAATGCTTTTGGTGTTTTAGTCATGAAGTCCTTGCCTATGCCTATGTACTGAATGATTTTGCCTAGGTTTTCTTCCAGGGTTTTTATGGTGTTAGGTCTTATGTTTAAGTCTTTAATCCATCTGGAGTTAATTTTAGTGTAAGGTGTCAGGAAGGGGTCCAGTTTCTGCTTTCTGCACATGACTAGCCAGTTTTCCCAACACCATTTATTAAATAGGGAATCCTTTCCCCATTGCTTGTTTTTGTCCAGTTTGTCAAATATCAGATGGTTGTAGATGTGTGGCGTTGCCTCCGAGGCCTCTGTTCTGTTCCATTGGTCTATATCTCTGTTTTGGTACGAGTACCATGCTGTTTTGATTACTGTACCCTTGTAGTATAGTTTGAAGTCAGGTAGTGTGATGCCTCTGGCTTTGTTCTTTTTGCTTAGGATTGACTTGGCTATGCGGGCTCTTTTTGGTTCCATATGAAGTTTAAGGTGGTTTTTTCCAATTCTGTGAAGAAGGTCATTGGTAGCTTGATGGGGGATAGCATTGGATCTATAAATTACTTTGGGCAGTATGGCCCTTTTCACGATATTGATTCTTCCTAACCATGAACATGGAATGTTTCTCCATCTGTTTGTGTCCTCTCTTATTTCCTTGAGCGGTGGTTTGTAGTTCTCCTTCCTTTACATCCTGTTAATTGTATTCCTAGGTATTTTATTCTCTTTGCAGCAATTGTGAATGGGAGTTCACTCATGATTTGGCTCTCTGTTAGTCTGTTATTGGTGTATAGGAATGCTTGTGATTTCTGCACATTGGTTTTGTATCCTGAGTCTTTGCTGAAGTTGGTTATTAGTTTCAGGAGATTTGGGGCTGAGTTGACAGGGTCTTCTAAATATACAATCATGTCATCTGGAAACAGAGACAATTTGACTTCCTCCTTTCCTAATTGAATACCCTTTATTTTTTTTTCTTACCTACTTGCTCTGGCTAGAACTTCCAGTACTATATTGAATAGGAGTGGTGAGAGAGGGCATCCTTGTCTAGTGCCAGATTTCAAAGGAAATGCTTCCAGTTTTTGCTCATTCAGTTTGATATTGGCTGTAGGTTTGTCATAAATAGCTTTTATTATTTTGAGAATATGTTCCTTCGATACCTAGTTTATTGAGAGTTTTTAGCATAAAGGGCTGTTGAATTTTGTCGAAGGCCTTCTCTGCATCTATTGAGATAATCATGTGGTTTTTGTCTTTGGTTCTGTTTATGTGGTGGATTACATTTATAGACTTGCATATGTTGAATCAGCCTTGCATCCCCAGGATGAGCCTACTTGATCATGATGGATAAGCTTTTTGATGTGCTGTTGCATTTGGTTTGCCAGTATTTTATTGAAGATTTTTGCCTCTATGTTCATCATAGATATTGGCCTGAAGTTTTCTTTTTTTGTTGAGTCTCTGCTAGGTTTTGGTATCAGGATGATGTTTGTCTCATAAAATGATTTGGGAAGGATTCCCTCTTTTTGTATTGTTTGGAATAGTTTCAGAAGGAATGGTACAAGCTCCTCTTTGTACTTCTGGTAGAATTCAGCTGTGAACCCGTCTGGACCTGCACTTTTTTTGGTTGGTGGGCTATTAATTGCTGTCTCCACTTCAGCTCCTGTTATTGGTCTGTTCAATGTTTCACCTTCCTCCTGGTTTAGGCTTGGGAGGGTGCAAGTGTCCAGGAATTTATCCATTTCTTCCAGGTTTACTTGTTTATGTGCATAGAGTTGTTTCTAGTAATCTCTGATAATAGTTTGTATTTCTGTGGAATCGGTGGTGATGTTCCTTTTACTGTTTTTTATTGCATCTATTTGATTCTTCTCCCTTTTCTTTTTTAGTAATCTGGCTAGTGGTTTATTTTGTTGATCTTTTCAAAAACCAGCTCCTGGATTGATTGATTTTTTGAAGGGTTTTTTTGTGTCTCATCTCCTTCAGTTCTGCTCTGATCTTAGTTATTTCTTGTCTTCTGCTAGCTTTTGAGTTTTTTTGATCTTGCTCCTCTAGGTCTTTCAATTTTGATGATAGGATGTTGATTTTAGATCTTTCCTTGCCTCTCATGTGGGCATTTATTGCTATAAATTTCCCTCTAGACACTGCTTTAAATGTGTCCCAAAGATTCTGGTACATTATGTCTTCATTCTCATTGGTTTCAAAGAACATCTTTATTTCTGCCTTCATTTCATTGTTTATCCAGTCAACATTCAAGAGCCAGTTGTTCGGTTTCCATGAAGCTGTGTGGTTCTGAGTTAGTTTTTTAATCCTGAGTTCTAATTTGATTACCCTGTGGTTTGTTATGATTTCTGTTCTTTTGCATTTTCTGAGGAGTGATTTACTTCCAATTATGTGGTCAATTTTAGAGTAGGTGCAATGTGGTGCTGAGAAGAACGTATATTCTGTTGATTTGGGGTGGAGATTTCTGTAGATGTCTATTAGGTCTGCTTGGTCCAGATCTGAGTTCAAGTCCTGTGAATTTTCTGTCTGGTTGATCTCTTAATATTGACAGTGGAGTGTTAAAGTCTCTCACTGTTATTGTGTCAGAGTCTAAGTCTCTTTGTAGGTCATTAAGAACTTGCTTTATGTATCTGCCTGCTCCTGTATTGGGTGCGTATATATTTAGGATCATTAGCTCTTCTTGTTGCATTGATCCTTTTACCATTATGTAATGCCCTTCTTTGTCTCTTTTGATCTTTGTTGGTTTAAAATCCATTTTATCAGAGACTAGCATTGCAACTCCTGCTTTTTTTTACTCTCCATTTGCTTGATAAATCTTCCTCCATCCTTTTAATTTTAGTCTATTTGTGTCCTTGCACATGAGATGGGTTTCCTGAATACAGTACACCGATGGGTCTTGACTTTTTATTCAATTTGCCAGTCTGTGTCTTTTGATTGGGGCATTTAGCCCACTTACATTTAGGGTTAATATTATTATGTGTGAATTTGATCCTGCCATTTTGATGCTAGCTGGATGTTCTGCCCGTTAATTGACACATTTTCTTCACTGTGTTGATGGTCTTTACAATTTGGTACGCTTTTGGAGTGGCTGGTACTGGTTGTTGCTTTCCTTGTTTAGTGCTTCTTTCAGGAGCTCTTGTAAGGCAGGCCTGGTGGTGATGAAATCTCTCAGCAATTGCTTGTCCATTAAGGATTTTATTTCTCCTTCACTTATGAAGCTTAGTTTGGCTGGATATGAAATTCTAGGTTGAAAGATTTTCCTTTAAGGATGTTGAATATTGGCCCCCACTCTCTTCTGGCTTGTAGGGTTTCTGCTGAGAGATCTGCTGTGAGTCTGATGGGCTTCCCTTTGTGGGTAACCTGACCTTTCTCACTGGCTGCCCTTAGCATTTTCTCCTTCATTTCAACCCTGGTGAATCTGATGATTATGTGCCTTGGGGTTGCTCTTCTTGAGGAATATCTTTGTGGTGTTCTCTGTATTTCCTGTATTTGAATGGTGGCCTGCCTTGCTAGGTTGGGGATGTTCTGGATAATATCCTGAAGAGTGTTTTCTAGCTTGGATTCATTCTGTCCGTCACATTCAGGTACACCTATGAAACGTAGATTAGGTCTTTGCACATAATCCCATATCTTGGAGGCTTTGTTCATTTCTTTTCACTCTTTTTTCTCTAATATTGCCTTCTCGTTTTATTTCATTGAGTTGATCTTCAGTCTCTGATATCCTTTCTTCTGCTTGGTCGATTCAGCTAACTTGTGTATGCTTTGCAAAGATCTCGTGCTGTGTTTTTCAGCTCCATTAAGTCATTTATATTCTTCTCTAAGCTGTTCATTCTAGTTAGCATTTCGTCTAACCTTTATTCAAGGTTCTTAGTTTCTTTGCATTGAGTTAGCATGTGTTCTTTTAGCTCTGAGAAGTTTGTTATTACCCACCTTTTGAAGCCTGTTTCTGTCAATTCATCAGATTCATTCTCCATCCAGCTTTGATCCCTAGCTGGTGAGGAGCTGTGATCCCTTGGAGGAGGAGAGGCATTCTGGTTTTTGGTATTTTCATCCTTTTTGTGCTGGTTTCTTCCCATCTTCGTGGATTTATCTACCTGTGGTCTTTGTAGTTGGTGACTTTCAGATGGGGTCTCTGAGTGGACATCCTTTTTGTTGATGTTGAAACTATTTATTTCTGTTTCTTAGTTTTCCTTCTAACAGTCAGGCCCCCCTGCTGCAGGACTGCTGGAGGTCCACTCCAGACCCTGCTCGCCTGGGGATCACCCATGGGGGCTGCAGAACAGTAAGGGTTGCTGCCAGTTTCTTCTTCTGTTATCAGATGGGTACCACCAGATGTTGGCCTGAGTCTCTCCTTTATGAGGTGTCTCTTTGTGTATACAGGGGTCGGGGAGCTGCTTGAGGAGACAGTCTGTCCCTTATAGGAGCTCAAGTGCTGTGCTGGGAGTTCCATTGTTCTGTGCAGAGCTGCTGGGCAGGAACGTTTAAGTCTGCTGCAGCTGAACTCATAACCATCTCTTTTCCCAGGTGCTCTGTCCTAGGAAGGTCAGGCTTTATTTATAAGTTCCTGACATGCTGCTGCCTTTCTTCTTAGATGCTCTGCCCCACACAGAGATAGTCTAGTCACAGTCTGCCAGCAGAGGCATTACTGAGCTGCCATGGGCTCTGCCCAGCTGCTGTGTGAACTTCCTTGACCAGAGGCTCAGAATTCTTAAGCAACCTGACCAAGGTCACACAGCTAGCAGGTAACCCAGCTAAGACTCAAATCCAGATCTTCTGCTTCTAAAGTCTGTGCTCTTTCTGCTGATCTCCCATGAATGTGACCTCAGGAGAAGCCAATGTATAGGAGAAGCCAATGTATAGCTCACTACATTTCTAATGGTTGACTCAGTGTCAAGAGTGTAGTAGTGATTGTGGTGCTGTTGGCTGGAGGTTTGTCTGGGTCTGTCAAATTATCATCTGCAGAGACACATATTGCTCAAAACTTTCCATTTGCTTTCCTTTATCTTCCAGCCCCCTTGCAGTTAAGTGAAGCCATATGATGTGCTCTGGCCAATGAAATGTGAGTGGAAATGATGTGTCTTTTCTGAATTCAGACTGCAAAAAGCCCTTGTGTAAATCTTTGGTCTCTCTATTCCCTTGCTGAAACAACCAATGAGAGTTCTTGTTCCTAAGGGTGACACTATATTGATGGAGGAGCCTCTGCCAGCCTGCGTCCCTGAGTGATCCTTTGGAGCAGAGGCCCATCCCCACTCCCATCCTCATTGGACGGGTACTGTAAATGCTAATCCCAAGCCACTGAAATGTGGGGTTTATTACTGCAGCATGATCTAGCCTATCCTGATCAAACATTCCCAGTCACTGGGGTCTCTTTATATCATCTGTGGGCTCAGCACAAAGGGCACACAATCTTTTTCTCTACATCAGACTGATCTCAGGTTCCATTGAAGAGGCCACAGTGAGCTTTCTAGACAGTGCATTTCTCAACTGCCCACAGAAGGAAGAGGGGAAGGATAAGAGGGTGAGAGAGAGAGAGAGAGCTCACTTTCTCCATCTCACTCTGAGCATAGCTCCAGGAAAGGTGCTCAGCCCTGAGAAGCTAGTGGGCTATTGCCGGCGATTCTGATGGCATTCAACACCTCCCAGCCTAGCTGTGGAGAAGCCTGTCTCCACGCAGGAGGAAAGAAGCTCTCTAGCTGAGACCCACAGCACTGCATGTCCTTCCTCTGTCTCAGCCTTCTTGGCAGCAGCAGGCTGACAAAGAGGGCCCTAACGCTTCCTGGCTGTAACAGTACCTTAGTGAATTATCACTCATTTCCCCCCCCAGTTCTCTGTGCATTTCACACAGAGGCAGAATTATAAATTAAAACAGGCTGTCACTGACTTTGAGCATCTCTTCCCATTTATACCCCCCTGAAGAAATCATTTCCCCCCAAGCCCCACATGTTTCTCTGATTAAAAATCCCAAAGCTAAGAAGAACTTTCTGTTTTATTTTTTATTCCCCCCCCTCAAGGGATCCTACATCTACTTCTTTTGCAGAAACCCACTGGTGGCTGGAAGTGACCTTCTCATGGAGTGTCCTTTACAAGTGAGTTTTAAAATGGCTCATGCCTGTAATCCTAGCACTTTGGGAGGCCGAGGCAGGCAGATCGCCTAAGGTCAGGAGTTCAAGACCAGCCTGGCCAACACGGTGAAACCCCGTCTCTACTGAAAATACAAAAATTAGCTGGGTGTGGTGGTGGGCTCCTGTAATCCCAGCTACTGGGGAGGCTGAGGCAGGAGAATCACTTAAACTCAGGAGGCGGAGGTTGCAGTGAGCCCAGATTGCACCACTGCACCCAGCCTGGGTGACAGAGCAAGAGTGCATCTCAGAGGGAAAAAAAATGCATTTCCTTCTCTTGAAGTGAAATACACATTATAGCATCTAGTCTTGGTTTTGTCTCTACTATTGGAATTCATGCAGGTCTTCAGAAATTTGAAGAAAGATAGCACCTCTCTGAGCTGAGATTGCACCACTGCACTCCAGCCTGGGCAACAAGAGCGAAACTCCGTCTCAAACAAACAAACAAACAAAAATAAACAAAACCCAAGGCCCACAGTGAAAGATTCCAGTGGGTGATGGATTCCTGGAGGAAGGAGGAAGCCAGCCTGAGGTACGAGCTGCATAGCGTGTCACTCTCTCTTACCCTTTTAGGAGGTAGAGGGAGAGAACCGAGCCTGGATCATGGGTATTGGTACCACAGCAGCACTGGAATCCGGACAGATGGGCTCTAGTTCTAGCCTTACCACTTCCTGCTGTGTGACCTTACGTACGTCACTTCTTTAGAGTCTCAGGTTCCTTATCTGTAAAATGGGGCAATATTAGTGTCTATTTTACTGAGCTGGTTTGAGAATAAAGTAGGGGGAGAGAGTGTGGAAACACTTTGTAAACAGCCAGAGAGGCACAAACGTAAAGTGGTGGCAGTGTTATTAATTGTCATTCACACCTAACATGGAGCTAGCTCATCAGAGTATGGCTGAAACTGACAGCAAGTCCCTGGCCGGCTCTCTGGAAATGTCTGTTGGAGCCTGCATATGTCGTAGCTCTGCCTATGCCTCTTGGATGGACAGGAATATAGAAAGCCATCAGCATTCTCTGATGTGGCAATTAAAACCCTACATGGAGGAAGGGGAGCAGAGGATTTCCATGACTGTAAACTCATCAAGGCAGTGTGCTCAGCCAGAAGCCAGTCCTGAGGAAGCTGGTGGGGTTAAGGTTAAGAGTCAGAACAAAGACCCTGTGGATTAGGCTGCAACTGGGAAATCACTGCTAAGGTCAATTGCTGAGCAAAAGGTTGGCCCGCAGGGTTGGGTCTAATGGTATCAGCTCGTCCTCTGATCAGCCTTTTCCCTTCTCATTTGCCCCAAGCTCCTACTCAGTGCTTAGCAGATAGGAGGACTTCAAAACTCATTTGCTGAACAAAATGGAAGTGGGCTCAATCCTCTAATTCTTTGACACTTGAAATATGGTCCAGAGACCAGCTGCAGCCTTATTACCTGTGAATCTGTTAGATGCGTGGAATCTCAGGCCCTGCCCCAACCCACTGAATCAGAATCTGCACTTTTAACAGGCTCCCCTAGTGACTCCTGTGCACCTTAAGTTTGGAGACGCACGGTTCTAACCGACCCCCTTCTTGGGCTGCAGCCAGTTATTTCATTGGCTGGATGGCCAAATCACGCTGTGGGTAGGTCAATCAATCCTGCAACATTTGGCAATTATGACACCTGATTCCACTCTAAGAGAGACAAACTGGTAGAGTCACGGAGCTGTGACCTCAGCAGCAGCTGTGGGGAGCTGCCAAGTGTAAACTCCGGGCCAAATGACACTACTTCTTTTCCTTCCTGCGTGACAACTCTGTTAACATTTTTGATAAATATGTGCTATACATTTTCTTGAAAATATAGAGTCATGGGAAAAAATGCTAGAAGAAATACGTCAAAATATTGCAGTTATCTCTGAATGTCTGAGAGGGAGGATTATGGGTAATAGTTATTTTCTCCTGTGTACATTTCTAGATTTTCTGTATTTTACAACCAGTATGTTTTATTTTACGATAAAGAAATACACTTTTAAAACACTGTTTTTGCTTGGCAGGAAGAGTATCCCCAGCACACAGATGAGATTATAGAGTCCGTAGGGGAAAAGTGATCTGTTAGCAATACCCAGTGGATCACTGACTCTTCCAGGGAATGAAGTGGGGACACCTGGCCCCTTTCTGGGGGAGCCACATGCCATTAAGGCCATTGGTCAGAACACACAGAGAGTCGAGAAGACCTCCTTCAGTGCATTTGGGATGTCTCACTTGGATTTGGAAACGTTTAATTAGAAACGTAGAAGTGGCTGTGTTGGAGAGGGGACTGAGAGTAGTGTGTTGGGGTGCGGGTTTGGAGGACAGAGTCCGATGAACAGATGAGTGTCATGATTGGATAGAAAAGGGCAAGGGAACGTCACCTCCCCTCTCAGGCCCTTCACTCATCCTGGACAACTCTTAGAATTTTTAAGGGCTCCAAAGAGATCCAGTAACGTTGCCCAGAGTGAGTCTGATAATCTGTTTGGACCCCCAGCGTGTGCAAGGACTCCCTCTGGGAAGGTGTGGGAGTTGAGGCTGGCCCTTTGGTAGGGGGAGTTGATTAAATGGAACCTACTTTCCCCTCCAAATTCCAACCATGGCAGGGTTTGGTCAACTACCCTGGCCTAAGATGAATGACCCTCCAGAAGGTTCTTGAGAGGACCTGGCCATCCCCAACAGAGCTGCAGTGTGAACACCTGCTCAGAGAAAACATTTTAACAGGTTCCAGACCACCTGGAAAAGAGCAGGTGTAGTCAAGAGTATTTTCCTCTTGATATTGGTGTTGATTCTGGAAACCATCCCCATGAAGAAAACAATAACATGAATAATGCTGGCTAACATTTACTAGCATTTACTGTGTGCCAGGAGCTGCTCCAAACACTTCCTGTTTGTTTCTCAGACATCAGAGTGTGAGTAGGCATCACATTACAGATGAGGAACCCGAGATCCAGACAGGGAGGCCGATGATCTGAACCCTCCTACCCCTAGAGAAAGGCAGTAGCATAGCCCTGGTCCTCCCTGTCTCTTCCTGGTCCCTTCAGCCTGGGTATATCTGTGACTAGGTTTAACTAAATGCTGGAAGCTCGTGAAACAGAGTTGAGGCTGTAGTGGTTCAGAGTGTGGCTCTGAAGTCAGACTGAGCCTGCATCACTGCTCAGCCGCTGGCTATCAGTTTGATCTCGGACAACCACTTAAACTCCGTGAGCTTCAGCTTGCTCATCTCTAACAAAGATGGGTACAATAGCATCACACAGGATGTTGTGAGGATGAAGCAAGTTCATACCTGAAAAGTGTTGAGAACAGCTCCTGACTCCTAGAGTAAAGGCTCAACAGGTAAGCCGGTGTTGTTGCTGTTATCGTCACGGGAATGGTTTTCAGACTCGACATTAGTGTGATCGGAAAAACAGCAAAAATGCCAGAGACGAAAAGGCACACAAATAAGAAAAAGCATATTTTCTAAGAGTGCTGCCAAGATCCGAGTGGGAATAACTCTCCTGAATTGAGCTCTCTCCCAGCAACTGCTTTCCGTAGCCAAGCACACAGTGAGGGTGTTCTCCAGGGTGGGGGGTTATTCTGAGCTTGTCGCAGCCGCTTTTCAAATGTGGATGAAAAAGCCTCTGGGCGCCAGGTTCTGGCCCTCAGTACCTGAGGCGGACTGCCCTGAAGCTTGGAGCTGGCCAGGAACCAATAATGGTAAGCTTTGGAGTGGTGGGAAATGCCCTGAGCCCGTAGTAATTGGCTGGATCCTGAAGGCTCAGGGCTGTAAACACAGCTTTGTCTCTGACATGCTGTGTGACCCTGAACAAGTCAATTGCCTTATCTGTGCCTTCATTTTCCCAATTGTCAATCAGGGCACGGCCTGCCCGACCCGTGTCCCAGCTGGGAAGTGGGTACCAAAAAACTTGAAAAAGGCAATCACAAAATCACACAGTTCAGAGGCACTGCTGGAAACACTACAGATACAAATAAATAGAGAGACACACACAGGCCCCTCAACGGGGCATTGTGGGCAGGGGTGGCTTCACTTTGGGCCATGCGTGTAGTGAGAACTCTATGAGAAAGGCCAGGAGCGGAACAGAACAGGCCAAGCAAAGCCCTTCCCTGTAACTCTTTGCTGAGTTTTATCTAAAAACACACAACACTTCCATTATAATTGGAAAACTTCACTTGAAAGTTTTGTATAAAAATGAAGTATAAAAAACTGGGAAATGGATGTCTTTATTGCTTCATTTAAATGTGAATAAATAAAACCTTCCCTGCCTGCCACAAAGGGTCTAGATGACTGGCGGCAGAGGGCCCTGTTTTAAAAGGTATTTTGGAAACTTTCTTTCAGGCCAGTGGGATCTGCATATCTGGGAGGTGAGGCATTTGCTCCGGGTCTGGGGGCCACCCCAGGCACCATTCTGCCTTGTCCTTCCCCAGTCTAGGCTCTGTTTCACTCCCGCCCCTGTGTGGAGCTTTCAGTGCTTCAAGGGCAGATGCTGAGTTATTCATCTCTGCTCCAGGATCTGGCACGCTTTCCAGCTCCCTGTAGGTATTCTGCAAGTGTTGGTGGTTTCCGTGGCAAAAACATAAAGGGCTCTGAAGTGATTACTTCTGGAGAGGCAGCTGCGGGGGAGCACCACGTTCAAGTGCAGGAGCACCAGCTGGGTGTCTACTCTGCCCCCGACTGCCAGCGGGGCCTTGGCAATTTGTTTTCCTCTGTGGAGTCCAAGTTGCCCAACTCATTGTTTCCTCTCAATCAACGAAGATTCAGTGAGCACCGAAGCTGTGCCAGGAATCATGAGAGGTATTGCTACGGGAAAGATGACCAGACTCAACCCACCCCACAGAGAGGAAGAGAGACATGGGAATCGCCTCCATAAAATATAATGGATGCATGCCCACTAGGATGGCTAAAATTAAAAAGACATAATATGACGTGTTGGCGAAGATACGGAGAAAGTGGGCCCCCTCATAGGCTGCTAAATGCCCAGAATAGGCAAATCTATAGAAACAAAGATTAGTGGTTGTTTCAGGCTAATGGCAGGGGGGTTGAAGCAAAATGGGAAGAGTTACTACAGGTTCCTTTTTGGGGTGATAAAAATGTTCTAAAATTAAATTGTGATGATGGTTGAACAACCTTGTGACTGTGTGGTAAACAGTGAATTGTACATTTGAAGTGGGTGAATTATATATGAATTCTATCTCAAAGCTATTCATAAAAAGTGATGGCAGTGATGATGTTTATAGATCCACTGGGTTGTGGGGGAAGGGTCCAGAGGGAGAAGAACCAAGGGTACATTTGGGGGGATGGTCAGAGGAGGCTTTCTGAAAGGATCAACCTGGGGCGAGTCTTGAAGTAGATGTGACTCGAGAAAGGAAGGGGGAGACCATGTGAGTAAGCCATGGCAGCATGCAGGACCTGCAAGGCGGTTTCATACGGCCGGAGCTGGGGTGCACGGAGGAGGGAGAGGATGAGGGGCAGGTGGGGAATGAGGCTTGGAAGGCGAGGGAAGTCTGGGCATGGAGGGCTTCCAATGTCACACTGGAGCTGGGCTTTATCCTGCACATTTCTCTGTGCCTTGAGGATGCTGACGGCATTATTTACAAGATCTCATTTGATTCTTGACTTATATGACTGCAGACTTATATTTCTAGACCACAAATCTTAGCTCTACCTCTTGAAGACTGTGTGGCTTTGCCATGAGAGGAGTCACAAGTGTTACTGGATGTCAGGAAGGCTGTCCATGCTCTCATGCCTGGGATAATGGGGACAAGAGGGGCTTGTGGGGGATGGGCTGGGCTGGGGCAGGGTGGGGCAGCCCCATCTACTCACGGCATATCTGGCTCTCATCTTCTCCCTGGGCACAGTCCTGGTGGAAGTCACAGGCCTGTCCAAGCTGGAGGACTGTCCCATTCCAACAAGTGAAGGAGCTCTGCAGGGCCATCTTGGAGCCTGGGGATGTTCCTGGAGAGCACACAGACACACATCCATGGTGAGTTTGCATGACCCCAGCACCAGCTGGCCTGATGGGTTGGTCCCGTGGGCAGGCTGCAAGGACAGCATTATCCCACCCTGCCATTCACATCCCCAGTGAGACATCTGCATTTCCATCTGGCCATACCCACGGCCAAGACCAGCAGGTGAGAGGAGTCAAAGCCCCTCACGCTCATCCATGGCTTGCTGGGGTATCTCACTTTCTAGGATGGTGAGCAGCAGAGTGGTCCATGTTCCCTATGTGACGTTCCCCCTTGGGGGTCCTCAAACCCACTTTAGTGTGCCAAGTGGATGGCCTCCAGGTGGAATCTCACCTGCACAGACAGCTCCACCCTCAAGGTCAAATTTGGGGTACGAAGAAGTGGACCTGGTCTAGTGCATGTCCCCCATGTTCTTGACCCCATGTTCCATCACTGGAGTGACTTATTGAGAAGATTTTAGAAACATGCAGCACTTTCTGTTCTGGAATGCAAAGAATACCATCATGCAAGCTCGGGCCTGTGACCTGGACTTGGTTTATCCTCCCTGGTTGTGTGAGGCTGACCATGTCCCTTCTCTCTGTGGTCCCTGTCCCCTCCTCTCTCAAATGAGGGATTTCTACTAGATTGCTAAGGTTTGCTCCAGTCTGAAATTCTTAGACAATTAATTTTATCCAGAGGGGGAAGGGAAGGGGGCAGTTTATAATGAACATGCACAGTTATTAGTTTCTGGATTAAGAACAATGCATTTTGATAATGAATTAACCTGTAACCACTCACATCTTTGCAGGCCCCAGCGTCAGGAAGGAGAAGGTTGGTCTGGTTTAGCCTCCCTGACCAAACGGAGGGCTCTGCCTGGGGACCACCTCACAAGGGCCTGGCTGGTGCCTGCTGCTACTCAGCTCTTGGCTGATGTCAGGTTTGGAGCCTCTGGCCCCTGTGGAGATGAGCAGGCAGGGTTCAACTGGGTCAGTACCCCAAGTTTGCCTGCCTTACCCTTGGCTTGTTTCTAGCTCCATCTGGTCATAGCTGGTGCTAAACCCACCTCGTGCTCAGGGCAGTGGAGGGGAGGTCAACTAGGACCCCACTTGGCTAAGTCCCCCAGCCTCTCTGAGCCTCACATTGGGGTGGGGCGTTTCCAACTCTGGCTGCAAATCAAACTCAACTGATTCTGATGCAGAATTCTCCAGGTTAGGTGATCTTTAATATCTAAACTTCCATGATTTCCTGGTTCAAAGGACTCTTCCCAATACCTCTGAAACTAACATGAAGCCCAACTTGTCTACTTTGGAATTCCTCCATCTACTTTAGCACATCTGGCCCTGTGAGGAAGCTAGACAGGTCTTGAGGTCCATTTCCTAAGTGTAAAAACTGAGGTCAGAGAGGTTCACTAACTTATCTAAGGTCACACAGCTGGTACGTGGGATTCACACCCAGCCTCTCTGACTGTAAAGGTGCCCTCTCCAACTCATGGAAGGAGATGCTGGAGGTGGCCTTGTGCCCTCTTTTCTAGGGTAGTCCACATAAGGCAAAGTTTGTTAGATGACAGCAGATGGCCACCCAGCGTTGTCAGCCCTGCCTCCTGCAGAGCATTCTCTGCAAGTCCTGATCATGGGAAAACAGGTCCCACTTCCTTCCAGGGAATCATATCTGAGCCCTTTCACCTGCTCTTCAAGGTCCCTTGATCTGGGCCCAAATAGCCTTTGCCTCTCCCTCTGCCTCTTCTCATGGACTCTGTGTTACGGACTCCCAGAGGGAGAGGATCATGGTTATGTGATGGTCATGTGATGTTGCAGCCATACTCTGCTGATTGAAACCCTGCTGTCCATCCAGGTCCAGCTCACAGACACTGCCTGTGACAATCCTCACAGCTTCTCCTCACCTCCATCTGGGGGAGCTGCTGGTTCCATGCAGCCTGCCTCCAGAACACGTGTGCACCATCCCATCTCCTCCATCAAGTTGTTTGAGCTTGGTGTTCCCCCAGCCCTAGCCAGTGCCTGACCCCTAGAGGGGGTTCATGAATAGCCTGCACATTAGGTTATCTATCTGCAGTAGGCTGAATAGCAGACTCCCAGATAGCCACATCTGAATGCCCAGGGCCTGTGAAAATGTTATTTATGTGGCACTTAATGTGATTAAGTTAAGAATCCTTAGCTGGAGACATTAACCTGGAATATCTAGGGTTGGGGGTGTGGGCAACGTGATCACCAGACAAGAGACTCAAAGTAAGAAGTTGGAACTATAAGGGTGGAAGCAAGAGTTTGGAATAGTGGGAGGAAGGGGTCACAAGCCAAAGGATGCAGGCAGCCTCTGGAAGCTGGAAAAGTCAAGGAAATGATTCTCTTAGAGCCTCCAGGAGGAACCCATCCTGCCTGACAACGTGACTTTAGTCCAGTGAAACTAATTTCCAACTTCTTCCCTCCAGAACTGTAAAAGAACACATTCATGTTGCTTTATTACGTTGGTGGTAGTTTGTTACAGCAGCAATAGAGAATGAACACTCCGTCTGAACCTGACTCCCGCTGAAATCTCAGACAGCCAAAGCTCCCATCATCGGGAGCCCAGAGTAGCTTTAGACCCACTTCTCAGGGGTCTAACTTGTTTTCGTGGCTAGATCTTTGCAGTTCCCTGGACTATTCACCTCTACCTTTTTCTTACACAGAAGGAGAAATGCCACTCCATTTGTCCCTGGGCCTCAAGACAGCCTTAGCAAGGTTTCCACAAATAACTTATGGATTCTAAGTGCAGGAAAATGCACAACAGAAAATCACCCTTGAACAATATAGGTTTGAATCCACTTATACATGGATCTTTCTCAACACAACGTGGATGGAAAATACAGTATTTTTGGGTTTGGCAGGGGCGACTGAAGCCCTTGGGCACGTACAGATTTGTGGGTCCTGGAAGCAACCCCTCACTGCATGGAGAACATATTCTCAGACAGACACACAGGATCAAAGCACAGGGGAAATGGCAGAACGAGACACAATGCTCATTTTAGGACGTAAAATGTCAAATTCATTTTGCAGCTTTAATATTGTGCATCAATTCTTCACCTGTCATTCGTGTCCTCTTGGAAGCTGAAGGTAAAACGCTTTCTGCACACACTGGTGCTGGTCCCAAGGAAGGTGTCCTCTCCCCTAGAACAGCGGGAGGAGATGCACCTCACCTGGGGAGCTGACGGGGCTGTGTCCCAGGAGTCAAGAGCACTCTAGAAGCAGCGCCTGCCTGTCAACTAAACTTGTAACAACCAGGACAGGGGGAGTTCCGTTCTTTCTACTTAGTAGGAGAAAATGGGGAAGCCCGGTGCCCTTGCCTCTCTGCCCCCTCTTTCAAGGCACAGGTACTTAGGATAACAAGAAAAGTTCTCACATTTGCTTGGTGCTTTTGTTTCCAAATCACTTTTTCTTAGGCCTTATCATAGGAGACCATTAAATATAGTTAAGACCTTATTACCCTCACTCCCAGCCCTACCACAGAAAACGTACGTGAACTTAAAAATCTGTGAGGTTTCCCTTAGCCTCCTGGATACATCTAGGCTGTGTCTGTTTCATCCACACCTTAAGTCCCAATGTGCATGAGTGCTTCACACACCAATCACCTGGTTTCCTCAAATAGGTCTTGCGGCTTCTTTACTTTACTTCATTCTAAAAACAGAAGCCAATCGTCTAAAGTTCAAAAGCAGGGTCGAAAGAAGCAAAGATAATGGCCAGAATCCCACCATCCAGAGGCTACCATTTTTAACATCTTGGTAGATTTCTCTTTGGTTTAGTTTCTTCTCCTCATGCTTTAAAAGTATGCATAGTTGTGTCATATATATAGGCCTTAAAATAATTTAGGTTGTATCACAAGCTTTTCCAAAGGTTTTAAATTTTTCCCATAAAAATCCTTTTTAATGGCAACAATATTGTGCGATATTTCCCATCATTTATTTAAACATTATTCAGTGATTGGGCTGCCAGTCTGTTTATGATAACACTTTGAAGAATATCTTTGAGCATAAACCTTTGCCTGCACTGCAGATTATTTTCACAGGATAGATTCCCAGAAGTGGAATTACTGAATCAAAAGGTATAAACATTTTAAAGGCTCTTAATACAGATTGCCAAATTGCCTTCTAGAAGTTCATCCAATTTACGCTCTTTGCCAGCTGTGTTCATACATGCACACCCCTCGTACTACATCCTGGCCAACCCTGAGTATTACCAGAATTTTTATTTTTAACTAAAGGTATCCCCCTGCTGTTTTATTTTGGATTTCTCTGATAGTCAGTGAAGTTTTTTTTTTTTTTTTTTTTTTTTTTTTTTTTGAGACAGAGTCTTGCTCTGTCACCAGGCTGGAGGAGTATAGTGGTGAGATCTTGGCTCACTGCAATCTCTGCCTCCTGGGTTCAAGCGATCCTCCTGCCTCAGCCTCCCAAGTGGCTTGGACTACAGGTGCACACCACCACACTCAGCTATTTTTTTGTATTTTTAATAGAGATGAGGTTTTACCATGTTGGCCAGGATGGTCTTGATCTCTTGACCTCATGATTCACCCACCTTGGCCTCCCAGAGTGCTGGGATTACAGGGATTACAGGTGTGAGCCACCACACCCGGCCCTCTTTTTTTTTTTTTTTCTTTTGAGGCAGAGTCTCACTCTGTGGCACAGGCTGGAGTGCCGTGGCACAGTGTTGGCTCACTGCAACCTCTGCCTCCCGGTGGAAGTGATTCTCTTGCCTCAGCCTCCCGAGCAGCTGGGATTACAGGCACCCGCCACCCTGCCTGGCTAATTATATTTTTAGTAGAGACAGGCTTTCCCCATGTTGGCCAGGCTGGTCTTGAATGTCTGGCCTCAAGTGATCCGCCCACCTTGGCCTCCCCCAAGTGCTGGGATTACAGGCATGAGACACTGTGCCCAGCTTGGAGGTTGAATTTTTTTCTCACATTTTTTTTTTCTTTCCAAATTTATTTTTTAGGGAATTCCCAATGTATCAATTAGGTTCTTCCTGTTTTCATACTGAGTCATATGAGGTCATTAATAAGGATGTGAGACTATTGTATGCTTGACAATTTTTCCCGGTATTTTATATACATTTCCATTCTGTTTATAATGTATTTTGATAAACAAGCATTTTAAATTTTCTGAGACAGGGTCTCTGTCACCTAAGTTGGAGTGTCATGGCACAATATTGGCTCACTCTAGCCTTAACCTTCCGGCCTTGGGTGATCCTCCCACCTCAGCCTCCCAAATAGCTGGGAATACAGGTGTGTGCAGCACCATGCCTGGCTACTTTTTGTTTGTTTGTTTGTTTTTAGAGATGGGGTTTCACCATGTTGCTCAGGCCAGTCTCGAATTCCTGATCTCAAACAATCCTCCTGCCTCAGCCTCCCAAAGTGCTGGGATTACAGGTGTGAGCCACTGCGCCCACCTTAAATGTTCATATAATGCCAACCTATTCATATTTTCCTTGGTGATTTCCTCTTCTGTAATGGATACTTACAGAGTTTGTTCCATGTGGGATCAGTGGGTCGCATGTGGGTTACCCTTTGACATCTTTGGCTTACCCTCTCCTCTGGGGACACCTTCCACCAACTCCTCCCCTTTCAGCACTGGGAATCTAGATCTCAGCACCTCCTCTGTGCCATTTTCATGGATTCTCTTCTCCATGAATAATCCTTTCCCCTGGGTACATGACTTCTTCTTGCATTTAATGTGGTAGACGCTCTGCTCCACGTCGTTACTGTGGCTTATACACCTGACGTCCTCACCCAGCTGCAAGTGACTTGAAGGGAGGTGTCAAGTCTCAACTTCAAGAGCCTCAGATGGAGTCTGGCATAAAGATCTCAAATCTCTCTATTTGGGAATTGTACTGATCCTGTGTATTAGCTGGGGAAGGTCTCATTATGCCCATTTGATAGTTGAGAATACCAGCGCTCAGAGTGGTTACACGGCTGGCTGAGGGATTGGTGGAACGCACGGATTTGGATCCTTTGTTCTCTATCCTTTATGCTGTGTCTGTCCAAGGAGTGGTGATGGTGGGCATGGAAGGGCAGGATATCAGCATCCCTGCCCTTCAGCCACATACCTCAACAAATGAGGAGGTCCAGGAGCGGGGGCCAGTGTGGCTTCCGCTCTCGGATGCCCTGGATTTTGTTCCCGAGACCTGTCTTCCTGGGCGGAGCACAGCAGCAGCCCAGAGGTGCCTGTGCTTTCAGCACTGCTACCAACTCTGCCCAGTCTCCCTCCCCTACAGGAGATTTCCAGGCTCCAGGGCACAGCCTCCTCCACCCACCGGGGAGCTTTATGCTTGTGGGAGAGTCAATTAGATGGACGCCTGGTACTGTGATCCCTACCGCCAGCCCAAACCCCAAACTAATGAGGCACAACAAAAAACAACTGCTCTGTCTTCTCAAGTTCTATTTTTTATGGGGCCCATAAATTCCAAGAAGAAAAAGTATCCTTGGTGAATGATTTTAATCAAGGGCCTGAGTTCCGAAACAGCATCTTCTCTGTGGTTATAAAAGAATTGTTCTGCCTGCAGTGTAGAGCATTCTGAAGCCCTGGCTGGTCATAGCCTGCAGAGCAGCGAGGAAGGGCAGTGTCTTCGACAGGAAGAGCCAGCTCCTGTTTCCGCTCGACACTTCTGATGTCTACTGCCCATGTGGTTCCTGGTAACCACTGAAACACCTAAATGCCCTAATTGGTGAAAGTAAGGGAGATCTGAGATCAAGTCACTCTGGGAAGAGTCGGTGCTTGGGGATCTTGTATTAGTAAGGGTCTTTTCTATGGGAATTTACATATTAGCCTTTGAAACGGTACTTCCCCCCAGAATCACAATGTAAATCATGGGGGTTACTTTTATATAGTATTTATAGCATTCAAACAGCTTACAATGTATTTCTTTTTTTTTTCCTTCTTTTCTTTTTTTTTTTGAGATGGAGTCTCAGTCTGTCGCCCAGGTTGGAGTGCAATGGCATGACCTCGGCTCACTGCAACCTCCACCTCCCAGGTTCAAGCAATTCTCTGCCTCAGCCTCCCAAGTAGCTGGGATTACAGTCATGTGCCACCATGCCAGGCTAATTTTTGTATTTTTAGTACAGACGGGGCTTCACCAACTTGGCCAGGCTGGTCTTCCTGACCTCATGATCCACCTGCTTTATCCGCCTTGGCCTCCCAAAGTCCTGGTATTACAGGTGTGAGCCACTGCACACGGCCCTATTTTCTTAACTCTTCTTTGTGTGAATCTCATAAAAAACTGGAAGGACAGTTATTAATATTCTCATTTGATTAATCAGAAGACTAAAGATTTGAGAACCTACACAATGCACAGAGAAATGATTTTTAGACAGTAAAGCACTACAGAAGGTGACCAGTGGTCTCACAACTAGTAAACCACAGGTAGGGGACCAAAACCTGGTCAGATGATCCCAGCTCGAGTTCCTCTCCCATGACTCAGATTCAACTGTCTTCTAGGAGAGGCTCCCTGACTGCTCATGGGAGTCACTTGGAAAGTGAGAAATATTTTTGATGTTCAGGCCAACGAAATCAGTATCTCTGGGGGACAGACCTTTGGCATTGTTGGCTTTAAAAGTTCTGGGCACAGTTGCTCACGCCTGTAGTACCAGCACTTTGGGAGGCCAACGCGGGTGGATTGCTTGAGGTTAGCAGTTCCAGACTAGCCTGACCAACATGGTGAAACCCCATCTCTACTAAAAATATAAAAATTAGCTGGGTGTGGTCGTGGGCACCTGTAATCCCAGCTATTTGGGAGGCTGAGGCAGGAGAATCCCTTGAATCTGGGAGGTGGAAATTGTAGTGAGCTGATATCGCGCCTTTGTCATTCCAGCCTGGGTGACAAAGCAAGACTTCATCTCAAAAAAAAAGTTCCTCTGGCAATTCTCAGGGCATATGGTTGAGAACCATTTCCTTGGAGGCCTGGAGATCTTGGGCTGAGATGCCTCTGTATCAGGGATGGGTTCTTTATCTTTAGTATCTTCACTGTTGATCTCAAATCCTGTCTCCAAGGCCCCTTCCATCTCTGATGTCCTGTTCTGGGCAGTAGCTGTTGGTGGCTGCATGTTTCTGAGGTTGACAGGATACAGTTAGTGTCAGCTTTAATGCTGGCTGTTGCTAATGACTCTCTCCTGAAGCCTTCTCCACTCCCAATCATCTTTCCTAAGCCACACACCCAGCAAACTTGCCTTTCAGTGGCCTTTCCTGTCTCAGTCATCTGTCACTTGCATCCTGGAATATCTCTTCTGAAACAGCATGCCACTTTTGTTTGCCCATTTATCTCCTCTCTGGATTTAGCAGAAATGAGTTCAGATTTGCACTGGAGACACACGTGGCCCAGGTTAGGTCACATGAATCACTGTTCTACACCACAGGTGATTTATTGGGTTCACTTACTGAGAATGATACCTTTTCCCTAATTGTGCATTCAAAACAGAAACCCACACATCCTCTTCTTCAATCATGTTTCAGAGATTTGATGCTACAAAACCTACACAACTCTCCTAACTGAAATATCTTCTTTTAAACGAATGTCAAATTTGAGGGCGCCTAATTTTTAATTAGGGTGATTTATGTGTCATTTCAAAAAGGCACATTTCTATCAGCTTTCTGGCATCTCCCACCTGCTTGCTCTTGCCTAACTAATGACACTCGTTAAAGAGGGAAATTTGAGTGCTGCTTCCATGAGAAGGAGGTCTCGCTCTTCAATTAAAGTGAAGGGGAGGCAATGCATGGAGGAATCTGGTGTCTAGGGGATGCAGGTCAGGCCTGGGCCTGGAGCTCAAGTCCAGGGGGCTGGGCCAGGATCTGGACTAGGATAATCAGGCTCTCAAGGGTAAACAGCCTGAAGACATGAAAACGGATGGTGACATCATGAGAATGTAGTCAAGAGCACAGGCTAACAGCTGCAGATCCTTTCTGACGTTAATGGGGGTACTGGAAGGCCTGAGAACTGTGTAAATTAAGCCTGGCAGAGACCAGTCCTGCTGAGGTCTTTGGGCCTCATAAATTGCAGTGTGGACAACCTCATTAAAGAACTGGCATCTTGGGTTCCTACTCGAAATGTAAATCGGGGAGGAGCAGGTCTCGCTACGGATGGCTGCTGGTGGGCTGGGTAAGAAAGCATGGTTCTGGGCAGTGGGAGAGTTAGTTTGAGGCCAAGCCTTGCCACCAGCCCTCTGGGACCATGAGGAAGTCACTTTCTCCCTGGGCCTCAGTTTTCTTGTTTGTAAACCTTCTAAAGCCAATCATTCATAGTTGCCATGGGCTTAGGCTGTTGCGTTAATGGTGTGCCCACAACTCCTACATCAGAACCACACAGGAGCTTCCTGGATCTGACTTCAGTCCCACAGAATCACAGGATATGGGTGGAGGGCCTGGAAAAGCAGGCACCACAGGCTTTCTGAGTGATAGTTGAGTACACCCAAGTCTGAGACCCTCCGGTGCCTGAGAAATGGATCTTTAGTTCCTTCTTCTTGCAGAGGAATCCCAGGACCTTCAGCACCTCTCACTACCCCCACCTCTCATTGCAACGATTTCTTCCTTGGTCCAGGATTCTCAAGAGCGCCTTTCACCCCTCTAGCTTCCATGTCTGTGAATACTCTCACAGGCCCAAGGACCCACTTTGTTTAGTTTGTGTTGATGAGCCCCCTAAGGTGTAGAGAAAATAAAACTAGGTTTAGCCCCCATCTTCTACTAGCTAGTGGTATGAACGCTGACACAGTTTGCAGTTGTCTATAAATTGGGGATGCTACCTAATTTACAAGATTTATGTGAGGATGAAATGAAATCATGTGCACATAAAACAATACATGGGTTCTTACTATGGGCTAATTTCAGAGACTATACCAGCAATGGAGGGTGGATGAGAAGGGGTCAGTGAGGGGGCTACAGAGGCCAGATCTTGGGGCAGATAGAACCTTTGGGTGTCCTCACGCCGCATAGTAGATGTGACGTGCTGCAGGGCCAGATCCTTTCAGCAAAACAATAATGGAAACAAATGCAAGAGTCGTTTCCGGCATAAATAACAGCTGTGAAAAATAATACTTGCAATGATGGGTTTTCAGCATTAGTTGTCTCTGGAGTCAGCTTTCTGAAGCTACCTCCTTTTGGGTCCTAATTCTACCATAAACCTTTGCTGGTTTCCACAGCATTCAACCCAAATCCCAGCTCTGCCATGTGCCATCACATCTTTAGCTAAACATCGGGACTTGCAGTTCCTTACAGCATTTGTGTAACTTTGTTCTGTTGTCCAGAATCATCCTGATCTCAACAATTCCTGCTAACTCAGATGCCACTTTCCCCAACTGCTTGTTCTTCTCTCTTGAAGAAAGACACACGTCTCCCTCTGGGGTGCTCTGGAAATGGTGCATACCTTTGGCTGTGTCTTGCCTCACTTTGTTGGGCATTGATACCTGCATTGCCAGCTTCTCCCACTGAATTCTAAATTCCTTGAGGCAGGGAGTCCGTGTCACTTATTTTATCTCCTCAAGAGTGTCTGTCACATAGCAAGTGCTAATGTGTGTAGTCAAATAGTACAAACCAGATCACCGAGTTTAAGTAGAAGAATGTCGTGAGGTGGGATTTCCTTGCATTCTGCTAGGAATTACTAATTCCTTTGGATTGCACTGCAGAAATCCCACCCACCTTCCCCAGTCTCCATTTCAATCTTTGAGCTTCTATGATGTGCCCAGCACTGGGGTGACAGTAGTAAAGAGCAACATGGCAGGCGCGGTGGCTCACGCCTGTAATCCCAGCACTTTGGGAGGCTGAGGCGGGCAGATCACCTGAGGTCAGGAGTTCAACACCAGCCTGGCCAACATGGCGAAACCCCATCTCTACTAAAAATACAATAAGTAGCCAGGTGTGGCGGCGTGTACCTGTAGTCCCAGCTACTTGGGAGGCTGAGGCAGGGGAATAGCTTGAACCCAGGAGGCAGAGGTTGCAGTGAACCCAGATCACACCACTGCACTCCAGCCTGGGCGACAGAGTGAGACTCCATCTCAAAAAAAAAAAAAAAAAAAAAAAAAGGATGTGCCATCTCTGTGGAGGTGATACATGAGCTGACAGCGAAGGATGAGAGAGAATCAGCCATGAAAAAGGCTGTGGAGGAGCAGAAACTGCAAGGCTGGGGTGCTAAAGCATGTTCCTGATCCAGAAGCAGAGCTGAGGCCAGTACAGCTTAAGAGGGTCACAGATGGTCACAGAGAGTTATGAGGGGTGGCCGTGGAGGGAGGCTGAGGCCCAACCAGGCAGGACCCTGTGGGTTGTGGCAGAGGGCATGGACCTTATTTAAGGAGTTTAGACAAAAGGCTGAAAAACATCTAAGTCTTTAAAAAGATGATTCTGAGTGATTCAGGGAGAATAGATGGAGAGAAAACGGAAGTGGGCAAACCACTTGGCAGGCTGCTGTTGTAACTGACCAAGCAAGTCACGAAGGCAGCTTGAATGAGGCTGGTGATACGGAGATGGAGGGAGGTGAGCCGGTGCGAAGGCAACCCTGACAGGACTGGCAGAGGGCCCGAGGAGATGGTGAGAGAGGACAACATGATGGCACTAAGGTGGGACCAGGGCTGCCTGCTGACATGACAGAGCCTGTGAGGGCTGGCTTCCAACTTCCAATTCCTAGGACAAAGTCAGTCTCCATATAGATTTACTGAGAACCGCCAAGATTCCTGCAGGCCACCCGCAGGAAGGCAGTGTGCGTTTCATTTTTGTGGTCGAGTTCTCCAAAGGAATTAGCAATTTTCTTATTCTTTTGTGTCTCCACAGCCCCTTCATTTTGTTGTGTGATCCTTTCCTAAGGTTTTCCCATTCAACATTTATCTTCATTGCTTTGTTGAAAACACACACCAATAAATTTTTTTGTAATATTATAAATGACCTCTGTGTATGTTTTGCCATTAATCTCCCTGCAAAGTGGTTGCATTTAACCATTCTGCACCATACCCACCCGTAAAATATGTCATTTTCTCCTCTTGTTTTTCAGTAAACAATGCAATTTCAACTGTACCTTGGAGAATTAGTACTAATCACAAACAAATTATAGCTACTACTGAGACTACTGCAGGGACCAGGCTGTAGATTCTGCAGTGGAGAAGCCTGCTTGGAATGAGAGCAAAGGCAAGGAGGGCTCATTCAGAATGAAGGAGTAAAGACAGGAGCACCTGATCATAGGTAGTGGCCCCTTGAGGCATCTCCAATTAAGGGAGCCAGGTGGATTCAGCCCTCTTAAATGTACATAGGAGGTCATCCTGCCCCCATTGGAGCCATGGTAGCCACAGTAGAAGGGCTGGCTACTTGCTAAAGAGACGAGGTAGCCACTGGGTGCTGATGCTGATGTCGGTCACCACAGCAATAGCTTCCACCCTCAGCATTGATTGAGTGCTTGCAATGTTCTAGGTCCTGCACTCAAGGCTTTATTAGCATTATTTTATTTAGGTCTTACAGTAACTCTATGAAGTAATTGCTCACTCATTTTACTGAGAAGGAAAGTGGAATCCAAATATTTGTAAGATCATTCCCGAGGTCATAAGCGTTGGCAGAGCTAGAGTTTTATGTCTGTCTGGCTGAGAAGCCCACACTCTTAGTCAATATGCTAGGCCCACCAGGAGGGAGGACTATGGAGTGCAAGCCAGTGGAGTGCCAGAGAGAATGTGTGCGACAGGCAGGAGGCAGGGCCTGGGCAAGCAAGCCAGCGTCCTGGGGACCCATGGAGGGTGGCGGGCTGGAGGGGGAGGCTGGCCAGGATTTGGGAATGGGATTCCAGTCTCTCAGAGAGCTAGAACATTCAGTGTTTTCAGAGGAATACTGTACCAAGCAGGTACTAAGATAAGGTCCAGAAACCTGAGTATCAGCATTCGGGGTTTGTCCTCACTAGCCAGGCAAAAATGCCTCCTCCATCAGAGGTTGTTGGGGCCAAATGAGATAATTGTGGAAAGTACTTTGTAAACCATCTAGAGCTAGTGAATGATTAAGATTTTATTTTAATATTAACCATCTGACATTTATACACAATATCACTAAACCCGTAAGAGGCTTCCACACCTCCGTCTTTACTGAAATGCTACCTTCTCACCAAAGCCTTCCCTGGTGACTTTATCTAAAATTTCTCCCCGGCCCCTTACCCAAATCACAGATGCTTCGTCTTTCCTTTCCTTGCTACCTATATAATGGGGCAATATACACTTTCCTTATTAGTGTTGATGGTAGTCTGTCTCCCTGACTAGCCCTTGGGGGATGGAGAACTTAGTATATGTTTCACCGCTGAATCCCAGTGCCCAGAACAACACCCAGCACCTGGGAGTCTCAATAAAAGTTTCTTGAAAGAATAGGTGAATAATGCTTTTTAATAAATAATTCTGGGCAGTGGATTCAGAAGCAGGGTTTATGCTTTGTTCATAATATAAAATTGGTATTTCAGAGGGTTTCAACATAGCCCCAACTCCCGTGGCTACAAAGCTGGCTCTGTTCATATAAAAAGCAAATCATGTAGAAGGCTCATTGCAGTGATTGTGGCTTTCTCTGTGGCTAAAGACCTTGCTCAGTGCTGCCAACTCCATCCAGGATGACAGCTGCCCACTCATACCTGCAATGGGGCACGGACTGGGAAGCTGATGAAGTTGCAACTGGCATGGGCTTCTGGGTGCCACCATACATAGAGAGTGATGGCTGATTCCCAGTGAGTAGTGAGGGGCTGGGAGACAGTGAGAAAGGGCTTCCCGCTGGGCACAATGGCAGTGAGCTGTGATTGTCCCTCTGCATTCCAGCCTGGGCAACACAGCAAGACTCCATCTCTTAAAAAAAAGTGCATCCCATTCTAGGCACAAAGCCAAGGGAGAAACAGGCTCCAAGCTAGCAGTGTGCAGTGGATGGGTCATCCTTCCAGCCAGGGGCAAGAGGAAGCAGGGTTTCCTTGGAGGAAATGGAAGGAGCTTTGGTGTTATCAAATTTGATAGGCACAGTCCAGGCAAAGAAATCTGGAAAGGGGTCGGGTCTCCTATGAAAAGATCAAGGTCACTTGCTTTGGCTAGGAGTCAAGAACCTCTCTGTAGTTTTTAGTTCTTTTCTAAGCCATTCGTGTTAAGGTCTGAATGTCTCAGACCCACAAGACTGGGAAAAACCTACTGAAGAAGGAAAACTGGATGATAGGCAGGCAGGAAGGATAAATAACAACAACTAAAATATGTATCAGGCATTTTCCATATGTATTATCTTTCACTTGATTACTTCAATGAATATGACTGAAATATACAAGAAGATGACTGATGTAGTATGGCTACTATCAAAACATAGAAAATAACAAGTATTGGCAAGGATATAGAGAAACTGCGACCCTCATGTGTTGTTGGTGGGAAGGTAAAATGGTGTGGCTGCTATGGAAAACAATATAGCTGTTCCTAAATTCAGCTCTGAAAAGGAAGTAAATTCTGACACATGCTTCAACGTGGATGAACCTTGAAGACACTATGCTAAGTGAAATAAGCCAGTTTCAAAAAGATAAATGTACGATTTCATTTACATGAGGTACCTTGCCTAGTGAAATCCATAGAGACAGCAGGTAGAATGGTGGTTATGGAGACTGGGGAGAGGGAGGAATAGGAAGCTGTTTAATGGGTATGGAATTTCAGTTTGGGAAGATTAAAACGTTCTGAAAATTGGTTCCACAGCAATGTTGAATATACTTAACCACTACTGAACTGTACAAGTAGATATGGTTAAGATGCTAAATTTTATGTTATATTTTTGATTATACTGGCCTTGAAAATAAGCCCTAATGAAGACTGCAGGACAGGAAGAAGTCAGTGTGGCCTACTGAGAAAAGCCTGTGGCTGAGGCCCTGAGCGAAGTTCAGGCTCTTCTCTTCTTCTTTTAAATCTCTCTTCTGTTTGGTTTCCAGTGGAATATACTGGTGGGTGAGGCACTGGATATAGCTGGAACTACACTGGCCTGGCAGTGACGAAGCCTCTGAGCTAACCTGACACTACTGGGTGCTGAGTGATCTCTTTTTTTAATTTTTTAATTTTTATTTATTTTTTTAGACAGGGTCTCACTCTGTCATCCAGGTTGGAGTGCAGTGGCGCAATCATGGCTCACTGCAGCTTCAACCTCCTGGGCTCACGTGATCCTCCCATCTCAGTCTCCCAACTAGCCTGGACCACAGGTGTGTGCCAGTGCATCTGGCTAAGTAAAAAAAAAAAAAAAATTTGTCGAGACGGGGTCTCCGTATTTTGCCTAGGCTGGTCTCGAACTCCTGGGCTGAAGCAATCCTTCTGTTTTAGCCTCTCAAAGTGTTGAGATGATAGGCGTGACCCACCACACCAGGCCACCTGAGTGATCTTAAACCTGGCATTGGTCTCTCTCAGCCTCAGTCTGCTTATCTGTGAAATGATGGGGTTGGACCAGGTGAGCTCTGAGGGCTGTTTCTCCCCATGCTGTGGGTCAAGGTCTCAGCTAGCAGCAGGGAACCATGGAGATGAGTTTCCATGCATAGGATGAAGATGTTATGGGAGGGTCTGGTAATGGTGATAAATGTGGATGACAATTTGGAAACCACCACGTGACTTTTGAGGCTAGATCATAAAAACTGGGCAGCTCTCACCTTGCTCATGGATACATTTGGCCTTGGAGCCTGGAGCATGCATGTAAGAAGTTTGGCTCCCTCAAGGCTGTCACGCTGGGGAGCTCACGTGTAGGCACTCTGGCGGTAGTCCCAGCTGAGCTCAGCCCTCCTGCCATCTTTTCCAAGGCAGCAGACATGCAAACAAAGCCATCCTGGAGCCCACACACCATTTGATCTGCCAGCTGAATCCAACACATGACCTGTCAATGCCATGTGGCATGAAAAAGTTACCTGCCCGCATTCTTGTCCTACACAATTGTGAAAAATGATAAAATGGTGGTTAAGCTACGATGCTCTGGAGTATTTGTTGCTCAGAAATAGAAAACTGGGATGTCTGAATGATAGCCACGCAGAGGAGTGTCCAGCCAGGGGGCAAAGGAAGGCTCTAGGAAAGAGACAACACTTGAGTTATCCTCCACGAGTGGGAGAGCGTTCTCAACCAAAGAGAAAAGATAAGGGGCTCCAGGGACAGAGGATGGCATGCTCAGGGAACAGTGACTTCTCTGTGTGACTTTAGCATGAGCTGTGTCAACTGATGATCAGATTAAAACATTTTATTAGATGGATGCAAAAACTATTTCAGTTTTTGCCATTACTTTTACTTGTGGTGGCAGAAACTGAAATAGCTTTTGGACCAACCTAACAGCTTCATCAAATTAGCAAAGATTTAAAAATAATACCCAGGCCTGGCATGGTGGCTCAGACCTATAATCCCAGCACTTTGGAAGTCCAAGGTGGGCAGATAGTTTGTGCCCAGGAGTTCAAGACCAACCTGGGCAACATGGTGAAATCTTGTCTCTACTTAAAATACAAAAAATTAGCTGGAGATGGTGTCACACGCCTGTAGTTCCAGCTACCTGGGAGGCTGAGGTGGGAGGATCACCTGAGCTTGGGGGCTCCTCAGGAGGTTGAGGCTGCAGTAAGTCATGATCTCAGCATTGTACTCCAGCCTGGGTGACTGGGTGTGAGACCCTGTCTTAATTTAAAAAAAAAATTAATAAATAAAAATAATACTCAGTCCTAGCAAGGATGTAGTGAGTTAGGCCCTCATATACTGCTGGTGAGAATGTGAACTGGGAGAATTTTTCTAGAAAAGTTTTGCAGCATGTTTTAAGAACCTTGAAAACTTTGTTCCGACCTTTAAACCCTGAAGTTCCACTTCTAGGAAACTTCCTTGAGGAAATAGAGTTATCAGATACTTAGATCCAAAAAAACTCATAGCAAATTATATCATGAAAATGAAAACAAAGAAACGAGATCCCCAGAGACAGGGAAACAGTAATAAAAGCTTGCACCCCTGTATCACACAGAGGTGTTTTTGAAGAACTTTTACTAACATGAGAAAATTTTCATGATAAATTAACTAAAAAGAAAACCAACCAAACAAAAAAACCCGATGCACCTATATCTAAGACTGTTGGAAGAGCACAGCAAAATCCATTTATATACACAGAAAGGAAAACTAGAAAGAACAGATGTCAAATTGTTAACCACAGTTACCTCTGCGGTAGAGAATTATGAATGCTTTGAGTTCTCTTTCCCAAACCTTTCTGAATTTCTGTGTTCTGTAATGGACAGACATAACTTTTACAATCAATAAAAGCAAGGAAAGTTCTCTGAAAGAAGAGTAAGTGAGTCAGTCCTTCTCTTTCCTTCCTAGGCTGATGCTTACATTCTGAGGACCCCAATTCACCCCGTTTCTATTTCAATGCATGACCTGTATTTCTGTTCACAAAACTCTTCCAAGCCCTTTCATGTCCACTATCTCATTAGTTTCTCTCAATCAATCCAGGAGGCAGGCAGGGTGAGGATTGCATCTATTTTCAGAGGGGAAAAAAAAATCCGCAGAAAGGTACCAGTTGAATGCAGTCTGCTTTATTTTCAGAGATCCACATTTCATTCACACCCCTGACCCACTCCCCAGAGTCTCCTGCAGAATCAGGGCTGGTCCAAGTGTGGACAGCCATGGGGATGGGAGAGGAACCTTACCCAGGTCTGGGCCACCAAGCCTCAGGGCCACCATTCCCAAATGCCTGCCATGCGGCGGTGAGATTTCTGAATCACACTGTAAACCCGTATTTCTGACAGAGGCACAAATTGCTGGTTCTTACAGCAGTGTATCTCAACATCTGATTTCCATTGACGTTAAATTAACAAATCAACTAAACACCAATATGTTTTATGTCCCGTCTTATGCCAGATTTATGGTGATCCAGTCATGACACAATACAGAAGTTTGGATAGACTGGCTCAGGGGTAAACCATAAACTATTCACTGCGTCCATTTCAGTGGCTGGACCAGGAAGAAATTCCTGTGTCCATCTGTCAGAGGCTCTGAACCGGGAGGAGGAGATAAATGAAGCACAGACAGCTGACCAGCCAGGCAGTCCCCCAGAGCTGCCATTCACTCTGCAGCACGATTCCTGGGTCTTCATTCCAATCAGTGGGACAATTTCACTCATAAATCCTCACCCTGATGGTCAGATGTGGTCTCTATCTGCTTTCCTGACCTCACTTGTCTTCCTTAAAGAGCAGCGACTCAGAATAACGAAGATCTTTATTTGCATAGCACTCTCCATTTTTTGAAGTTTGATATACATGATTTCAGTGAATCCTGAAAACAACCCTGTGACATGGAACTGCCACCTCCATTTATAGATGAGGAAACCGCTCAAGGTCACATGGATGGTAAGAGGTAGAGAGGAACTAGAACCATGGTCTCCCCGGCTGCCAGTCCAGGGCTCTTCCTAGCACATTCTAAGAGTGAGGTCTCTGACCCTGCCTGAGGAGAGAGATCCTGACCATTCCTCTGAAACTCTGACACCCTCTTTCTGCCTAGAATCTGGTTTTCCAGGTGGGCTACTGAGCTGGTAGAGGAGATCAACCAACTCATTTTCATGAGCACTTGGAGAAACTCTGCACAGGACCACTAAAGGTTGTCCTTTGGTTTGGATGGGGTGGGGTGTGAATGATCAGGGAGTGGCAGGGCTTATGCTCTGAGCTGCCGGGGGTAGTCTGTAGCTGAGATCTTGGTCTCTTTCATAGAGGACATAAGGGAGATTTAGCTCCAACTTTTTATCCTCAAACAAAGAATCTGGGAAACCTGTCTCCTTTCACTTCTTTTTAATTATAAAATAACTGGCCGTATAGTCCAATCCATTCATAAGATGCAGGGGCTATTTTGGCAGTGAAATGATATGATAGAGAGGCATTAGGTGGGGACTTTTACCTCCATTGCCTTTCATGCTCCAGCCAGGGAATAATGACTGCTCAGTAAATAAGCAGCTGCCGATCTAGCTCTTTTCTTCTGAAGAAAGTGCCTTTCAGGAGGCACAGATAACCTTTGCAACTGTAACTGGGATTTACTTTAAGGAAGCAGTTCTCAAACTTTAGCGTGCATCGAAGTCATGCTTCTTAACACCTCCAGTGTTTCTGACTCTGTAGATCTAGGGTAGAGCTTGATAATTTGCATTTTTAATTATGCAAATTACATTGGTGCTGGTTCTGGGACTGCACCTTAAGAAGCTCTGCTGTAAGGGTTTTGCTGCAAGGGACAGCTGTAGGGGTTTGCTGTGTCTTATTAAAGCCTTTCCCATCAACTTGATGTGGGCTGAGAACTGGTCTTCAAGGACAATGGGGGTGAAGGAGTTGCTTCTTCTCAGAGGCAATATGATCTGTGTCAGGCTGGGCAGGGGGTGGAATGCATGAGTTGTAGGATTCTGCCCCCACCCTAGTGAGCCCAAGTTGCTGCATCTCTCCTAGGTTGACTTGGCACACTCGACCCAGCCAGATGGTCCCCCAGGGTGGTCCATCTGGATCTGCTTATGAGAACGAATGAACTGTGTCTGTAAAGTGCTGGCAGCTCTCTGGAGAGGGCATCTTAGTGCAATTACCGTAATAATGAATGCTTTCTGTTCATTTGGTATGTGTGCATCCTTGGGAAACCCAGGGGCTCAGCTCATTAGGACTCTACAACTTGGACAGTCAGGTTGGTAGGAAGCAAGGTAAGGAGCTGGCCTTGTATCAATAGTGTCATTCTATGTTTAAAAAGCCAAAGCTCGGAAATACCAATTCACAAGGTCAGTTGGGCCATTTTGGTTAGCTAGTGAATAGCAGGACCAGGGCAGGACACTGGTTCTTCACAGGACAGCAACAAATGCTAACAGCTCATATGGTAAGCATCACAGTTTAGGAAACACTTTGACACATATTATGAAATATAAACTTTCTAATAGTCCTGTGAGGTAGAGATGAAGTCGGTTTGGTTCTTGTGCAGATCACATAGAAGGAATGAGACAGAAGTGAAGGCAGCTCACATTCTGCTATTTACAGCTCCCACTGTAAGGACAGACTCCTATTCAATGCTCTATTATGTCACCAGTGTTCACTGAGTACTTTCCATTAAAGGCACCCAGATTCAATCAGGACCTTTCAGTGGCTCTGAAGACAGGCTGTCTGAGTTTAACTCTTGGCTTCATCACACACTTGCTCTGTAAGCTTGGGCAAGTGGTTTACCCTAAGACTCAGTTTCTCGAATGTATCATGGGGATAATAGAGCACCGTCTTCATGTGGCCTTTGTGAAGAGCAAATGAATGAGTGTCCATCAGGTTCTTAGTGGTGCCTTATACAGAGTAAGGCTTGATGAATGTTGCCTGCTTTGCTAGCTCAGTCCCCGCTCCAGGTGAAATGGGTTGCAGGGCTGCCTTCTCCACTGCTCAGGGAAGACAGTAGAGTCTGCCTTATTCTATGGGCTTGCTGGGCCCTAATTACTGAGAAGCAGTGGTTTCCCTGGGCTGTGGTGTGGCCTGCCCCTTTGTTCTTGACCCTGCTCTGACTGGTGTTCTTGACAATAGGCTGGGTTTTGGCCTGTGTTTGTTTGTGGCCTCATCAGGGGAAAGTCATTTCAAACTGCTTGTTTGTGATTGTTGCCTCGTAGGCTGAGATTCATGGGGCAACACTGGCTTAATAGTCCATTACCAGTCACAGTGGGGAAATCAGAGTGCATTATGCTAAGGCAATTGGCATGGCGTCTACCAGGGTAGGGGGCAATGGCTGAAGAGAGACGTTCATCTAGACACAAAACAACTCTGCTTCCAGGAAGCAGGGAACCTCTGCACCTGGGCTGTTTTAAATCCTCTAGTGCAAAAATCAGAGCAGCCTGCTCTGGCTGAAGGCCTCCCCTTTCATTATTTCCAGCTCCAGAGGAGCACCTTGCAGGTGGTACAAAGGATGTGCAGAGTGGTCAGGTGATAGCTTATAGGGAGGAGCCATGTGAGCTGGGAAAGGGATGGAGATGTGATTTACACACTCAGCCCTGCTCAGGGAAGAGCAGCCTGCAACGTACAGCACGACTGTGGGGAAGACTCCAAGCTGGATGAGTAGAATCAGCACCTGCTGCATCCCTGTCATCATGGCTACAGTGAGGGCTGGTCAGGAGACACCTGGCTGGGAAGTTCAGCCTGGGCAAGGCAGGAATCACTGAAAGAGGAGTGCTACCCACTCAAGGTAGAGGGAGGCAGCCCAGAGCCTGGAGAGCAATAGATAATCAGCAAAAACATCTCCAGCAAGCAGGGCTGATAAACAGCTGCTCTCAGGGCGAAGGCTTGGGCAACTGGCTTAGTCTTTCCAAGTCTTATTTTTTGTATCTGTAAAATGGGCATAAGTAATCCCTGTCCTGTCTATCCTACGGGGCTTCTGGGATCAGAACTATCCTGACACATAACTCCAGAGCATTCTGTGTGAGTCTATTGGGTCTGGTTGAAGTGATAAGACGGAAGCCACAAAGTCTTGTGCATCTGAAGGAACTGGGCGATTGTAAGTGACTGTAATATTTTATCCTGCATGCTGGATGAGAATGGCTTTGGCCCACCAGACATTTGTTGTGGCCAGAGAAAGGCTAGTGGCCCCTTGGTGATCTCGATCGCCATTGGTTCTGGAGAAGGGACTGGCAGATGTGAGATCCTGGGAAGAACTTTCCATTGAGCTGAGCGCCTGAGTCAGCCTGTCCCACAGGGACAGCTGCCACTGGCTCCGGTCTTGCTTGGTTTCTTTTGGCTCTCAGGGGCCTTCTAGGCTTCTCAATGGTTCTGTGTTTCCACACCAGAACCTCCTGAGTACCTGCTGTAGAGTAAACTCAGGAATGACAGAGTACCAAGAAACCAGCAGTGACCACCTACGGAGCACCTGCTCAGAGGCAGTCACTGAGCAAGTCACACTGGACCCACTGTATGTCATTTTATCCTCCCACCAACCCTGTGAGTAGGTATTATCATCTTTGTTTAACAGATAAAGAAACTCAGACTCGGAGAGGTTAAGTGACCTGTCCAAGGTTGCAGGGCCAAATTTGAACTATAGCTTGCCTGCTCCTGAGTATCAGGAACTTCTGCTACATATGTATCTCCCAAACTGTTTTCTGCAAAACACTGGTTCTGGGAACTGTTTTTGGTGCTTCATGAAAAGATTATTTTGTGGGAATAAGTTTGGAAAGGCTGTATATTCTATTTTACTCTTGGAGATTCATATTGTACATTAGCAAATTAAAGTCTCCAAGAAATCCTGCATTGGAGAAATTTGGGCAACATTAAAAAACCCAACATTCATTGCTCGCATTTGAACATGGGACACTTTTTCACCCCAACAGGGTTGGGAAATACTGAGTTATATTGTGGCTTTTATTTGGAATTCACATATAGAGTTATTAAAGATAGATGAAAAATACTTCTTTTGAGATCGTACATTTTTGTGGGGGGTGAAGATATTTGTGAAACTAAGCAGAGATGTATGGAAGCTTAGAGAGAGGACTGGCTCATTTTCCCTGAAGGCTTTACAAGGCAGTGATACTTGGGCTGGGCCATGACAGGTAAGCAGGGATCACCCGATAATGACAGAGGGGAGGCATCCCAGAAAAAAGCCTGAACTGCATGTGTCAGTCCTCCTCCCTTCACTCTCCAGGGACCAGCCCTCTGCCCAGAGTTCCTGCATCCTGGGGGCCACTTCTGAACCAGACAGTGACCACTCCAGCCATCACAGATCGAGTCAGGGGCAACCAATTACTAGGCTGGCCACACCTGTGACTTGTGTGGTCCCTCCTTAACAGATAGACTGGAGCAATCGGATTCTCAGCTTGAGAAATCTGATCAAATACCTGGAAAGACTTGCTGATTTATGGTGATGATTGCAGCTGCAAAGACTTGGAGTAAGACTGGCGAGGCTAAGGTGGGTCAGGTGTAATTTGGTTAGCTCCGTGGGAGGCTGGTGGTAGGGTAGGAGAGGAAGACCCAGACTCCTAAGCAGAGTACCCCAGTTGGAAGAAGAAGCACCAGAGAGAGACGTGGCACTCAACTGGGGCTGAGTCAGGTGAAGAGCAGAATGTTGGCTTTAAGATCCCAAAACTCTCCTGTTGGATCTTGTCCCTGCAGCTCCAAGTATGCGGAACCTTCTCAGCTCTGGCCACAGTGAAGCCAATCCTATCGTCAGCCCTAGCCCTGGCAGCCATTCTCTCTCTCTCCGGCTGCCCCGGCATAAGGAGTAGTAAATGATGACCATCTTGGAGCAGGGAGCTGCTGCATCCTGGACAGGCTGCCGGGCTAGGAGTTGGCCATCTGCGCTCTGCTTCAAGTTGTGCTACCGATTAGCCACATCACTTCACATCTGTGCTGTGCCCTCACCATTACTGCTAAACTGGTGACCATAAAAATTGTGGGGAAGAGCACATGAGATGTGTGTGTGTGAAAGCCCTTTGTAAACTGTCAGGAGTGGCATAGATTTATTCCTGTTATTCGTTGTGGAAATGTATGTAGGGAGGACAGGCAGAGATGTCTTTAAAAGCTGTGTGGGGCTTGCAATACTTGGGGGAGACAAGCAGTCTGGTCCCCAGCTACTAGGGCCACGTGGTCACAAAAGAAGTGCCCTCTCTGGGCCGTGACTCGAGGTCCTCCCCAACCTTGCCCTCCTACATCACCCGCAGAATGTCCCAGGCCTGCCTGGTGGCCGTGGTGAGTATGCTAAAGCAAAGATACAGAGGACAGAATCTCAAGGCTCAGGGGACTTTTAGACATGCAACATTCAATTATCTGGGAAAATAGAGGTCCAGAGAGGTTATGTGATATTGTGATGTTGATTGATTAATCAGTGGTCAGCGAGCAGGCACTTCCAGATCCATCTGCAGAGGAGCTGCCACAAGACACCTAGGCTGTGGTGGAGAGAGGCAGAAGAGGTCAGAGGATGGATGCTGTGGGGTAGTGAGGAAGAAGAACGTTTCTGGGAAGTGGGCAGAGTCCAGAAAGGGCTGGGGGATGGGAGTGAAACTGCCTTTGCAAAACTCATAACTGATAAAATTGTGACAGTGAAAGAGATCTGACCAGACCGACTCCATTTTGCTTCTAACCTCCAAGTTGTCATTGTTCATTCCTGGGTGTAGGCCGAACTAACTTCAGGAAGAACTCAGTTTGTAGTTTAACTTTGAAACAAAGATGATTATAGCCCCTTCCCAAAACAAACCTCCTTGCCTGGAGACCAGGCTCCCTTTGTAGGACTGACAAACTAGCCATAAGATGAGAAATGACGGTTTAGGAGTCACACAGCTGGAGGCTGCAAGATTCTGAACCTCCTCAAATTGCTCCTGGGGGATAACATCACTATTGTAAAACCTAAAATCAATGCTTGAGATATTTTGCAGACCTTGTACTCAGTGGATCATCTGTCACCACCCAGATCAGTAAACTGGCCCATCTGTTCTTGTGGCCCCCATTCAGGAACTTACTCAGCACAAGAGGACAGCTTTGATTTCCTATGATTTCATCTCCTACCAAGCCAATCAGCACTCCTAACTCATTGGCCCCCTACTCACCAAATTATCCTTAAAAACTCTGATCTCTGAATTCTTGGGGAGACTGATTTGCATAATAATGAAACTAGGGTCTCCCACACAGTTGGCTCTGCATGAATCAAACTCTCTTTTATAATACTCCTATCTTGATAAATTAGCTCTGTCTAGGCAGAGGGCAAGGAGAACTCCTTAAGTGGTTACAGGACCTCTCATTTGTCATCCCCATTGGCTTGAGGCCCACCCTCATTGCCTAATATGATTTGGTTGTGTCCCCACCCAAATCTCGTCTTGAATTATAGGTCCCATAATCCTCACATGTCATGGGAGGGACGCGGTGGGAGATGATTGAATCATGAGGGCAGTTACTCCCATGCTGTTCTTGTAATAGTGAGTTCTCACAAGACCTGATGGTTTTATAAAGGCCTTTTAACCCTTTTCTCTGCACTTCTCTCTCCTGCCACCATGTGAAGAAGGACATGTTTGCTTTACCTTCCGCCATGACTGTAAGTTCCTGAGGCCTCTCCAGCCATGCAGAAATGTGAGTCAATTAAATCTCTTTACTTTATAAATTACCCAGTTTTGGGCAGTTCTGTATAGCAGTCTGAGAACAGACTAATACACTGGCCCTTTCATGCTAAGTTTATCTGGAATAATGTGTACACTCCTGTCTCAGAGGCTGTGGATGCTAAGTGGGAATGAACCTGACCCATTCTTCATTTAGCAGATGAGGAATTTGAGGTCCAGAAAGGAAACAGGACCAGTCCAGATTCCCCCTGATGTTAGTGGCTGCCTTGGCCCTCAGGCCAGTGTCCTCTGAGTCCTACCTGGCTCATTCCCCTTCCTCCATCCCCATGTCCTCCAACAGGCCCTGCCTGTGCTTAGAAGAGCTGCAGCATTGGTCATGTGCTGCTCCAAGGGAAGGTAATGAGCTTGATGCATTGTTCCTTCCCATCAATCAGTCACCTTTTTTTTTTTTTCACTTTTTGTGTATTTACATTTGCAATTACCCCAATTTTCAGGGAAGAGAGAAAAAAATGACATGATTAAACAAAAGAATCATCTCTGAAATTTTCCAACCTGAGAACACAGAGCTTTCATTGCTTTGCCAAGTCTGGGTCTGGCTCCATGCATGGCAAACTTCCATCTCTAGAAGGCAGAGGGCAGGGAATTTATAAGGTGGTGTACAGCTAAAGTTTGCCTCTGTCTGTACACCAGGGAGAGGTGTTTTGTTCACTACACACTTGTATTAAGCTGTAAATGACCCAAAGGCAGTCTGTTGAGGTTTCAATATTTTCTGATGGAGAAGGTCATGATGAAGTGAGGGTCTAAAAAAAAGCATTTATTGAAGGTTTCCTATTAGGCTGAACCAGAAGAAACTGGTGACATTGTACTGTTCTGGGCACACAAAAATGGCAATTTCATATGATTCAACCCAATGCATTCAGACTCTGTTGAATTCTTCATGGACATCCCATAAGGAAAACCTTAGTACTTCCTTTTGCCTGACTAGGATGTTGAGACTCAAAGGTAGGAAGATAAATGGACGTAGCTGACACTATTAACAAAGGACAGCCTTTGGTCCCTATGCACAAGAGAGCCTCTGCTCTGGGCATTTCTATCATGTGACAGCTCAAATGCACCAGATCAGCCTTTCACTGGCCTTTATAGCTTTTGTATGACCTTCAGTGTTGTCTCATGTGGTGGCCACAAGGTCTTTCAGAATTTTACTTCTCTGTCTGTAGGGCCATGAAAAGACTGCAGACATGTCTGAGGGAGGCAGAATGTTCCAGAGAGACCAACTGTGACTATTTCCTGTCCTGGCTCCTCACAGAGTCTGCCCCTGTCTTAGGTGGCCCTGTGATCTCTGTGCTGTGCGACCCCTTCCTGGCTGTGATCAAAGGGCATGCTTACACAAGCTGGCCAACAACCCGAGACGCATGTATCCTTGCTCAAAAGCCAGATCTGGGCCAATTAGATTCCTTTCTTCAGAATTCGAGACTGGGATAGTGCTGGGTGGCTGTGAGGGCTGAGCTGAATGGCCCTGGGGTGGATTTGGGGCCAAGGTGGCCCTTCTGAGCCATGCTCGTCAGAGAAGGCAGGAGAGCAGGGCAGCATCCAACAGAATCTGGGCATCGTGCACCAGAGACCATGCTTCTTCATCCTTCTCCTCAACGTCCCAGTTTTAAAGAGAGAGAGAGCAGCTAAAACCCAGAGGCTTTGGTATTATACCTCATACCTAAGAGATGCTCTCGCCTCTCTTGAGGAGTAAGATGAAGAGCTACTTTCCTGGCACATGTAGCTTTATGGTTCCAGTCCCAGGCCATGACTACTCTTGGCACGTGCCCACTTTTCTTTGTGACAGGAATGGGTATCTGATGCCTTCCCTAGCAACTCATTGGTTTCCAAGGCCTTTGGTCAACTCATGAGCATTTAGCTACTTCGCAGTTGAGTGGAGATTAACCTCTTCCATTTGTATGGAGCATTCACAGATGAGATGTCTCTTGCTTCTATAGCACCCCTGCAAAGAAGGCATGGTGGGCATCCTGATTCTCCTGTTTTCATCTGGGAAAACAAAGTCATGCAATACTGGGCCTAAAACCCAGATCCCCAGATTCCCAGTCTGGTGCTGTTTTTCTGTAATTTCTCTGGTTCTCAGGTCACTTTCTACTGGGGTAAGGGTAATTCCTGAGTTTCTAAGCCCAAGACTTTCAGTCCATCCTAGCCTATGCTTCCCCCCTAAAACACACACCACATACACACCCACCACACACAGACACAGACACACACACACCCCACTTGTCCTTGAAGGTCTCTGCAAAGCATATCCTTATGCCACTATCCCCACCCCTCAGCTGAGGCATGTTGCCCAATGGGCCCTAGCACACTGGAAGGGAAAGACTTTTAGCTACAGGAAGCAGTTCTGCTGATTCAATCCCATCTAATTAAAAGTCACTGAACTGTTAGACGTGCTGCTTTTTAGATTAGGCGTTAAAATGTAAAACCCTGAACTCTCCAGACTCTTTCCTGCTTGCTCCACACTCTGCCCATTTCCTCACATTTGCCCGACATTGCTGGAGAGCTTAACTCCAATGGTTAGACTACCCTGAGTTAGGATATACAAACGCAGAGCTGACAGGGACACCTAAGACTCTCTGGCTCACCTAGGCTCCTCCGAGTAGCATGCTGGAGCCAACTGTATGCCTCTTTTCTTAATTCCACATCCAGTGACCTCACAGTGGTATCTTATAATCTGCCATCATGGGGATCTTTACACTACAGAAATTGGCAAATGGTAAAATCAAGGCTCCTTCCTGAAGAGCCACTTGTTAGACACCTGCCAACACACCACTGCCCAGGCCCCCGGAGGTCCAAGGAGCCTCCATGGGAGTGTGGGTGGAATCTGAAGGCCCCTCCATCCTGATGCAGCCTGGGCCACTCTGATTGTGTCTGTTCCACAGAGTAATAATAGCTGACCATTCCTGAAGTCTATATATGTGCCAGGTTGTGTGCTAATACTTTGCAAGTATTAACTCATTTTATCTCCTTAAAACCCTAAGAGTAAATAGTATTATTAACTTGTTTTTTGCAGATAAGGAAAATGAAGCTCAGAGGTTACATAACTTACCCTAGCTTACACGGCTATTGAGGGTGGTACCTGGATTTGAATTCAGGCAGTCTGACTCTTAACCCACATTCTTAACCTCTACGCTATATTCCTTCTCCACATCAGATTTAATTCGGAAAAAAAAGCCCCATGTAAGAAACTATTAGAAAATTAAGTAATAGTCTCACTACAGTACAATGGAGTGCCCTGAGTGTTCCCTTCTCCACACTTTGCTGCCTTTGGTTCTAGAATTTCGTAGAAGCTGCTTACTCAGAGTCAGCTCAATTAACAAAGAGGTATCTTTCAGAAACCTCAAACTTGTTCCACTCCCCCCTGATTTTGGGATGGGAGACTGAGCAGACCCACTGGGGTGGCAGAGTCACTCAATCACACTGAAATGACATCCAAATAAATAAAGAAACTCAAGCGCGCCATCTGGGCCCTGCACACAGCCAGGGCTCTTGCATGGCTGCAGGCGCCATTTATTCTGAGCTGTCTCGGACAGAGAAGGAGACACCTGAGTTCAGCCAGAGTTAAAGAATTCTCCAGGTTCCTGGGCATGAGCGGAACCGGCAGTGGCTGAAGCTTCCCCATCCAGCCTCGGATGGCTCCACATCTTCAAAGACCCGCAAGTCCCATCCTCTGGAGCTTCAGCCACAACAAACTACTAGTAGTTTGTGAGTAAGCCACAAGCTTTCCCCCGCCCACACTCCCCATCAAATTGAGTGCAAAGATTCAACCAGGCCATGGCACTCACTTCTGCTCTTATACATTAGCTATAACTATATACGCAGATGCTAGTTAGTTCTTTGCCCTCATCTCCCTCTCACAACCACTATCACTGTCCCTGCCATCTGGAACACCGTGCATATCTCTCTGTCCTAGTTTTCTCCCCCCGCTGGCAGGGCCCGGCTTACGCTGTTCTTTGAAGACATCTATCTGTGACTCTTCCAGGGAGAAGTGGGCTCTTTATTCCTTGACACATCACATCACACCACTGCTTCTAGCTTCTAGAAAGTCCAATTATATTATTCCTGAAATCTCAGCAGTCATGGCAAACTTTCACGGCAGATGCCTTGCTATTTAGGGTCAAACCACAGCCAGAGATAATTCCCGTTCTGTCCTGGCCATAGCGGGGGTGCTGTGGCAAACCCGAGGCCTCATCTCCCCCGACCTGTCTGTCCATAGGATTATTCCTGGTCTCCCAGGTGGGCTTTGACCCAGCATCTCTTTCAAGTCAGTGCTCCCCTGCAGAATCTGCAGGCTGATTTTGCAGGAGGTAGGGGCTCTGAGTTAAGCTATGAACTTCATGGAGGGGTAGGAAGAAAGGGTTATTTCCTTGCATATAGTAGATGAGAATGTATCTCAAAAACTATACTCTCAATTTCAGAGATGCTTAATAATATCTCACCGACTTGGCCCTTTCCTGGGTCAAAAGTAAAATCCCGCTGTATACTAATCACTGTGATAAACAGAAGAGGCCATATCCTGTTTGGTCCACTATTTTACAGATTAACAAGAGGCTAAGAGAAGAAGCAAGAGACTTGACCAAGTTTACACAGCTGGTAAACAGCAGAAAGGAGACTTGAGCCCAGCATGTCAGCCTGCAGAGCCAGAGTCCATAACCAATATGGTACTGAGGTTTTCAGGCGTACCTATAAAGCTGCTTTGTGTGTCATGAAAAATTCATGCAAGAAAATCTGCAAATGTATTAAAACAGTAACTGAGCCAAGATAGGCCTTCGCCTCTTTGAAAAAGGCAATGCTGTTCTCGTAAGGTATTTTATCTTCTTCATTTAGAAATTTAAATCTAAATTTAAATTTAGAATGACATCTGAAAAAGGAAATCAAGTTGTGTAATTTTTAATAAATGTTTTGACCTTAGGTGAAAAGTAAAGATGGAGAAAATATCAGGTAAAAGTAAAGATGGAGAAAATCTCACATAAATATTTAAGCCTCATACAGAATGATAGTGATTGGGCCTATGGCTCAGTCTAAGGCTCTCCATCTTGTTTTTCTCCAAATATAAACAAAAGTCTCCCAGCATGTGCCCCCAGGAAGCAGACAGATTGACAGCAAGATCTCCCAAGTGCTCTGGAGGAATCTTGTCAATCTTCGGTTTGCTCCGGTGTCAGGGAAGTTGATTGTTTGCTGGTTCTACCTGGATGTGGATTTACTCTGCCTGCGGATGCCCACCTTTCTGTACAGCTTCTCATCTGCACCTCCAGAAAATAAACTTCCAGTCTCAGTGAGAGGCAGGCACTGATACACGTTCCCCCATTTGGAATCACACGCTCATTACTCTGCTTCCAGAGTTTCCCCCATGGGGGTACTTAATTTCCTTATAATGAGTTGTCATAGATCCTTCCTCCTTACTACCTTATCAGCTCTGTGAGGACCAACAATTCCCTATTATGCACATTTGTAAATGATTGGGGATTAATAAATGGTTCAGCACAGGATTTTTCAACTAAGAGGTGCACAATTTAGAACAGTCTAGGTATATCTAGAGATAATCTGTACAGCATTATGCCTGCAGTTAACAATACTGTATTGAGCATTACAAAACTTATTGAAAAGGTAGATCTCATGTTAAGTGTGCTTGCTATAGTAATTAAAAAAAACTAAAAAAGAGAGAATATTCTAGGTATATCTAAAAGGGAGACCCAAACCGGAATGTAAATGAGCCTTTAGAAAAACTAACACTGCAGCGTCTGCACACACACCAGCTGGGACTAGTGTCGCTCCTGGATGGCGTCAAGGTTTGTATTGCAGCCAATGCCCTTCCCTTGAAGAGGAGATTATTCAGGGTGGCCCAGGTCTCCTCCACACTCCTGGGTCCACACCTCTGCCCCCTTTAAGTTCTGTCGAATCTGTGTGATTTGGCTTCCCATTGTCCCCCACACGGAGGAGGGTTCCCGGCAGGGTTGGTGTCTGGGATTTCTCAGTGAGATGCTTAGTCAATTAGTTCAGAAATCCTGTTCCTTCTTCACTGGGTGCTTTCTTGAGACCGGGCCAAGTCATGGTATTTCATTAGGATAATAAAAAAGGAGAAAGTCAGGCTTAGAATTTGAAAATCCTCACATAATAAAAGCTGACTGGTAATTTATGGCTGTTCCACCTGAAGGTGACTTTGAGATCAATACACACTCTAACTGGACTTCTAGAGATTCGATTCATAAAGGCTTCCAAGGCACCATGAATGGGCTGCTACAGGCGCTCATCTTCCAGAAGGCAGCCAGCACCGTCCAGCTTGTTCTGGGTTGGCAGTCTTGTTAGCTGGTTTGGTGGTCTGCTGCCTGCTTCCCCCCTGTCTCTGTCTTGGAAATTAATTCTACCTAACGTAGTTAAACAGCACGGCCCTTTGGTGGTGCCTAAGACTTTTAAGGCTTTGTCCAAATGTGTCCTCACTGCTGAGAGGAAGAAGACCTGCATTCCAATTTCCATCTCATATCCAGGGCTCGACGTTTCCACAGTCTGAAAGCTCTTCCTTTCTCCAGGAGTCCTCAGTAGAAGTGGGCAAGCCTCAGTTTCCCTCTCATAATGGCTATCTAGAACCTTTTTCTAAGAATGTGGGTCTCAGGAATCTCTCCTCTTCTTAGGCAGAGTCTGGCGTATGCACTAACATAAAATAATCGCTCCAGGAATGTCTCTTCTGTGGGGCCACAGAACCCACTTTTGGCTCCCTTCTTCCGAGGGGCCAAGATTGCAAGCCATGATTCATGGCTTTTCTGGCATAGTTGGTCTTCCCAGTCCTGGCCCTTCCCTCTCTGGGCAGTGTCTTCACAGCCATGAATGAGACTTCTGGGTCCCAGGTCTTATTTAGTCTGAGTGGGCTCCATTTCCTTTTTTAATTTTTTTTTTTTGAATAACATACTGCTGTCCTGCCCCTGGTCAGCTAGTCCTCCCCAGTTCCTGGTCTAGCTTCTGTGTAGCCTTCTGGCCTCTGGAGACAGGAGTGCAGAGGGAGCACATTGCCCCACAGCTTCTGACACAGGCTCATCCTGCCCACCGTGGATTCCTTCCTCAGAAGCCATGTGTTTGTCAATGACTTCATGTTGAGGTTTGATTTATTGGACATCTTTCCTGTGTACAGCTCTGTGGTAGGTGTTAGGTGCTGTGAGAATACAGAAATGATTCATGGACTCTTATCCTCAAAGAGCTGCAATCTTAGGGCAGATGTGACAGGAGCACAAACAACTAGGAATTGCGGTAAAACGTAAGTACCATAACGGTGGTAAAAAATAAAAGCTTACAGACATTTAGAGGAGGAGAAGTTATTTCTAGGTTGATGAGGTGAATTAATTATGCTTAATTTATGTGCTTTCTAGTTGATGTTTATCTGTGAGGTTTGTGCAAAGATGAGTGGTCAGAAGCTCATTTGTTCTGGGTTCTAAGAATGGGGTATTTCTCTAAATCCTCACTCTGGCTTGGATTCTCCCACCATCCCGGGTCACGGGCCTGGAAGCACAGAAGCTGCTGGGGCTCAGCGAGAGATACAGAGACACAGAGGAGCATGGCCATATTGAAGGAGGCCCTGAGGCCATGCTGTCAGAAGCCCAGCAGCAAAGTCCCCCCTGGATCTTCCTTTTTGGGGAGATTCTCTCAGGAAGCTGATGAATCCACGGACAGATCGCTGAGGCAGTCTCAAATCGATACCCCTGATTGGCAAGACAGGTCCCTGTGCTATTAGAAGTGGTGACAGCTTTCAGACGGGGCATAAACCAATTGTTAAAGACCCTCCGCATTATTCACCAGGGTGGGAGAATTCGTTTTAGTATCCGGGAAAAATAGCCGTTTGGGTAATTACATTCTGTTTCCCCTCGTCTCTGCTAATGCGTTAGCGGGAGATAATATTCCACATTCCAAGTCCTGAACCATCCCACAGAGCTGCTGTTAAACAGCTGTCACCTCCTCCCTATAACTGGATGCATTTCTCAGCAGGAAGAATGACTCCCTGTATGCTGGCTGCATCAATCCTGCCGTGTAGGAAATGCCTTTGTTGGAGCTAGAGGCAATGTGTTACAGTGGGAAAACACTGGGCCCGGGGGTGGAGAAGCTGGGCTGTGGTTCTGACTCAGCCATGACTTGCTGTGTAACCTTGGGTGAGTCACTTAATCTCTCTGGTGCTGGGGCTTCCCAGTTGTAAAGTGAGAAGGCCGGGACAGGCAATCCCTGGGGGATCTGCAATTTGGGGTCACCATGTAGGTTCTTTTTCAGCAGAGCACAGGCTCTCAGGACTTCTGCTTTTGGCTGGAAACTCTCAAAACTGATTGGCCCCATGATCCTTGTATATTGTGGCCTGTATCTACAACTGCTGTCTGGTTGTCTGGTTGGAGGTCCTGGTTCTTTGTTTACTGACTGAAGGCCTAACTTGGTTTATGCCCCGTCTGAAAGCCGTCACCATTCCTTCGATTGACTGCCTTTGAAACAAATAATCTTTAGACCATCCTTTTCTTCACTTCATTGTTCCTCATGAACCATATCAGACCTCTGACCTTGCTCCAAGTAATGGGAAATTAGGGAGAGAAGGATGGAGAAAGGACACAAAGGCTTAGAGGGGCAGACAGGAAGTGGAAAAAGGGGAGAATCTGGAGGAGAAACAGAGGAAGGAAGACAAAGAATGGAAGGGGAAAGGGAGGGGCTCAGGATGGATTGGTGGGTGGTGGGGGAGGAAGAACTGAAGAGAACGGGGGGGAATGAAGGAGTTACTGGAGGGAATAAAGGGAGCCAAATCCAGGAGAAGGACAGAAGGTAAATGGAAAGAAAGGCTGGAAGTTGGAGAAATTCATTTCCTTCCTTCTCTTGTTCCTTCCTTGCTTCTTTCTTTCCTGCCAACAAACACTAGCAACTCACAATCTGACACAGTATTCAGCATCAATATTCCAGGTGCTAAAGAGGCAAACATGAATAAAACATGGCCTTTGCATGCAAGGAGTTGACAGTATATTAGAAGGAGGCAGAGTGTTAAATGTGTGACAAGGTGTGGAAAGGCCCTCCTAAGAGGGGTGTGTCCACAGTCCCGGGGAATGGATCAGTGCTGCTGGGAGAGGGAGGGAGGGTTGGGAGAGGCTTCACGGAGCTGAATGGATCCAAGGAGATGAGTAGAATGTCTGTGCTCTTCTGTTCTGCCCTCGCTCTGTGGCTTTATTATATTATCTTCCTTCACGCAGTCACTGCATCCTCCCCCATTTCCACAGCACTGTGTCTCTTTCACCTTACTGTATTGTAGCCCCTTCTTTATCTGTCTTACCCTCTGCACTGAGCTCTTTAAGGCCAGGAAACTTGGTTTAATTGCCTTCATATTTATATTGCCCGGGACCTAGCTTGGTGCCAGCAAATAGCAGGTACAATCCCCACCTCCCCAAAAACAAACAAGGACAACAACAAAAACATTGAATTAAATGTAAGGCATATATAATTTCTCTTCCATTGGTTCCCATTTACATGGGTTACTACAACAGTAACTTCCCATTAAGCATTTCCATCACATCTCCACCGTGGCATGCGGAAGGAAGGGAAAGATGTTTCTGGCAATGCTTCAATCAACATCCGTGCCTTCCTTGCCTGCTGTCTTTCCCTTTCCATTTTCCTTCCCGTCCCTTTGTACTTGCCTCTTCCTCTCTCCAGGGGTCCTCAGTAACAGTGAGCAAGCCTCAGTTTCCCTCTCATAATGGCTATCTAGAACCTTTTTCTAAGAATGTGGGTTTCAGGGATCTCATCTCTTCTCAGGCAGAGCCTGGGGTGTACACTAACATAGATCAATGGCTCTGGGAATGTCTCTTCTCTGGGATCACAGAACCCACTCTGGTTTCCTTCTTCCTAGGGGCCTTCACCCATGACAGCTGAGCTATTTCTTGGGTAACAGCATATCCAGGGAACTGGAGGCCTGGCCTTTTCCATGGAGTGGTGCCTTTCTGAGCTCACATCCCTCAGCCCCAGAAAGTTCTGTCTCCTGACTTGAAAGTGTAGGTAGAAATCACCTGGCCTCATCTCTCGCACCCTCATGAAAGCTCTGCTTCTACCGAGACATATCTCTTAGCTGGATAAGCTTGCTGGAGTACCACCATTTCTGGATCTATAGGGAAGGACTGCATGGCTAACTAGACTGTAGTTGTCTTGGCCTGTATACAGGTTATTCAGTCTATTTTTATGGGGGGAAAAGTATCTTTTAATCTTTGTACACAAGCCTAGGGGCCTCAGTGATGGACACATTTTAAAAATCCAAGTAAATAACTCTTTAATTCATCATTCTTGCCTCTGAAAGCAGGATTCTTGGAAAGCTGGTACAATTTGAGTCAACAATTCAGACTCAGCCATCTCTTCAGAAAAGTTATTAAAAAATACATCGAGTAACCCAGATTGCATTCTGTTTGAAAGCATTGAGAGAATATATAATAATACTGTAGCTGGAAACTGAAATCGCATGGGCATGAGGTGGCGTCCCCTTTTCTAGGAGACCTCTTCCTTCCTCCCATTTGGGAGTGAGATCACAAAACCCTTTAATGCTCTCACCAAAATAAATCTAAGCCCTTAAAATGTCACCCAACCTCACAGTTTCTTATTATTATGGGCTACAAACACAGATTCAAAATGGGAAAAATTGGAATGTTACTATGCTTATGTTCTACATTGAATGAGAGTCCTTAATGGGCAGAGATTAATGAAAGGGAGGCTATTAAGACACATGTGTCTAAGACAGCTACCCAAGCTCTATGGCAGACACCTGGTGTTTTCAGACCGGGAAAAGAAATGCCCAGCTCGGGTCATGATAACACCTGACATGGCTGAGAGCCCTTGGTAGCCGTTGTTTCCCCTGGCCCCTCCTGGAAGGGGAAATGAAGCCTAGTGAGTTGCTATGGTGACTTCTCTGCATCATGGGTCAGAGGTGGAGCTGGGGAAGGGCCAGCTGACCAGGTCAGCTCACCATGGGCCTCATGTCACTGCTTAGAAAGGCTGGAAGCCCCTGGCACACTTGCAGCAGAAGAGAATGGGGTTCTGATAGAAATCCTGCCTGTTCCTTCTGAAGGACACACCATCCTTCAGCATGGAGCCAACTGTCATTCCTTACATACATCCTGGATTTCACTGTTAAGAAAACAGAAGCCTGGCACAGGGTCCTTGCTAAGCTTTTCTTAGCAAAAGGGCCACAGAAGAGCCAGGGCTCCAGACAGTGGTCAGGAAGCTTCCCAAGGCTGGGTGAGGCCACCCTTGTAGAGACCAAATGTGGACCAGGGAACAGGAGTGGGTGACGGAGCAATCCTTACATTTCATCTATCCTTATTCATATATTCGTCGTCCAACATTGAGCCCATCTTTACGAGGCACACATTATTTTGAGCATTGTGCCATCATGTGGGTTAGTAGGACCCCTTCTGGTGAATGAAGGCTGAGAAGAGGAAGAGGAGGAAATAGAGAACATGGGAAAGAAGGAAGAGAATCAGCTTGTTTTGAACATTTCGTGTGCCAGTGTGTTACACAGGTTGTCTCCCTGAATCTAAACCCGTCCCTATAAGGTTGGCATTATAATGATTCCTGGTTTACAATGAGAAAAACCAATGCTCAGAGAGGCTGAGTTCAGTTGATGCTGTTCGTGGCTCCAAATTTTTTTCACTGAGTTGTGCTGTCCTCAGGAAATTTACCATCTATATTAGCAGGAACACATTCTCATGTATGTTGGCTGAAGCAAGGGTTGCTAGACTCTGCCCAAAACATAGACTTTTACTAAAAATAAAATTGTTTTATATGAGAAGTCACGAGCAGCGGGTGATTTAAGGCCAGTTAGCGCCAAGTGTGCAGTTTAAACATAGAAAGTGCTCACAGATGCCTCGGGGAGATGAAATGAGGTTTGTGATGTGATGATCCCTGATGAACAGATAGGATTAGGACAGGGTGATGGTCATCTCTGGCCCATTCAGAGGATAGGTTGTAGATCTGGTTGGGCCCAAGTGTGGGACTTAGGGGCTGGGCAGGCAGGTTGGGGCCAGAGAAAGAGGTCCAGCTCCACGGTCTCCAACTAGATCTGTAGATGATGGGGATCTTGTGCAGGAAAAATATGCAAGTGGTACTTTCCAAAAATGAATCAGAACACGCTGTATCCGTCTTCAGTAATCATCTTTTGCCAGGAGAAAATTTGGTGTAAACACAAGGATTAGTTAGAGTTCTATCAACTCTGACTCAGGACTGCAGTCGGTACCAAAAAGAGTTGGGTATTTAATGGGACATCTTAGAATATTAAAATATTTTGAGTTCTTTACCTCCCATCATAACAGTCGTGGAAACTCTTTCCATAAAGACCTTTAAAAAAGGGCACTGATATCTTTCTTTGGTGATTGTTTTAGCTAGAGACAGCTGGACAACTAGAGTCAGGGGATGTGATACTACAATGATACCATGATAATGACAATTGTGATTCAAAATATGGTGATATTTTGAAACATCACCTGAGGTTTCTTTTTCCTGAGCTTTGCAGACCCAATCCTTCATTGTCCTCCATTTACAGAACCGCCGTTGTTTTCTCTGCGTACTACTTTGGGTTGGGGAGGGCAGACACACTTGAAAATACAGATTTTTAGCAGTAAGATATGGACTATTTGAGAGTGAAATTACATCTTTGAGTCTAAAAAGCTAAACCTTGAGGGCTGGGCATGGTGGCTCACGCTTGTAATCCCAGCACTTTGGGAGGCCGAGATGGGTGGATCACCTGAGGTCGGGAGTTCAAGACCAGCCTGACCAACATGGAGAATCCCCATCTCTACTAAAAGTACAAAATTAGCCAGGCATGGTGGCGCGTGCCTGTAAACCCAGCTACTCAGGAGGCTGAGGCAGGAGAATCACTTGAGCCCAGGAGGCAGGGGTTGCTGTGAGCCAAGATTGCACCATTACATTCCAGCCTGGGCAACAAGAGCAAAACTCTGTCTCAAAAAAAAAAAAAAAAGCTAAACCTTGAGTATCTGGAACCAAGAGTTCATAGGCCCCAAAACATAGATTTGGGAGTAAAAAGTAGCAGAGTGAGGCAGGATGTGCAGTGACGTGGAACAGACCCTGTAGACCGGGAGCAGAGAGAATCAGACCAGGAGAGCATGAGAGGGGCCCTGCAGGAGCCACAAGTTGGTGTATTCCCCACCTGAGGTTTTACCTGGAAGGTTGAGGGCCTTGGGAACCAGACAACCTGTGTGCTGCAAGTTAGTTCTGGACTGCTTTGGTAGTCAGGAAAGTTGAGGAAGGCAGCGGGAAGCCCTTGGCAGATAAGGCCTGGGAACCCGGAGCAGCATGGGAGAACTTTGGGGGCTCAGTGTCCCCCTGAGAGGGGCCTAGTGGTGGTTGAAAGGGTGTGGGCAGACCTGGAGGTCCTGTGGATGGATCTGTGTGATCTGTGTGGACCTAATGACCTGCCTGCAAGGACTCCTTCAGTTGCACTCAGGTTAGGCACCTGACCAAAGACCAACACGGAGTGAGTCTCTCAGTGGAGAAGGGAGTAGATGGCTCTTCCAATACTAGGATGACACAGAAGCCTTCCCATGTTTACTTACACCTCAGAGGAATGATATGGAGGATGAAAAAGGAACAATTCAGAATTATCTAATTATCTAGCCAAAAGGTAGGAAAAAATTGCCAAGTGTCAGAGTTTTCTCCAAATTAGATTAAGCTGTTTGCCATTGATGGAAACGGGGTTTCCTAAGAGCTAAGTTAAATTTAATTTTTAATTTTTGCATATAGAATGTAAGATTTATATTCTCTATATGCTGCTGAAGGTCCTCTCCAATTGGCCAGTTCTTTCATATTCATGCTGGTCTGGCTTTTCTTCCTCCCATCATTACTCTCTTCTCAAACATGCCCCTTCCCTGGGCTGAGCTTGGGATGACCTCTTTTTGAAAATATAAGCCAAGATATAAGGTTTTAGGATGCTTATTATCCATTTAATAATTTATCTGGTTGCCATGTATTCCATTTATTTCAGTTAAGGACCATGGACCGAGCATTCAGTGTGTGCTAGGTTCTGTGCTGAAGGGTGAGGATTTGGGATGCAGGTCCGGGTGGAGTGAGGAGCAGAAACACAGAGACTTTAAATCATTTTCTAATCTTTTCAAGACTGAGAAGGGGCAGGGAGCAGTTGAAGAAACAATGGAGTAGGAGGTTAAAAGTCATGACTTGGCCACTTAGTAGCTACAAAACTGTAATGTCTTTGGGCTTCAATCTGCTACTCTGTAACATGAGGGAGGAAGGAAGACAAAGAAATCCTTTCCAGATGTTAAACTATATGATTCTTGTGAGTTTCAACAGTAAAAAATTGTATAGTCAACCAAAACCCCAGGGGGCAAGAGAGGTGACGGGCTACAGCAAATTCTTCTGTTCCACTGTGAGATCCTCAGAGCGGTAGCAAAGTCACACCGTAAGCAAATCACACGGGGTGCGTATGTTATTGATCATCTCCCTGAGGAAGCTGGCAGTGCTCGGGACCCAGGGAAGGAGTTTCTAGATGGTGTATATCGAAGGGCCCATTCTTGCGATTTATTGTTATTATTATTATTGTCCTTGTTGTTATTATATTGGCGGGGGGAATCTAGAATGTAAGCTTATGCTACTGGGCATGTTTGTCTTTGCTTGTAATTACCAAGTTGAATGCCCATGTAAAATGATTAAATGAAATCTGAAATGATCTCTGAAATCATCTGAAATACTGATATATTTGCCTTGTTGACATTTTCTAGCTACGGATCTCAATTTCCCACTCTGCTTTGTGTTTATAGTTTCCCATGCCACACCATTCTGACTCATTTTTTTAATTCACTCTTTCAACATTTTACAAAAATTCATGGAGCCTCCATTTTGTCCCAGGCTTTGAGCCAAACACCAGGGATGCAGAGATAAAGGAGACGGCTCACTGTTTAGCAGGAGGGAAAAATAACAGATGCTGAAGTCAAAGAGGCTGTGGCACTTGGATGACCCACCTGGGTAATGGGAAACTTTGCTTGAGCTTGCCAGAGCTTTGCAGTCAGAACACTGGGCTACTCTTCATGTCGTACTGAATGAGGCCCACTGTATCCCCATCCCAAGGGCCGGGGGGAATCCCAAGAGGAATTCTACACCCCACAAAAGAACTTGTCAAATGGGTGGCTTCCTTTCTAATTTTTTTAATTCCTGAAAAGCAATTCCCAGTGATGAGAGACAGTGGCACCTCATATGTCCATGGAATTTCTGACGAAGTTGCACCAGGTAATATAATAACGTGAGAATGCAGATAGGATTTTCAAAAATCCAAAGAGTTTGAGTTCTCTAGTAAAGTTTCCTGCCTTGGTTCTCGAAGTATGGCTTCTTGTTGTAAAATCCAATTTCCAAGTGGGAGGGAAATGGACAGATCAGTTTATGTATCTGGTAGGGAATATACCAGGTAGGGAAATTTCACTTTCCTTAATGCAAGGTCAGAACTTCCAAGTTGGGCACAAAAGGAGAACTTCATAGGGTGGGAAGTGGTAAGACTCATAGCCTTTTTCTCCCTCTGTCCCTCTTTTCTTCCCTCTCTTTCTCTTCCTTTCGTTGGCATTTGTTTGGAGGACCCCATGGATCACTACTGCCATCATCCATCTGTTCTCAGGGGTGATATTTAAACCCTTTAAAACCCTGGCAAAAGCCTAGTCAAAACTCTGGGAGTACAACCAAGATAAGCTGGAATGTTCAATCTGATTTTACTAAAGACTGGGAAAAGACAAGGGGGAAAAAAATCTCCAGCGCTCACCACGAGTTTAAGACTCTGTGTCTTGCTGGCTCCAGAAGAGAAAAGACTCTTCTCAAGACTCTGCTTTCCAGTGTCTTCCCAGGCAGAGACTACAATCTCAGCTCCAATTTAATTTCCTGAGACTCACAGGAAAATGCTGGACCTTCTTCTCTACCTGGAGCCTTGCTTTTACCATGTGACTGGCACTAGGAAAGACCTCAGCCTTGGATAAGACCTCAATTTCTAATTAAAGACTGAGGCTGTGTTCCTGAGGTCGTCTTTGGGATCACCATCTTCAAATGCCCCTCGCTGGTTGTGTGTGTGCGATGTACATATTTGTGTGTGTGTGTGTGTGTGTATGTGTGTGTGTCTCTGTGTGTGTCTGTGTGTGTATGTGTGTGTGTGTCTCTGTGTATGTGTGTGTGTATGTACGTGTGTGTATGTGTGTGTGTGTATGTGTGTGTGTTTGTGTGTGTGTGTGTGTGTTGGTCTCCTAATGAAAAAATGACGGGCACTTTAGAGAAAAGGAGGAGAAATAGCAGAAGGGGAAAGGGGAGGAGAGGAGATCATCAGAGGATCTTTGCCTAGAGTAAAGATGAAAAGAGAAGAAGATTCTTTCTGTGTATACCCCGGAGCTAGGCCCCAGTGTAGCCAATCCAACCATTTCAGCCACCTTGCCCGGGGGATATACAGCCTCAGGCCTGTGCCTGGAGCAAGAACACAGCAGGCTTCACTGGTAATGGAGCTGGCCACAGGATCGGACAGGAAATTCCATGGCCCAGTTTTCTTCCCTTCACAGAAGGAAAGGGAGAAAGTTGAGAATTGAAAATGAATTAACAGACAAGCAAAAAGACAAAGATATCCAGAGTGTGGAGAAGCACACAGAAGAGAGGCTGAGGGTGGAGAGGTGCAGAGAAACCCTGTCCACGAGCTGCCAAACAGTTGAGATGGAAAATGATCTGTCTGTGTTAATTTATTTATTATCACACAGAGTAAATAAATGATAGGATGCTGAATCAAGCACCTGCTTTTGCATTACATACAGCCACAGATGAGGAACAGGAAGAAAGGAATGGAGAAAAAGGCCACATCAGTGGAAGAACGGCAGGGGGTGTCAGCCCTCGTGCATTAGTTGACACAGGTGCACAGTGGATCTCTTGGGGACAGAGAGTGTGCAGGGAGCAAGCATGAGTGTGTGTCTGTGCACTAACAAGAAAGAAAGTCATGGATCCTGTGATGGTAAGCCAAGAAGGAAAACAGAGACCACCTCTTCCTGTCACTTTCTGCTTTCTCTTCTAATTCAAATCATGTAATTCAGGAAATTTTGCATCCTGGCTCCATACACTCATAAGCCCAAGTCCGCAGGACAGAGGCTTTGAGCCATTCACTTGTTCTGGATCTCTGGGGAGTGGTGTGCAGAGGGCTTGTTCCCTGTCTAGTCCTCTCTGAGACAAACTGGCCCCCTCCAAGGGACAGTTCTGCAGTTGGTCCTGGCCAAGGCAGCTTATTTCACATGTGTGTTTCCAATCATAAACCTACAGACAGCCTAGGATGGGAAGAAGACAAGCTGCCTTCCTAACCTTACACTTGGGCTGCCCGACCCTGTAGCAAGGGGAAGATAATCAGGGCCCTTGTCCAGAGCCAATGTTTTCATTATATTTAAATTTCACAAATGATTGAAAGGATCAGCTCATAAAAGCAAAAGAGAGTTAGGGCATTCAACCTCTCTGGGCCTTTTAAGACAACAGACTTATTATGAGTCTGTGAGTTTCCAGGAAGTAGCTTCTAATTAAAGCTTATTGCCTCTTAGCTACTATTGGCCGGCCATGTGGCTCACCCTTCCGGTTAATTAGAGCAGAAAGGCATCCTAGTAAGGTTGTAGCCTCACAGAGCCCATGCCCACCTTCCGGCCTACTTCCCCTGTGAGCTCAGGAGTATCCAGGACTGCCATGATGGTCCATCATCCCCTAGACATGAGACTTGGGATCCAGACAGGATATTGCACTCGTGTTCTTGAAGGAAATGATAAGACCCTGGGCTACCAGTGGTATAAATGATTAATGAGGGGTAATTAGTCAATGTTTGTTAATCATTTTATAAACACAAAATGCTGGCTAAGAGTTAAAGGAAGAAGCAGAAGCAGCAAAAGCCAAAAGACTTTATATCCACCCAAATGCTGATCACAGAACTCCGGAATGTTGGAGCTGAGGGAAGGAGGGATCTCAGAGACCATTTGCTTTATGGTTTGCAAATTGTGCATTGAGGGGCCTTCTGGGCTGCTGCCCGGCAACTGTTTGCCAATGTTTTCTCCCCCAAACAGACCTCAACCAGAAGGGCAAAATAAAGTTCCACAAAAACCATCCTCTCAGCATAACTTGAAGACAGAGAATGTCAGAACTCTGAAATAACCAGAGTAAAAACAGAGCCATCATCAAATCCCAGCAGGATACTTTCTGGTACCCCTAGGCTATGCCCTTCGGCTAGCAAAAGGCTCCCTCGCTCCCTGCACCAAGTCCTCCACTCTGGAAGACTTCAGCATGAGGTTCCCACAGATCCTAGTGTGAGGAGTTCTGTCCAGGGGTCTGGGTAGGGAGGAAGTAAAGCGTCTCCAGGATCTTAGCTAAAGGTTCAGTCTTTGCTTACCTCTCCCCACCCCACCTCACCCCACCAAACAAACAAAACAAATCAACAACAAGATCAATTCTGTCCTTGGGGGACATTTATGAAACTTTAGGCCAATGCACAAGAGACTTTTCCATCTAATGTTTGGTGGGTCTGGCTCTGACTTGGTATGTCAGTTTAGAAACTGAGCCCTCCTCTGCCTGATTTGGGAGGTTGGGCCCCACTGCTAGCGCTGGTGTCACCACAGGATCCTGTCCACCGTTGTACCCGCCTATGGCTTGCCCTGAAAGGACACACTCCCCTCTGGCTCTCCTCTCCAGCTGGTGATCCCAGGCGTGGCTGCACCTCCTCCTCATGTTCCTCTGTCCCCCCCTGGAGTGATGCCTCACCATTGTCCCCTCTGATGTGTCCCAAATGGCAGAGAAGAGTAAAGCCACCACTCATAGTATAGGGAATCACTACGAGTAGGGAAAGTCTTTGAAAGCTTATGCTTTATCTTAACATTTGCATGCAGTTTGCGTTGGAACTCAATACACAGCCATGCTAGTTTTAATCTAAAAATGTTCCTCCACTCTAATCTTTTGGTAAAACTGAAGCTCTGGAAAGATAACCCATGCTGATTCTTTGGGTTTGCACACTTTCAGAGCATCGCTACACATCCTGCAGGTGCAAACATCTAAGTGTGAATGCTGGCCCCAGTTTACCGCAACCCACCTGTTGGTCCCTCTCAACCTGCCCACAGCCAAATGCCCTTAGCCTCCTGTATGGAGAGGCTCTAGAGGTACTAGAGCAAGCTGACTCTCAGACCTACACAGGAAGGTGCTGAGAGCTGAGTCATCTAGTCCCTCCTCTAGGGGATACCATTAAATTTCACTGATCCTGAGTTATACTAATTCACTGTTGGTCCAGTTTTTCTTGATGACTCATACCAATTGTTTGTATCAATTGTTAGTTAATGAAGAGCTGCCAAGGCCGTTGGGCTGCAATTTGGACACAGGGAATGGTAGAGCTAACCCAGTTTGATTTTCCACTAGGTTCCAGGTTGTGGAATCAGTTCAAACTGTGTCAGTTTGAGGCACACAGTTTCCTATTTAATCCTCACATGGACCCTGGGATAGGTATCCCTGTCTTCATTTCACACATGAATTATCTAGGACCACAGGACATAATGGACACATAGCACCCAAATGACTCAGGATTCATATCCATGTTTTTCTTCTCCATGTCCTTTATCCTCTTTCCATTGTCCAAGCTGTTGTGTCCCTTGCTTTTCTTTCTGTTGCATCTTTTTGGTCATTTAACTTCTTATGACCTCTGATACTGGAGAATAAAACAGGGAGAGGAGGCGAGATTGGGAAGTTCGAATTCTCCCGTCAGTAGTCTCAGGGAGATGGAGAGGGTGTGGGAGAGGAGGTGGGTTGAAACCAAAGTCTAAACTGACATTTCTCTGATCGCATCTAAAATCAGTTTATCTGGGTCCACCCTGTTTGCTTCACAGCCACATTTTATTTTAAGGAATGATTCCAGAGAGGTCTTAGCGACCTAAAGAGAAAACATCTTCCCAACCCCCTCCCCATCACCAGCTGGAGCTTCGGTCTCATTAATAAGTGGAGCCTAATCCTTCACATTCAAAGGGAGTCCCATTACCCAAAACAATAATATTTTTAATTACCTAGGCAGAGTGGCAATTGCACACTGAATACTAAGGATGATGTAAAACTAAGAAATACTTTTGGAAATTCGTTGAACATTTTAATGAATTAAAAGTTATGAAATATTTATAAGCCGTAACAGCACCATTTATTACCATTAATAAAATAAATACATTAGTCAGAGAATGAAATTCATTACTATTTTACTACTAGACATTGATGTCAATGACTGAGTATTGCTCCAAATTACTTGTAAAATAGACCAATTATTTTAGTGTGATTAATCTTTTCAATTATTTCTTTTATGTAGTTGTAATTTGAAAGTAATTTTCTTCTGGGAGTACAGTGACCTCGGCACACTCATTCTTTATTTATTTATATTCAAAAACCTTTTGTGTCAGCCCCCATTTCTGGGCAAGTTCCAGTGATCGAATATCTAAAACAGTTGCCCAAGCAGGCATTGTTTCTAAGCACTTTGCGTGGCATTTTCAAATTGGCTTATTACTAATTACGGATAAGGCATTCCAAAGTAAGAACTTCTTTGCCAACAGTAGCTCTGCACTGGTGGAGAAAGAGAGACCGGCAAATTTCCTTCCTGGTTCCACCTGCTTTGGCCTGACTGTTTTGGATTCCAGTCTTCCTCGAGGAAGGCGGTGTGATAGGTATTTGAAAAGACCTCTCCTGCCTCCAACTACCTCCACAGAATTAAACAGGGTTACTTCTCTGTGTGACACAAAGGACATTGTGTACCCAGTCACTAAGGTAAAAAGTGACTTTATCAGGCATAAGAGCATAGATTTTAGGGGGCAAGAGAGGCAGCTGTCTTTGGAATCAGAAAGCAAGTCTGGGCTGTCAGAGTCTCTGCTGGAAAAGAGGTAAATTTTCCCTTTGCCTAATGGCTCAGGCAAGGCGCAGATGGAAAGCAAAAGGTGGGTAAACAGACCCTGGGATAGCTGTGCAGAATTATTCAGCTCTGCTTCCAGAATGAGCAGATTCAGCTTAGTCCAGGAATGCCAGAGAGAGGATGAGAAGATTTATTGTGCCAGGCATTGTGCTAGGGGCTCTGCACACAATATTGGTTTTAATTTCCCAACAAACCTGTAACTATGTATTTACTGATAAGAAAATGAAAACTAATAGGTTTAGGAAAATTTTCCAAGCTCAAAAAGGTGATGAGTCATGGAGCTGGCATTCCAAATTCATTCAGTCTGATTCTAAAGCCTCTCATCTTTCTTCTACATTGGAATAAGCAAACCTTGACTGAGTGCTTGCCGTGAAAAAAAAAAAAAAAAAAAGCACTTTGCTGCTAATTGGGTTACAGAGATTTTTAAAAAAGAGTCTTTGATTTTAGGAACTTAGCATCTATTGAGTGAGACACATAAACTGTGGAGAGAAGTAGACTGTTCCAAAATAGACATACATGGAAATAATTCTGAGTGGAGACTTCTTAGAGAAAATACTACTTGAGCTGGAATTTCAATGATGTGCAGATCTTTGAAAGACGGAGAGTGCACAGCAGGGGGCGCATATGAAACTGAAGCTTGAGCTGGGGAGGGATGTTTGAGAAACGCAAGCAGATCTCAGTGGCTGATAAAACCATAATTTTAATGCTTATCTTTTAAATGGTTCGGTCCACAGTAAGCTAAGGGCAGGAGATTTTGGAAACAGGGAGGTAAGAAGGAGAGCATTTTGAAAATGGAATTGAACATTCACCTGGAGTTATACACTAGAACTAAGTGAGGATACTAAGGTCGTGACTGCGAGTTCTCCCTGGTGATCACTTCCAAGCAATAGAGCCCACCATGGCATGGCCGATTCAGTCCCCTGGAGTGACTGATCCAGGTGGTGGCACCTCTGCAGGTTGGCAGTGTGTGGCTCTGATCACCCTCTTGGCATTAGGTCAATAATTAAATCACAAAGCTTTGCAGGAGGCCCCAGAGGAGCCCGTTTGTTTCTGTGAATGGTAATTTCTTCATGAGAAATGGCAGCAGCAAGGAAACAGGTTAGTTTTCAAAGACTTCAGGCAAGGTGAGGCCCAGAGAGGTTAGGTAGCTTGTGGCATCATTTACAAGGCACCTCCACAGCCACCTTCTCACTGACCCTCAGCATGAAGTCAATTTTCAGACAACTATTGACATGTTGTTATCCCTATTTTAAATGGGGGGGGGAAAAAAAACCAAACCCAATCTGTGTTCCAGTTATGAAGGAAACATTTCATGTCCAATCTGATTTGAAGTGTTGGCTAGTCTATGGCAAGGTAAGAGGTAGGAAGGAGACTTAAATCCGGGTTTTCTGATTCAGGTTCAGTGCTCATTCTGTAGCCTTTCTGAGAAAGGAACATTGGAACTACTTTAGGGGAAGATCTCCAGGAAGGGAACATCTATTCAATACTGACAGAGCGGGAGCATTGCCATCTTGGACAAGCAACTCATCCTAAAGTTCACCTTAACCAAAAACCACCTAAATCCAAAGGGTTTCAGCCTAATGGCCATGGTCAGCATGACCATAAGCCACAAATAACATCTCTGACTTGAAACATTTCAAACTCCTCCCCGACTAGAGATACGCTAGCCTCAAGATATCCTCCCTCTGGCCGGAAAGATGTCAGCCTCAAGATGACCTCCCCCTGTCCAGAGACATTCCATCTCCACCCTAAAACTTCTCCCTCACACAGAAATATTCCAAGCTTGTGGTAAGCCCCTCACCCTAAAAATCAACATGTACTCTTAATCTGTAAGAGAAAGCACTCCTGACCGAAATTGGCCAGAAGCCCCTCTCAGGTTTATTTTCTCTAAAAGAAATCTGTCTTTAACTGTTAAGCCACACTTCATGTTTCTTTCCTCTTTCTTTAACTCTTACAAATACCTCTGGTGCAAGTTAAATATAACTCAAAGATGCCCTTTAAGAAGCAGTTCTATACAAAGTAGAATGGAAATGTTAAAGCAACCACACCAAAATTCAGTCCTAAGACCAAAGCAACTATTTTATATTAATGTCAGTACGTGCCCAGTTTAGTGCTTGCTCAGAAAATGTGTGTGGCATGGATGAGTGGATGCATGGATGGATGGATAGCTGAGTCTACCACAAACAGAGTTTTCTGCTGGCATCCCCAAGACAGAGTGCCACTGTGATCTACATTTTACAAGCACAGACTGAGGATCCTGCTGAGGTGTTGCTTGCTGTTGGAAGAGAAAATGCCCAGTTTGGACCAGGCTGCCAGGAGCCCATGAAGTAATCCCTCATTTACCCAGCTGGATTTTGGAGCCTACTCTAGATGTTGATTGGTTCCACATGGCTGGCCAAAGATTCGAATCTGTTTGTTCAGCTTCTCTCATTTCCTCTTGTCCCCTTTTAGCCTAAGAAAGATATCCTCCATTGCCCAACATTGTCTTTGGTAGAGAAGGAGGAGGGAGAGGGGGACAAAGTTAGGGGTTGCTAATCATTTTTTCCTGGAAATATTTATACTAGCTACATACCCAGCACCTCAAAGCCAGAATCCACCTGGGCAAGAACTTGCCTTGTGAAAATGACCCATATTCAAAGTCTAATAGCCTTGTGTTAAGCTCTAATTTTTAAAATGAGATACACTTAATAATCGTATTTTTGGTTTTCATATTTTAAGTAAGTGTAACATCTAGGACCAGACCATAAAAACTGGAGTTAATAGGAGAGCTGAGAATCAGACTGTCCAGTGGTACTTCAAATGTATTTCATGAAGCCCATCAAGGGGGAATGTCAAGGGCTGTGAGCAGGTGGGTTCTGGGTCCCCACAAAGGCAGCTGTACTTGTATCACTTTATATACTGGGCTTCTATATGAGACTTTGCTTTAATTAAGGCTTCAGGCTCTAAAAAAGTTTTGAAGACCATGGGTCAAGTTCAAACACCCTCATTTTAGCTCCAGAGAAGTTAAAAAACGATACTTGTGCATCTCCAACTCTTTGGGGGACATGTGTTTCAAGGTATCCATAATAATGAGACTGCATGTGACACTTTGGATTTCTTTGCCTTCCTGAGCCAGAGAAGTTAGATAAATAACTTGTCATGGGTAAGGTGAAGGTTATGACATCCTCTCTAATGAATGGATCGGAAGCAATGTGTATGGAAGTAGCTCAGTAGAGTAAGGAACCAAGAAGATTACTTCTTTTGAGAAATCTGTTAGTGAGACGAATGTGGCTGTGGCCTGGGAAACCTCAGATGTGTTTCTTGCAGGTTCAGGAAAGAGAAGGGAGCCATAGTGGCCTGCTATAAAATGTATGTAGGCTCACACAGGAGCTATCTACATCTCCTGTTTTTTTGTTGGGGGAGCTCCTTTACAACTCTTTGTCTTTGTGTTGACCAGTGGGCAGTGGTCCATCTCAACTACCTCTGACCAATCTGAGCTGGGAAAGAGAAATACTGAATTGATTTCTTAGAAAAACTGAGAACTTGACAACCACAAGGTGGAGGCAGAAAGCACATTGGGCTGGTCAGTAATTTAGTATATCACATTTCAAGGAAAATCTTTGGGTCTTTGCTTATTCAATTTCTACATGGCAAAGGAGACAGATGAGATGTTTCTGGTGTCTCTTCCAGCAGGGATCTTCCATGCACAGCAGCATGGTGTGGTAGCTAAGAGCATGGATTTTGGAGCCAGATGGCCTCCATTTCAATACTAGCTGTGTGACTTTGGGAAAATTACTTAGGTCTCTGTGCCTTGATTTCTCTATCCATATAATGGGAATGATAATGATAATAATAGTATTACATACATAATAGCATTGTTGTAAGAACTGAATGAGTTAATATATGTACCATACTTAGAATAGGGCCTGGTACATGGAAGTTCTAGATGATGGTTTGCAATGCTGTGCATTTTTACGAGCTGTTCAGGGCCATACTGATCCTATTCTTTTTCTTTCTTTCTTTCTTTCTTTTTTTTTTTTTTTTTTTTGAGACAGAGTCTCGTTCTGTTGCCCAGCCAGGAGTGCAGTGGCATGATTTTGGCTCACTACGACCTCTGCCTCCCAGGTTCAAGCGATTTTTCTGCCTCTGCCTCCTGAGTAATCTGGGATTACAGGTGCATGCCACCATGCCTGGCTATTTTTTTTGTATTTTTAGTAGAGATGGGGTTTCACCATGTTGGCCAGGCTAGTCTCGAACTCCTGACCTCAGGTGATCTGCCAACCTTGGCCTCCCAAAGTGCTTGGATTACAGGCATGAGCCACCACACCCAGCACATTCAAGAGGCTAGTCTTGCCCATTCTGACATATGTTTTTCTGTAGGCACCTCTGAACCTGAGGGGTCCCGGTGAGCGTCCTGTGTGATCCCATTGCTCTGGATTGTCTGTTCAAGAAAGGTTTTTGTGAATGGGCTGAGGGTTCCTTGGTAGCCCAGGCATGGCTGTCTCTGGGGGCTGATGTCCCTCTTGTCTGTGCTCAATGTGCAGACTGCTCTTTCACTGGTCTTTCAGGGAAAAACCTATTCCAAGCCATTCACAGCTACTTTCTTTTGGAAATAATAGGGTAATAGCCCAAAGCTATAAATCAATTGATTGATTAACCAATCAGTCAACATGTATTTATGTGGCATTTTCTATGTGTTTAGCACAATGCTAGCTGCTCCCTGGAGAAATAAAAGAAATATAAGACAAGGTCTTGAACTTCAAGTTAGGATCCCAAAATGATTAAATGGGAAATGATTATAAAACAGCTACTAAATTTAGATGTAGAGAATAAAGTCTTCCAAGGAGAATTTCCGTAGCTACGAATGACATTTCCTGGCCCCAGGAAATGAGTGAGGTGGTCCAGTCTAGGTCCCTTATTCTATTATTTTCTGATATGGGAGGCAATAAGAAATTACCTATGTCACATGCAAGTGCCACAAGGGAAGGAATAATATTGAGGAGATTTATCTGGCAATGTGTGAAAGATGGAATGGTATTAGGGAGACCAGTTGGCTGCTGCCAAAGTTCAAGTCTGCATATATGAAGAATATAGGAAGAATAAGACACATAGCTGAGAAATGAAGTCAGAAGGGTATATTCAAGAGGCAGCAACAGTAGTATTGTATTAGTCTGTTCTCATGCTGCTATAAATACCTGAGACTGGGTAATTTATAAAGAAAATAGGTTTAATTGGCTCATGGTTCCACAGGCTGTACAGGAAGCATGGCTGGGGAGGCCTCAGGAAACTTACAATCATGGCAGAAGGCAAAAGGGAAGCAGGCATATCCTACATGTCTGGAGCAGGAGGAAGAGAGGAACAAAGAAGGTGCTGCACACTTTTAAGCATCTAGATCTCGTGAGAACTCACTCACTAACATGAGAATAGCAAGGGGGAACTCCTCCCCCATGATCCAATTACATCCCACTAGGCCCCTCCTCCAACACTGAGGATTACAATCCAACATGAAATTTGGTGGGGAGGGGAGGACACAAATCCAAACCATATCAAGTATCTAGACAGAGACAGAATACAGGCAAAAGCAAGTCTAGAAGTGAAGGTTCTGGCCATTTGGGTATAGTGGTAAGAGGAACAGGAAGAATCAAAGGTGATTCTAAGGTTTTCAGTAAATAAATGCAACCTCAGCCTCTTCTACAAAGGCAGTAGAGTGTAGTGGACAGAAACACTGACTTTGTCATCAGATCAACTTGGGATGGAGTTTGACTCTACCTTTCACTAACTGAATGACCTTGGCAAGTTTTGAAACTCTGTGAACTTCAGTTTTCCCATCTGTAAAATGAGGATACTAGTCCCTGCTTTACAGCATTATTGTAAAGCTCGCGTGAGGTGACCCACATAAAGGCATTGACACTTGCCTTTGCGTATGGCGAGTGCCCTGTCCATGTTAGCTTTTTGCTATTAGACCGTATCAACTGAGAAGAAGTGAGCACCTACCTAGTGTCACACACTGTGATAAGTGTAAGGATGTAGAGAGGATCTAGGAATGGCCTGCATCCTAATGACACCCACAGAGAGATATTATCTCCTATGCAGGGAGAATTGTCCCGTGTCTCCCTCGAGGCTTCTCCTGTTGAACTAAAATGGTACCTCTCTGTAGTGGGCCAAGGAAGAGCTGTGGAGTTATACAGTTGTGTTTCCCCTTGTGCTCTGTCTGTGCCTCATTGTGAAAGGACCAAGTTCTTATCAGAAAAACAGACCAGGCATCCTATCTACAGTCCTCGCCAGTTACGTCACCAGCCCTGTTCACCTCCTTCAGAGATACCACTTTTAGCCTTTTATCCCCTTCTCCTTCTGGCTTAACCAAAGCAATGACCCAGAAAACATAAACATTTGTCTACATCGAATAGACATTGAGTATGCCTTTAAAGTAACCCCTTCCCTTTAAATATGAATATATTTTTAGGATGATTCTTATGTCTACAACTTCTCTATGCCTACTGATGTGCACCTGAATTTGTCTACTATGGGAAGCAAATTTGGAAGTTCTAAGCAAACACTGAGATCACCTTGTTCTTCACTATTGTCTACCTTACACATCCATACCAATCTCTCTACATCCCTTGATAGCCACAGGTGGTCTGACCCAGAGAAGAAATGCAGAGAACATTTGCTTCCTCATGGAGACCATCTGTACTTGGACCTAGAGCCACTGAAAGAAGGAAGCTGGACCATGAGAACTTCCCTAGGTATCTGGGCCCAGCCACTTTCTCTAGGGAATCAGAGGCAGCCTCATCTTCTCCTTCCTCTAAGACAGTGCCCTGACATCAGAAACTTTCTGGATCATTAGAGAGAGTTTAGGGAGGTCAACTCTATTGGTTTCATAAAGGTAGAAAAGCAGACAAGCAGACCTTGTCTGCTTTTCTACCTTTAGAAGAAGCAAGGTCCCTGGAGCAGACTCACTGTGAATGCAACACAGGCTACGGGGGATGAATGTTTTTAGGTGAGAGGGAGTTGCAGGGTAAGGGAGAAAACATCTATAGGTTGAGATCCTTGATTTTAACATGCAAAGCATTTTTTTTAGACCAAGAAAGTTTTTGCAGGAGTATTTGTGCTGGGCCTGATATCTGGAATTTTGTAGTTTCTTAGTCCCTTTTCCTAGTGATGATCAAATGAGAACACTCTGGGAATTGATACCTTCTCCCTGTCACATTCTTGTTAACTGGTTCCATTTCAACAGATGGCCTCTTTTGTGTGGTACATAGATCCCTGACATCTGTGAGGACTGATGATGCCCAGAGACATTCACAAATCTTCAAGTTCACGAGTGCGGAAACATTTGTACAAGCTCCTGGCTTGCTCCCAAACCACACGTTTCTCATTCATTGCCTCATATCGTAGGTTAACCACCTTTTCAACTTGAACTGTGGTTCATTCTATCACATTACGGTGATTTTTCTTTTCCTTACACATAAACCAGTTTTGATTCGGCAACGAAAGCAAAATACACTATAAATGTTACTGCAAGACCAGCAATAAATGAAGGGCCACAGGGGTAAAAGAAGCTGGGTTGGGGGATGGGGTCAGTAGGTCTTTCTCCCTAAGGAAATCCCTTTAACACACCACTTCCAAGAGGCACAAAGTTCAAATCCAGGCCTGTAGATGGGAGAGATGACCATGGGATATGGGCCTCATAGATATTCACGAATAGTTTAAATTGAGAATTTAGGTCTGGGAGTGCCTCAGCCTTCCTCTGGGTCCACGCTTCATTCTTGGGTCCCTGATCCTCTCCCTCTTCCCACCCTCTACTCTCCACCCTCCGGTAGGCCCCCCCGTATCTGTTGTTTCTATGTGTCTACGTGTTCTCAAGGTAGATACAATCTTATACTAGCTCTTTGAAAATTGATTATCTGGGATATGGATCATTTGGTATTATTCAGAACCAGCCCCTAAATCACTCTAGACTTTTCTTTCTTTCTTTTTTTTTTTTTTTGAGATGGAGTCACACTCTGTTGCACAGGCTGAAGTGCAGTGGTGTGATCTCGGATCACTGCAACCTCCACCTCATGTCAAGTGATTCTCCTGCCTCAGCCTCCTGAGTAGCTGGTATTACAGGCGCGTGCCACCATGCTTGGCTAATTTTCATATTTTTAGCAAAGACAGGGTTTTGCCCTGTTGGCCAGGCTGGTCTCGAACTCCTGACCTCAAATGATTCACCTGCCTCAGTCTCCCAAAGTGCTGGGATTACAGGTGTGAGCCACCGCACCTAGTCCACTCTAGACTTTTTTTTTGTAAGTGTGCACATTCCCGGCTAAATATGGTTGCAGGTTATTGACACATCTAACACAATAGGCACCAAGGAGAGTGGAGAAAGCCAGATTCAGATACCTTCACTGCAGTTCTTCAGGGCAAAGAAGTCCACTGCAGACAAGCTGCGGTTTCCACTGGAGATGTATTCCAGGGCCACTCGAAACGGGCTGTCTGGGTGCCCAATTCTTCCCCTGGAGCACTGTCCAACTGGTGCCATCAGAAAGCAGAGGAGAAAAGCATAGAGAAACTGTGATGAGAATTAGGCCTAACATGCAGACAGAGTTATGCCCTTGCAGGGACTTTGGGGCTCACATTCTTCATGGGCACCAAGAGATGGGACTCTAAGTGGTACTGAGGACAGTGACTCTGACAGCAACATGCAAATACTTATTTTCTTTTTGTCCAGCAAACTTAGAGATCCAATTCACAAACCCACTCTTGCCACTGGCATTTCTTTTGTCATATTCTGTTTCAGGCAAATGCAGCTCTTTGGATTATTTCAGTAGCTAGTATTACAAGAAATAATTTATATACTTGAGAAAACCTGCCAGCAGAGTCAAGGAAATTTCTTCAAAACATTTATCAGTCTATGCACAATTATCTCTAGAAAGAATGATTGGTTTTCAGAATTTTATCTGAAAGTAAGTCTCGGAACTCTCAGGTTTGTTCCACAGTTACTTAAGAGGGATGCTAGCAAAAGCTATTTATTTACTGCAGGAAAATTAAAGTGCACTGAAGCATGTATTTTGGGGGTAAAAGGCACCTAAGATTGACGTGGACTTTGTAAAAAGTGCAAACAGAAAAAGATGGAAGTGGGTGAAATGGTGAGCTCTACATCCACCTATAATGAAGGAGACTGACACTGTCAGAGAATAGAGAATAAATTAAATGAACATTTTTACACCTTGCTCATGCTATTAACCTCTTGAAATAGCCTCCTGTCACTGATTGGACATTCAAATTTACTTTCCAACGTTGATTCATAAATGTCTGCGAGAGTATGTGTATTTATTTACTTATTTTGAGTGGTTTGTGTGAAAAATGAAAATTACCTAGATTATTTCATATTTTCTTTCCTTAAAAAACAATTTTATTGAGGTATAATTGATGTGTAATAAATTACATGGACAAAAAGTGTATGACTTGATGCATTCAAGTGTACAAATTGATGGGTTTGGACTTATTTATACAACTATGAAATCATCACAATAGTTTACATTTTTTACCACTAGGTTGGGCTTTGATATGGCAGTACAAGTAGTAAAGGACTAAGGGAAAAATCAGCTTTCCATTAGAGAAATTTTTGAAACATTTCTACCCCCTAAATATAAAGTGATGCTCGCTGTAAAAAACAAAAAGCATTGAAAATCCAACAATTCAGAAAGGCTGATAAAGGAAAGTAAAAGTCACCTAGAATACCATTGTCCAGCAATAACCATAGTCACTGCCTAAGTCAACAACCTGTCAGTTTTTTTTTTTCTGTCTTGAGACAGGGTCTTGCTCTGTTGTCCAGGCTGGAGTGCAGTGGTGTGATCACAGCTCACTGCAGGCTTGACCTCCTCAGGTTTAGCCTCCTGAGTAGCTGGGACTACAGGTGCAAACTACCACACCTGGTTAATTTTTGTATTTTTTTGTAGAGACAGGTCTCACTGTTACCCAGGCGGATCTCCAGTTCCTGGGCTCAAGCCATCCACCTGCCTCAGCCTCCCAAAGTGCTGAGATTCTAGGCATGAGCCACTGCATCCGGCCCTACCTGTCCAATTTAATCCATTTTAATTTACATGAATGAGACCATAGTACATATACTCTGTGGTTGCCCTTGCTCACTTGATGACATGTCACAAGACAATAGAGATTACATTATCATTTTAATGATTGCATTTTCAATGATTTGTACATGGCTTCTGATTTTTTTCTTTATCACGATCATGCCAAAGCGAATCTGTGTACTTATCTACACACGGCCTAAGGACAAATTCCTAGAATTAGAGTCAAAGTACACACACACACACAGGCATATTGTCAATCCTCCCACAGTGAATCAGGGGGCCCATTTCTGCATGTGTTTGCTAACACTGGTTCCCACAAAATCTTTTCTGCCTTTGCTAACTTTTGGTGATGAAAGCATTGCCTACGACAGTCCACCATCTCTTTCAACGTGGTGCTCCTGGATGGTAGTTTTGAGTCTCTGGTCTCTGGCGTGCCGTGGGTGTCTGCTGAATGAAGGAGGCAGTCTTCTTCCCTATCTCTGCTCTCGGTAGTTAATTCAGATCACTGGAGCCAATTCTTCAGCCATTTAATAAAAGTGTATTGAGTTTCCCCACAATAGATGCTGTAGAAGGGATTATTGCTGCTGTAAAGTTTGTTCTCTGTTACTATACCCGGCAGGATTTCCATCCACAATAAAACTGGTGCAATTGAAGGAAAAGGAGTTCTTTCGGTTTAAATGAGGGACTGTCAAAGAAAGCAATATTTGAAAAGAATATTTAAACAAGGGTTCTTAAGGAAACAAACAAAAAGACAAAAAGAGCAGAATTTGTTCTTCTGAAAAATAAAGGACCTATTTTTGAGGAAAGATGGTGGTGAGAGGCAAGAGTATTCATATTCTGCCAAAATCATAGCTCTCTGCTCTGAGGAATGATGGATTTTAATTCCAGGTACACAGTGGCCCTTGACAATGATTTCCATTTCTATATTGGCACTAGCCCTCTGGATAAATGTGTCAAGAGTTTTAGGAATTAGTTTCTGAGTTACCGATGCAATAACTTTTGTCTGAAATTCTCTGGCCTCCCATCGTTTACTGCTGCAACTTTAATAACTTTCAGAGCAGTTGCCAAACATGCATTTTATATCCAGGGAAGTTGGGAGTAGAAAAGGGCAAGCTTATACCTAGGGTCAGATTTGTTTAAGAGACACCAAAAGCCCAGTGAAAAACAAATCTAAACTCTCTTCTTGGTCTGCCCCCATTTTCTTTGCTTATATCTGAGTGGTCACGGAATTAGCTTATTAGGGTCCTGCTTTCATTCCCTTGGCTGATGGCAACTCTACTTAGGCCTGCAGAGGGGGAAGGTTATGTTTGACCTAGAGCCTCCTGGAAACAAATGTGCAGCTGGTTCCATGTGCTGGGGATTTGTGACTGTCTTATCACTGGTGCTTCCATCAATCAATTTGACAGTGTGGGGTGTCCATCTGGACTTTAGGAAGCCAGAGGACTGTATGGACAGCTTGTCACAATCCATTATCTTCCCCGTGTCTCTCTGGAGCTCTCCAGTTCCAGTTCTGGCTCTGCCCCTCATTTGCCTGATGACTTTGAATAAGGCATTTTTCTCCAAATGCCTGAAATTTTGGATGTTTTCTGATCAATTATATTTGGCCTCCAACTTTGCATGAATTTTTTGAGAAAAACACTGACCACCCATTTTTGCAGAGTGCCTATATCATAATGAGTATGTTAGTGTCCATCAAAAAAGGCAGGAGGGTTGGTTTGGGAATATCAAGGTCCATTTCTGACCTACAGGCTACAAGTAATATGTAGAAAGGCCACCGAATTGGGAGCTCAGTTCTGGACTCTGGTTGTGGATTTGCATGGGCTTGGGCAAGTCCCTGCACCTCTTTCGGTTTTGGTTTCCTTGTTAGCAAAATGCAGGCATTGAATTAAAAGATCCCTAAGGGCCCTTATTGATCTGATATCTCTACTTCTCTAGCAGATTGCAGGAATCCTAGTAACAAAACATTTTATGAAAGCCCTGAAAGCTGCAATTGACAAATAACATCCCACAGAGGTGGGAGAAGAATGATTAATCACACAATTGCAGATTTATTTCTGCAAAGAGACTGAGTTTCACCCTCCTTGGAGAAGTGAAGACTTGCTCAGGGTCACACATTGAGTTACCTGCAGACTTAAGATAAAAATAAAGCATAGTATTGTGCCAAGACTGCAAGAACAAGAGACAATGCAACCTACGGATCAGTCTGTACAATCAATTGCATTTCATTTCCCTAAAATCACAGAGATAGAGAAGAATATGTCTACTTAGCATTGCTGGAGGGATCATCAGTTTGGGTTTTGAGGGTAGACACACCAGCCAGATAGTGAAACATACTGTCAGAAAAATCTACGAAAAAATCATAAGAAGTTCTGACATGGAAATAAAAAGAATTTCTAAGCCTCCCACGGCTCCCTACCAGCTTAGCTCTCTATGCTTAAAGAAAACTGTCTGGCACATCTGATACAACGCAAGCCGCTGATGAGATTGAAAGGTTGACAGCTGTGACTCATGAGGGCAAAGGCCCCAAGTTATTTTAAGCCCAGAATGAAGGGACACTTTAAGACAGCACGTGAGGACCACGAGTGGCAGCTGACAAGACAGGGAACATGGCATACTTTGCTTCTGCGCAATATCTCGATGGGCATCATGTTGACATAGGACTGGCTCACATAAGTGAACCCTCAAACCCTACAGGCTTTTCAAAGGGATGCCTTTCTAAGATGGTTTTAGCTGCGGCAGTGCAGTGAGGCAAGGCCTAGACTCACTTCTCAGCTCCACCATCCACTAGCTATGACCTTAGGCAAATGATTTAACTCCTCTGAGCTCCGGTTTCCCTATTTTTAAGATGAAGGTCTTAATGCCTAACTTAAGGATTTTTGAGGAGGATGTATGCAAAGTAACAGTTCTTAGCACATAGTAGGAGCTCATAAGTGGAGACATTCCTATGGAAAATCACTGCTTTCTTCATGGAATGACACTGGTCCCTGCAAATATCTGCATCTCAATTCATTTGTAAGAGTCATAGGAGAAAGGAATATAGTAAAAGGGTGAGAAGCGTATTTACGATTCATGAACAGCAGCTGTCATATCTATTTAAATAAAGAAAAACGTGGTTAAATGCATCTTTATACGTGAAATATAGCCCCAGGAAGTTACATTAGAACATCCCTACAAGATGTATTAGGATTGGACTATGATAGCAGATCACCCTTCCTCTCAGAATCCTCCAAAGGCCTCCATCTCACTTAGAGTAAAAGCTTCTTCTTTACCTTTGCGTCTTCCTGTAGGACATGAAAAGATTCTTTGTGTCTACTTCTCAGTTACGTTTGTTGAGCCATGTTCCATTTCTCAGATATTTACGGGTGTATTGCTGCACACTAGATAAAGTAGCGGATGCTCTAGGGATGCTGTGGGTTTAGGATTTAGCTTTGTCTCAAGGAGCTTACAGACTGGTGAGAAAGAATAAACATATGCACCAAGATTTATAGTGAATGGCAGCATAGAAGAGGCAAGTGAGAAGTGTAGGCACCATATGCTACTGCAGCAGAGGCCAAAGTGAGGTCTCAGAATGGGCGGTCAGGATGTGAGTACCCAGAGGATGGGTTGTGAAGAGGGGTCAGGACTGAGGAAAGGGGCATGCAGAGAGAGACCGGCATGAGCACATGAGCAGAGGCCACATAGACAGTGTGTGTTTGGAAAACGGGTGATCTAGTCTTGTGGGAGCCAGTGTTTTTCACCAGCCTCTACAGGAGGGATGACTTCTGGGTCTCACCTCCCCCACCTCCTTAATGCCAGAATGGTGGATCATTCTTACGTGTCTCCAATGCCTTACACATCGTAGACACTCAAAAAATATTTGTTGACTGAGAGGAAAAATGAACATATTTCTGTTAAATCAGACAAGTTTCTGACACTCTTGGTCAAAATTTATATTGCAGTGCAGCTGAGTTAGTCTAAACGTTCATGTCAATCCATTAACACTAGCTGTCATCTATTCACATGATAATGATGCCTTCCCCCGTTAGGAGAAACACAGAGACTGAGGAACTTTGGGGGTTGCAATATTACCACATAGCTCCTCACATAACTCTTGCCCCCCCATTTGCTAGAGCGAATCAGAAGGAACCAGAGAATTATATAATTGAGACCTGGAGGATACCTGGGTTCTCAACCAGGAGAGTTACCCTCTGTTGCATACATGTTCTCTCCAATGCAGGTCAGGTTTGGACCAAGTCAACATGAAGATTACCTACAGCAGCAATGCCAGTAATAATAACAGCATTAATAAAATGATCAACAACAATGAAAACTTTAAATTAAAACCTGCTACAGGCACTGCTTATAGCTGAGTTTTAAATGCAGGTTGGTGTGCCTCCACAATCTTTAGAACACCATTTTATTCTGCCATTTAAGCTCCCTGAGGTTAGAAACTGTTTTCCCGAGGCTTTGTTTCTATTTCTGGCTCTGTGTGTGTGTGTGTGTGTGTACGTGTTTTTGAGACCAAGTCTTGCTCTGTTTGTTGCCCCAGGCTGGAGTACAGTGGCATGATCTCGGCTCACTGCAACCTCCGTTTCCTGGGTTCCAGGGATTCTCCTGCCTCAGCCTCCCAAGTAGCTGAGATTACAGGCACCTGCCATTACACCTGGCTAATTTTTATATTTTTATTAGAGACGGGGTTTCACCATGTTGCCCAAGCTGGTCTCCAACTCCTGCCCTCAGGTGATTCGCCCACCTCGGCCTCCCAAAGTGCTGGGATTACAGGCATGAGTCACCGAGCCTGGCCTTTACCACTGTTATTCCCAGCAGCCAGACCCACACCTAGCATGCGGGAGGCAGTCAGCAAAGGTGTGGAGAGTGAATGAATATATATGTGGGAGATCCGAAGCTACAAGATGTGGCCATCCTCGTGAGTGCCAAGTCATTCAGGTGGTGACTGACCTCCTAACTGGGACAGCCAAACTCACGAGTGAGATCGAGAATGGCAAAAGCCGCATAAATTAGATAACCAGCCAAGTCCCTGTCGCATAGAACACAGTCACGTGATGACGACGATGATCAACCATAGCCCCGGCAAGGCTCAGGCCACACTGCTGGCGTCCTCCACATGCGTCTCTGCTAAGAATCTCTCTTGACAAGTGACTGGACAAGGTGTGAAGGTGTGAGGATTTGTTAGAAACAAAGAACCAGGCCTGTGGGAGCTTGGATCAATACAGAAAGAAAGGAAAAAAAAAACAACAACAATTGAACCTCTCTCTCTAATCTTATCCTGCAGGAAAAAAAAAAAAACATATAACTTTCAAGTTTTCCTTAAAATATACTTTGTAGTAATTCTGCAGCAAATATAAACCATTTAACACAATTTTTTATTGTTTCCATTAAATCAGCCTGCATTTAAAGCATTTTTATGGGAGATAGTTGGGGGGGGGGGGGGGAATGCTAGATCAATGTAAATTTTAGTGTGAAGTCCTTTGTTGCTTATTAATTTTCTGTAGTAATAATTACACATGGCGTGTGGCACATGGAGTCTTTTTCCAAGTAGCCTTGGCTTTGTTATTAACTTGCCCTTCATAGTTCCCCACAAGGTAGATGAATGTGTGCTGAAGAGGATCAGTTGTGATAGGAAGAGGCTTCAGGGTGAGTGGGGACCTGGCTCCCAATGGTCCATGGTGGAGAACAGCTGCTCTGAAGCTGAAGGGGCCCCAGGCTTTGCAGTAGGGGCCAAAGCAGGGATGGGTTCCCCTGGGGCCACAGGTCTGCTTGTTGAGACCTTAGCATTGTCAGCTGTAAAGCAGTTTTCATTTCATCAGAGATGTTACATGGGTGACAGGGATTTGGAAGGTGGGCTAGCCTTCCCGGGCAGAGGCAGAGAAGATCTTTCAAACTGCATTCCCTATTTTCTCATGTTTTGGAACAAAGAAAACATAAATGGTCCTAGGTTCCTTTTCCGAGTCTTTTTTTTTATTTTTGAGATTGAGTCTCAGAGTCTCACTCTGTCACCCAGACTGGAGTGTGGAATACAGTGGTGTGATCTCGGCTCACTGCAACCTCCACCTCCGCGCTCAAGCCTCAGCCTCCCGAGTAGCTGGGATTACAGGCGTGTGCCACCATGCCCGACTAATTTTTCTATTTTCAGTTGAGATGGGGTTTCCCCATGTTAGCCAGGTTGGTCTTGAATTCCTGACCTCAGGTGATCCACCCACCTCGGCCTCCCAAAGTGCTGTGATTACAGGTGTGAGCCACCGCGCTCAGCCTCCTAGCCTCTTTTTAGCTTCTTCTAACTTCCCCTTGTTTCTCTCCTCCCTCCCTTCTTCTCTTCCCTCCTTTTTCTTCCTTCTATGCCTTTCTCCCTTTTCCTTTTCTTCTTTCAAGAGAAATGTAATGAATAAGCAGCCTGACTTTTATTGGCTGTGTGACCTCAGGCCCCTGGACCTCCCCCTCTCATCATTTGAATTCCATACCCACTGAGAGTACTATAATATCAATTCTGCATTTTAGTGGCTGTGTGGCCTTAGGCCAGTTACCTAACTTAACCTCTCTGTGCCTGAATTTTGTAATTAAGAAGTGGGAATAATAATTGATTCATAAAGGGGTGTTGTGAAGATCACATGGGTTGAGACATGTGGGCGTGCAGTTAGCACTCAATAAGCCTTAGCGGACGCTGTTATTATTATTATGCTAGTGTTTCTTTTCTCTCCTAAATCCAGTGTGGCTAAGAGACTGACTGTGTGGTGGGATTTGGTGGTTTTGGAAAAGAGCCTCCGATTCCAGACATAAAGGTTTTCAGAACTCCTTCCATTAAATATGAAAATCTTATTTAATTTTTGTAACAAATGCATGAAACATATCATCATCCCCATTTTATAAGAGAGAAAACTGAGGCTCAGAGAGCTTACACCGCTGTTTCATATAGTAAGTACTGAGAGGTAATGTGAATCCAAGACTATCTTCAAAACCCTGGCACTTCCTACTGTGATGCACATAGGTTTAGATGTATGCCAAAGGTACGTAACTCAGTTTTTCTTTTTTGGAGACAGACTCTTGCTCTGTCACCCAGGCTGGAGTGCAGTGGTGCAATCTTGGCTCACTGCAACCTCTGCCTCCTGGGTTCAAGTGATTCTCCCACCGCAGCCTCCCGAGTAGCTAGGATTACAGGTATCTGCCACCACGCCCAGCTATATATATATTTTTTGTATTTTAGTAGAGACAGGGTTTCACCGTGTTGCCCAGGCTGGTCTTGAACTCCTGACCTTGTGATCTGCCTGCCTCAGCCTCCCAAAGTGTTGAGATTACAGGCATGAGCCACTGCACCCGGCAGTAAGTCATTTTTTAGAAGAGCTTTTGGTGGCTCAGAGGTGGGTCGTGTTTGAAGAACAGTATACTAGCAAAGGGTGCATCCTGGAGATATTTTGTCCCCTTTCAGTGTTGCCTCAGGCTGCGCTATTCGTTTTCTACTCAACCTCTGCATCCTCAGAATCTGGACTGGAATATGAAGGCTGGTTGGGGGCCTGATGTCCACCCTGGCCCTGGCTGAGCATTTTTTCTTTATTCTGTATACCAGGCCAGAAAGTAGGAGACTAAGAGTCTACCTCTATAGACCTAGCATCTGAATCATTGCAACCGGGGTGGGGAGAAGTAGATTGATCATAGCTACAGCTGTAAGAAAAACATGGTAGTAGAAGTGTTCTTAACTGGCCTCTGTGTGACAAATTTGCTTGCTGGAGTAGCACAAGCTGTACATTTTACATGCCATGAAATACTCTGTGCTCTCTGAATGTTCAAGGTTGCTGAGTGGTCAAGGTCAGTGAATGTTCAATGTTACTGAAGGTTACTGTGTTTAAGGTCACTGAATATTCAAGGTTACTGAGTGTTCAGGGTCACTGAGTGTTCAAGGTTACTGAGTGTTCAGGGTCACTAAGTGTTCAAGGTCACTGAGTGTTCAAGGTTACTGAGTGTTCAAGGTCACTGAATGTTCAAGGTTACTGAGTGTTAGGGTCACTAGTGTTCAAGGTTACTGAGTGTTCAGGGTCACTGTGTGTTCAAGGTCACTGAGTGTTCAAGGTTACTGAGTGTTCAAGGTCACTGAATGTTCAAGGTCACGGAATGTTCAAGGTTACTGAGCGTTCAAAGTTACTGAGCGTTCAAGGTTATTCTTTAGCAGCCCTAGACCCCCTACTCCCATCATTTGAGTTCCACACCCACTGAGTATCAGTTAGGCTTATTCTGTCAGACTCAGAAAACAATACCCAAAAGTATGGCCCCTTGGCATGCTAAGTCCTTTGAAATGAAGGACATTGGAAGGGCCTCAGAAGCAAGTTCTCTCTGACTTTCTCCTCCCCTCCTGTCTCTTTCCCCTCTTTCTTCCTTGGAGTGAGTTGTAGAAACCAGAATTCCTCTTCCCTAAGATCAGTCATAGAAACTAGAAGCCTTCTCCCCCTGGAGCAAGCCATATAAACTAGAAGGTTATTCTCTCCCTTCTGCCTGGAAGACCTTCATTCCATAGGGGTCCTGCTCCACACCCGGGAGGAAGACATGCTAGATAGGGAGGCCAAGGACAAAAGACATTGGGTCTGTCTTGTCTTGTCTTTCCTTCCTTCCTTCCTTCCTTCCTTCCTTCCTTCCTTCCTTCCTTCCTCCCTCCCTCCCTCCCTCCCTCCCTTCCTTCCTCACTCCCTCCCTCTTCCCTCCCTCCTTCCCTCCCTCCTTCTCTCTCTCCCTCTCTCTTTCTTTCTTTCCTCCCTGCAGCCTCTGCCTCCTGGGTTCAAGTGATTCTCCTGCCTCAGCCTGCTGAGTAGCTGGGATTACAGGCATGTACCACCATGCCCAGCTAATTTTGTATATTTCATAGAGACAGAGTTTCTCCATGTTGGTCAGACTGGTCTCGAACTCCCGACCTCAGGTGGTCAGCCTCCTAAAGTGCTGGGATTACAGGCGTGAGCCACCGTACCTGGCCCAGTCTTCATTTCTGAAGGCTCCCATATCACGCAAAACTGTGATTAAACACATTGGTTTTGCTTTCCTCTTGCTTTCCTGTCTTTTGTCCTAGGAATGTCCAGAGTGACTATTATGATGGATAAGGAAAAGTGTCACACCTTTCCACCCCTACAATTTCTAAACCTGTTTATGCCAGCTGTATTCCTTAAGTGGATGCAACAGGCAGGAGAACATTTGAGTACTTTGGAAAGACTGGTAGTGATGAGTCACTACAAATAATTACTGTTAAATTAGGTGTGAATCGGGTGATGGAAAGATCGGGAAACAAATCTTAAAAATCCGGAAAGCCTCCAGAGAGCCTTCAGATTACTTCACAAGTATTTTAAAATTATTTCCATTTTAAGGAAACAGAGACTGAACTTCATGGATGAGGTGTTATGAATGTGATTTATGGGAAAGACAATGCGGAACTCCAACCAACAGACCACACCACACTAATTTGGCCCTACATCAAGCATTGGTGAATTAGCATACATTTAGAAGTTGCAAATTAAAATAAAACATTTAAGGATCTAAGTTGATTCCCAAGCAACAATTGATTCCAATAGTATTGTCTAAGAGGGCTTCTTCTTCACTCTGGTTTGTATAAAAAATACATAAAAGATGCATTAATGGTTTCTTTCTTCTTTTTAAAGGAAAAAACACTCGTTATCCAGACCAAAAATAAAAAAAGAAGAAATCAAGTGAGAGAAAACTTCTATTTGAGAGTAGCGACACTGAAAATCCGGAATTTCCTCTTTCTGTTCCTCTGAATTTTGGATTAGGTCCCATGCAAGCCACCTCCTGCTCCAGCATCTGCTGAGCGTCCCTCACCAGGGAGCTGCGGGGAGGGACCCAGCTGAATTCTGGGCAGGGGAATTGACTTGAGAGGAGAGAGAATGCGGATGGTGCCGGCATTCCAGGAATCACTTAGAATTAGAGACCAGACCACAAGAGGGGGATCCCAGTGGGGTTTTTCCACTTCACAAACTTGTCAGACACTCTTTCTGGCAGGGTGGGTGGTGGATTTTCTGTGATTAGAGTCCCAGGTGATCATTTTGCTTTTCTAACTCTTTCTGTAAGGAGATGTGGGCACGTCACCCACCAGCAGCCAGTGGGAATCTGGAATTTGCTTTCCTAGCTCTCCCTTCCTTCTAGTAACTTCTTAGCACCATCTGTTCTTTTCAAATACAATCTTTTCTTTCAAGCCAAATCAATGCAGTAGGTTTTTTTTTTTTTCTCAATACATCATCCCTGTGGCGAAGGATAAAAAACATTGAAACTGGAATGTGCCCATTTCTGTGGGATCCCTTCTTCCATCCAGTCTGCCTCCAGCTTGAGGCCTGAGTCCTGAGCAGGGCTGGAGTTGGGGCATTCATCCAGGGTCCCCACTTCAGAGCTCCCGGGATTTCCCAGCCCTGGAAGCATCCTCCCTGCCCATGCTCAAATGATTCCAGCAGCCTGCCTTGTTCCCTAGAGAGGCAGCTTAAATACCACTTAATGCCTTCATGTATTGATTGGTTCAAATGCGAATGCAAGCCTCCGAGCCAAGCAAAATGCTGACACCCAAACTCAGAGGCTCCATTTCAGCCATAAATCTCTGGCCAAGTCAAGCCACTGTGCTGAAACTTTATAGGGTAGGGTGAAATTTGCCATAAACTGTGGTCCTGTAAGCAAATTCTGGGGCTGGGATAAGTGGTCAGCCAGAAAAGGCTGGAGAGGCCTGGTGAGGTGGGTAAGAATAGCTCACTGACCTGTATCTGCTAGAGAGGGTCCCCACCCCCACCCCCACCCTGCTATGCCCTGCCCCTTCACTGGGGTGGTCACGGTTGGGACTCAGAACATGACCCCAAGGTATGGCACCTTAGCATGGTGGGGTCTTTGAAGGATGTTGGAGGGGCTTCAGAAGCAAGTTCTCTCTGACCCTCTTCTGCCTTTCTATCCCCTGCTCCCCTTCTCCCCCAAGGCAAGCCATATAAATGAGAATAGTCGTGCTAACCTTCCCTTTGCCTTTCTGTGTAGAGCTGTCCATAAAGGAATACTCTGAATTACCTTGTTGGATAGCAGGTCTTAAGACCCTAGTTCCAGAGGGTCCTGCCTTGTACCAGGGAGGAGTGAGGAAGGAGTGCTACACAAGAGACCAAGAAGACTCCAATAGCCAGGTCTTTTTGGGGTCCCCCCTCAGTCTGTTAGCACTGGCTAATAGACTTTTGCTCAATCACATTTCTACATAGCTGTCTGTTCTTCACTGAACCTAAGTATATAAACAGAAAATTTCCCCTGGGTCTTTGGGTTTTCATTTCTGAAGGCTCCCATGTCATGGAAAACTTTGATTAAATATGTTCATTTTGCTTTTTCTCTTGTTAACCTGTCTTTTGCTATAGGCGTGTCGGCTGTGGTTGTTGTGATGAGTGAGGAGAGGGATCACAACTTTCCACCTCCATGCCAGGAATTGGAAGGTAATCGCCAGAGGCTTTGATGGGTGGTGCTCTGAGTCTTCTTGGTACAGAGAGGCTCACAAGCTCTCCCATGCTGCTTATACTCCATGGTGGCAAGTATCCTGGATAATAATGTCATTGTAGGCTTGATAGACGTTAAGACTGGCCTGAATCTTGGAAATCACTGTGTCTAATCCTCTAATGTGGCAGAGAAAAATAGAGACCTAAGCACACATCCACCTGTAGCCAGAGGAGGGGTCCATTCTACACCCTGTGTCAGGAATAATCTCTTTAAAACTCAAACATGACCACAGTTCTCCAATGGCCTCAGGACCTGCCTCTGGCTCCCTGCACATACCAGGGCTCCTTCATCCTCTACATTTCACTCACGATGTTCCCTGTACCCAGAGGCTATTTTTTTTCTTTGCTACTGGGCTACTCCTCATTGATCAAGGCTCAACTTGGTGTCCTTCAGGAATACAACTCCCAGGATGGACCAGGTAACTGGTATAGAGGAACAAGGGCAAGGAGTGCCAAACCCTGTCTGAGAAGTTTTTGGAAAGGCTTTTTGGAGAAGGTGGCAAGTGCTACTATTGGCTGGCTTCCCTTGGTCCCACTAGGGTGGGCAGGAAAGGCGGTATCATTGATTAAATTGTGACTCACTCAAAAAGATATGTTTAAGTCTTAACTCCCCATGCCTCACAATGTGACTTTATTTAATAACAGGATCTTTATAAAGGTAATCAAGTTAAAATGAGATCATATTCTTTTTGAATATAGTCTCATTCATTTTGACCTCATGATCTGCCTGCCTTGGCCTCCCAAAGTGCTGGGATTATAGGCGTGAGCCACCGCGCCTGGCTAATATGACTATATTCTTATAAAAAAGGGGAATTTGGACACAGAGACAGATACACACATGGGGAGAACACCATGTGAATATGAAGGTGGGGATTGGGGTGATGCATACCAAGACATGCCGGAGATTCCAGAAAACCACTAGAAGCAAGTGACATGGAAGAGAGTCTTCCTTACAGGCCTCAGAAGGAACCAATCCTACTGACCTTGATCTTGAACTTCTAACCTCTGGAACTGTGAGACAACGAAGTGCTGTTATTTAAGCCACCAGTTTCTGGTACTTTGTCATGGCAGTCCTTGCAAACTAATACAGGTGGATCATGCAAAACCATCCCCCACTAACTGGAGAAACAGACTTTAAAAGTATTTTTGCAGACTGGGGATGAATGGCATCATTTTTCTATGTGATGACCAGCCCAGCGGAAAGACAGCTCACAGGCTGCTGAGAAAACAGCTCAATTCTTACAAAGCAGCCCCATTTTCCTTGTTGCCAGAAATTGCACAGAACATTTTTCTACACATTTACCTCTGCCTCCCAGATGAATAATATCACCATACCCTTCAGGGAGGCCCCTCTGTAGAATGATACTAGGAAGTGCTTGCTAATAATGCAGGAATCAAGGGCCCATTAGATTTGCCCAGGGTCATGCTCACACCTTTAAGCCACGCTTGAAGAAACTAATGGAATTTGGAATTCAGAATTCAGGCATCTACTGTGTCAGCTATATGGGAGCCTTCCGGAACATAGCAAACAGAACTGCTGGAGAGGCCTTGAGATTGTGCCAATGATATGTTCACTTGGGAGTCAATTTCTGGGCTGGGACTGCCACCACCAATTTTCACGACTTTAGAAGATCAGCTCAGAATTGTGACCTGGAACTTTTAAGGGATGCTGAGCCTGCATGAGAGGCAGGGGCATGTGGGGAGCATGAAAGGTGGGGAGCATGAAAGATGGGGAGTGGGGCTGTGGGGGTGGGTAGCAGGAATCCCTGGGCACAGGCCAGCCTTTCCTCCCATCTTCTCATTTCTCTCAGACTTTGAATAAATGCAGTAGGAAAGCCCTGAACCCTCAGGATCCTTTGACATGGTCCCTGGCCCTATAAAGTGGAAGCTATAATTTTCTGGAAAGGACAGGCTCCCAGTGTTTGGTTGGTTCAGTTCTTCAGTGATATATTTAATTGATAAGGGCTTGGCCGTCTCCAAAACAGGAATAGCCCACTTCCTTTACCTGTCTCCTAAGACATGTACGCAAAGTGTCTTAATACAGAGCTTCCTGGACACCCACTGTTTTATAAGTGTCACTATAACCACTGGTGAGCTTGCAATGCAGTTTTGTTAAAAACAAACTAAGCAGAAACCTCCAAAGAGTCAATAAAAACTGGCTCCTGGGGATGAGGTTGTAAAACCCATGTCTTCGCCCAGGCTTTTTTGTGATAGGTCACAGAAACTGGTGTCTGTCCAGTTGCTCGGCATGTTTCTCATGGAGCTGGGCAGGAGAGCAGAAGCCCCCTCCTCCTTCCCAATTTCCAGCATCCTCAGAGATCGGAGGACTCTGGAATAGACCATGACAAAGGCTAGAAAGATAGAATCTGGCATGTGAGCTCCCACCTCCTCTGAATTCTGCGGGGTGGTTCCAAAGTTCTTCCGACAGCTTGGAGCAGGTTCAGAGACGCCATTCAAAACAGCTCTGAGCCTCTGATTCAAAGGGCTGGTGGCCTCTGCCCCAGGCAAGTAGTGGACACTGAGGGCCTTCATGGCTACAAGGTGGGATTTGAATGGCAGCAGCTGCTGCAGGGGTGTCTGAAGTGGTCTAGACTGTGGTCTGCAAGAGTCTCTGGCTTTGGAAACGTACCATGATGTCATCCAAGTAGTGACGGTGGTGATTGTTACATTGATGTTAGATAACAGTTACAATAGTCCCTGCCACTCCTTAGATGCTAACTCTGTCAGACTCTGGGCAGGATTTCTTCACAGTTCTCTCATTTAATCTCTTAGGAGCTCTAAGAGGTAGGAATTGTTGCTCCCATTGTACAGATGAGAAAACTGAGATTCTAGCAAATGAATTATCTTGTTCTAGGTATGGTACATAACAGAGATGAGATTTCAACCTAGATCTGTCAATTCCGAGTCCACAGCTGGGTGAGTCCTTGGACAGCCAGGGGACCCTCAGCTCATAGTCTCCACCATCTGAGAGGGCTTTGTGTTTCCACACATACACCCCTGTCCCTGCAACTCATCTGATCCTTACAGCCACCCTGGGCAAAAGGCACGAGGGTGCCCATGTCCCCTTTGTCACACAGCCAGGCAATGTGGAATGAAGGGTTAAAGGGCATGCTCAGAAGATTAGCTAGTGTGTGCCTGAGCTTGGCCTTGGGATTCCCAGGCTGGCGCTCTCTTATCCACCCCTTGAAGACTCCTGCAAATTGGAAGTGCCTCAGGGCATGGGGCTTGGCCACCATGGTGTCTGCCTGGTGTGTGTATCTGTGGAGCCTGACCGGTGACGTCTTTCCTGTTTATGAAGCCATCCTTTGGTAGGAGCAAGAAAGGGGCTTATATGACTCAGGGAGCCTGGGACAAACCAGACCTGGGAGTCTTCTTATTCTTCCTTGCATTTTCACATGGGTAAAAATGAACATTGGTTCTCATAGACAGGGATCGTGTAAGACTCCTTCCATTTTACAGATGAGAAAACAGGCATGGAAAGCAGAAGGAAATAACAGCCCGTTTTGTAGATGGGAAAAGAACACAGACACTAGGCTCCTACAGCAAGTCTCTGATGCTTATCCTCATGGCATTTTACAAACTGAGTTGGGGTAACTGGGACCTTCAGTCCTCATCCACGATGGCTCGGCTCCGTGTATGTTTGTGAGCATGTGCTTGGTGATGGGCCAGGGGCTGGAGCCCCCATGTTGAGTTAAATCATATGCCACTGAGTCTTCTGGCATCAAGTACATCATCTCATTTAAAAGAATTTTTTCGTGCATTTTCCTGTATTATAAAAATCTTTTGAGCATGCACATATACTCCTGTCAGTCTGATATTAAATATTAGTAAAATTTAATATCTTAGTTTACAATTAGTCATAAATATAAGAAGCCATGTTAATAGTACCCCAGTGAATCATTTTGCGTGTTCTGGGGTGACAGCACTTTGTTTTTGGACACAATAACCTAGCCCATTGCTATATTGGGAGATCCATGCTCTTGAGTGACAAAGACCCTTCTTGCTTTGGTCCAACCCATTAACGGCCTCCAGTGTAGGCATCCCTTATGTTACTGTGCAAGGCTGCTGACCCAGGGCCCAGGGGACCCCTCCTTACCAAGGCTGGGGAGTCTCATTCTCTCTTGGCTGCCTCCACCCAAGGACAAGACTTTGATCACAATGTGTGAGTCCCTGAGTCCTGGTTTTTCTTTGTCTCGCTTGCCTATTTTATGAAGTCCCCTTTTCCCATCCTGAGAGCTGCCTCTTATTCTACCCACTATCTTCCAATAAAAGCAGATGTTTTTGGCCCACAGTGAAACCTTCTTTCAGCACTTAGTGACTCTGGATACAGAGTTATGCATTTATCCCTTACAAATTGCTGTCATCAGATACAAGACACTAAACGGCATCCCGGAGGTGGCTCCTTTAGCTACTCCCACCCCCAGCTCCTGTCTCAGCCCTCTTCACTACAGCTGATCAAGTTGGGTCTTTGAGGAGAAGGGGAACAGCTGCTCTCTCTCCTCTCCTGACACGGCTGCCCTTTGCAGGCTGTGGCTATTCCTGTGTCCCCTTTCTGTCCTTGGTGGAGATAGTGGTGAGGGTTTCTTTCCAATACTACACAATCCTCTCAGGTAGTATCTGCTTTTACTTTCCCCAAAGTACTACAGGACCCTCTAGAGCTCAACTGAGGGATCTCTACCTGCCTTGACCTTCCCAGCTAACTCCCTGCATCATATTCCTTTAAGCAATTTTCCATGGAAGGATTCCCAGTATGCATTTGCCTGTTCACAGAATTGTACAGCATTCAAAAGAAGCCTGAGTGAGCACATACATCCTAACACATTTGTTTCTTGCTTCCAGTTGGGGAGTGGAAGAACAGAGGTGGGTGGGGGTATGATCTCTAAACTCGCAACTCCTTGAGAGGGGGAGACTCCTTTCCCAAAAACCCCAAGGCTCTTTGGAACAGCACAGCAGACCTAGTACCTTCAGACCACATCTAGTGCCTCCTACGCAGGCCTCCATACGGAGGTGACATGGGCTGAGTATTCTGATTGGCCGTCTCCTGGGCCACAGTGTGGAAATAATTGAAGTCTTTTAACAGAGGTGTCTAAGAGAGCGATTAAAAGGGAATTGCAATTATCGAGCCCAGAGGTAAAATTTCAGAACTGGCCTATAAATCCTGGTCTGACATGAAATTTAAAACTCCCCAATGGTCTTCAATGCCATATTAAAAGGATTTTAATACTAAGAAGAAGAAATAATGAATGATAATCAGGGTATTGTTTCTGGGAGCAGGGGCAGCTCTGAGGGCCAGGCTGGCGGGAACTGCAGGTTGTGTGTTGGGCTGTGTTTTACATCCCTCACTTCATAGGAGATCAGTGGAGGAAAGGAAGGCAGACTTGGCAGCGGGTGTTGAGTGAAAGGCTGGCAGAGCCATTCCCAGGTGAACTCCAGCCCAAGCTCTGCTGAAAGCCAGAGGCATGAACAGCCCATGCTTGTTATGCAGCTGCTCTGGTTCAGACTGTGTGGGGGGCCGGGAGCTTGCTAAGAGCTGGGAGTTTATGGGCTGTGGGAACCTCTGACCCCCCGCGAGCCTTGCAGAACAACCTGCCCACAGGCCTGTGCCTACTCGGCGTCTGACCCAGTGTGAACGGATGCTTGTGTATGGAGACGCAGCGTGGCCCGCAGGAAGAATACCCAAGTGATGGTCTGGAGGTCTCTACTCAAGAGCCAGACTCTTCACTGGCTGGCTGTGGGTGAGTCACTCCACCTCTTTCCTTGTGGTTCCTTTATTTTATTAACCCTTTCACAGGACGGTTGGAAGGATGAAACGGAGAATGACTAGAAGAGTGCTCGGAAAATACACCTTATAATAGGTTTCTGTTGTATTGATTTCTAGTGCCCATTTTGATATGGTCATTCTCTTCTGGATTTAAGTCTGTTCCCTTAAAATTTGATGACCAAAATACAGCTAGATGATTCTTGAAGCTTTGTTCAGCTACAGAATTCTAGGATAATGGTGATACCTTGTACTGGTCTGGCGGGTGCAGGGAATCCGGGGCCAGTTCTCCCCTGGGGTCCGGGCTGTGCGTCTGCGGCCTTTTGCAGTGTTCTCTAGCACACGATCGCTTTCTGTTCACACGTGATTGTTGCAAATCCCTCCTCCTCCCCACCCCTCTTCCTTACCCCCAATTCTTTTCCCATGAACCATTACCGAACCAGATCTCCTAGATTGTGTAGGTTGGGGCTCAAAGCAGCTGGTTGCTTTGAAACTGAGTGTGGGGGCATGGTGCTTTCTGCAGCAGATTTTAACCACTTAGTTGCCATAATTTAGTCTGTCATCTGTGGTGTTGGCTTTGCTCCCGAGCTTTGAATCATCAGTATACCAGGCCTCTCATGAAATGAGATGAAGACCACAGAGCTTCTAGCACTATAGCTAGAATGTAGTAGGTGCTAAACAAATGTTAAATTCTGTTTCTGCCACCCTCTCAGTCATGCATCAAAAACACAGAAAGCCAAAGGCCAAAGCAGAATCCTTTGGTTTTTTTATCTGAGATGCCTTCCAGATGAGCAAATCTTACTCACTGTGCCTCTTTGGATAAAAGTGTTCAATTTGCTACAGATTCACCTACCAGAATATCGAGGAAGCATTGTCCAGTGGGTTGCCTAAATCAAGTTATTCTGTGTCTGTCCCATTCCTCTACCCTACTAAGCTCATTACTGTCCTGAAGAAGGTCTTTTCAAAGGACTTATTCTAGGTGAGCCTGTACTGACTCTTGGAATTACCATATTCTCCTCCAAGCGTTCCAAAACCACTTCTTCAGCAACTGTTTAGAATATTACTGGGGTTAATAGTTTTAAATTAAAACAATTTTGGTGGGGCCTGGCATGCTATAATTCCAGCACTTTGGGAGGCTGAGTCAGGAGGATCATTTGAACCCAGGAGTTTGAGACCAGCCCAGGTAACATAGTGAGACAGGTCTCTCCAAAAAAAAAAAAAAAAAAAAGAAAGAAAGAAAAACAGAAAATTAGCCAGGCATGGGGGTGTACACCTGCAGTCCCAGCTACTGGGGAGGTTGAGGTAGGATGATCATTTGAGTCAGGGAAGTGGAGGCTGCAGTGAGCTATGATCATGCCACTGCACCCCAGCCTGGCAACAGAGCAAGACCCTGTCTCAAAAAAAAATTGTTTGATTAACTCCTGAAGTAAACACCATCTTAAAAATACAGCACTGAGATCCTTGCATTTAAATCTGAAAATAAACTTGTCTATAAAAAGGAGCTCTAGGCTGGGCATGGTAGCTCATGCCTGTAATCCCAGCATTTTGGGAGGCTGAGGCAGGCAGATTGCCTGAGGTCAGGAGTTCGAGACCAGCCTGGCCAACATGATGAAACCCCGTCTCTACTAAAAATACAAAAATTAGTCAGGATAGGTATAATCCCAGTTACTAGGGAGGTAGAAGTGGGAGAATGGCTTGAACCCAGGAGGCGGAGGTTGCAGTGAGCCCAGCCTGGGCAACCCATAGAGCAAGACTCCATCACACACACACACACACACACACACACACACACACACCACGAGCTCTAATCACACTCTCCTGGTTTCCTCTTAAATAAATAACATATAAATATTTACTCAAACAGAACACCTTATAGTGCATACTGAGTTGATACATAAAATGACATTAAACAATTAACAAGGCCATCCAGCATGTGGAGAACCTGTTACATCAATGTGTAACAACTGTTCTAGAGGTAGGGCAAATAAAGAATTAGACGAGAATTCTACCTTCAAGGAATCTTTAGTGGTGAAGACTGCAGAGTAGCATGAAATAAAAAGCAAATAAGCCCAAGGCACCTATAAGCAATTTCATTGAATTCGACAAACATTTATGGAGTATAGTGTGTGCCAGGCATTGTGGTAAGTACTAGACAGAGATGATGAGACAGTCTCTGCCCTGGAGGAAGCTGTATTCAAGAGTTTTCATATTGAGACTGTCTAAATGCTGAGAAAATTCAAAGAAAGAGAGCCCAGTATAGCATGGGACAGGATTAACGAATTAAGGAAAGAGGAAACCGAAGACATTCCAGGTAGGCATTGTGCCACGAGGCAGCATTGAGGTTCTCCCACCCAGCCCCAAAGAAGAGGGATGAGAATTTCTTGCAGGGAACGAATATGGGATTCCATTACCTGATTGCTGTAGACTTTTTTTTTTTTTTTTTTTTTGAGACAGAGTCTTGCTCTATTGCCCAGGCTGGAGTGCAGTGGCATGATCTCGGTGATCTCAGCTCACTGCAACCTCTGCCTCCTGGGTTCAAGCGATTCTCCTGCTTCAGCCTCCCAAGTAGCCGGGATTATAGGCACATGCCACCACGTGTATTTTTAGTACAGATGGGGTTTCACCATATTGGCCAGGTTGGTCTCAAAACTCCTGACCTCATGATCCACTTGCTTTGGCCTCTCAAAGTGCTAGGATTACAGGCGTGAGCCACCATACCTGGACTGCTCTAGACTTTTAAAGCTCAAATGCCCTAGACAGCGACAATGATAAAAATGTTGAGAGAAAAGTAGTGTTCAAATTAAAGAAATAGATCATGCTACAGGTCAGAGAATCCATTTCAAAATAAGACTCTCTTTTTGACAATGTCTCTTTAAATGATGTGACTCTGGGGGACTTTTCCTCGCTAAGCATCTGCCACCCTACACAATAATTAGCCAGCTACACATTTTCTTTGTTGTTCATTACAGATTAATGAGAGGCAGAGCTTAAGGCCTAGTTAGATGGAGAAACCCTGAAGGGGTCATTTGAACCTTTCATATCTGTTCCTTTCAAAACTCTGATGAGCAGGTTTTCAATACAACAGCAGCTGTCTGTCTTCTAACCTACAATATGTCTTTGGTGGAAACTCAGACGTTTCTGGCATGCTGTCTCCCACCATCAGCTTAAAAGCACATGCATGAAAGGAGGCAGCTCTGCAGAGGGTGGAACACGTTTCATGCTGGGGTGATGGGGCATTTTCAGCAAAGTGTGTCTCCCTACTTTGTGTGGAGTTCCTATGCCACCATCAGATAGAAATGCCAGGTAGCAAGGTGCCACTGTGCAAACAGAGCAAGGTTTGGCCAATTTCGAAGCTAGCCGTCCTTTACCTATTTATTTTGTTCTAACTGTTACAGTTTTTCTAATTCTCCATTCTGCAGACAGCCACCACACTGGGAGAGGCAGACAGGTGATAAAGAGAAGGTTTACTTAACAAAAGGGATAAAAGGAAAATGAATGGAAATTTAAATACTTCTAGTTAAAAATAGGCAGCTGAAATGATGAAGATAGGAATGACAGAAGACCCTGGAATAATGAATGCCCTTCTGGTACTTAGGAGGCCCTGGCCCTTTAAGATTAGCTCACATGAATGGAGTCAGGCTGGTTTAGATCTTCCTACTCAGAATGATGCCTGGGTTGGTCCATTTTCTGCTCTTTTTCCTCTTTCATTTTCTGAGTCTGTATTTGGCACCTTTTAGCATCTTGTACAATGCCATGTCCCCAGAGGAGCTCAAAGGCCATTAATAGATGATGTTGATGATACCAATAATCAGAGCTAGGAGCTGTGATTGTATTACAAGCAAAGCATTTGAATAATTGCAGAGCCAACAAGGCCCAGAGTGACATTTCTCCATTCTTATCACTGATGAGCATGACCTTGGGACAAGTCAGCACCTACTGTTCCCCTAGGATGTAATGCAGGGAAGTCTGGGCGGCTTCCATAGCAAAGGCTGAAGGAATACATCATTCCACCAAACCAGCCTCCCTGTGTCATCTCTCGTCCTCCCTAGGAACTCTGATCTCCCAAATCCCTCCCTGTACTTCTCTGTTTCCACTTCTTCCTCATTAGGATGTGAGATGGAATGAGAATCTGTGAGACTATGAGCTGAGCTATTGCCAGCCTGTCTCCAAGTTTGCCTTCAGTAAACAAGTTCCTCTTAGGTTCAGAAGCCTCATTCTCAGATGCCTCATAGAACTCATAGAAATGAATGGGAGCTGACCAATTACTGATTGCACCTGTATTCCTTTGCAGAGCCTGCATGGAGCTGGGAGGGTGCCCAATTCATGGATTTTCTGTATTAGAAAGTTAAAACAGAATTTTCATGAAAGCAGCAGCCTGAATAATGATCTAGAGGCAGGACTTCCCACTTCCCATCCCTGGTACATTCTGTTTTTTTTTTTCTTCTTCTTCTTCACATTCTGGTTTTGTCAATGTATTGCTGTCCTGATTAGCAGCACGTCTTATTTCATGCATGAAGTCCACGTGCATCACATGTGGTTCCTCCTCACTCCTGGACAGGTAGAACTGTCCTTCAACTCTCCAGCAAACATGTGATCATGTCTCACCGCCTACGATTCACAACTTTCTGATCTGAGGCAGCTCTTTATCTTCTTGGAGAGCATGTTTTTTGCCATGTCCACCCATAAATAAACCTATGAATTAAATTTGTCTCCTTTGGGTGAGAAACGCAACATCCGGATGAAGGACCCAGAAGACCTGACTTCCTAATTCCACCTTTGTCGTTATTCACAGTGAACATTTACTGAACTCTTATTAAGTGGCAGACATTGTGTTAAGCACTTCAAAAGCCATTATCTCATTTAACATTCACCCCTACCTTATGAGGTGTGTCTATTATGGTGAGGAAACAGAAATTCAGGAAGGTCAGATGACTTGCTTAAGATCATACAGCTCATAATAGAGGCTGAGTTTCAAGTCAGGACCTAGGCCTGTCCAACTTCAAAACCACTGCTCTTAACTGCTACCTTGTATGGTCTCTAATCCACATGGAACCAGGCAAGCTTCTTTGGATCTCTGCGGCTGTCTTTATGTTCAAAATAAGGGAGGAGGTCTAGGGCTCTCCTTGGTCCACCCAGTTCTCACATGCTATGGATCAGTTTCCTACACACCCTTTGACCCCTGTGACCTTTTCTTTCCTACCTTCCATTCAGAGCTTCCCCAGGCTATGTCGTGTTCCTATGGACCCCTCACATTTCACCCATGTGTCATGTCGTGGTGGCCTAGCTGAGCATCACATCACCCGGCAGACTCCTCCACCTTCTTCTACCTCATCTCTGGGTGAGTGTGAAGCTGAAAAAGGAATTAAGCCAAATAAAGACCAATTCCCAGGAGAGTAGCTTTGGAAACCAAGAAATCCCAGAGACTGTATAACTAGAGGCAGAAAAAGATATCCCACCGTGGTGAAAGGAGAAAGAGTGAGTAGGCTATAGGTGGGCCTGGGAAGACTCCTGTAGGCAAAGGTACTCAGGGAGAGCCATTTTCACAGGGCCTGCCAGGAGCTCAGGATGGAGTGGGCCATGAAGGGCAGCAAGCCCGATGGAGCTCAGGATTTGAGCCAGTGGGTGAGGAGCACATGACACTTCTCAGCCACCCTGAACCAATCTGCAGATTGTTAACCTGAAGTCAGGGTTCAATCGAGGTGTATACATCTTATAGGGACTTATAAAATCATTTTATTTTTCTTTTAAAAGAGGCTTATGTAGTACTCTGATTTGAAAAACACTATCTAATCTGTGATATGCACCAATGACCTTGAGCAAACTATTTTTTCTCTCTGGACTTGTTCTTTAAGTTTTCGGAAAAGGGGGGGAATGGGGCAGATGAGAATTTTTAGTTTTATGAGTTTTAGGCTGAGAAGGGAGGCATTTTGGAGGTGGACAGACCTTTCTGAGATTGCTGCCCCAGCTGACAGCCTCAAGGTCACCAGGCTTGCACTTGAGAATGCTCAGTTAGAAAACTGGATCAAGAAAAAAGCAGAACTTGCTGATTTTTCCCTGGACTGAAATTGCCCAGGGAGAAGGGAACCTATAAGCATTTGTTTCTAGGGGCTGATTTATTTCCGTGGCTTTCATATCTCAATCCACACCTATCTCTGAAAGAACACCAGGGACTTGTTTTGTTGTAGTTTGCATTCTGGAGACAATGGAGATGCCATCTCATCAGTGAACAATAATGTAAGTGAAGGAGAGACACAGATGGGAGAATCTGATCACATGCGGCCCAAGGAGTGAGCCATATTTATTCTTGTCACCTCTAAAATGCCACTCCTCCTGTCTCCCATCTGTCCTCAATATATGCTTCACTATTAGCCTCTAGTAAGGGAAGAGAATAGGTCACCTTTTAGTGTATTTACCCAGCTAGAAGGGAGTGTTCTCTAAGATCATCTTCAACCTTCCTTTTTCTCCTTCTACTCTCTCTGCAGAGAGCTTGTTCATTCTCACAGTCTCAATGCTGCTTTCTGTGGGGGAGGATTCTCAAATCTTCAGTTCCTGCTCTGGCCTGGATCACAGGGCCATGGGCACTGTTTCCTGCCTCTTGGAACCATTTCTGCCTGGATGCCCTCCATTACATGGAGCCCCCTTAATCCATCAGTCCATCCCTCTATCCATTATTCCACTTTCCTGCAGAGAGGAGGACACAATTCACAAGCCCAGAGCTTCCTTAATCTCCTTTAATCAGAGAGGATGCCCTTGGACCTCCAGCCTTATAATGATCACGATTGGCCAGGCCAGTGGTTCCCATCAAGGCTCATCCTCTTCCTCAATGACCTGGGACCATGGTGCAATATTTTTGCTGAGTTTTGCTTTTCTTTGCTACGACTCTTATCTGTGTCCTGATTCCTAGTGGGCTTCCCGCCTGCCTTCTTGCTTCCTTGGCGACCCCAGACTTATTCTGCTCCTTGAGCTCAGGGTTCAAGGGTTCACGTCTCTGCCCCACTGCCCATTTCTGGCTTCTCTGATTCATTACTCTGATGCATTGCCCATTCCCTGGCTTCTCCGCACTCTGCGTGCCCTGTTGGCTGCTCATCTTTTCTCTGCTCGGACCTTGACCTGGGTCAAGTACTTCCAGTTTCACTTTTTCTTGAGCCTTTATCTTAATCATATACATCATTAAACAAATGTTTAACCTTCCTAATTAATAACTTATGAACCCTTGAGGGTTCAGCCATGTATTGTTTAATGATGAAGATACATCCGAGGGATGCATCTTTAGGTGATTTTGTCATCATGGGAACCTCATGGAGTGCACTTACACAAACCTAGATGGTGTGAAAGGAAAATATCTTGAGCCCCCAAAATCACTAAGGAAAACTCAACCTGGAAACTGCTTAGGACAAACCTGCCTCCCATTCAATTCAAAGTCACTTTTCTGTTCACTGAGCTAGATGCATACGTGATTTCCTCCTTTGGAAAGGCTAATCAGAAACTCAGAAGAATGTAACCATCTGTGTGTCACCTACCTGTGACGTGGAAGCTCCCGCCCTGCCTTCTGCCTTGGCTTCGAGTTGTCCCACCTTTTTAGACTGAACCAATATACTTTTTACATATATTGATTGATGCCTCATGTCTCCCTAAATGTACAAAACCAAGCTGTGCCCTGACCACCTTGGGCATATGTCATCAGGACTTCCTGAGGCTGTGTCACGGGTACATCCTCAACCTTGGCAAAATAAACTTTCTACTACACACCCACGCTATATTGCTCCTAGGTGGCAAACATGGACAGCATGTTTACTGCACTGAATACGGTAGGCAAGTGTAGTAACACATGGTATTTGTGTACCTGAACATATCTAAACATAGAAAAGGTACAGTAAAAATACAGCATAAAACATTTAAAATGGTACACCTGTGTAAGGCACTTACCAAGAATGAATCTCGCAGGAGTGGAAGTTGGTGAGTCAGTGAGGACTAGCGAGTGAGGGTGAAGGCCTAGGACATAACTGTACACTCCTGTAGACTTTAGAAACACTGTACACAGGCTACACTGAGTTACTAAAAAACATGTTTCTTCAATAATAAATTAACCTTAGCTTATTGCAACTTTTTTACTTTATAAACTATTTTTTTTTGACTTTTTGACTCTTGTAGTAACACTTAGCTTAAAACACAAATACACTGAACAGCTGTACAGAAATATTTTCTTCTTTGTGTTTTTATTCTGTATGCTTTTTTCTATTTTTTATAAATTTTAATTTTTTTTTTTTTACTTTTTAAACTTTTTTGTTAAAAACGAAGACACAAACATGCACATCAGCCTGGGTCTACACATGGTCAGGATCATCAATATCACTGTTTTCCACCTCCCCATTTTGTCCCACTGGAAGGTCTTCAGGGGTAATAACATGCATGGAGCTGTCATTTCCTTTGATAACAATGCCTTCTTCTGGGTATCTCCTGAGGGCCCTGCCTGAGACTGTTCCTAAGGAGCTGTCACTCTTTTCAGAAATCTGTCCATGGTGGATTGCTTGCTTTGTTTCCTTTCTTCATCATAGATTTGCTTGTAAGCAGATAATGCATGATGAACATTCCTCTCTATTAAAAAACAAAACCTTTTGATATTGGAATCCATGTTTTCAAACTTTTTTCTAAGGGAAAAAGAGATGGGGGTCTCGCCACGTTGCTCAGGCTGGCCTCTAACTCCTAGCCTCAAGCAATCCTCCTACCTCAATCTCCCAAGTAGCTGGGAGATGTTTTCAAACTTTTTGAGGACCTTGTTGAAGTCTGGAAAAGCTTCTACTAAATCCTTCGCTGTGAATTTTCTTGGGAGTTCTTCTTTTCCTTCTCACGCAGTTTCCTTTTCTCTTGCCTCTTCTTAGCTATGCATTCCTGTTCCAGTTCCAACAACTCCTTAGTCAGTTCCTCAGGAACTACTTCTAGGAGCTCCTCAATGTCATTCCCATCCACACCGACATTAAAGTTATGTGCCATCTCAGCTACAGCCTTGTTGATTTTTGTAACCTCTTCGTCCTTGGCAAACCCTTTGAAGTCATGGATGAACCTCATGGGTGTCTTCTTCTAGATGCCACTCATATACTCTTTGGTGATACCAGCCCAAGTGCAAGCAAGGTTCTTGACATAGTCATAGATGTTTTAATCCTCCCAGAATTGCATCAGTGTCTTCTCAGTGTCTTCCTCAGCTTCAGCAATAGCCTGAGCAAAGGTCCTGCCCAGGTGGTAGCCTTAAGAGCTGCTATAACTCTTTAATCCATTGATCGGACCAAAGAGGTGCTATTTGAAGGGAGAGACATCACTTTGATATTGGGATGAAAATCACCAATAAAAGGAGGATGTATGTAAACATTATCAATAGAGAACAAAATCTTGAAAGGTATGTTATTCTCCAAATAGCACTTCTTCATTTCATTGAGATAGCAATTCAGGAGGGCATCTTGGAAGAGGAGCTGGGTAATGCACAACTTCTAATTGTTCCTGTAGTACACTGTCTAGAAAGGCAGGACAACTTGAAGCCAAGGCAGAAGCTGGGGCGAAGAGCTTCCAGGTCACAGATAGGTGATACACAAATGGTTACATTCTTTTCAGTTTTTTATTATTCTTTTGAAAGGAGGCAAATCACATATGCATCTATCTCAGGCTTACAGATATGCCTGAAGGCCCTGGGGTTTTCATTGTGCCAGATCACAAAGGGTTTCCATCTGTAGGCTGCACCACTGCTTCCAAGAAAGACTGTTGTCCTGTCCTTCAAAGCTTTGAAAGCTGACACTGACTTAGTCTCCTCATGGAATAAAGTCCTTTCAGGCATCCATTTCCAGAATAGGGAAGCTTCAACCATATTGAAGATTTTCTCTGGCAAGTAATTTTTCCCCCACAATCAGCTTATCTAGTTTAAAAACTTTTTTCAGCTGCCTTCACATCAGCATATGCAGACTCACCGCTCACTTTCACATTATGTGATGAATAATGATTGTTGAATCATTTAAACCATCCAGAAGCTAGCAGTAAATTCAACATCACAGTCAGGTCCAGCCTTTTTTTTTCAGCATTGCAAACAAGCTTTTTGCTTTGGCCACGGTCGTCATGGTGCTGAGAGGGATACACTTCTGTGTCTGGTCTTTAACCCAAGTCATGAGAAGTTTCTCCATACCTGCTACGGGCCCTTCTAGAATGTTTGTTTGTCTCCTTGTCTTCAATGAAGCAGATCCTTTCATAGCTTCCATCACTTTGTTCTTGTTCTTCAAGATGGCAGTGATGATGGCATGCAATATGCCTGACGGACAAGCAATAACCAGCACTGAGTTTCCATCTCTGTAGTCCTTCATCACCTTTAATTTTGTTTCCAGACCAATAACTTGATGTGGCCTGTTACTGGCAATGTTAGTGGTGGATTTTGTAGGCTTAGGGGCCATGATGAACAAAACAACATGAGATCAAATCAAGCACAAGAGAAAACGACACCATCAAGAGACATGGCAAGCACAAGGTGTATGAGGCTGGTGTTGGAGTAACATAGCATATGTTTTACAGTAAGCTCTTTTCTTTATAAGTAGAGAGAGCACACTAAAATAATAATAAAAGTATAGTTTAGTAAATACATAGTTGTTTATTATATTTTATTTTGAGATGGAGTCTCACTCTGTCACCAGGCTGAAGTACAGTGGCACAATCTTGACTCACTGCAAGCTCCTCCTCTCGGGTTCAAGTGATTCTCCTGCCTCAGCCTCCCAAGTAGCTGGACTATGGGCACGCACCACCACACCTGGCTACTTTTTACATATTTGATTTTTATTTTATTTTTTGAGATAGAGTCTCGCTCTGCTGCCCAGGCTGGAGTGCAATGGTATGATCTCTGCTCACTGCAACCTCCACCTCCCAGGTTCAGGCAATTCTCCTGCCTCAGCCTCCCAAGCAGCTGGGATTACAGGCACCCATCACCACGCCCGGCTAATTTTTTGTATTTTTAGTAGAGATGGGGTTTTGCCATGTTGGCCAGGCTGGTCTTGAACTTCTGACCTCAGGTGATTCACCTGCCTTGGCCTCCCATAGTGCTAGGATTACAGGCATGAGCCACCGCACCTGGCCTAATTTTTACATTTTTAGTAGAGATGGAGTTTTGCCATGTTGGCCAGTCTGGCCTCGAACTCCTGACCTCAGGTGATCCACCCACCTCAGCCTCCCAAAATGCTGGGATTACAGGCATGAGCCATTGTGCCCAGGCCTGTTTATTATCATTATCAAGTATTATGTACTATACATAATTATATGTACTAAACTTTTATCCAACTGGCAATGAAATAGGTTTGTTTATACCAGCATCACCACAAACATATGAGTAATGTGTTGCATTATGAGGTTAGGATGACTATGATGGCACTAGGTGATTGATAGGAAGTTTTCAGTTTCATTATAGTCTTATGGGACAATGGTTGTGTATGTGATCTGTTGTTGATCAAACTTTTAAGTAGCATGTGACTGTATTAGAAGAACCCCTTACTATCTTCACATTTTAATAAAAGGAGTTAAATTGAATTATCACTAGGATCTCTTACAGTTCTGAAATACCGTGACATAAAACACCAGAAGACCACTTAGCTAAATCCTTTCCTTTAGAGGAGAAATAGACCCAAAAATTGAAAGCAACGTGACAGCCTGGGGACTGAGCCGGGATTAGAACTTTGGTCTTTTGAGTCCCAATTCTTGCTCAAACCCTCTGCCTTGCCTTCATTGTTTCCATCTCTCCTTGCAAGTAGGTCCTAGTAGGCCCCTGGCCATCTGTCAGATGGTTGTGCATTTGGAAATGAGAAAGAAAATGAAAGACCCTTGCTCCCAGCCCATTTCTTGCATTAGTGGCTTCAAGATGACGTTGGGAATGTGCAACCCACTTACGAGAACAAACGATTTTTAAGTACTTGAGCACATTGATTGTTTGTGTGTGAGTGGCAACACTAATTACAAGTAAGTCCTGTCTATTTATTAAAGCAGGCCCCTTTCAGACAGTTCCCGCATGCAAACGATCCTTCCCCACAATTAGGATAAATTAGCAAGGTTTTACTGAACTAATGAGACAATGTTTGTGAGACTTGTCTTTATGTTTTCCAGGCTGTTTTGAGACAAGAGTCTATAATTGGGATCCTCAAACTGCCATATTTAAGGCAGGCTGCACAAGAAAGAAGGTTATCAAATCTTCTAGTCACGCCAGAGGATGTCACGTGGAGGTGTGGCTCCAGGCCCAGGAGCATGCAAATGCATGCATGGATACATAGGACATGTGCATTACACACATGCACAGATATGCAGACACCCAGATACCCCCCCACACATGTATACACACACATCAAATACAGTCACAGGCTCTAGCTCGCAATTAAGCATCTTATTCTCTCACTAACAAGTGACCATCCTGAATGCCATGGTCTGAAATCTTACATGATTCACGAGGGATAATATATTAATAAAGAAAGCAAAAATAACAGCAGGTACTCTTCATTGCAAAACAGGCTTTTGCTTTGTGTTTGCAACTATCTTCACGATCTTCCAAAAGAGGTGTTACTATCCTCATTCAACAGAGGAAGACACTGAGGTGACCCAGGTACACAGCTAGTAGGCTGGGCTGGCATTCAAACTTATTATTTTTCGACTGTACCCCCAAAGCACATTATCTCTAATCCAGTGTCTTCTGTTGAAGCTCTATTTGGTCACCTAGCCTGGTATGCTCTCCTTAAGAACTCTTTCTATCCTTCAGGCATAAGATGGAAATGGTGGGTAAGGAGTTACCTTAGGATCACATGGTGCTGCTTCAATCCATTAGGTTTGGAAAAAGCAGGCTCACCAGTCAGAACTACCCAGTTAAACGCTATGATGATTCATGTTACGTGCCAACATGACTGGGCTAAGGGATACACAGATAGCTGGTGTAGACTGGTATAGGTATTATTTCTGGGTATGCCTATGAGGGTGTTCCAGAAGAGATTAGCATTTTAATCAGTAGACTGAGTAAAGAAGGCCTGCCCTCACCAATGTGGGCAGGCATCTCCTAATCGTTGAGTGCCTGAATAAAACAAAATGGTGGAGGAAGGGCATATTCTCCTTCTCTCTTCTTGAACTAAAACACCCACCTTCTCTTGCCCTTGGACATGAGAGCTTCTGGTTCTCAGGCCTTTCGGGTTCTGAGACTTATACCAGAAGCAACCCCCACCCCTACCCCAGCTGTATTTCTCAGGCCTTTGGCCTTGGACAGGGTCACACCATCAGCTCCCCTGGATCTATATGGCCTTCAGACCCCGACTACCTAAACCACCAGCTTTCCTGCTTCTCCAGTTTGCAGGCAACATACTGTGGGACTTATCAGCCTCTATAATCATGTGAGCCAATTTCCATAATAGATATGCTTTTATATGTCTATATATAGCCTATTGGTTCTGTTTCTCTGGAGAACCCTGAGTGAATACAAGGACACAGGCCTGAAGATACATGTCGGGAGTGGCTGGAGGACTGGATGGGCACAGAGGCATCTCTCTGTGTATTCCCAGTCTCTGCAAGGTCTGTGAATGCCTATATGCAAATTCAACAAGAAGCCAGGGGCTTTGGGGAATGGGATTAGGGAAAGAAACTCTAATTTGCAGGAGAACCATCTTTTAGCTATTTCTTCAAGTATCTCGTTCATGATTTCAGATATCATGAAGTCCCCTTTTTGTTTCTAGAAATATCAAATATGGCATCCAAGGACCAGGCTTCGGGGGATCCAGTTCTGAGCTTTTCAAAGGCAATTTTCTAAGAGTTTAGCATGATTAACAGAAGATGTTTCTATACAAATTATTAAGGAAAGCAAGGATTTTCAGATACCATCAGACTTCGGGGGGTAGTGTCAGGAAGCACGAAAACTCAATTTTGGTGGCTCTCGTAGAAAGAATACCCAGGATATGAGATCCAGGCTTGGGCTCCAGACACTACTCCTTTTGGCTCTGTAGTTTTACTTCCCAGGATGCAACATGAAGTACTGCAGTAGTCAGAGGAATATGGGTTCAAATCCTGACTCCCCCAACCAATTGCTACATGACCTTGTGCCGATGACTTAACCAAGCTCTCTAAACTTCAACTTATCCATCCGAAAAATGGGATTAGACAAAAGCTTCTTATTGTATCTCCAGCATCTGGCTCAATGCCTGCCTCATAGTATGCAATCAGTAAATATATGCTCATTAAAAAAAATGAGGGAACTTTTGTTTTATAGATGTTGGATGTATTTTAAATATTTGAGCAGCTCAATAAATATATCCTTTCTCTGTTTTATAGATGTTGGATGTATTTTAAATATTTGAGCAGGTCAATAAATATATCCTTTCTTTTGCTAATCAACTTTTGAAACAGTTTCTCATTCCTTTCCTCAAAATGACTGAATCTGTTTTTGAGCTATCCCAAGAGCCAAACTTGTATTGCAAAGCCCGTCCTGTAGAAGCTACAAAGAACAAAGATTCATAGACCCACAGAATTTCATCCATGAGAGGAAGCCCTAGCATGGAAAGGAGACTCAGAGATCCTCTGTTCTCATCACTTAGTTCACCAGATAAAGAGACCAATGGAGAGGAAAGTCACTTGCCCCAAATCACATGGCTAGTGAGTGAAAGAGTATGTTTATTCCAAGGCAAGCCTATTTCTACTGATAAAATAGCTTCCAGCCTGCATTCTGTGATCACCAAATGGACAATTTCCTACCCAAATAAAAAACCCAGATATGACATCAGGAAGAGAGACTTCCCCAGGCCTATCCTATCCTCTGTACTTTAAGTACATAAGGAGCAGTGGAACAGCTGTGCTCTATTTTTGTATCTGCTAAGTATAATATGACTGTCCCAAGTACTGCATTACAGCATAACAACATGCTTTAGACCTGAACGCATTTACCCTAGTGGCTGAGCTTGTAAATTGTATGCTGCCGGACGTGTTTATTCTCATAGTTATTTTTCACAAATACAATTATAATTCTATTTGAGAAAACTGACATAAGAGCCCTCTAAGCTTCACAACCCTGGGGCATGGCGCCCCTTTAAGTTCATGCTTCCTGGCTTGCTTCCCTTGTGCTTTACTTACAGCCCATAGAAGTTTGCTTTTACTGATTGGATTCGATTAGTCCTTTAATATTTTGATTTGAGTAAGACCACCAAGAGCTAGATTTGCCAGTCCATGACCTTTGAGGGCTAACTCTGCAGTTAAAAAATATTCACCCAGACCAGAAAGCAGTCAACCTCTTACATGCCCTGCCTGGTCTAACTCCTGATATTTTTCAGTCCCTACACCCCAGCACTCCTTGGGGATTCCTGGGATGAGAAAACCCAGCCTGGAAGTCCAAGATTTTATGCTCTCTACTCTCTTGTTTTTACAAGTAATGAGTCCAGAGGAAAACACAGACTTTATAATGAATATGTACAATCTTTCTTTTTCTTCTAAATATTTATTTTTAAAACATTAAAAATGTTTTTAAAGATGTAGGGGTACCAGTGCAGAATTCTTACGTGCATAAATTAGTACTGTACCCACAATGCAATTTTTCAGTCCTTACCCCTATCACACCTTCCCACCTTCTGGGGTCTCCGGTGTCTATTATTTCACTCTATGTGTCTATGTGGACCCAGTGTTTAGCTCCCATGTATAAGTGAGAACATGTGGTATATGTCTTTCTGTTTCTGAGTTATTTCACTTAGGATAATGGCCTCCAGTTCCATCCATCTTGCCACAAAAGACATGATTTCATTTTTTTTTTTTTTTTAAGACGGAATCTCGCTCTGTCACCCAGGCTGGAGTGCAGTGGCGCGATCTTGGCTCACTGCAACCTCTGCCTGCTGGGTTCAAGCAGTTCTCCTGCCTCAGCCTTCTGAGTAGCTGGAATTTCATTCTTTTTATGGCTGAATAGTGGATATTTTATAGTCTTTTTTAAAAAAATTATGCTACTAAAAGGTGAGTGTCTTTGCGTTGGGTGGTATGGGAAAATAGAGACTAAAGGCTAAGAAAAGGTATGTCCAGAATTAACAAATTAATTAATGAGTTGATCACTCATTCACTTATATATTCATTCTTCATTGAACATTATTTTTAAAGTGTGCATGATATGCAAAGCAGTGGGCTTTACAGGTGGGAGGGTATGGTAGAAATACAAAAAAAATACATAGTCTGTGCTCTCAATAGCCCTATCTGCTCGTGTGGAAGACAAGATATTTTATTTTTTATTTTACTTTATTATATTTTGAGACAGGGTCTCACTCTGTTGCCCAGGCTGGAGTACAGTGGTGCAATCTCAGCTCACTACAATCTCCACCTCCCGGGTTCAAGTGATTATCCTGACTCAGCAACCTGAGTAGCAGGGATTATAGGTGCTCACCACCACTCCTGGGTAATTTTTGTATTTTTAGTAGAGACGTGGTTTCACCATGTTGGCCAGTCTGGTCTTGAACTCCTTACCTCAAGTGACCCACCCGCCTCGGCCTCTCAAAGTGCTGGAATTGCTGGCATGAGCCACTGCACCCGGCCAAGACATTTGTTTACTCATGTGGTTATGATACAAGAAGTTCCCAAACAAGAGTTATCAATAAAGCCTTCATGACCCTGCAGCATGACTTGGAACGTGTGAAGCAGAGATGGGAGGTGAGGGCCTTCTGGGTGGAGGAACAAGCATGTAGAAAGGTTATAGAATTGGGGAGGCCTGAAGATTGGCTAAAAATGTGGAGTAAACCTGGCTGGCTGGAATGGAGATCTGAGGTAGAGGATGAGTATGATACCAAGTGAGAATGGCCACTTGTATGGACCTTAACTGCTGTATGAAGAAGTCTGGTTTTCATAAGGGAGTGTGAATGAGAAGCTTACAAGGTTTATCACCAGGAAAGTTATATAAGTAAAATAGTCCATAGGAAAAATGTTTTGGCATTAGAACATTTAGGGGTGAGAGGACTGTGGAGAACAGAGACACCTTGGGAAGATACTGCAGGAGTCAGGCTTTGAGAGGAGACAGTTTGGACCAGCATGTATGCTGACAGTTTCTCTAGAAAGGTGGGGACTGGTAGGGTGAGGTGGCTCACACCTGCAATCCTAGCACTTTGGGAGGCTGAGGTAGGCCAGTTGCTTGAGCTCAGGAACCCAAGACCAGCCTGGGCAACATGGCAAAACCCCATCTCTACTAAAAATACAAAAATTAGCCAGGCATGATGGCCTGCCTGTAGTCCCAGCTACTCAGGAGGCTCAGGCAGGAGGATAGCTTGAACCTGGAAGGTGGAGGCTGCAGTGAGCTGCACTCCAACGCAGGTGACAAAGTGAGACCCTGTCTCAAAAAAAAAAAAAAGAAAAATAAAAAAAGGTGGGGACCACTATTGCAAACTCCAACACGTCATACAAATCTGACTTTTGATTTCTGAAAAACAATTAGGTTCAGATCTTTTCCCTCTCGTCTAATCTAGGGACTACAGCTAGTCAGCAGATCAAAGTGAAGCTACCTTAAATAGAAAAAACTTTTACAGATATTTGAAGGTTTTAAATGCTGTTTAGAATTGGTCAGAGAAATACCTGAGCACCCAGAGGCATCAGTTTCATGCTGAGGAGCCTCTTCCAAGTTCATTTCCATCTTTATTCAGCAGTTATTCACATTTGAGGAACGCATTCTGGCTGAAGACTGATTTTTCCTTCCAGCCTCCCCCCACCCTGAGTTTGGGGAACCGGAGCCTCCTAACAGAGCTGGTTCAAAGGAGGGAAAAATCCTTTCCTGCTTAACATTCTGCAAACGGCATGGGCAAATCTCCGAAGTCAATCATCATGAATGAAGCCATTTAAGAGTGGGGCCCGTGACTTCTCTGTGCGGATGACTAAGCAGGTGGAGTGGATCGTAGGCAGAGGAGACTGCAGGCAACTCTCTTTCTGCTTTGTCACCCTTTATGACCCGCCTTGCGGTCCCAGCGCCCTTCACGGAATGTCTTGCTTTGCAAAAAGAAACACATAATAACCACAGAGAGGAGAAATGCTAGGCCTGCAGCCTGTTATTTTAAATGTCTGGAGAAAGAGAATGCTAGCCAGACCTTACTTTTGCCGGACATAACTTGCTCCTTCTGCTTTGTGATTCCATGCCCGGGGGAGGCTGCATGCTCTCCCCATCACAGACCTTGTCAGGAAAAGCAATGGCCAGGAGCTGCTGGTGGCTCTCGACCTCTCTGTCTCCAGGCTATCAGTCCCTGTTCATCCCAGGGCAGCTGTGGTTCTATGTGTCCTAGCTTCCAAAGGGGAGATTGGTTCCAATCTGTTCCCTAAGAGAGCAGACCTCCTCTGCTGGTACTGGAAGCTGCAGCTCCCTCAATCCACAGCCCAACATAGCAGTGAGTGGCAAAGCTGTCCAGATTGAGTGCAGGCAGGAGGCCGCCTTTTGAGCCTTAGTTTAGCTCCAAGTGCCAATGCTTGACTGTGCAGAGAAGGTAATACTGAGTGTTGACTTGAGCGATAGGGGTAGAAAGAGAGTCTTGGTACTCATTTGAGCTCCATTACTGAGTCACCAGCACAATGTGTACTCATTCATTCCACATGTGTTGAGCACCTATCATGTGTCAGGAAGCATGCCGACAGCTGAGAACATTGAGAGGAATGAGACCCCTGAGTGACGTGCTACGAGAGGAGGCATTTGGAAAGCCATTTGATCTCTCTGAGCCTGTTTCCTTTAAAAGCACAGGCACAGACAAAATTTCTAAGGCCTCTTTCCACTCTAACAGTCTGCAATTGCAATTCTGTGATTGACCTCTGACTCCCCACTCCCACCAGATAAACACCAGATTAGAGATGAGACTCCCAGTTCACTGTTTCATGGTCAGCCTGGCTGCGTCCTATAACTCAGAGAGACCAGAGTGTCTGCTTCAGACATGAGACTCCTAAGGGCCAGCCATTGGTCAGGCATCCTATGTACCTCTGTCCAGATCACAGCCACAGTGGACATAAAGAAGAACCCTTGAATGTAAACCTTCCTCCAGGGCCCCATTCTGCAAATCAGAAACTCTATAGAACAGCCCACTGTGATGGCTTGAGGTAGAGCTTTTGTTTGCTAGAAATTCTAGAAAAGCAATTCATTTTACAGCCAACCTCTCTTTTTCTTAACCTCTCAGAGTGCTTGGAAGTAGTTTTTAGGTTGTTTCCATTCTGGAATTTACCCAGACAACTCCATTTTGATAAAGCCTCTCCAGTGAGGCTCCTTGGGCTTTCTCCATGAGGAGAGGCCAAGGAATGAGAGTCTGAAGCTCTTTTTGGAGCTCATAGTAAGGTAGGTGTGACTCCATCTTTCTAAGCCAGAATTACAGAATTAAAAGGTTACTTTAATGATATCAAAGTCATTTTCAGAAGAACCTAATGGTTCCCAGAAAAACCAAGTGAGTTCCAGGAGGGCTTCTTGGATCTCCTGACTTTCTCACTAATAGAAAACACAGTCTCCTTGGCCAGAGAAAGAATTTTATGAATGACTGACTACATGTGCCCAATTGGTGGGGTTCTACTCACTCAGAGGAAACCTCATCCCTGATCCTATGGGGAAGCCTCTCCAGTCCAGGCTTCTTTTATTAGGTGGGTGCAAAAGTAATGGCAAAATCTACAGTTACTTTGGCACCAACCTAATACAGTGAGGACTGCCTTGGCCTTAGTACATTGGGTGCTTTTCGAGGTACTAGTCTGACTCTCCATTTTCTGTCTTCTCTAACACTTTCTGAAGAAATGCTTAATGAAAGCAAATGCAGCTCAAGAATTTTTGTTTAGTTTTTTTTTTTTCCTTTTTGAGACAAGTTAAACACCTTTACACCAAGCTTATCGTATGGAAATAAGAAATGTCAGTGACACCTTCTGCCAGCAGCTATTTCTTCATGAGAGTCCTCATCTAAAGAAAGGAAGCATTTGGTATGGCCTAGGGTTATTGTTCCTCGAGGGGTCCAGGTTTTACTTTTCCTACAGATATTAGAAATCTTTCATCTTAAAAGCTTTTTCAGGAACTGCTGGAGGAACAGTGCCTGAGTCTATGAAAACTCCAAACCTCAATCCTAATAAGACTTGGTATTTTTTTTTCCCCCAGCATCAATTCTCTATTCAGCCTAAGAGATATTACCTCGAAATTCATCAGCAATGCCAGGGGAGATGAGCATGGGTGGGGACTGCTCCCTGTGTTTTAAGAAAGAGAAATAGAAGGCATATTCATGCCAGAAGAAGGAGAAAGAAATATTTTTTTCTCTCTTAGCAGAAAGAAAGAAAAGTGGCAGTCAATCATAAAATACCTCTTACGTGCCTCAGCTATAATGGAACTAGGTTCTTTCATGTCTTTCATATGTCATTTCATTTACTTCTAAAGAAAAAGGAGGAAGAGGAAGAGAAAGAAGGGGAGGAGGAGGAAACTGAGACTTGAAAGAAAATGAAACTTGCCTGTGAGCCCTTTGACTAGTAAGAGATAAAACTAGAATTTGTACCAAGACTGAAACCCAAAGCCCTTGCTCTTTCCACCACATTGCATTGACCTCGCCAACAATGTGGGTCCCTCGGTGACTAATCCCATTACAGCAGACACTGTCCAGTGGGGGAGCTGGGCAGAATGAAGGCTTAGATCGTGCCACAGGTGGCCTCAGCTTGAATCTCTAATCAAGGAGGCAACTTGCTGTTGGTAACGGGATGTGTCTTCAGAAGTACCTCTTCAATTTTCTCTTTTCTTCATGATCAAGCTGGTGTTTACTGGGCAAATAATCTGAGCAATAAAACTGCCATAAACTGCAGCAATGCAAGCTAATAGAAAAATGTACATTGCAGAGGAAAAAAGGCACAGACAAGAATAATGATACCCCTTTTCTCCTACTTAAAAGAGAAAAATTAAGAAGAGGTGAGTGACTTCTTAGGACACTGGGGGGGGCCCTCTGAGGGAGGAGGTTTTGGCTGCATTTACCTTATATAGATGGGCATATATACACATTCTCATATGATTCATTAAGAATGACAAGCAAACAAAGGGAACACAGAAAGAAGGAGGCTATATTCTCCTTATGAAATATTAAAACAATACAGATAAGCCTAGCATTTTCTTTGACCAGCACACTCCCTCCTTCTCCTTCCCATTTCTATCCCTAGAGGTAAGCATCATATTAGGTTTGTGATGTATCTTTTCAGGCCTTTTTCTCATGTCTCATACATAAATATGTATTCACAGAAATGTTCACAAGGAGAATAAATTCACATGTTACATGGGTAATGAAAATGTAATTCTAAACAAGAAAGAGAAAGAGAGAAAGATAAAGTGGAACTGAAAAAATAAAGCTCAGTTTTGGAATCAAGTTACTGATTCCAAACTTTTGGGGTGTCCAATAGATCAATGTATTTGTCAAAAACAGACTCAGGTATACAATCATGCTATGAATGACTTATCTAATCTGACCTGCTTAACAATACAATATCAAAGATGACCAACCTAAAAATAGCCAAACTGACAAATTATGCAAAAATCCAGGCAGCACAAAAGAATACTACTATAATCTGGCACTAAAATAAACTCAAAGGGAAGACTTTTTACAAATTCCAGAGACCTTAGCACTATATTTTCTGAATATTATGGCTACATAATAGCCATTGATCTAATTTAATGAATTTAGGATTAAAGTTGTTCTTATATATTATGATTGCCATTAAGGCACAGGAACTAATTAGCAAAGTCAAGAAGGTTGCCACGTAGGTATATCGATCAGCCTGAAAGCAAAATGCAAAAGAGGTGAGAGTAGCAGTGTGCTTATATACTTAAGCTTCTGGTCCCTAACAGCTTAATTATTTGTACATTCAATTATAATTCATTCATTCAGCCAGAACCTGTATCCCAAACACTATGCTTGGTGCTAGAGACACAATGGCAGCATGATGGAACGGGAAGACCACGGACTTGAGAGAAAGTGACTTGTTTTGTAGTCTTGGAACCAACATTTACTAAAAGTAAGATTTTAGGCAAATCACTTAACCTTGTAAGCCTTGGTTTTCTTACCAGTGGAAGGGTGATAATAATTAACTTTCTATTGAGGGTACCATAAATAAAATTCACAGACCTCCTGGCATAGAGTAAATGTAGGCAGAAATTATTATTTGAATACGGACCCTATTCTAAAGGCATTCACTGTCTGGTATGGGAGAGAGAAAAATAAAGAAAGAATTGCAGAGGGATTCTACTTTTGAATGGTAGCATGAGGAGCTCTGCAGATCTGCTCTCCAGTGAAATAAGTATAACTGGTAAAAATTATTTTTTAGAAACACAATCACTTAAAGTCTTTAGAAATTGTCCTAAGGGAATATAGCAAATAAAAAAAATTTAAGAAAAGCTACTAAAACTCATTAAGAACAGTGAGAATTCATAACATTGGGACAATGACCTGCTCTCTCTTCCCCGCTCCCAGCTCAATAGGATGGAAATTCCATTCCAGGCGGGTTTAGCCAAGAGAGGCTTTCTCCCTGGCCCCCATTTCCCTATCTAGTGTCTGGTACCTCCTGGTACCCAGGAGGGGACAGACTATGAACATTTATAATTTTCCCCAGCTATACATGGCAGAGGCTAAATTCCAGGTAAGTATGGCCAAGGAGTTGGGGATATCTTACTCCACACAGTTCTCCCTCATAGAGTGGAGTCTGTAACTCAGGCATGTCATGCTGATGATGCTGGGGCTGTAGCTTCCCTCACCACAGCTCATTTGTAGGATGGATGTTTTAAGCTGGGAGAGACATGTTGAGAAGAAGAGAGATTACTAACCCTGCTCAGCACCCTGACAATAATGTAGGGTGTCACTTTAAGAAAAGTGGGCCACAAATTTCCTGCTCCCTGCCTCAGACCTGTGGCTCAGAGATTTTGCTCAGGGAGAGAAGAAGGCCCTAAGAGTAGAGATCTTCAAAGTTCTCCCCCAAAGCAACAGAACTATTTATATCAGAGCATGGGGGAATTCAAGCCTAAGAATGCTCTTAAAAACAATTGTGATTTTGGTGGCAAACAATTGAGAGGGGACTGGTAGCTTCATGACTATCTACAACAAGCTAAATAGTTGGTTAGTTAATTCTCCAGAGAGAACCATGGAAATAGCTAAGAAGAACCTGCTGGAGTGCAAAAAAAAAAACCTTCAAAGACTGGCCTCAAAAACTATGCCTGTAAAGGGACTCACATTTAATTGGATCAGACTGTGGAGCAACATTTACCCCAGAGCTTTGCCAAAAACAATAGAATAATTAGATGACAATTAGTGAGTGCCAACAGCTGGGTGTGATGCCAACAGAGGCAGTCAGTTTAGCAGAGATCAGGGAAATAAACAGTCCAAGAGAACCTGGTTAAAAGCAGTGTCATCCCAGGATGATCACATATACCACGCCATCTGAAGAATGACATGAAAGGCTTCCCATTGCAGGGAAATAGACTTCACTAAAGCCAAATAAGGCCACATTTACAGGTAGGAGGGGGTCTGGAATTCAACACGTCTTTTTGGGAGACACAATTCAACCCATACATCCACATAGAGACTCATCATGGGCTGAAAGACAAGAGAAAATCTTGAAAGCAGCAAGAAAAAAATGACTTGTCACTTCACTTACAAAGCAACCTCAAAAAGATTAACAGCTGTCTTCTCATCAGAAACAATGGAGGCCAGAAGGCAGTGGCGTGGCATGTTCAAAGTGCTAAAAGAAAAGACTGTCAATATAAAAAATTCTCAGATCAGCAAGACTGAGATTTGTTGCTAACAGACAGGTCACACTGAAGGAATTTCTTCTGGCCAAAAGTAACACCAGTCAATAGTTAGATACCCCTTACCCAACACACACACCCCAAACAACGTCAAGAAAGGTAACTATGTGATTATAAAAGACATTTTTAATACATAGTTCTTCTCCTTCTTCTCTAATGAATTTAAAAAGCAGTTACATATAAAGGTATATAATTGTATGTTGGGCCTAAAATAATTAGAAATGTATTATATATTTGATAATCACAGCAAAAAGGATGGGGGGGAGCAGCAAAGGCATACTTGAGTAAGGAAAGAACACAGGATAGTAATTTTAACATACAAAAAATTAAGGGACATGGTAAATATGAAGGTTAGTATCACTAACACTATAAATACATACTTGCTCTCCTTTTTTCCCCTGCAAGCTTATTTAAAGGACATAAAATTCTATAAAGTAGAAATTATGACAATGTATTTGTTGAAAGGTTTATAATATGTATAGTTGTAATATGTATGAGAATAATAGCATTAAAAAGTGAAGGGGAATAGAGCTATATGAGAGTAATGTTTCTGTATCTCACTGGAATTACGTTAATATAAATCTAAAATCAATTCTAATAAGTTAAGATGTATATGGTAAGCCCTAGAGCAACTACTGAGAAAATAACTCAAAAGAATGTAAAGAAAAAAATCATTAAACAAATTAAAATGTTACTCTAGAAAATATTCACTTAAAGAAAAAGAAAACAGTATGAGATAAAAAGAGCAAAATACATGAGACATATAGAAAAAAATGAGATGAAATGGCAGATAATAATCCATGTATGTCAAAAATAACATTAAATGTGAATGGACTAAACAATCCAATAAAAAGGTACAGATTGTCCAAATGGGGGAAACAAAAACCCAAAATTTGTCTGTATGCTTTCTATAGGAGGTATGAATGCAAAATCTTCTTAAATGCACATGAAATATTCTCTGGGATAGACCGTATGCTAGGTCATAAGACAGTCTGAATACATTTAAAGGGATTAAAATCATACAAATTATTTTCTCTGACCATAACAGAATGAAATTAGAAATCAGTGCAGAAAGGTATTTGGGAAACTCACAAATATGTGAAAATTAAACAACACACTTCTAAATAACCAGTGATTGAAGGAGAAATCATAAGAAAACTTAGAGCACACTTTGAGATAAATGAAAATAAAGATACAACATACCAAAACATATGGTAAGCAGCTAAAACAGTGCTTAAAGGGAAATAAATACCTGTCAATGTTTATGTTAAAAAAGAAGGCAGCTGTCAAACGAATAACCTCACCACCCACCTTAAGATACCAGAAAAAGAAGAGCAAACTAAAACACGCAGAGACTGCAAATAACAAAGAGCAGAAATTAATAAAACAGAGAATAGAAAAAATAGAGAAAATCAATAAAATTTAAATTTGTTCTCTGCAAAAATCAACAAAATTTCATAAACCTTCACCTAGGTTGACCAAGAATAAAAGGGAAAAGACTTGAATCATTAATATCAGAAATGGAAGAGGGGGACATTACTATTAAACTTACAAAAACAAAACTATGTGCCAATAAATTAGATGACTTAGATGAAATAGACAAATTCCTAGATAGACACAAACTACTGAAACTGACTTAAGAAGAAATAGAAAGTCTGAATGAATACATAAGAAGTAAAAAGATTAAATTAGTAATGAAGAAACTACCTACAAAGAAAATCCTAGGCCTAGATATCTTCACTGCTGAATTATGTCATTTAAAAAACAATACCAATTCTTTACAAACTCTTTCAAACAACAGAAGAGGAAACACTTCCCAACTCATTCTGTGATGTCAATATTATTCTGATACCAGAATCAGACAAAGTTATCACAGGAAAAGAAATCCACAGACCAGTATCTCTCTTATGGATCTAAACACACATATCCTCAGCAAACTCAATCCAGCAACATATAAAAAGAATTGTACTCCATGACCAAGTAGGCCTGATTGTACGATTGACTTGATATCCAAAAATCAATTGATATATCATATCAGTAGGATAGAAAACAAAACTACAGCATCATCTCAACAGACGCAGAAAGATTAGACAAAACCTAACACCCTATGGTGACATACCAGTCAACAAACAATAGTAAGAAATATTCCTAAGCTAATAAACGGCATCTACAAAAAAATCCCACAGCTACCTTCCTACTTTAATTATTAAAGACTGAATGCTTTCCTTTGACATCAGGAATAAGAAAAGAATATCAGCTCATGCCACTTATACTGAACATTATACTGGAGAGACTAGCCAGGGAAATGAGGCAAAAAATAAATAAATAAAAGGCAACCAGATTGAAAAAAAGAACAACTATCTCTATTTGCAAATGACATAATATTGTGTAGAAAATTCTAAGGAATCACTAAAAAATATTAGAACTAATAAGTTCAGCAAGGTTGCAGGATACAAAAAATCAATTATAGTTCTATAAAGTGGCAATGTACAATTCAAAAATGATGCTACAAATTCTTTTTAGAATAGTAGCATAAAGAATAAAATGGAAATGAATTTTATAAAAGAAGTATAAAACTTACCCTCTGAAAAACTATGAAACATTGTTGAAAGAAATCAAGTAAGATTTAAATACATTTTAAAAATTCTGTGTTCATGGAGCAGAAGACTTAATATTGTTAGAATGATGATGATCCCTAAATTGATCAATAGATTAAATATAATCCCTATCAGAATCCCAGGTAACTTTTTGATAGAAATTGACAAACGGATCCTAAAATTCACATGATTTCAAGGGACCCCAAATAGCCAAAATCGTTTTTAATAAGAAGAACAAAGTAGGAGATTTTCTGATTTCAAAACTTATTGCAGTGTAACTGCATCCAAGACAATGTGATACTGGCATAATGAGAGACACATAGATCAATAAAACAGAGTTGAAATAAAGCCTCAAATTTACGGTTAACTGAGTTTTGAAAGAGTATCAAGATAGTTCGATGGGGGTAAAGAATAGTCTTAAAAAAAGGCTGGGCATGGTGGCTCACACCTGTAATCCAGCACTTTGGGTGGGCAGATCAACTGAGGTCAAGAGTTCAAGACCAGCCTGGTCAATATGGTGAAACCCTGTCTCTATTAAAAATATAAAATTAGCTGGGCACCTATAATCTCAGCTACTCAGGAGGCTGAGACAGGCAAATTGCTTGAACCCAGGAGGCGGAGGTTACAGTGAGCTGAGATCGCGCCACTGCACTCAAGCCTGGGCAACAAGAGTGAAACTCTGTCTCAAAAAAATATATATATTTCTGGGAAATTAGATATCCAATGTAAAAGAATGAAGTTAAAGTCCTACCTCACACAATAGATAAAACTTAAAGTAGTCAAATACTTAAATTTAAAGACTAAAACTATAAAACTCTTAGAAGGAAACATAGGAGTAAATCTTAATTACCTCAAATTTGGCAATGGAATCTTAGATACGACACCAAAAAGCATAAGCAGCAATAACAACAACAACAACAAAATAGAAAAATTGGAATTTATCAAAACTTTAAACCTTGCTTCAAAGCATAACATCAGGAAAGTGAAAAGAAAATTCACAGATGGGGAGAAAATGTTTGCAAGTCATATATCTGATGAGACTTGTATCTGGAATAAAGAATTCTTATAGCCCAATAATAAAGAGACAACCAATTAAAAATATACAAAGGATGCTGTAAACCAATGGTAGGGAAACCTTTTCTCTGAAAGGCCACATAGTAAATGTTTTAGGCCTGAGGGCCATACACTCTTCAACTACTCAATTTTGCTCTGGTAGCATAAAAACAGCCATAGAAAATATGTAACAGATAAGCATGGCTCTGTTCCAATAAAATTTTATTTACAAAACCAGGTGGCTCGCTTGAGAGTCAGTTTGCCCACTTATGCCCTCAAGCAACTTTTAAAAAATAGAACAATGAGATATAGCCAACAAGTCAATTCTGGAGATAAAATGGAATCTATGGGCATACTCAGACTGTGATAGGTGTGCTTATTGCCTGGTGTAAAGATAGCAATTAATGAATACTGTTTAATGAATGAACAAAGAAATGAATGGGGCAGGCAGAGGCCACATACTGTGTATGCTTGCTCATGTACTCGCTTTGATTTGAACAAATCTCCTGACACCCTGTGTTTTTGGACATCTTGATCAGGAACTTCAGAATGAAAACAGCCCAGCCAGGGTGTACAATATGTCAGCATTCCAGATTGACTGCAGCTGGGCTGAAATGCAAGGTGAAGACAAGGAGGCTGCACTGGAAAGCAAGGCAAGGCTTTTTTCTTTTTTCTTCCATATCTCAGGGATAAGAGTAAGAGTTCTTAGAAACATAATCACTTCCACAAAAGACAGACCTGGAGATGCCAGACACAAGAGAATTAGTAAAAGCTAAGAGCCAGAAAGGACAACAGTAGGCAATCTGAAAGTAAAGGGAAATTGATTTAGGTGATTAAATCAAATGATTTCTGATATAAGACACAAAGGGACCTAGGAGGTTGGCAAATCAAACCAAATGATGACTATGGGAAGATAACATGCTCTCAGGTTGTATCTCCCAAGAGTCATTAATGTTAATGTGTATTTAAGGCTATGTCTACAAGACAGAGGACCACAGTGTGCAAGACAGAACATTCAGGCTAATGAGTTAAGGAGATGGGAATCAATCCTCTTGACTCCTATAGCCAACTTATTCTGAATTTTAGCTAAAATTCAGTTGCAAATAAAAATCACTGAAGTGATTTATTTTTTCCATTTATAATGACTTAGTCTAGGCACATGAAGACTGACAAATCAATTTGTCAGTCTTCATTCTTTCTCCCCAGGCTTCTGTGCAGACTGCCTGCTTGTGCCTTGACTCAGCGGAGGTCAGGATATGAAGTATGTATACCATTGCCACTGCAAGCAAGAACAGCAACAGGGACTGTGTAGGTGTTCCTATAGGTCTGTCTATATCCTCAGATTTGTATGATAACTAGGTCATGGTGATGGTGCTGGCAGATACGGGGCTCCCCAAAGCTCCTGCAGTCATTGTGATGAAAGCTGAGTCAATCTGTGAACTGTGAAAAATTCTCCCAAAAGATTCCACAAAACAAATAGGATTGAGGGCCTACTAGGTACTAGGCACTTTGCAGACCCAGATATGAGTTGGATGTGTACTCTATCTTTAGGACCTCCCAGGCCAGTAGAGGAGAGAATATTCCATCCCATCCCATCCCATCCCATCCCATCCCATCCATCTCATCCCTATATTTCAGATGATCCTTGAAGGATAGGGCTTAAGGGAGTGTATCCTAGCACAAAAGAAACTTTGAGGAGAATGCCCTTTCCCCATCACCACCCCAACCCCTGAAGCCTAGGTTACAGGTAGGCCTCTCTGATACCTGTTTCTTGGATATCAGTAAAAATTATGCTTTGGATGTTTTGTCCCCTCCAAATGTCATGCTGAAATGTGGCCTCCAATTTGGAGGTGGTCCAAGTGAAATGTGGCCTCCAATTTGGAGGTGGTCCAAGTGAAATGTGGCCTCCAATTTGAAGGTGGTCCAAGTGAAATATGGCCTCCAGTTTGGAGGTGGTCCTAGTGAAATGTGGCCTCCAGTTTGGAGGTGGTCCTATCTCTCTTGCCATGTGACATGTTGGCTCCCCCCTCCCTTCTGCTATGACTGGAAGCTTCCTGAGGCCTCATCAGAAGCCGAGCAGATGCTGGTGCCATGCTTGTACAGCCTGCAGACCCATGAGCCAAATAAAGCGCTTTTCTTTATAAATTACCCAGTCTTAAGTATTCCTTTATAGCAATGCAAATGGACTAACATGTAAGGGGATAATTAACCTCGGATTTATATGATAACGAGGTCACTTATTTAATGATTAAACTTGGTCAGTCTCCACATTGTCCCTGACTCATGCTATGCACTAACCATGATATAAACTGGCCATGTTCCTGTAATTCTGTTTTCTCCCCTTGAGAACTTGACTCTAGGCAATGGATCGCCCAATGGTAAATTAGATGTAGCCTTTTTTTTTTCAACCTGATGGATCCATTGCACATCAATTGATCTGGAGTGATTCATCTAAACATGTGCTTCATCCCCTGTCTTCATTGCCCAGTGAAGTGGAGGTGAGTAAACACTAGGTAATAAATTCAGAAACCTTAGTTCTAGCTCCAGCTCTTATGCTTACCAGCTCTGAGCCATTGATCATTTCCCTGCTCTGGGTTTCCTTATCTGTATCAGCAGGAAATGGATAGTCAATAAGGTCCTTCCCAGCTGTACCATCTATGATTTCACACAAGTAACAAAAAAGTCCTCTTTTTAGGGCCCTTAGAGATAATCCATGTTTATTTCCAAAGTGACCAGGCAATGTTTAACAACTATTAGGGGCTGTTATGACACTATTGAACCCATAGTAGGGACTTCAGGATGTCCCTTGTGAATATCCTTTGATTAGCTAAGTGATGGTTTCTCAGACCCTTGTGGTCTGCAGCAGTGCTTCTCAAACTTTAGCGTGCATATGAATGAACAGGAGAATTTTGTTAAAATGCAGATTCTGATTCAGTAAGTCTGGGGTGCGGATGGAGAGACTGTATTTCTAACAAACTCCCAGACAAGATGGATGTTGACTACACTTTGAGTGGCAAGTTTCTAGAGGGTTTTGAGGAGGAAACATGAGGCCAGTATTAGGGGGCTTGGCTTGATGTTATATATGAGAGAATACCAAATTGTTCTCCCAGAGTGCTGACCTCGAGGCCTTGTTCAAATGCCTTGTGTTTGCTCACTGATTGATGAACTTTGCTCTTTTGCTAAAGGCTAGAAGAAAATGTATCTCTTTCCTTTTTAACCACTGAGGGCAATGTAGCCCAAATAGCATCACCTGCTAGACTTTGCCATTGCAGCATGAAAATAACATAGAAAACATGTAACAGGTAAGCATGGCTTTGTTCCAATAAAATTTTATTCACAAAACTAGGTGGCTGGCCTGGGAGCCACAGTTGTCAACTCAAAAAAAAAAAACAAAAAACCTGGGGTATAGCTAATAAGTCAATTCTGGAGGGAAAATGGAATCTATGGGCATACGCAGACTATAATAGGTGCTTATTGCCTGATATAAAAAAAGGCAATTAATGAATACTGTTTAATGAATGAACAAATAAATGAACAAAAGAAATATCATATCCATCCTGCCTGCCATTAAGACTTTCTGGATCTCTTAGGCCAGGCTTAATGGAATATCTACAAGACATTTTAAAACTTAGAGCTTTTTTGCATCCAGCCTCCAAAGAGTTAGAACCAGTCACTGTGCTTTGTAAACTACTGAAAAGGCAAAGCATGGAGGAGAGATGCATGCTTGTGGCTGGAGTTTTATACGGGATGCTTTCCATATCACTTCGCCACTTGCACCTATACAAGGATACTTACGGTATTATCCTTTATTGGAAAGGGAATGCATACAATTTTTAACCGAATATTTTAAGAAACTAATTCCCAATCTCAATCTTATATATCTATATGATACACTACAAGTAGGCCCGTTGTCCTTTGATGGGAGAGCATAATGACCTAATGCAAATGAGATGGGGGCTAGGGTAGTATATTGAGGATAGCTCATTCCTTTTCTGAAAGATGAGAAAGTAGAATTAGTCCCGGGGGCCCACTACCACGCCTGCTTTTCTCCTGGGAGTATCAAATTCATATTGATTGTTCTCTGATGCATAATTTGCATGGCTAAAATGAAAACACGTTCACCAATTTAAGCCCTGGCTCACCATAATGTGTTCCTTTTTGAATATAGTGTACATTACTTGGAAGCAATACTAGTTGCATCATAAATATTCAGCTGCCAACATCTGGGACTTGTTTCTTTGACCTGGCTGTAAGTCAGTCAATAAGTAATAACAATGGTTTGGTCTTTAGAGTTTGAGGAGTGCTGACAATCTATATGATTAAAATTTATAAGATAAGTTTTTATCAGAATAACACTTCACCCACAAAGGAAAGGCATTGATCAGCGCCCAACATGTATAATAACCACTTTCAATGGAGGCTCGCCTTTCAATTCTAATGGACATTGCTGAGCTCAGGGTTGAATGATGAGGCAATTGTGCCTTTTCCATTAGGTCAGTGGGGAATCCATTTGCAAGGGAACAGTCAATTTTGGATCACAGATCATTAGAACTGGAGGGAATAATAGAAATCTTCTAGCTCGAAGATGTCATTTCATAGATAAGGAAACTGAAATTCAAAGAATTGGACTGATTTGCCCAAGGTTGCACAATTATTTAAAGCACTCAGATCTCCCTGGTGGTTAAGTCAGTGCAGTTCAAGAATGCAGCTGACCTGTACCAAGCAAAGCCCATGGGACCTCTCAATTTAGCAGGCCATTACCCTTCCTACCCATATGTTTTTGGGTCTTTACCAAAAACACAGTGGAAATGAGCTAACCAAATACAGGAAGCAAAGAGCCTCTACTACTTGGCATTCATTCATTAAACAAAATAGATATTGAGCCTACTATGTGCCAAGTATTTAAATAATTGAATTTCCCAGGAACCATGAACCCTCCTACTGGAACTTTCAAACTCATTTCTCAACAGAGACTCGTAGGAGTCTTCAGCACCATCCAGGTGTTCTCTGCTGAGTCTACCTCAAGAGTAATGCCGACATGCCTCTGTCAGAGGTGGCCCTGCCAGATGCCACCACCAAGAGGATAAAACTGAGGACTTCATAAAAAAAAAGTGTTTGAACATGCAAGTATAATCAATCCCAGGTGCTTTCATATCCATGTTCTCATCTAGTTTTGGCAGCAACATGGTCAAATATTACCCAATCTCCCAATCTTTTTCCTGAAAACATAAGAATACAGAAGTCTGGAGAAGTTTTATGAAGTCAATTCAAGGTCACAGTGGTAAAAAAAAAAAGCTGGAGCTAAGATTTGAAATACAGGTACATTTAACACCAAAGGCAACACAAGCTTCTCCTTTATGCCAATATGACTGAGGAATTGTGTCAAGAGCAGCCAGCTAGACAGACCTGGGTAACTTTGACTCTTAAAGAAGTAAAGGTGGAGTCCATTTGGCCACCTGACCTCCCTCTTGTTAACTATGTAATTTTCCACCTCTGTGTTAAGGATTTTTCTTTTCTGTGTAAGACATGGCTTTCAGAATGCTAAGATTTGGTTTTGAGTATAACTTTTGTACAAAAAAATGACAGGAAGAAGCGAAGAAGGCACCATAAGCACAGCCAGCGAACTTTCTCTAGAAATTCAAGAAAAAGGCAAGACACATATATTATAAAACCATTGTGAAGACTGGAACTGCTTAGAAATTCCAGTATCAAGCAAATGATACTGGAATTTTAGTATCATTCCAGTATCATTTTAAGATTTGGGTCTTTACCCAAAACACAGTGGAAATGAGCTAACCAAATAAAGGAAACAAAGACTCTCTACTACTAAGCATTCATTCATTAAACAAAAGAGATACTGAGCCTACTGTGTGCCAGGTATTTAAGTACTTAAATTCCCCCAGGAACCTTACTGATAAAATCCTTACTGATAAATGTCAGCTGATGTTGCCACATGCTCCTGTTTGAGAGAGGCACTGCGGACTGGCAGGGAGGAGGCAGGAACCCTTGAAAGCGGGAACCCCCTGCTTCCTTATCACTTCCCAGTTCGCTCTGCCTAGTCCCCAGGGGACTGGTTTGATAATGTCATCATCTTTAAGCTGATTCCTTAGCATCAAATTATTGCATCCAAACTCTTCTCCTACCTCATTTTCATTAGCCCCTTTAAATTAATCTGATTCAACTGAAGCTATTAACAGAGAGACTGCAGGTATCAAGAGTTCATCTTCTACTGGATATCATGAGGCCTTTGAGAAAAGGCCCTTTCAACAGAGGCCAGTTTTTTTGCTATCATATTGATGTTCGCTCATCAGTTGATAACTCTCTCTTAGCCCATCAAGTTTAGCTTTTAATGACCAAATCATATCTGTGACCTCAATTCAATTTCTACTCTGCACTTGTGGTTCCTTGATACCTCGGAATTCTTTAAACCTGCTTGATTAGCCACCTGAGGTAAATGGCTTAGTCATTTTAAGTTTTATGAGACATCTGTGCACTCTGATCACAGACCAGCCAGAGGAGAAAATGGCTCTGGAATCCTTCCCCCTCAAACCACTGAGGGAGGGAGCACAGACCCCAAGATCTGTGTGACATGGAACTCAGTAGGAGCGAGAGAGGAAGTGAGGCATGCCAAAAAAATGTCAAATCTAAAATCAGTCCCAGAATTTGATTCAAGTGGTCCCCTGTAAGGGAATCAAATGGTGTTGGTGTTTTCTTGGCCAACCTTGAGATGCTGCCTCCAAATGGTGGCCTCTTAGGAAAGGGAAATCACTGGATCCATTTTTGTTCTTCCTGGGTTCTTGGGGAGTCTTAGAGGACATGTGAACACTCTACAGCCTCCCGACTTCTTTGCCCCTTTATGTTTCTTCTTCCTTCCTCATTTTTCTCCCTCCCTTCTTTCTTCTCTCTCTTAGATATGCTGAATACATCTATTTTGGAAACCCTATGTGGGCCCGTAGTTCTCCAGAGAATCTGTTGGTTTGAACACGTGTAATGTGAGAAATAAAAAAGCAGATCCTGACCTTCAGAAGCTGGCCTGGCTCACAGGTAGGCCACGTGATTCTTCCATTAGACACAGAACGCAGAATACCAAGTTCAGACAAGGCTACTCTGAGATCATGATAAAAGCAGACAAAGAAAGGCCACTTCTAAGCACAGACAAATAAGATCACTGTGCTACCTGGAAAGTACCAAACACCTGCTTCTCTTTACCAAAATGAGTAATTCCTGCTTCTTTACCAAATACAGCTTTATCCTCATTCTAGTCTTTCTTCTCAGTGGAGCTTTACTGAGACACCCAGTTACAGAATTGCTCCCACCTAATGACAGCATCCAATTCAGAGCAAAGTCCTGCTTCCCCTAAGCACCCCCGCTCAAATTATTCAATAAAACCCAAATTCTATAATAAGTTCTTTCTAACACCCTCTTACGGAGATACTCTACATGTTTATTCTTCCTGCTGCAATTAGTAATAAACCAAACGTGTTTAACCATAGATGTGTTCTTGGCAGTCTTTGGCTGAAGGGCATTGACAAAGTGGCAAAAATAACTCAGATTCAAACAGTCATTTACATTTTGAAAAGCTTTTATACTCATTATTTTATTCAATCTTCATAACACCACCAATGGGGAAAACCCACAGATATTATTGCTAATACTCATTTTCTAGATTAGAAAACGGACTCAGTGTGTAAGTTCAAAGTTTAAACATCTCATAAGTATTAGAATCAGAGTTTGAGCCAGGTCATCTTATTCCATATACAGTGTTTTTTTCACATGGGCTGGTCATAGAAGAAGATGCCTCCTAGCTATTTGTTATTTAGCACTGCACTAATTGGAGATTGCAGGTGAGAAGGCAATAAGACTGGTAGTAGGCACCATGAAATAGGAAAAACCTGGAATATCTTTCAGAAGCATCAATTTTAATCAAATTATTTTGAGGAAACAAGTTTAATATTTTTTTAAGCATGTGATTTAAACATTTTAAAATTCAAACAAAACTCAAAGAGATGTTGAAATAGAAAGCAAAGAAATGTACAGTAATTTGCTGCAAACGGTTGAAGGCTCCTCTCCCAGATCCCACCCTGACCTTCAGAGGGCTGCCTTTGGGAATGTGTAGACGGAGCTAGGAAGTTCCACTAGCATCCTTCCATCCATTTCTGATCAAAGAACATGAAGCAATACCTTAGACTGACATTCTGTCTTTCTTGTTGGGGTGCTGAGGGCAAACCTATCCTCAGGGCCATGAGGGTCAATGGAGTAGGTTATAATGTCCCCTAGGTCTCCCATTGATTTGGGGAGGAGAGAACTGTGAGCTTGTTCTATTATAGATGCCAGTTCTTCCCTAGGGTTCCAGGGGCCACCCAACTTTCTGGAGCTTGGATATCTCCAGACCAGCCCTGCCTGTGGGACTCCAAGCCAGAATCTGATCCCCCTCTGGCCCAGATATTGTTGCTGAGAGAACTGGTATTGGCTCCAGGTCATTTCAAAACTCAACATTTACCTCAAGGATATTTGCTAGTCCTAAGAGTACACAGCTCCTTAGGGAACTTGAAATCTGACCACCTATCAAGCTTAGAAAAGGCACAATCTCCTCTCACATCTGGAATTCATCTGGACTCCAGGGTTTCTAGTACTGAAACAACATGTATCTGCTTTAAATAGAACAGGTGACAACTGTCAAGGACTGCCTGAGCTGACAAAATGATGTATTCTAATATTATTTTAAAAATGTAAAGCACAAAAAAGTGGGTATAAACTCCTTATGCTTACAGCTTACTTGACTATTAAAACCAAACGAAAATAATTCAATAATTATTTAATAAAAAATAAATATAAATGTATAAAACCATACTGTTCAAATGAACACATCAATTTAATGTGATGGAAGGTGCTATTTGCTGAAACAATATCATTGCTCACAGGACAGACAAATAAGAGTACAGAGGGCTCCTACTCAGGTTCTGTAACGGGTTAGATTATATCCTCCAAAAACAGGTGTTGAAATCCTAACCTGTGAACGTGACCACATATAGGGTCTCTGCAGATGTGACCAAGTTAAGGTGAGGTCGTTAGGGTGGGCCCTAATCCAACATGACTGGTGTTCTAGTAAAAAAATGGATGGGAGAAACATGCAGAGAGAAGGCCACGTGAGGCCAGAGGCAGAATTGGGAGGGACGCAGCTGCAAGGAATGCCAAAGACTGACGGCCACCACCAGAGGCTAGGAAGTGGTAAGAATTTTACCTAGAGTCTCAGAGGGAGCATGGCCTGCATGACATTTTGGACGTCTGCCCTCCAGAACTTTGAGCGAATAAGCCATCCGTTCTAGCAACCGTAGAAAACTAATAGACATCTTTTCAGATGATTGACATGACCATGTTATATAGGTTACATGATGAATCAATTCTTTTTTTTTTGAGACAGAGTCTCTGTCACCAAGTGGCTGGAGTGCAGTGGCGCGATCTCCACTCACTGTGACCTCTGCCTCCCGGGTGTAAGCAATTCTCCTGCCTCAGCCTCCTGAGTAGCTGGGATTACAGGTGTCCACCACCGTGCCTGGCTAATTTTTGTATTTTTAGTAGAGACGGCCTTTCACCATGTTGGCCAGGCTGGTCTCAAACTCCTGACCTCAGGTGATCCACCCACATTGGCCTCCCAAAGTGCTGGGATTACAGGCATGAGCCACTGTGCCTGGCTGATGAATCAATTCTAAGAATTCTTGGTATGCAACTGCTGCAAACCCATCTCTTGTCAGAGTCCCCTGCAATCATTTGGGCTTCGAGAGCATGAACCCTTGACAAGTCTACCTCACTTCTGTTTTCAAGTCTGATAACTATTGAAGCACCACTGTTTGATCCAAGTGATCCAGAACACAAGCCCAAAGGTAGAGGCAAAAGGGACTTTCTTTTAGATTATCATCAATATGAAAACATACCATTTAAATTATTGTAGAGAACTCACAGTTCCTTGTGTATAGACTCTGATTTGAGGGGCAAAAACATCAGATTTTGTCCATTTCTCGCTCCCTCTTTGCCTTTCCTGACTCCTGTGTGGCTCCAGGCTCTGGCTGGTCAAGAGTCTCTGGCTTCAATAGCCAACTTGGACTTCGACTTCCCATCACACTCGACCCAGCTTGGCCCTGCAGGCAGGGTCTGGCCATCAGCCTCCAGCATCGCCCACCTGAATACTGTAAGAGGTAGTGCCGGCACACCCTGCTCAGGGGCAGAGCCTACTCTGGATCTGTCTATGTCAATTTCAGAGCCAACAAGAGTACCGGACATCTGCAAGGGCCCCTGTGAAGAGCATAGAGCAGGGGTTTCCCTGTGTAGCTCACAAAGGAACTCAACAGCAGAGTGCCATTAAAGCCATTTGGCAATCAATCACTTTAGGTGCCTCTGGGGAAATCACAGAGCGGGCATTAGCCTGCTGGGGCTCGGTGTCACTGTAAGGGATGCTGTCTCTTTTAGCAGGGCAGGGCCTGCCCTACCTGGGGGACATGCAGGAATGGGACAGGCATGCAGGAGCCATGGAGTTCTGACTGGCAGGTTGGTGGGTGCCTGGGTGCCAGGAAAGGTCCTGATCAGTGATCATCTGGGATCCCTGAGTCTGGGGAAGCTGAAGAGGTGATGGAGCACTTGTAGGGTTTGAAGAAATGGCTATTTTTCAGTTGATCTGGAAATACGTCAATGTTTTAATAACCAGCATGATTGTAGCTGTGTGTACCACCTTAACATCAGCCCTGGGGTAACAACCAGAGAAAGGCCAATTATCTGTTTCCAAGAAGCGCTTTGGAAGGGGCTGGACATGTCTTGAGACCTTGATTTGAGCATTATAGTTGCATTAAGACTAAGAAGCAACAATGCCTTTCAAACATGGCCAGGAACAGGAATAGCCAACATTTGTCTGCAGCCCAGGAACACCCCTCTGCTGCGTTCATCTAGCCCTTTGTGACAAGAGTAAAAAGCTACGATCATAGGAAAGAAAACAACTTTCAGTTATGTTGTCTTTTGAGACACAAATCATTTCCAAACAAGCTAAATTAACACTAATTGAGAAGCAGGTGTCCAACTTCTTCCCTAGAGCTCATTGGTTTCATCATTCAAATCTTCACAGGAAACAGGCTCATAGGTGCATCAAAGCGCACCCAAGACCACTGACAAACCCACTTCTGCCTACCCTCTGGTCTCTGGCAGCCATTCCCTTCCACTCCATTATAATCCTCATGATAATGCCACTTGACCAGTAAAAAGAGCATCTGTTGGGAGAATGCACTGAATTCAAAAACCTTATGGTACTGAAGCTTTGGGGTGTTAATTACACAAATTGCCCATCAACTCTATTGTTACTTTCTTTCCTCTGATAAATTTAAAAAAAATGTTGAGACTTCTAAGCATGAATGCGGTTGGGCCAGAAGTTTGCCCGTAAATATGGATGGGAATCCTTGCTCCTTCACAACAGCCGTAACCACAGAGCCCTGGACAGTCGGCTTTGAGGCAGTGTGGGATGGTGGGAAGTGCACTGCCTGAGAGTATTGGTCAGTGAGACTGGGTTTTATTCCAGCTCTGCCACAAGGACTGGCGATCTTCAATATTCTCCCTTGAGTCTTGGGTACTTCTCCCTTATCCTCTCTGAGCCTCTGCTTCTTCACTGGTAAAAATGGGGATATGGTACATGTTTTCAGGCCTGGCTGGTATCAGGATGCGCAAAGTAAATGAGAGTAAAAGCACACCTAGATCCTAAGCATGCGGGAAGGGTACGCACCTAAAAACCTTATGCATGACAGTGAAATGGACTTTGGACCGGGCACTAGAAGATCTGGGATTTTAGTCCTGTCTTCTTTGTTGTGAGAACTTGGACAAGCCCCTTAAGTTTCTGGGTTTCAATTTTTTAATTTGTAAAAAGACAGTGTTAGACAAATGATTCTCAATGTTCCTTCCAGGTCGAAGACCTCTGATTCTAACTTGAAACCTGAAAGGGACAAAGCATGACTCTACCACTGGCTAAGGTTAATTGCCACATGGTGGCTACAGTGTGATGAGGATGCAGGGGGTCTGGGAGCACGTCCTGTCTGCCCTGCTCAAGGGATGACTGTGGAACAGAGAATGAAGGCATCAGCCTTGCGTGACACTAGGCATCGAGGGTGTCCTTTCCCATTCCTGCGGCATTTTAACTATCATTTTCCTTCTTGCACTTCTCCTCTTTCTCCTTGCTTGCCTCAGTAGTGTTACTTAAGGGTGTATGGCTGTGGCATGAACCCTGAAGGCCAGGCTGTAAGCCAAGGGCACGGTGCTGGCCAGGGTGCAGGTGTCCCTGAGAACACAAACCTCCCAGAGAGTATCTGAGAACCAATGAGGAAAACAGTCCCATTGCATACACACAGTAGGCAGAGAGCCAGAAAATTAGCTGAAAAGCAGCTTAGAGATGGGGGGCAGGCTTGGATCTCTAGAGCTTCTCCAGCTGCTGCCCAGGAGTGCCCTGTATATAAGGCCTAATAAACTCATCTATTTGCTGTGGAGTCTTTCTTTGGTCTCTCGACTCCATTCCAGTTTGGGGGAAGGGTTGTTTTTTTTTAATATAATTCTGGGTTTTTCTCCTTACAGCCTCTGCCCTCTTTTGCCTCCCCCCTCGGCTTTGCTTCTTGCTCCCAATTTCTCACCCATTAGGGTTAGGCCTCCTGGGAGACTAAGGCCCTCAGGGCAGTTAGAAAGGGGGCTAGTCTCCTGAAATTAACCCACCACTGGTTCACTTAGCTTTTCACAGGTTGTGGGCATAAACTGAGAATAACTGAAGCTCAGGGCCCATTTAGTAGTGGTGAAAGCAACTGATGGTGAATCAGGAAGGAAGAGGAGGCGGACATGTAGCCCTATAAACACAGGAAGTCCTTATGCCCCGGGCACTCTGAAGGCTTGAGCTCACTGATAGTCACGCTAATAATAACTTCAAATGTACCTAGGAGGTTTCTTCTGAAGGGCATTCTGCATTCTCCTGGTTGTAATTTTACTTCTTTTCCTATTGCTTCTATGAAGTTGCTCTTGTTATGCCTAATTTGCAAATGGAGAAACTGAGGCACAGAAAGGCATATCATGAATTGGCATTGGTTCTACTGGTTTTTCAAGTGTTTACATAAAAAAAAACTACAGCAAAGATCAACGTGATTGCCATTGGAATGTATTTAGTCTGCCAGAACAGTCCTGTGTGGGGAGGCTCTCTAGAGTAGGGCAGAGAGTGAATTGGGAGCCCCATTTATGAACTCTTCCTCTCTCTTATTGCTTGGCTTGAGGTGGTTGAGGGTCATGGGCAGTAACATGAGGGAATCTGAAGAATGTGGAATGATGCTGGCTGGTGTAAGACGCAGGACAGGCAGGTGGCCAAGTCTGGACAAACCAAAGGTCACCTTGATATAAGAGACCTGCCCCATGGGTTTTTACTGGGGATCATGAAATGGTGGTAGCTAGGTCAGCCCAAGGCTGACTGATTTGGAAGCTCTTTTGTAAATGAACAGAGGAAGACTGAACAAAGGAGGAGCAGGTACCCAGGAGATGACAGAGCACTGGGCAGGAACTCCCCAGGCTGCGCTAAAACTTTTGGGGGCCCTGGGTGCTTTTGCTGTTATGGGATCCTTTATAGAAGAAACAATTAAAAATTCTATTTTACAACTGCATTAGTAATTGAGATAAATATATTAATAGCATGTATTAATGTATACAGATTATATTAATATCATATATTTAAACCATTTTAGTAAACTCAAAAGTTCCTTTTTTTCTTCTGATTTTTCAAGAAATTACAAAGTTTACTTGGGCTCCTAAAAGCATTGTGGCCCTAGGCACTGTGCACTCCTCTTCCTCAGGAATAAGTGGGACCTGGAAGACTCCTCTGCATCCTAGGGATGCCGGCTAGGATGAGCCACTGTGCCCAGCCCCTATTTACTATTAATCCAGCATCTCCTCTTTAGACACCACACTGTCATTTGGAAGCGATATGAGGGAAACCACCTGCTGGATCTGGAAGAGCGGTACCCACCCTGCGATGCATCTGGCCCTTAGTAATTGTCTTTTTATAGTTTGAGACAGTTATTTGAAAGTTATGGTAATGGGGTGAAAATAAAAGCAGCTTATAGTTTACTAGGACATTAATCTTCTGGTAGCTGACTCCTTAGTCCTGCCCAAGGCTGTTCACATACAGGCTAACCCAAATTTACAGGATTAGTTCTTAGAGCATCAGTTTGGGCATCTAGGAGTTACAGGTGCATGACTGAAGACACTGAGTATCAGAGGCCAAGTTATCAAAGATGAAGGAGCCAGGATTTGAACTCAGCTCTGTCTGGCTCCAAAGCCCATTTGGATTTGACTCCTACTTCCCATTGTGTGTGTCCCCTGAGCCTCTGCTGAAAAGCACTTCCTTGGTCCAAAAGCTGGCCTGGCCTGCACTAGAACCCTTTCTATGCATCTTAGCAAATATGGAAATTAGTAATTAGGCAGAGGTAGGCCAGCGATAATAGATCACAAGGAGAAAAGTCTAAAAATAAATTTGACACAATGCAATGAAAAAGGTCCCATGGAGATGCACAGAAGAGAAGAGAAATCATCCCCAGAGGATTAATGTCCTGGTAAACTATAAGCTGTTTATATTTTTACCCCATTACCATAACTTTCAAATAACTGTCTCAAACTATAAAAAGAAAATTACTTAGGGCCAGATGCATCATAGGGTGGGTAACGCTCTTCTAGAGCCAATAGAGGGTTTCCCTCATATCACTTCCCAATGGCAGTGTGGTGTCTAAAGAGGAGATGCTGGATTAATAGTAAATAGGGGCTGGGCATGGTGGCTCATGCTTATACTCCCAGCACTTTGGGAGACTGAGGTGAGTGGATCACCTGAAGGCTTGAGGTCAGGAGTTCAAGACCAGCCTGACCAACATGGTGAAACCCTGTCTCTACTAAAAATACAAAAAATTAGCCAGGTCTATTGGTGGACACCTGTAATCCCAGTTACTTGGGAGGCCGAGGCAGGAAAATTGCTTGAAACTGGGAGGTGGAAGTTGAAGTGAGCAGAGGTCACGCCATTGCACTCCAGCCTGGGCAGCAAGAGTGAAGCTCCATCTCAAGAACAAAACAAAACAAAACAAAACAAAACAAAAACAAAACAGTAAATAGGGACATTTTACCTCTTCTCAAGGCAACTCTGGATCAATTCTCAGAGCAACAAGACTCTGAGGTCCATGAGGCCTGGATTGGACTTGTCTTAAGTTTGCATGTTGGCACGACCATTTACTAGGGTATAACTGTGCAAGTCACTTGACCTCTACAATCCCCTTGCAGAAAAGTTCTTAGCAATCTTAGCCTTACCAAATCACAAAATGCAAGTACACAGGTTTTTTGAGGCTTGAATGAAATAGATATAACCGGGATTTGTCAACTACTAGCACTATCCAGACACTTGAAACTTAACCCTGCCCCAAAGAATTCCCTGTTCTTAGACTTCACTGTGTCTGTTGACCCTGGATACACTCAGTGTGGGTTGTTGGAGCGTCTTAAAAGCTTGTTCTTGGCTGCCAAGATCTCCAAGCTGGGCTGCCATACAATGGCAGTAGATTACACTAATTTGTTTTATTTTATTTGACATACTGAGAATTAAGGCTTTTTGAAAGCACTATGCAAATGTATGTAAATGACCACATTTCATGAAAAATAATGTGCAAAGAGTGTCCCTGTGTTGGCTTAGAAAATCTGGACACCAAAGGCTGTCTATATCTTCCCAAGAATCAGGAAGAATAGTCTAAACTTTAGTGACCCTTCCAGCTGTTTTAAAAAATATGGATGCTGGGGAAGCTAGAGTTTAGTGTGCGGCTTATCAGCTGCGTGCTTAATATTCTTTTTCAGTCTTCATCACGGTATCTGACATCATTTAAGCAAAGTCTTTCATTCATTAATCACTTAACAATGATGATGCCAGGCACTTACTCACTGGAAGAGGAGTAAGGAATGAACACTTCCCTAAGGACCTCCTTGGCAATGTGGCCAGACAGAGTCAGCTGTAAACACAGCTGGTGCCTCCTGGCAAACGCGTGGGTGGAGCTGGATTCCATTTTGAATTAAGTTCAGGTACCTGATGGAGGTACTCAAGACCCTCCACAATCTACCCCCAACTGACCTCTCGGCCAGAGTCTCTTCCCCTACCCCCGCCATTGTTTATTAGTACAACTTGCAGAAATCTCTCTGGCAGGTACAGCAGCACCTGGGCAGGGAGTGTTGAGACTAAACCATCGCAGGGTCCGGGTAGGATGGGAAGAGAGAGTCCACGCAGAACAGGTCTACTGACATGTGGTGCTTTTGTCATACGGGGAAATTATTTTGAGCAGCACAGCAAAAAGTGGATTTTGGGGGAAAAAATCTTGTGTTTATTATAATGGAGTCCAAGACGATTGCCCCAAGTGTGCAAAATGGAATAGAATTGGTCCTGGCCTTCTGAGCACGCGTAAAAGATAAGAACATGGAGTCAAGCCCCATCCTTCTCTCCACAGTCTGCTTCTATTAGGAGATGACATGATTCAATAGTACCTTTGGTAAAAAGAGAGTGGCTGGGGGAGAGGTGGAGGGGTTTCACCTTGAACTCAGATGGCTGCTTCACATCTCAGGTTCAGTGGCACAGGCCCTCCAGGTAGCTCCTGGCTTTTTTTCCTAACCAGAAACCCATGCACACATCTCTTTGGGATGGGGTGGTGTCCTTGCTACTCTCAACTTTTCCCAATCTCTTTGCTGCTCAGATACGTGTGAATTTTTTGGCAAAAGTTTATTGCTTAATGGGGGGGGAGCGGGGAGAAAGGGATGTTGCTTTTGTTGCAGTTTCACAATTGGTGAAATAAAAGGGTGAACAAAAAGTGATGGGAGTCAAAACTATCCTTTTAAATGACAAAGGAGAGTAACATTTTTGGTTTCTTGCATTATTGTTTTCTTCATAAATTTAAAGCCAGATGCAGCAATTTATGGTCTATTATTCTCTCCTGTGGTGCTTGCTAAAAATTTTCAAAGCTATACCATACTGACTTTTTTTTCCTTTTGTATCTTACTGCTAACGGACACAGTCTGAATCAAATCTCTAACAAAGAGAGAAGTCTCAGAGCCTGCTTATGTGCTGAAACTGCTGGAAACCTTTTTGATTTTCCAGGGAGCCACAGACATGCAGGAGTTTCTATAGCCCACAGACTTAATATACGTAGTAATTTAGGAGGGAGGCTGGCTTGATTTTGCCAGTAATGTGAGTTCATTTGCAATTCTCTTCTTAATAGACTTGAACCAGAGTTTGAAATTCAGAAAAGGGGGTGTGTGCCTCATGGGCATGTTAAACCAGAGGGTGTGTGCTCTCTCTCCTATGCTGGGGGAAGGGGAGGCTGGCCAGGCAACATTTTTTACAGCTGTATTTGCAAAGGTGGGGAAATAACAGTGTCATCCTGGAACAGCAGACACAGTGATATATGTGTTTGGGGGCATCTATAGAGCACAGTGAATCATGTAACATACAAGTCAGCCCCACTATAAGTCTATCCATGGTTCCCACCGAAAGCTCTGTGGGTAAATGGAGAGGCTGCCTTCAGATTACTTTGGAAGATGAAAAATATCCCCATATATATTCAGACCAATAAAGCAGCCATGTAGGTGAATAAAAACAAATCCTGAAAGTAGAGAGTCTCAAGGTTGGAAGAAACCTTAAAGGTGTCCAGACCAGTCACCCCTCCAAATGTCTGCACCTGAATCCTCTTAGAACATCTTAATTTATTCTCCTCTAGTTTCTGGTTTAAACTCTGTCCATGATGGGGATCTTGCTGCTTGCCCCCAGGCAGCTGGCTCATCTCAACTTCTCAGTGACCAGCCTGCTGAAACAAAAACAAAACCCAAACTCCTTTACTTTATGTTATTAAAATAAGCTGGGCGTGGTGGCTCATGCCTGTAATCCCAGCACTTTGGGAGGCCGAGGTGGGCGGATCACCAGGTCAAGAGACAGAGGCCATCCCGGCCAAAATGGTGAAACCCCATCTCCACTTAAAATACAAAAATTAGCTGGGTGTGGTGGCATGTACCTATAATCCCAGCTACTAGGGAGGCTGAGGCAGAAGAATTGCTTGAACCTGGGAGGTAGAAGTTGCAGTGAGCCGAGATCATGCCACTGCACTCCAGACTGGCGACAGAGTAAGACCTGGTCTCAAAAAAATAAAATGACATCTACTGCTTAATTCTAGTTTTATCCAGTATTACAC